>CM060907.1:980470192-981720192 GCA_030737815.1 Allium fistulosum | reverse complement strand
CGAAATCATTGCCAATTTACAGGCTCTGCTCGTACAGCTCAGTGCCAATAAGTCTACCGCTGAAGTTGAGAAAGCTGCCTTGAGAGCAGATTATTTGGAGCTCCAAAATGCCTTTGAAAGAAAGATGGAGAAGCTTGATGCGACCATCCTGAATTTTTATGTTAACTCTTTGTTGCACCAAGGAAGTCTCAGTTATCTGGGCCCGAAGTTCCCGTGCACTCTTGCTCTGGTATGGGACGAAATATTGTCCCGCTTTTCTAATAGCGGCGATGTCTGCACCAAGTAGGAGTTGGAGGACGCTTATCTAAATGAAGAGTCAAAGAAAGCATTGCTCGAGGGATGAGAAATTCTTCGAGTTGAAAGAGAGCAAGTGGCCACCGATGCTTCCTTGATGACCGCTACCGAAGCGCTCACTAAGCCTTTTATTTCTGGCATGGGCGAATCATCAGAGCAGCCTCATGACCTGCCAACGAGTTCAGGACTTTAACCTCTCACTCTGGTAGTGAAGCCATCAAAAGAGGGCAAAGGTGGTGAGTTTGAGGTTAATATTCTTGACCGTTCCTCCGGTGTAGGTAATGTTCTTGCCTCCTTCGAATTTGGGAGTTTCCAACTTACGCTGCAAGAGCAAGAGGAATTTAATGCTTTCATTTTTTATCTTATAGGTCCATCTACCTTCCCTGTTGACATGCCATCTTCTTCGGTGCCCGGACCTGTCGCCATTTCCACATCTTCCATGGTTATTTCTGTTCCCGTTCCAGCTTCCACGTCTGCGTCTTGCTCGCAATCGGGGCCAGAGGCTGAAAATATAGCCACGCTTTCTGGCCTGGACGACCCTTCCATGTGTTTGGAAGGTGACATTACATCGGCAGAGGCCAAGGAGCATGAAACTCAGTCGGAGCAGCCGCAAAAGAATCAACTCGACCTGATCGCCGTCAAGAAGGAAAAGGTGGAGGCGATGAAGGCCTCAAAGGGCTCCCGGAAATCAAGAAAACTCATGGGGAAAGGAGGCTCTTCTGAGAAGACTACAGAGGAAGAGGAGGACATTGCCACTGAAGTATTCGTTGATATCACTGGCAGTGATAGCACTCCTGAGGCGAGGTAGAAGCTGCCAACAAAGGGCGGAAAGGGAAGCGGAGGAAAGAAGTGTTGAGCAGCTTGCCTGAAGACTACTTTTATTTTGGTTCTTTTTTGGGTCATTTTGTACAAGTGCAGAGTCTGCACTTAGCGTTTTTGCTGCGGAGTCTATATTTTCTTTTTTGTTGGCCGGTATTGTGTGGGTACTGCCCCCACATCTTGACCTTGTTTAAAGAAAATTATAAATAATATATTGATATTTTGACTGTATTCTCATCTGTATGCTCATATATGTTCTGTGCACTTGTGCTTGTTTTATTTTATACTTATCTAGTTCTGTGATTAGAGCCAAAGCCCTTCGTTCGAAGTAACAGAACTTAGAAATTAATAGCACTTTGGAAATTAACAGTACTTAAGAATTTTTGTTTACTTAGAAATTAACGGAGCGTTGGAAATTAACAGAACTTAGAGATTAATAGAACTTAGAAATTAACAGAACTTTGGGAATTAATAGAATTTTAAAAATTCTTTGTTAACTTCTTTGTTTAAAAAAAATTTGTTTGGAGTGACAGAACTTGTGAACTTAGAGATTTCACGTATTTTTGTTCAAGTACCGGTGTATGCCCCTAGTTTATAGGGTTGTTTACTTTAAACAATTTTCAAATGACCGAAAACTTAAGGTTTAGATAATTCTTATATAAAACTTGAAATTTGGCTAAGTTGCAGCTTGATTTTCCTTCTTTCAGAAGTTTTGCAACTTTAGCATGTAATACCAGTTTCTGGCGATATTCTGGTAAGTATGCAATTTATGCGTGTTTGGGAGGTGCACATTACATGGGTTAATTAAGGGCAGTTTTAATTATTAAATGTCTATAGTTGAGACTTTTCAATTGGTTTATAGCATTCCAATATCGTTGGAGCTGTGCTCATTATTCCTGATTATTGGAGCAGTTGGCGCTAGTTATGAGATGCGCGGTTTTTGGTGCTCCTCGGCGTTGCCTATCTTCGGGCCACGTGAGGAGCGTGTTTTTTAGTGTTCCCCAACGTTGCCTATCTTCGGGCAGTGTGAGTGGTTTAAGTTTTAAGAATCAGTGCACGATTTTTCCTACTCCTCGGATTTTCCTATCTTTGGGCAGTGTGAGGAGTTAGTGTTTTGGAATTTAGTGCGCGGCTTATGGGGTGCACGACTTTTTTTTTCCTCAGTGTTGCCAATCTTCGAGCAACATGAGGAGTTATTATTTTAGTGCATGGATTATGGGGTGCGTGGCTTTTGATTTTCCTCGGTGTTGCCTACCTACGGGCAACGTGATGAGTTATTATTTTAGTGTGCGGCTTATGGGGTGCGCGGCTTTTGTTTTTCCTCGGTGTTGCCTATCTTCGGGCAACGTGAGGAGTTATTATTTTAGTGCGCGGCTTTTGGCACTCCTTGGTGTTGCCTATCTTCGGGCAACGCGAGGAGTGTTTATTTAGCCTTCTCGATGTTATCGGAGCAACACTGGTTTTTGGAAGGCAAAGACCGGGTTCCACCGATCTAACGGTTTGAGTCATTTGCTTCCGTCGACCCGACGGGTAATCATTATGAACATGGTTTTGTACTTCGGAAAGATCCATAGCTATGTCTTCTACGGGGGTCTTTGCCCCTTGGCTCAAATTCAGAATAGGTTGCCTTGTGGCGAATTGAGTACTTTCATTTCCGTCCACGTTAAGTTCTATTGTCACCCTTTTTTTGTGGTTGTCTTCCGTTCCTTCTAGGTAGAACAGAAACGGAGGAATTCTATTGTTCCATAGCAGCCGCAGATTCGGGCATAGTCCTTGGAGCGGGATTTGATTGTAGGGTTAGGAGAGCGTTAAGCTTATCCATTAGAGCCTTTTGGCTACTTTCCATTTTTTGGTTGATCTCATCAACCATTTTATTTAACTCATCCCTGGTAACAACTTCATGTTGACTGGAGGATGCTAGCGCCTGATTCCCTAAGTTAGTGCCATTTACTTCAGTTTGTTGGGGATTAACATCTTCTCCAGCTACTATTGCTCTTATGGATCTTCCAGGGGCAGTTCTTCTTCTTCCCGGGGTCATTGATTCCAAACAGTGGATTCTTCAAGTAAAGATTAAGGACCTAACTTCTGGACCTATGGGATCCAAAGCATATAGCTAGATCTGGATCCTGAGTTCAACTCTCAATGAAAGCACCAAAATGTTAACCCAAAAAATGGATCAACACCCTGGTTTGATTTTGAAAGCACCAGCCTTGTTCTGACAGAGCAATATCACAGATCACAGATATAGAAAAAGAACCGTAAAAGAAAAAAGACACAATTTTTATTGTGGTCCGACTGTTAATGAAGCCTACATCCACTTTATAGTTTTATTATAGACTGATTGTTGTTACAAGATGTGTTTGATTACAAGACTTTGATTATCTCTAAGTAGATTGAATCCCCAGAGTTGGAATCCACTGGAGAATCACAGTAAATCCCTTTGGAGACTATTGTGAGGGAGGTAGAGAGTGAAGAATGTTTCCAGCAGAGCTTCAGCAACCAGTCCAGAGAAGATCCCTTTTATGTTGCAGGTAGGATGGTATTTATAGAGATCGGAGGGCTTCTGTGCCAGGTCACTTCATCAGCTGATCGCAGGTAGGTATAGAACGACCTGGGGGGTTTAGCTCGCGATCCGAGCCAAAACCATTGGTCGCTAGCAACCCATAGAGTTGGCTCGTATGCGAGCTAATGACTTAACCATTGCATTGCTTAGTTGCCTCGCTGAAGACACGTGAAGAAGCATGGGTCGCTAGCGATCCATGGTGTATGGGTCGCTAGTGACCCATACACTTAGCATATTTTTTAACATACTTCTTCCTTCCTTATCTTCTTCCATTTAACAGAGCGACCCTTCATTTTGCATGGGTCACTAGCGATCCATAGGGTATGGGTCACTGGCGACCCAAGCACTTAGGATACTTCTTGGAGTTTTGAGTTTGGGATGTTTCCATTGTCTTGTATCATCGTTGTTTGTGTAGTCTCGTCGCACGTTGTTCCGTTCGGATGACAATTTGCTAGTTGTTTGCGCTCAGCAATTGATTGGGCTAAAAGAATGCTGATCTCTTAGTTTAGTCGATCTCAGTTGTTGTCTCGGTAATATAACTTGGCTCTCATTAACTCCTTGCTTTTGCCTCTCTGGTTAAGGCTAAGTTCTAAACCATCCTAATGTCACGGGATTATTCTGTTTCCTGTTGGATCCTGCTGAGTTAAAAACCCAGATAACAGCTTCCCAATCTTCATTGTCTTTGTTGATGGTACTATCCAGATTGTTGGTTGGTTCATCTTAGATAAGAGAAGAAATCATCCATTGAATAACGTCAAAATGCTTTTCTTGTTCTTTTATTATTTGCATTTGACTCAATTCTAAGTGTCTTTGATTTCTAAGGATTAAAGTAAGGAAAGTCTTGAACGATTGAAAGGTTTGTTCAAGATTCTCACTCAATTTTTGTTATGGAGAAATCATATTTGAAAAGTTAAGTTTATAAGTGAAAAAGAAGAAGAAAGTGAGTGGAAATAATATGGTTTTCTGGAGTGAATAGATTTATATAGGAGTGAAAAGTCATTTGAAATAGTGAATAGATGGTAATTATTTTATCTTGAAATTTAAAACATGTTGGTTCATTCCTGTTATATGTTGACATATAGGGTACTCATATGTCGACATATATAACAAGTTTTGCAAAATCAACTTATTTGCTATATTTTTGTAATTAGCCTAAACTATTGCACTTTTATGACTTTCTAGAGACTAATAACAATGTATAATAGCAAGGAACATGATTTCATTAATAACCGTAGATGAGTACATGAAATTTAAAGATAAACATAAAATATACATGGATTCAAACTATATCAATTCAAACTAAAAGATAGAAAAGTATAGGAATACAACCAGGAAAAAGTAGATGAGGATGAAGATTTTCCACTAATATTGCAAATAATCTTTCCAAAGTACTTGTCTAGTTTGTTGGAAAGATAAGTGAATGATTTTTTATGCTTCTTTTGGTTATTAAGAAGCTTTTCTTGATTCTTGCGTTCTTGGTGGATGGATGAGAAGGCTTTTTGAAACTCTCCAAAGAACTGTCTTCCTCCTCTTCTTGTTCTTCCTCCTCCACTTCCATTTCTCCTCCTTCTTCTTCCTCCTCTTCTCTAATTTCATGCTCCTCCTCCCAAGCCGATCTTGCTTCCTTCTCTATAAGAGTTTCATAATGCTCAAAGATTGGTGAAATGTGCATAAGAAAGATGTTGGTCGTGTCGAAGATTTTTCAAGGAATTGTTTCCTCTCCTCGTAAGTCAACACCAATATATATGA
The DNA here is from genome assembly GCA_030737815.1 of Allium fistulosum. Classification (NCBI taxonomy): domain Eukaryota; kingdom Viridiplantae; phylum Streptophyta; class Magnoliopsida; order Asparagales; family Amaryllidaceae; genus Allium; species Allium fistulosum. The sequence goes on along the minus strand of CM060907.1, from coordinate 981,714,767 downwards.
ATATTCTAGTGAGATACACACTATGAAAGAGTGTGTTCTCGTGCTTAGAGATATTCTTAGGAAAGAATTCATTCAAAATGACCTATGCCCAATTTATGTTGTAATGACCATAAAATGAAAATAGTGCTTTGAAAACCTTTTGAGTCGGGTTATTATAATTTCTCATCCTTGGAGTTATGCTTTATAGCAGAATGAGACTCATAATTCTTGCTTTAGGATATAAATTTCATTTTTAAACTCAAAATCATAATCACTTTCAAAAGTATCGTGAATAACTTCACGATTTTGATTTTCAATTTTAAAAGACGAAAGGTTCATTCCACTAGATTTGCATTCGAGAATGTAACCTAAAAGTTCACAGTTCAAAACAATTTAAGTGCCATTGACACTACGCCATACTTCACCTTCATTTCCTTTATAAAACATTCCTTCCAAATTAGCATAAAACATTTCCACTAAGTTTGGAAAACACACAAAATCATTTTGGGAAGCATCAATTATACCAAGAATACCATTTTGATCACAAAGATCATAAGAAGGAAAATCAACAACTTTGGCTAATCTTCTGGAAGAGACTCTTCCGAAAGATGCATATTCCATATAGGCTTCAGTGGCCTCTTTTTCATTGAAAAGATAGCCTTTGGTTTTCTTAGAAAGCTTTATGGTTTTTAAAGTGTTGCTTGAGGAAGCCATTGATGAATTGTTTGAAGAGATAAGAGAGATAATGGATTTTTGAATTTTGAAAATGAGAGTGAAATGAATATGGATGGAGATAGAATAATTAAGTAGAGGACCAACATACATGTTATCTGATCAAGGGACATCTTTTTAGGATATTGGAGCTGGTGAAAAGGTGGAGGGAAATTTCAAATTTTGAATTTGATATGAAAATTCAAAATTTTGGTTTCTGGGTATATGTCGACATATAGTCATTAATTTCCAAAATTTGGAGATAAATGAATTATTCCTACTTACTTATATACATACATACATACATACATATATATATATATATAATTATCCTATGATTATTACTAATCTATATACTTAGTAAATAATTTTTTTAAATTTAATTTATATATATATTTATTTATTTTATATTAATACCTTTTTATTTAATAATATATTCTTATTAAATAATTTTATAAAATTTCCTTTATATATATATATATTCATCCAACATTGTTATTAATCTAAACCTATCAAAAGCAACCAAAAATCTAATCAAAAATTTTAGATTTTAAACACGTACCTATTTTTGCTCCATTTCTTCGAACTTTTCTAAATTTTAATTGATTATTGTTGTGAAGCACATATTGGCATCTTCCGTATTTGGTTCATTATCACTTAAGGAAGTATCTAAATCATCTAATATTGTAGTATAAGCCATTTTTCCGTTTTTTGGAGGAATCGGTTTTTGGTGAATTCTTCGCTTTCTCCGGTTGTGGACATTCTCTCTACATATGGCCAAATTCATTGAAGTTAAAGCATCTAACAGTATTTCCACTTCCTAGATTTTTGTTATCATTTCTCCTAAGATTATTCATTTTTCTGTATTTTAGAAATTTTCTAAAATTTATGGTCATGAAAGCAATTTCCTCATCATCGTCGTTGTCTAAATCCGGATCATTTTTTTGCATTGAAAGCGATGGATTTCTTTTCTATTTCTTTGCTTTCTCTCTTGCCCTGCATTTGAGCTTCATATGTCATTAAATTGCCAGTTAACTCTTTAATTTTCAGTGTGCTAATGTCAGTAGCCTCTTCAATTGTAAGAATCTTTTGGTCCTAATAAGGAGTAAGTGAATTGAGGATTTTTCTTGATCGTTATCCTCTTCAGAAATTTTTTTACCCAATGCAATTAGTGAATGTACTATATCTTGAAATCTACTATACATATCAGAAATGGACTCATGGGACTCATATTAAATAATGGAAATTGATTAGTTAACATAGAAATTTTGGTATGTTTGACTTTACTGGTGCCCTCATGTGTAACTTGCAGTGTTCTTCATATTTCATAGTGAACTTCTAAATAAATACTCTATTGAATTCATTCTTATCTAATAAACAAAAAATATATTCATGGCTTTAGAGTTACTTTGTGCAAGTGCCTTTTGGTCAGCAGTCCATTGTGAAAAGTTAGTTTGGGGCTCAGTGTACTCATTTTGTGTGACATTCCAAATATCTAGACCATTTGACTGCAAATAGATTTTCATTCTACAGGACCAATAGGTGTAATTATACCATTAAAGAGTAGGGGTCTAGCAGTAGATTGTCCTTCGACAAAGGTGTTACTAACAAGTGAACTAACAGTATTACTAATAGTGTTGTTAGCTATTTAAACTTTTCAAAAATCAATATTATGAATACTTTGAAAACCAGTGATCTAATACCAAATGTTAATTTGTGGAGGTAAGGATCTTAAGTCTAATTTAACACTAGAGGGGAGTGAGTAGTGTTTTCTAAATTTTATGAATCCTTTTGAATTCTTTCAAGATTATAGTTTAAACAATGCAAATTAACAATCACATATGCAAATACAGATAGATATAAATGAAATAAAAGTAAAAAGTTGGAGAGATCACACCAAGATTTTTATATTGGTTCGGAGTTACCCTAAATCCAGTCCTGTAAAATTTCTTGTACATATTTCTTTTCAAATATCAAAGTTTACACAATGTCCATTTCAAGGTTATGAGACACACCCTCCAGGTTTTTCGAGCTTTAGGTACACTCGTTGGATTCAGACGGGACACCAGCACACCCACTTGGATTTCAGGGACACCAAGCACACCTAAGAGTATTTGTGTATGATTTGATAGAGTTCACAAAATCAATTTCTTGATCTTGAATACAAATAATCCTATAGCCTCTTGAATAGCACTTTGACCTTGATTTGAGTGAGTGAGATGAGAGAGATTAGAGAGTAAATAGTATAGGATCAAATCAATAGAGTTTAGATTTGATTTTGATTGAATTTAAGAAGATTTTGAGTAGAATTTCTTTTAGAAATCAAGAGAGTGAAAGAGGAGAGAAACATGAGAATGTAGTTCACCAAAATTCGTTGAGAAAACCCCCATTAATAGAGAAACAATAGTCATGCTCATTCGCGAAGGGCGACGAAAAAACACTTCCATTCAAATTTTGAATTTTGAAATTCTCGGACTATATGTCGACATATGGAGTCTATGTATGTCGACATACCCTTTGTAATTTTGAAAAAAAATTAATAAAAATTGTTTTGAAAATATTAAGTTTTGTAAAATATTTTGATACTTTGTAAAATCATTTAAGCATAGTTTATACACATTTTTACCATAATAAAACTTAAGAAAACTTTATAAAATAATTTTGAAATATTTTAATATATAAAGGATTTAAATATGGATTTCTTTTGAAAAATAATATATAAAGTATAAGTGAACATATATATGTCAAAGTATTAATGAATGTCTAAATAAATTAAACAAAATCTATAACTAAATGGATTAAAAGTGTATATTAAATATAAAATACTAAGAAACTTAGTATAATAATTTTGTAAAAGGTTGGGAATCATTTGAAAGCTATCTTGAAAAGATGTTTGAAATATCATTTTAAAAATCATTAAAATCAAAGAATAGATTTAAAAAACCTTTTTGAAAAAATGAAGAGAGATCAAAGAAGTGCTACTAGGGTTTTGACAAAATAATCTAAGACACTATAACTTATCCCGATACCTTGAATCTTCAAACTCATGAGTCTTCAATCTCTAACCATTGAATCTCTATATCAGCCTCTTGGGTCTGCTCTTGATACTATACAGTCTTCTTAAGCAACACCTGTCTAATATCATGCACTATATACTATATGTAACTTGATAAAACATTAATATCTATATTTTATATGAGCTTATATGGTTTTGTCATCAAATCCAAAACCTAAGGTACTAATAGAGAACAACATCTCTATGGCATCTTACAGTCATCTCGCGACCTATAGATAATAATGCAATTTCAGAACTTGTAGGTCAATCGACCGTCATAAGGCCTTTTTCGATAATTATCATTTAACATTTTATTCCTCCAACCGACGAAATCAATCACTTGCTATTCTGAACATTTTTGCAAGTTCATATGTTTCATCCAGCATATTTTTTAAACCCTCAATAATGCATGGATCCAAACCCTTATGGTTACTGTTTCTACTTGCACGTATCCTATCATGAACCTTGTTTTCTATATCTTAAATGTAAAGTTGGGAGAATTTTGGTGTACCATCCATGGGAAGTAAAGATCTAATTAGGTGATGGTTTTGTCCATTTAGATGGAAAATATAAGGAACTCCTCCATTATTTATAGAGTTATCGACATGTCGTTCTATAGATGTGGAGGATAAAATTGAATTGTATGCATGAATTTGAGCCTTGAATTTAATTGCTATATGATCATCATTGTAGCCAAGGAGATGTTTTACAAACTCTGGTGGATATTCATACAACGGAAATTGCACTTTGCCCTCCTGACAACAAATGAAGGACTTTGGACCTTCTGACCCAGTAGTTTTGTTATTTCGTTCTTCATACCAATTGTTGTAGTGTGGTATGAACACCTATATATTGGGGGACCAAAGTTCCAAGATTCAAAAATAGGCCCTGCACAGCGGAGTTATGAAGGAAAATTAGTGAATGATAAGAAAGTCAATAAGGGTAACAAAGTTTAATTCGCATGAGTTACTTTATATGGCGATGACAATGCTTGGGGTTTAAAATTGAATCCGACTAGATGTTGGTGGTGACCGGTGGTAAGGTACTACGTTGATGTTTTTATGTTTAAATAAAATAGAAAGCTTGGAATTTGATGCGATGTTCGTTGTAGTCCTTGCTCCTATAAGAAAGCAAGTTAGTTTTAAGAGAGGAATAGGATAAAAACATAAGGTTGAGAAGAAAGTTAAATGAAATGAGATATTATTTCCAATAGTATAGTTACTCATATTACCAGTTCGACGCATGCTAAAGTGGCATATTTTCTCCTCTTAATCCACATACTTCTTCGATATCGACTACTTTATTGAAATGTAATAATGATGAACGTCAGTGGATGAGAATATAGGTAAAGGACGTAATTGGACATCGCTATAGTTGCGAGTACCTAAAATGCGGATGGAACTCACAATGTTAGGAGTTGTTGAACCGATGAATTCCGACAAGTCACCACTTGCGCCATTGTAAGTTGTCCGTTACTGCTTATATATTACTTGGGGAATGTGCGTAAGCAAACTCCTATTCTTCTTAGCCTTTTCTTCCTTAACTTCCCTATAAAGCATCTTATGCACCTAGCTCTAGCCATCTTGCTTGCATAATTTGGTCTCGTAATTTTTTTCACAAAGGTCAGAAAATGTTTTCTGAATGAAGGTTAAAACTTGTACTAACGTAGAGCGCATTATGGTGTTTGCACCTAAAATGGTCAAAAACACCCAAGAACAGTTTTTGTAGAGAAGTAAATGAAGAAAAGCAAAATTAACTGAGTAGATGAATAAGTGAGCAACTGAGAATAAGCAGTAATCAAAGACACAGAAGTTTATAGTGGTTCGGCGTTGTATGCCTACGTCCACTTTGAAGATTATCCTTTATTAATCACTTTTGAATATGATTACAACAGTAGAAATATATTAGCACTTGATTACAGTGGATTCTAGAATAACAAACAGTGTAAAGATCCTCAAAATGACCCATCAAGGTAGTATTTATAGATGAAGATGGCCAAATATCTCTCTGAAATCTCGACTGAAGGACCTTCTAAACCATACAAGCCCACTAGAAGGATCGCTAGGCCCAATTCCTAAAGAGGAGGGATTGGTGTCGGTCCCTTCTTTGGTCGAATTTTAGGGAGATATCCTTATGGTGGCTTCCTCATGCAAAAATATGTTTGGCCTCCAAATTTCATGTCATTTGGATCATTGGAGCTCGAGTTATTGCTTGATCTTTGATTCAACATGGCTTGTATGCAGCCTTTTGCCGATCCCTTCCAAGGGATATATACTGACCCCTCCAACCTTGTCCTTTTGATGTGCGATTCCTAGGGTAGGTTTCCTAGGGTCCTTATATCTTACTCTTTAAATTTCATAGGCATTGGACTTGTAAATCTTGAGATATTGATGTTTTCCACAATCATGCTCTTGTATTTTGAAACATGTCGATCCCTCTTGTTGGAGCCAATCTATGTCGATCCCTCCTATTTGTTGATCCATATTTCATACTTCGAACATTTTACATTGCCCCTCTATCAATCGCATTCAATCCTGACTTCATATGATCATATGTACTTGACTTCTGGGTCCCTCAATCATCACTTTAGATTCATCGGCCTCGATGGCAGTCGAATCTAACTCGTGCAATCAGTTTAATATAGCCAGGCTAGAATGCCGGATAACACTTGCCCCCTAAAGTATGTCTTATGATGAATATGTCGTGCTTTGAATCAAAGTAGGTTAGAGCCGTCGGAAAGAAATCCATCCAGTTTCCCGAATAGTTGCTATCCCATTGTCGAATTATTTTTCCAAGGTGTTGTACTTCTCATTGGTCATCATGACGCTTGGTCGGTTTCCATTAGTATAAATCCAGGGCTATATTCCATCAGTTGACATATGTAAGTCTAGTTCTACAAGACTAACAAGCTTTGGTTATCTGGTTCAGCCTTGAACTTGAGGGCTTTAGGTTTGATTTCAATTTCTGTCGATTTCAAAAATTGAAATTTTTAGGTCATACACGTGCATGTTCATATACACGTTCTTGTCATTGGCTTTCGGGCGTGCTTGTACGTTCACGGGTCATCGCCTATTTTCACTACATGTTGTAAGCACATGCTTTTATAATCTCCATGCCTATACTCATTTGAGTACATACCCATGGTTGATCCCTTACTCTCTATCATTTATTGATATTTTATTTTATTTTATTATTACTATTATTATTATTTTAGGGATCGACATATACTTAGCCAAACCCTTTCTTCCTTTTCTTCATGCTTGCATGGGTCTGCATGTTCTATTGCGAACCATTTCCCTTTGCTTTAAATAGGAAATTCCGACCGAACCCCCTTTTCACTTATTCCATGCCAATCCCTTCACCTTGCTTGCCGATCCATCTTCCCTTATTTTGTGTGCCTAACCCTCTTCCCCTATATAAGCTATCATTCTACCTCTCTAACTCTACTTGCCTTATTTTCCAAACATTCTTCTTTGCACCGAACCCTCTTATTCCATTCACAAAACCGAACCCTCCTACCCTCAGCTTAAAATCCCACTACAATCTAACATGTCCCATGAATTCGCTTCCTTTCTCTTTCCACTTCAAACATTTCCAAATACCCACCTGCATCTCTAACCCATACACTTACATAGGTAAGTTTTTAAGCAATACTTTTTTATTTTATGATGGGATAATGGATTCCAAGCCATTGGCAATCACGATGGCGCTTGATGGAATGATGGAATGGTGGCCGAAGTGGTCGGGAGGAGGTAAGTTGTCGGGTGTGACAGGGCTTGGTAGAATAAGTATGGAGAAAGAAGAAGGGAGAGTAGAGGAGGGATCGGTTGGGACGTGGTGTATGACGTGGGTATGCTGATCCCTCGTTTGATGATGTGGGAGATGGATCAGTATGGAAGCTTCTTGGGAGGATGGTTAAAACAGTGAAGTTGGAAGGATCGGTATAGTGGACTTACGTGGGAGGACCGATGTTGGAAATTTAATGGAAGATGGTGGAGTAGAGGGATCGATAGGATTAGGGATCAGCAAGCTTTGCTAAAGTAAAGGGATCGGTAATTACTTGTTTGAGGAGAAGGGATTGGTACTACTTGTTTGAGGAGAGGGAATCTGTACAACTTGTTTGAGGAGAGGGATCGGTACTACTTGTTTGAGGAGAGGGATCGGTTGAGTCGCTTTGGGATAGGGATCGGTTGATATAGGTCGGCATGTAGGGTTCGGCATACATGTCTTTTGAATTAAACTTGAAACATAATCCAAAATTAGTTGTTTGAGCAATTACTACCAATCCGCTTCAATAAACTTAAACATATGATGATAATGAACAGTAGAACTTGCATATTCACTATTGAACTTAAGATTGAACAATCAAATCCTTGAAACTTTCAACATGAGGTAAAACTTAATACATGGACCTGAATAATAGATTTCACACTTTGATATGCCGATAGCCGATCCCAAAGCTTTTGAAACCTGTCAATCGCTTTGCCAGTTGAGACGGTCAGCAATGGCGGTGTCTCTGGTCGGAATCCAAAGTCGCTTCATTTAACTTCGTTTTCTTATTTAAAGTTGTTTATTTCTGTTACACACTACACCACACTAGCTTGCACTTAGCATGGGGGAACAAGTAAACTTTTCTAATCTCGATTATCTACTGAGTGTAGTTAACATGAACTTCAGACGCCCAGAGCGTTTATCTGCAATGTCTTCTGGACCAGCCTCGCAGCATAGCAATCCTGAAGCAAAGTCGAGCTCCACGACTATATCTGGCAGGCTTTTCCCTGGTCCTCAAATCGAACAAACGGAAGTTTCTGGCCCATCAGTCAACCATTTTCAGATGTTCCCATCCTCCTGGTGGAGGATGTAAGTCCTATGCCCAACGCAGTAGAAGGTGTCATTCTCTTAGATAACCCGATAGATTTTTAAGCCTCCCGAATTGGTGAGGCTGCCCTTCACGGGCTATGTTCCATACACAGAATTCCATTTAAAGACGTCCTCGTTCCTTCAATATATGACAGGGCTCATTTGCCCTGGAGGGGTACACAGCATGCAACAAATTCATGTGCTGGGCCGAATGCGTGCCGTCTTCCAATTCTTTTATTCGGGAAATGTTAAGATATCTTGGAAAAGCTCCCACTCAACTTCACCCGAAAAGCTACGCCTTCTTCCGTGGGACTTTTCTACTGTTCATGAGCGTTTTGTTCCGTCCACCAAATCCTGAGGACATAAGGTTCATTATAACTTTAAACAATGGTTAGGATGTCCTTTCTATGTTTTCCTTGAGCCTTCACCCAACTACCAAGTCTTAACAGGTGCTTGGAATAAACTTTCTCTTTTCAAACACGAGTGGTTCTACGTTCGGTGTCTGCATGGCTTCGCAAGGGGATGGATGGAAGGACGTAAGTGTCGTCTTCGCTTCACTCTTAAATCCGTTAATCCAAGTCATATTTTTGAATCAACTAACATCCTGAATATCTACAGGTGTCCGTCCATGTCCCGAGGGTAATAGTTTTTCAAGAGCGATCTCTGCAATTCGTGCCATCCCTATCGAATGTAGGGACATTAGACTTCTCATAACCGACGAGTTGTTATCTCTATTCGAGCTACTGGAAGAGGGTCATAGCATTGGGCTCCTTGGAAGTGCTACACTACCGAGAAACGTTGTATAGCAAGAAAGGGATGTCAACAACCCTGTCGTCCTCCCAGTTGAGGGGACTCAGGATGACGTTGAAGAAGGCGAAATTAGGGGTGTCCGGACCAATGAGCTTAGTGATGCTGATGCAGGTCCAGGCAAGGCGCCTGTAGTCGAACCGTCACAAGGCGCTCAATCCCAAATGCCAACTAAGAGAATGAAGAAACTGGCATATAAACTTTGCAGAAGAAAAACTGCTAAGGATCCAGAATTTATTATCACTTCTATTGACGAAGAGTCATCTTCCCAACACTTAGAAAGTTCAATGAAAGGATTTTTCAAATCTCTAGATCCCTGATGACATTATGACTTATGACTTCCCAAGTATCAATATCGAGGGGATCAATTCTCCCACTAGGAGTGATGATGGCATTCTTCCTTCCGATAGAGGAGAGAAAACGCCTATAAGCAAGGCTACAGCTACTGGTCTATCGGGAGGACACTAGGACACTTACAATCATATACACTCCACTACATGCTCTTCATCTATCTTTTGTATAATAGTTACTTGTACATTCTTATTTGGTCTTTGCAGGTGCAATGACTCAGTCTCGAGCTTTTGATCGCCTAAGGGGCTCTTCGACGCATTATGGATCTAGTCGTAGCTCAGAATCAGGCAGGCATAGGGAAAGAGACGACGGGCAGGAAAAAAGTCATCGTTCAAGGGAATCTTCTTCTTCCAAGCGCAAGTCCCAGTCTCAGTCATTCCATTCGGAAGATCAGCCCAATCTTCATGTTTATAGTGGAGATCGAACTTCCTATCAAGGACCTCAAATTACTATATCACATGAGCAGTACTCTAGTTCTTCCAGCTTCAGGAAATCTCACGACCATCGATCGAGCAAGCGTCCAATTACCACTTCTAATCCATCTTTATCGATGGTTGCTCCTGATACTTCCATAGAAGAGAAACCGGTCGTAAGGCTACTTTCCTAAAAATCTATTTTGATGGGCTTAAGTTCTTTCCCTTAATTCATATGAACCCGGGGCATGCCAAAACAAGCTCTTTCGCATGTGTTAACGACATTTTCATGCAACATGAGTCATTCCAACACTTAGCGGAAAAGATCTCCGAGGTGTCAACTGAGTGACAACATGAAATAGATCGTCTCAAGCTAGAGGCAATCCGCGATAAAGATATAATCAAGCACCAAGGTAATGAGATATCATAGTTGACAACAAAACAAAATGAGGCAGAAAAGAGTGCCAAGGAAATGTCTGGGGCAGTGAGTCATTTGGAAGCTGCCCATAAGGAGGAACTCGATGTTGCCCTCCATCACAGCAGTGCACTCGCTCTAAAATAGGATTCCTTGCAAAAAAAAGAGATATCTTGGCCCACTGCATTGAGGAGCTTGAAGAGCTTCTTAGGAAAGAATGGGAAGAGAAGATCGAGGCTTAGGAAGAATCATAGAGGTATTACGAGGAGGCTGTTGAAGCCAGGAGTCTGAAAATCAAACTGACGAGCAACTTGCCAAAATAGAAGCCCTCAAAGAAGAAGCAAGAGAGGCAGGCCGCAAGGAGATGATAGAACAAATTGAAGCTCGAGTGGAGGATGTTAAAGAGTCCGGTCAGAATGAAATTAAGGACATGTTTGATCCAGTGATCATCGAATACAATGCTAATGTCCTTATCGACCACGACTTGAGTTTTCTTGGCGAAGGTTATCTTGAGTCACTCGCCAAAGCCTGGGAGTATATTGTCGAGATGAAAAAGAAGGAGCCGGGCGAAGCCGAGTTAGATGAAGAGAAATTAGTGCAGGAGATCCTTTGGGGAAATGATCCCCTTGACCTTAAAGCCGTGAGACTTCGATATTTCAACATTTTAGCGCTTTCAGTAAAGGGAAAAATATTGCTGAATCTTCGGAGTCTGATCCCAAGGGCCCCTCTTCTTTCCAAGTGGCTGGAGCGTCAGTTTCTTTTGACCTGAGGCAAGAATTGAGCTACGATCCTGATAAACCCGGTTACCAATCTAAAGTGCTGACCCCTATTCTTGAAGGGGATATTCCGGCAACAACCGAGAGCCAGTCGGACGTAGGTATTTCACTTTACTCTCCACTCTTCGAGAGGTTTCATTCTTCATGCCCAATGGTTTTAGGCTTATCTCCTTGTTTTGACAAATCCGCAGGTCTTCTAGGTCATGGCCAAACTCCTAAAAGTGACACCACCATGGAGCAACAAGCGATATCAATAGAGATTCCGGCAACCACCGATGTTCCGAGGCTCGATGCTCAAGTCATCAGAGCACTCAACGATGATAAGGCTAAAGAACCGCTGTCGATGAATGGATCTGCTGATTACCGGCACTTCGAACACATTGATGAGATCAGCTTGAAGGAGCACATTGAGAAGTAGTAGTTGTTGAAGAGAAAAGCCAAAGGTGAGCCCACCGAGGTGGACATTGATGATCCAAATCTCGTCCCACTACAAGTCATTCCGCCCAGTGGGTCGATTCCCAGAGAACTCCCTCCAAGCTTCGAACGCTCTCCCGCCAAAGGCGGTAAAGGATCAAGGAAGAGAACGATCGGAAGTTCAGATAGCGCCACTCCTGAGAAATCCAAAAAAGAGAGAAAAATACATTCACGCGTAAAACGCATGTCATCATCACGTATGAAGCGCCTATCGTAATGCTCGTAATTAATAAATTATATAAATTAGTTTGGTTATCTACGAATAATAAAACAAGACAAGTAGAAATTGATTATTTTTTACATTTGTAGTCGATGAAAATTATACATGTTGTCATACATACAAAATAAATTAACGTTTATGTACAACCTATCGACATATAAGCTTTACTTTACAATATTTGCAAAAACCGCCTAAAACATTAGATACTAGCAACTGCATTTTACCAACCGTTAACATTAAAGCGTTAATATACGGATCTACAACGCACTCTGTTGGTATAAAGACTTAAATCCTTTACGAGACACCAAAAATTGAACTACTAAAAATTTGACTGGGAAATTAAATTTAAATTGTTTCATAAACAAATGTCTGATCTAAATTGAATAGGAGTAAATAATATAATTCAAATTATTCGAAACAGCACTCTGATCTAAATTGAAAAAACAAGGAGAGAAAAAATTCAGTTCAAATAGTGAAAAAAATAAAAATAAAATCAACATGAAAATAATTTGTGAACAGGGTAATAATCTCCTAATGCACCACGCAAAATTTGCATGTAATTTACAGAACTATATATTCAACCTGCTTCAACGTCAAAATATTTCCAAATTTCATTCGCTAAGAATGCGAAAATCAATTAATACATAAATGAACAGCTCATAATATAGAAATGAGGTGGGACTCGAACCCAGCACACGTAGGAGGGATACGACATGCTAACTAACGTGCTACACATCACTTTGAATTAAAGATTAACGGCTACATGAGAATAACGTTGCAAAACAAACATACAAGTGCATATTTGACCAATTGCACTCTTCCAATGGATGCATCTTTTCTAATGGATTTATAAAGGATTGCGACTATTTATTGACTTCCAATCGCTCCTATATAAGTCTTCCACTATCCCAAAAACAATAACACAATCCTATTCTCTCAAACCATTCCCATATTGCTTCTAAACGCTCTAAACTTTATAGTCATTCAAAAAGCAAACTTAGGCCAGGGCTTTTTCACTCCACAATAGTTTTGACTCTGTTCTTAATTCATTTCCTAACCTATGCATGGTTATTTCTGCATCATTTTTAAAGGTTATAGAAGTTGTACTCCAGTGCGACTAGTCAGTGTATTGAAGACACAATATATAGTCAAATTATTTCTTTGTAAAAGAATAGATTGAAGTCCTGTTGTGGAGTCCTCAGGCAGTAAGTATTGAAGTCTCGGTAGTTCAGACAGAGTCTGTAAACCTATTCCTCCGGATGAAGTGAGGATGTTGAGAGTGAAATTCCTAAGAGGTGCTTAGGGACTGGACGTAGGATGGGAGGTCTGAACCAGTATAAAATCGATTGTGTGATCTACTATTTTACTTTCACTACATTTACATTTTTGTACAACTATTGGCCATCTTCAATCCTGTGCATAATGACTAACAAGTGATATTAGAGCCTGATATTCTACCGATCGTCACATCATCATAGAACAATGGCCAGAAAAAGATCCAATCAAAATACAACAAGCAAAATTCCCGTCAAAGCCACCAACGAGGACTACAAAAAGGTACTCTCTAATTTACAAATTTCAGTAAAAGATAATAATGAATTAGTTCGTATAAGCGATAAGATCTCAAAGCTTAATTTTATTATTTTAGAAAAGATGAAATCCGTCGAACTTGAAAATGAGAAATTGAAAAATGAGAAATTAAATTTAGAAAATCGATTTGGTGTTTTGAAAAATAATTTTATAACTCTTAAGAATTTTCTAGATGAACAAAACACCTTATTTGAAAAAGAGAAAGAATTTTTTTTAAAAGAAATTTTCGATTTGAAAAGATAAAATGATATATTTCAATCCTCTTTAGATAATTCAAAATCTCAAAATTTTCTTCTCAAAAATAAGAACTGTACGTTAAAAAATAGGAATTCTGAATTAAATAAAGAGATTGATACTTCGAAAAATAGCAATATTTCTTTTGAAAATAATAATTGTGACTTTAAAGCTAAATTTAAAAAACTAAATATAAAGTCACAAATTGTAATAAAGGTCAAAACAATTTAAACATGATTTTATCTAGTTTTAGATCTTTACATGATAAAAGTGGTTTAGGATATAATTGTAGAGATAATATTAGGTACGCTTTCATGTATGGTAGAAATGCTGGTACTAGATTTCGAGTAAAATCTAAATCCAATTTTTATAGAAATTCAAATACTTCTGTGACCAATAATATACGTAACATCTCTAGAGGTACAAAATCCTTAACGGGAAATACAATTAAAAATTACCTAAGTATTTGGATTCCCGTTAATTGGAAAAACAGAGAAAAATACATTAATGATTATTTTGATATAGTAGTTAATAATAAAAATTTTATTCTCCAAGGTTTCACCAAACCCACTTGGGTATGGTTACCTTCGACCTAACCCCTTGGACCTTGACGTAGGGAGTAGGTACCAAAATATAAAATTTATTTTTTATAGGTACCAAGAAAGACGAAAGGATGAGGTGAATTTCAAATAGCAAATGTTTTGTACATACGATGGAAAACGAGCATTTACAAATAACGGAACAGTAGCAAATTCAGTACATCTAATTCGTTTTTCTTTTTATAAATAGTTTAGGGTTGGTATTGTTAATTTTATAGTATCACAAAGTAATATTTTTTGAAAAATAAATAAATTAGATACTCTTTTATATAAGACGTTGCTTTCAAAAATGCTGAAAATATTTAGCATATTTTCCATTATGCTAAATGAATGTGAAAAATTATTTCAAGAAAAATAAAAATATTTTTGAAACCAACAAATATTTTTTAAATGTATAACTATGCTAAATATTGTATAAATCATTTTTTCTAACATTAGCCAATATTATATCAATTTTGTTAAAATATTTTCAAAATTGTTTAATTATTTAAAAAAAAATCTGAAAAGTTTAAAAAGTAGAATTTAGACCTAAAAAATATATTATTTTTTTTGACTAAATTTACTAGATTAATATACGATCCAAAAATGATGATGATTTTCAACCTTTTTGTTGATAACAAAGGAGGAGAAAATTGGGCATCTTGATAGAGGGAGTATATAAATTCAGGGGGAGCAAATATTAATGGGGGCAATATAATATTATTTTAGAAAGTCATATAGTTGTCATCATCAAAAAGAGGAGAATGTTGAAAACACAATTTTGATGTTTTGATGATAACAACTATATGACAATACTACTAATGTATTTATTAAGTGATTTCAGGTCAAAGAAGTCCAAGATGAATGATAGAGTTTATGTAAGATAAATTGTTAAAGAAATGCAAAACTTTGACTTAGATTGACAAAGTTGATGAGCACATCCACTTACACTTGAAATTTGGATAACATGAACACGTTGGCGGTAAAGGAAATAAAGCAAAATCCAATGCACCATAGAAAAGGCATGCGCCTCCATGACAATACACTGTAGTCACATTTGTTGAAATTTTTGCACTGCATTCTCTCACTACATGGACGTGAAACTAAAAAAATGTATAATGCTGGGACTTGAACCCAAGCAGCACGTACGAAAGTATGCACCCTTAACCAACCACACTACAGATGTTTTAATGTATAAAGTGGCAGCGCATCATATGATTTCCACAGAAGAGAAAAAGACAACATGCGCAAAATGGAACGAGGTAGGACTCGAACCCAGCACGCGTAGGAGGGATGCAGCATGCTAATCAACGTGCTACACATTATTTTAAATTGAAGATTAACGGCTACCTGAGAATAACGTTGCAAAACAAATACACAAGTGCCTATTCAACCAATTCCACTCTTTCAATGGATGCATCTTTTCTAATGCGGATTTATAAAGGATTGCGACTGTTTATTGACTTCCAATCACTCCTATATAAGTCTCCCACTACCCCAAAAACAATAACACAATCCTATTCTCTCAAACCATTCTCATATTTCTTCCAAACGCTCTAAACTTTATATTCATTCAAAAAGCAAACTTAGACCAGTGCTTTTTCACTCCACAATATTTGAGTCTGGTCTTAATTCACTTCCTAACCTCTGCACGGTTATTCTGCATCATTTTTAAACGTTATAGAAGATGTACTCTAGTGCTGTGTAGTTAATGCCCCGCTATATCTCATAGCGGATTTCTACCGCTACGATATTTCCATATAGCCCCAAAATATAGCATTTCCGCTTTAAGCCCCGCTATTTCCGATATATCCCGTAATTCCCGCTATATTCCGCTATTTCCGCTATATTCCGCTATTTCCGCTATATCTTCTTTAATAAAATGAATTGAAAAATTGCATTTATACATTATAAAAATTATGAAATTAATTTATTTGATTTAATTTTTAATATATTTTCAGAAATGAAAATACTCTAATATTCTACTAAATTCAATTATGTTATATAGCTGTTTTACGTTTATTTAAAGTATATTCGCACATGTTTTTATTTAAAATTATTTATGTATTAATTATAATTCAATTGAATGATAATTTTTTATTTAATTACCATTTATATATTTGTAAAAACATTAAGTATGAGTTTTATATGCTATTTAGAGCCAACCGCTATATCCTCGCTGTATCCCCGCTATGACTTTTTGCACCTCCACCGCTTTGAATCTGCTTAGCGCTTTAATTGCACAGCTCTAGTGTGACTAGTCAGTGTATTGAATACACAATATATATTCAAATTATTCCTTTGTAAAAGAATAGATTGAAGCCATGTTGCGGAGTCCTCAAGCAGTAAGTACTGAAGTGCTGTTCGGTTGTCCAAGCGGAGTCTGTAAACCTATTCCTTTGGGTGAAGTGAGAGTGTTGATGGTGAAATTCCTAAGAGGTGCTTAGGGACTGGATGTAGGACGGGAGGTCCAACCAGTATAAAATCGACTGTGTGATCTACTATTTTATTTCTGCTGCATTTACATTTTTTACAACTGTTGGCCATCTTCAATCCTGTGCATAGCGACGGGGTAGGAAAAACCCATTTCAAGACAAGATCGCCGATATCAAAGGTTCTAGGTTGGACTTTAATGTTGTAGTATCGGGCGACTAGGTGTTGGTACGCAGCTGCCCTCAAATCGACTTTCTCGCACTTCTCATCTATAAAGTCTAGAGATTCCAAGAGGAGATCTTTATTCGTTTTGGGATCATAGTAAGTCACTCGATGAGAAGGAACTTCGAGCTCAACAGGAATGACGGCTTCAGAACCATAAGCAAAGGCGAATGGAGTATGGCCAATGACGCACTTGTGGGAGGTCCTGTAAGCCCATAGTGCCATCGAGATTTCATCCAACCACCTACCTCTAGCCTTTTCCAAACGCTACTTTAGAATGAACTTTATAATTTTTTTCACAGGTTCAACTTGCCCATTCGCTTGAGGGTGAGCGACTGCTACAAATCTCTTTTCAATATGATATCTCCGACAGAAGTTTTTGAATTCAGCACTGTCGAATTGGGTCCCATTATCTGTCACAATAGTTCGTGGAATACCAAAACGACAGATGATGTTCCGAACAATGAATTTGATTACTTTCTTTGTTGTGATCGTGGCTAAAGGTTCTGCTTCGGCCCATTTGGTGAAGTAATCAACTGCAACGATAGCGTACTTTGCACCACCTTTAGAGATCGGTAAGGAACTGATAATATCTATACTCCACATGGCAAACGGCCATGGGCTAACCATTTGCATGATTTCCGTCCGCAAAGCTCTTCGAACTTTTGCATATATCTTGCACTTGTCGCATCGCCTTACATAGTCAGTGGCATCTCGATTGACGGTGGCCAATAATACCCGTAATGGAGTATTTTCTTTGCTAGAGTATGACTCCTAGTGTGATCGCCACATTCCCCTTCATGAACTTCCTTTACGACCCGTTTTATCTCATCATGAGTGGTACAATGGAGTAGGGGAACAGAAAAACCCTTTCTCTACATAACTCCTTCATGTATGATATAACGCGAAGCTTTACGAAGGACATGTCGCTTTTCATTCCTTTATTCAGGTAGGACTCCATATAGAAAATAGTTTTTAATCGGAGTCATCCACGATTCCCTTTTAGGCTTCGTCTCTAGTACCTAGACGGTTTCTATCAGGTTTATACTCGAGGCATTTAATACTTTGATGGAACCAAGCCCATCTATTGTGCATCCCCGGTGCTAGCTAACTTTGCCAATGAATCAGCCTTTCTGTTTTGATCTCGTGGAATATGCGTAATGTCATAGTACTCAAATTTAGTCAACAACTCTTGGACTTGGGTAAGGTATGGAGCAAGCCATTGTTCCTTAGCTTGGTAATCTCCCCCTGACTTGGTGTACTACTAATTGTGAATCGCAAAAGATTTCAAGAGACTTTATTCCCAGTTCTCTGGCGAGTTTAAGCTCAGCGATCAGAGCCTCGTACTTGGCTTTGTTGTTTGTCGTTGGGAAATCAAGCTTTAAAGCATAACAGATCGACCGATCTTCAGGAGTTACAAGCAAAATTCCAGCTCTAAAACAATGATCATTGGATGCTCCATCAGTATACAATTTCCACCGTATGGTAGGGATTTCGCTGCTCTTCGGGGAACCATCCTACGCAGCAAATTCTGTTGTAAAATCTGCCAGTGTCTGACCCTAGATAGCCCTCCGAGGGAGATAAGTGATATCGATTTGACTAAGCTCGATATTCCACTTGAGTAACCTTCCAAATGTCTTAGGTCGCTGCAGGACCTATTGTAACGGCTGGTCGGTGTAAACATTGATTGGGTGTGCTTAGAAGTATGGGTGGAGCTTTCGTGATGAAATCAGCAAGCAATATGCCAGTTTCTCTATTTTCGGGTAGTTCCTTTTAGCTCCCGTCAATCACTTGCTTACGTAATAAACCGGTCTCTGGACTCGATTCTCCTCACGAAGTAATGCGGCACTTATAGCATATGCCAACACGGCCAAATAGATATATAAATCTTCATGATCCACTAGCTTTGACAAGATGGGAGGTCTCTCTAAGTGATCTACCAAGGCTCGTAACGTGTCTTTTCAATCCTGTGTCCATTCGAAGTTTCTTTTTCCTTTCCTAATTAAGTTAAAGAAAGGGATGCATTTATCGGTAGCTCTGGAAATGAATCGACTTAAGGCGGCAACTTTCCCATTCAGTCTGTACTTGTTTGATAGACTTTAGCGCTTGGATGTCACAGATAGCTTGAATCTTCTCGGGATTAGCTTCGATTCTGTGGGCGTTAACAATAAAACCCAAGAACTTCCCTAATGCTATGCCAAAATAACACTTCATATGATTAATTTTCATCTTGTAATGTTAAAGGATGCCGAACATTTCTGCCAGGTCTCCAATATGGTCGCTTGATCGTCGTGCCTTCATGAGCATATCATCCACACATACTTCCATCGTTTTTCCAATCTCATTTGACCATAGGCTTTTTTAAAAATTATATTTATAGAACTTCCACGACCAATCAATTTCCTTCTCACCAAAGTGGGGCTGATCATGGGTGAAATGACCATTGGGTCGATCGTCGGAGCTTTTACCTTGTTTGCATCTCTATTTCTAAACACGGTATCATTTGCCATTATTCGTTGCTGTTTTGTAGAGTTCCATCTTCTATATTCGAACAAAATTCAAAATCCACATGCTTAATCGTGCTAGCATAGCGCTCCATCTCATGCCAACTCTTATCTGCCAGGTGTGGTCATCCGAGTATTGTATTTATTACCAATCTTTCACCAGCTCGTGCAAGCTCCTTAGCCCTGCACGATGCTTGTCCTCGGTTGGGGTCTGTAACAGCCCAAAATTTTAACGAAATTTTATTTAAAAATTTAACATTTTGAAATATTGATTTGAATTAAAAGTGTAATAACTAGTGTAAAACGGGAAATTTAAACTTTACATTTTACGTATAATTTATATCCGTTCTTAACTTTATATTTAACAATCAAAATTTTATTAATTGATGATAATAGCAATTTTATTTTTAGTGTGAAATGATACGTTATTTTATTTAAAGAAACGTTATCATTTTTAAATTTATTAAATAAAAGAAACAAGTAACGGTTGTACGTTACTTTGGGCGTTACACTTTACGTTCGTTGTTCCGTTGTCCATTTGATTTTTATATCCGTTGACTTTACAAAATTTCAGCTGCATATTTCAGTTTGAAAATTTCAAAAATCTTGCATTGAACCGTTCACGTGAGAATTAGTCCATTTCCCTCTTTGCATTCCATAAGTTTCGTTCCAGCTTTTAATAAAATTTAATTGCTTTGAATTCCCTGCCGTTCAGAGCAATTTATAATTGCCAGATCCAACTTTTCTTTCAGTTCCATTTGCTTTTGCGTAAACATTTCTTCTTCCAGGTAATGGCCGTACCTTCTTTAATTTTTTGTTTTCATTTTTACTCTGCTTTGTTACAGCTCATCCCCTATTTGCTGTGCCAACCCCATGCCTTCCTTCCTTTTTCATTTTTTTTTTGTATTTCAAATTTTTGTTGTCCCCTGCTTTTGTTTTGCTGTACCGTGCTTTGCCTGCCTCCAAACCCATACCATTCACCACCAGATCCCACTCCTCTAACCCCTTATTTTCCATGCCGAGACCAACCTTATGCCGAAACCCACACAAACCCCACTCTCCAGCCATGAACCACGTCAGCCCTACCCTTTCGCCACCAAGCCAAGACCAGGCACCACCACAGCCTACCCCAGTCCACCACCACGTCCCCTCTCCAGGCCGAGACCAGCCACTGCACCCATGTCCCCAACTCCATGCCACCACCACCTACCCCATCCACCACCAAGACCAGTCACAGCTCCTACCCCATGCCAAACCCACGAACCAAGGCCAGACCACCCACGTCACCTCCAACCTCCTCCAGACCGAGCCCAGGCAACCGAAAACCCTTGCCGTTCCACTTTCCTCCGCCATCATGTGAAGCCACTGCCAGGCCAGACCACCGCCACCTCCAACATCATGCCGAACCCTTGCCACCATGAAGCCCAGTCACCGAGCCTCCTTGTGCTTGAACCTAGAGCAGTGGACAATTTGCCGTTCGCCACTTTTATTTTTATTTTTTTCTGTAAAATATTGCTTTCCGAGCCTTGTAGTTTTGTTGGAGTCATAGTTTATAATTTCCCAAGTCTCTGTTTGAAAGAAAAGAGAAATGAAAGTTGTTTTGGCACGTGTCTGGTATCCTAGTTTAGTTTGTTTCCACTGAACAAACCTATGCTTTTGTCACTTTATTTTTATTTTAAGTTGTCAGACCGAGCTTTGTTTTGAGAGGTGAACAATGTTTTTGTTATATGGCCTCTGCCTTGTTGAAAAAAATGGTTGTTAAAGTTATATTTTTTTTTCCAAACCTCTGTTAACAAAATGAAATGAATACTTTGTTTGGTCGAGCATTTGTTTCGAAGTTATAATCTATAATTTAAAAATGGTCGGGCTATTGCTGTCGATTTTCAACGTATTTCTTTTTCGTTGTCGCTTCATTGGAAAAATTTGTTATTCGTGCATTTTAGATTTGTCTATTTATTCGCTTTATTCTTTTGACTTTAGATTTGAATCTAGTCGGCGAATCCGCTAACAACTAATCGTGCTTTCCGCGTGCTTTCGACTGATAGCGTACTCTTTCTTTCTGAATCTCCAGCTCCGAAGAGGTGAGTAAATCTCACACGAATATTCATACTTATATGATTGTGAAACGACCGCAACTGAATGTGTAGAAAATAAATAAATAAATAAATGATGTTATAATTACCTGTGATTTATTTATAGTTGATGTTAATTGTTAAAACTGCATATCGTATCATCTGTTATATTCTGTTCTTATTTTACGGTTATTCTATTCTGTTAAATCACACTGCAAGTTCCCTGTAGAATAGAATCACTATGGGTTGAAATGATACATACCCGAACGGACTTTAGAATAAGGGAAGGTCGTTATGGGCTGAAATGATAGGCCTGAGCGATTTTCAATTTAATTTTATTTACTTGGGATTGCGGGTTTGAAATGATAAAACCCGGATTTTTCTTTGTAAATTACGGATTGAAATGATATAGTATCCGTATCACTTGACTTAGGCTAGAAAATATTATACAGACCCGTGGTTATTTTTCTGTATTTTCTGGATACCTTTAAATAATTTAAATATTGTAATAATATTAAATTGATTTAAATCGAATTTTTAAGTGATTTATTTAAAATAGAAATGATTTTTCTATGTGATAAATATAAATAAATGGAGGAATATTGATTTTTAAAACGAAACTTAAATTTGAAATTTTGACTATAAGAAAAGATGGAAACTTAAGTTAATTAAATTGAAATGAAAATTTAGTTTTAAAAATGGTGGAAAAATGGAGTTTAAGTTTAAATGTTGAAATGAATGTAATAAGCGAATTTGTAAGTTTTGGTTTTTAATGTGTAAAAATTTCTCTTAAAAATAAATTTGTTAAAGGATTTAAATGAACATTTTTAATGTATGATTTTATAAGTTCTAAACTAGGTAGAATCTGTAGCACTTGTTAAGTGCTGTGGTTGTATAAGTGAACCAAAAGACTAAAATGAACTAAGGCTATGATAGTACTTGGTAAGTGTTGTTGTAGCAGAAACTAAAATTGAACCTGAACTAATAAAAGGGCTACTGTAGCACTTGTTAAGGACTGCAGTAGGCTGAAATATGATTTTGTTTAAAACTGAACTGTTATAGCAGTTTATAAATGTCTTTGCTGAATAAAAAATATTTTCAAATATAACTTATAGCAGTTGTTTTTAAATGCTGTGAAATGATGAAATTTTAATAATTAGGGTTTTGACTTAGTAAACGAACTCAGAATGGTTTGAAACTTTGGAAATTGAATACTTGATTTGAAAATATAATAATTGCACTTTTAAAAGGTTTGAATGAATTATTTGATTGGAATATAAACTATTTAAAAGGTGACTTGAAATGATAATAAATGAGTATACCTTTAAATTTAAAAGGTATTTAAAGTTGAATATTTAGATTTGAACTCAAATGATATTTGGAATATTAAAATGATTTGAAATGAAGTTTTGGAATGATATGATATTTTAAAAATATGGAAATGGTTTGGAATTGATTTAATCTTTATTTTGATAAAGATTTGGATTTGAAATGAGATTCTATTTTGGAGTATAAACTGTTTTTAAACTTATAACCACGGGTTATAATAACGTTGGGTTGTTAAAGAGACCGGGATCGGATATGGACATACTCTCTGTCTTACCGAAAACCACTTTGACAACCGTGTACGCGGTGGAGATTCCAGAATGAAGTAGGATGGTGGCGACGTCCTTAAGGTATTACGTGGACCCAACTCCCGTGAGTTGGCATATGGTGGCTAAAACAGGAGCGATCTCGGACCAGTGAGGTAGCACCTCTTCTCGGACGCATTTCTTCGATATTATACTCTTGCTTGTGATTTGACTAGATGGCCATCCTCCGATTTGGGAATGTTGTCCGAGGTGGAACGGTAGTGGCTGCTATGCGTATCCATCAGTCCGTGTGCGTAATTGGTATATCTACCCTGGCATTGCCTAGTTGTGCCGTGTCACCTACCATATCGAGCTTTACTACGATTATGATTTTAAGATCCGACCGCGTTAAGGTTCTCCATCCCCTTAACGCTATTTTTCGATATGATTATACTTTACTTATTTAGACACTATTATAATAGCGAATATTACTACATAGTAGATAGTTTAACGGATCCTTAGAGGATGGGCGGTCCCAAGCATCTTCTAAGTTACTTGTACCTTACTACAGTTCACTTGAGTTGGTTTACATTGTATAAGTAGGTATATCCTGACTCGAGTGTTTATGTTTTATTTTACGCTCGGGTCAGCCTGAGTATCAGTTGGACTTCATCTTCTCGGAGCTAGGACTACTGGAGATCATCTTTATCCAGCTGCTATCTGGTTTTATCTGTTCAGTCTGTTGTTCTATTTAAGCTCTTGTATTAGTAGACTTCTATGTCTTGATACTTCTGTTGTACTCTATTCCTTCTGTTGTATCTTATGTAACTTTGTTATATTTATATAGTAGCTTCATGAACTACTATCTCTTTTACTTCCGCTGCATTATTTTACTCTGTGTCTGTGTCTGTGATCTGTGCTTATATTTATTTACTGTATATTCTGAGATTTGCCAAATTTTAATTACAACGCGGTATTTTGAGCAATTCAACTCCGACATGTGTGTCTGCCTATGCACTTGGCGGGTGCAGCATGATAGGGGGTTCTCGCATTTGGTTTGGTAGCGAGCGGATGACTCTTACTCCTACATGTCCCTGCGGGGTTGGTGCAGTCGAGAGGCTGGCTGTAAAGGCAGAACACAGGTACTACTGTATGCTACAGTGGGCGTTACCCCACTGACGCGGTCCGTTACAGTTGGTATCAGAGCTTTGGCTTTGAGGCAAAACTCAGCATATGGAGTAGATT
Source organism: Allium fistulosum (assembly GCA_030737815.1). Taxonomy (NCBI): domain Eukaryota; kingdom Viridiplantae; phylum Streptophyta; class Magnoliopsida; order Asparagales; family Amaryllidaceae; genus Allium; species Allium fistulosum. The sequence goes on along the minus strand of CM060907.1, from coordinate 981,690,257 downwards.
TATTTACAGAATCACTTTCGTTCGAGTTTGAATCTTTTCCTCTTGATTCGAATTTCCTTTGAATTTTTGGAACGTTCCCTACGGTTCCAAAATTCATTCTTGTCCCTCACTATTCATCTTCTTTTGATTTTGGAGTATCACATAACTCCACTTCGAATGATCTTTATAGTAAATTGGCGGTCTCGCCAATATTCTAATTTTCTTGTAAAGGGGTGAAAATCCTTTACAATCAGCATCGATTAACCAGAGATTTATATTTATCCTTGGTTTAGATGCTAATATCTTTTGTTATTCCAAACTCTATCTCTTGAGATCAAAGGTAGATTTACCCCAGAAAATCCACATTTGATCTTATCCATTAAGTCACGGTTGACCCGGTTAAGGTTGTCCGCGATTTATCTAAGCTTACCCATCTCTCTACTCTGTTTAATCATCTTGTCTTTTGTTCCAATCTATCTTCCAAACATTTTGAACTGTATTTGTAAATTAATGTTTTGTTTTATATTGTGTTGTTTGAGTTGTTGATGTTGATTTGGGTTTCCGATCGATTCGTCTGATCAACGCTATCGATAGGATTTCTAAAATACTTTGACAGAACAGACTGACACAATATTATTTTAAAATTGTTAATGAAATAAATTTTGATATAGGTAAATTTATGGAACTTAATAAATTGATTTAAATTGATAATTTGAAGTGATAATACTTTATTTATCATTTGTTGTTCTACAAATGAATTTATAAATAGTTGTTTATAAATTTATTTGGGAACTGAAATTAAAACAAGAAATTTAAAGAATTTAATTTCCGATGGTTTCAAACCTTGTGTTTAAAATTTTAAAAAGGATATAATTTAAAGTATTTTTGAATAAAAATAAAATTTGTCTCTAAAGGATTTTTAAGTTTAAAATTTTAGTGCTCTTCTCTTTGTCGCTGGAAAATAATTTCAGTGATGACTGCAGCATCATCGACGTTCATTTTCGAGTTTTGAACTGAAAAAAACCGTTCTGTAGTCTTACTACAGCTTTGTTTTGAAAGATTTAATTTATTTGAATTTCTAAATATGATTTGATTTATAATATATATAGATATATGATTTAAATTGATTTGACATACTATGTACATATATTTATTTATTTCTAACTGGTTTGAAGGAAATCGGAAAATTAATTCTTAAATTTCATCTTAAAGAATAATTTCAGTTATAAAAAAAAAATTAAATTTTTGAATAAATGATTCAAACTTGAGATAATTGAATCGGAAAGTTTTATTTGTATAACACACAATTTCATTCCAATATAACTTACCTAAATTACACAGAAGTTGAATATGAGATTGGATAATATACAATATAAAAAGGATTTTTTTTCAATAAAATTTGAGTGGTTATAATAAATTTTATACACCTAAATTTTAGTTATAAAAGATTTACAGAGGTAAATAGTGAAAAAGGGAATTTAAAGAGATTTTATTTAAATAACTTAATAATCAAATTTGATTTAATATGGAACCTTAAGTCCAACCTAGGAATTTTAATAATGGTTATTTCCTGAAATGAATATGTTGTATAATGAATAATGTATCTTTGAATAGATAAAATAAAATACATTGGAATTGGACATTTTGTAATAAAGTTTATTTAATTTGAATTCATAGTTTAAGTGATGTCTAAATGAATAAATGTGTAAAGAAATTCGATTGTTATATTTGCTATGATAAATATTTTATTTATGAAATTGATATGTCTTGAAGAATGAATAATTATGATAGTTAAAATGTATTTTAACATCACTAAATTGGATAATTGAGAATTTGGTTTTTCAAATAGAAATTTAAGTGTAACTTATCGAAGGAATATCTATTTATGAAATGGGCATTTTAAATAAAGTGTTAGGTTATTTGTTAAATGAAGAGATAAGTAAAATAGTGAGCTTTTGACTTAATAAACGAAGTATAGTTTAATTTGGATATTCCATTCATAAAAGTTTGTTTTAATAAGTCATAAGTTAAATGATATCCAAATGAATATTCTAGAATAAAACTGATTTGAAATATTAATATATCTACTGTAGCATTTTATAAGTGCTGCTGTTTTGAAAATACAATGTTTTGGAAGTTTTATAATTGAATGAACTTAGAAATGTTACAACTTTAAAATGAATATTATTTGACCTTGAATTAAAATGGTTTAAATAAAGATTATTTTAAAAGGTGTTATGATTTTCTAAGTATTATGTTTTTTTTTAGAATTACATTTCCAAAGTGTTATGATTTTAGTAGTATGATTTCCAAATGATAAACATCACTAATTTGTTATGATTTCAAAGCGTTATTGTTTCAAATTTATTATCTTATTTTGTTTTTTTAAACTATCTTTTGATTGTCCTTATTTCTCTTATCTTGTTACAGAATGGGAAGGCTATTGCTTATACCAGTCTGTTTAGACATCTTTTTATAATCTTTGAAATCTTTGTTACTCATCTGGATCTGGACACTGTTTTTCCATTCATAGACCGTCGGTCAAGTGAAAGGGGTGATTCAGACTCTAGAGGATCTTTTTCGTGTTTGTGTTCTTGATTTGATCACCTCCATTTTGTTAAACTTGCCTATAACAATAGTTATCAGATGTAATTCCAATATTCTTATCATCTTGTCTTAATTCTATTCATTCTATCTTTTTCTGTGCTTTCCCGTACCTCGTTCCTTTTCGGGAACGAAAAGTTTTGAGTGGGGAAGAGTGTAACAGCCCAAAATTTTAACGAAATTTTATTTAAAAATTTAACATTTTGAAATATTGATTTGAATTAAAAGTGTAATAACTAGTGTAAAACGGGAAATTTAAACTTTACATTTTACGTATAATTTATATCCGTTCTTAACTTTATATTTAACAATCAAAATTTTATTAATTGATGATAATAGCTATTTAATTTTTAGTGTGAAATGATACGTTATTTTATTTAAAGAAACGTTATCATTTTTAAATTTATTAAATAAAAGAAACAAGTAACGGTTGTACGTTACTTTGGGCGTTACACTTTACGTTCGTTGTTCCGTTGTCCATTTGATTTTTATATGCGTTGACTTTACAAAATTTCAGCTGCATATTTCAGTTTGAAAATTTCAAAAATCTTGCATTGAACCGTTCACGTGAGAATTAGTCCATTTCCCTCTTTGCATTCCATAAGTTTCGTTCCAGCTTTTAATAAAATTTAATTGCTTTGAATTCCCTGCCGTTTAGAGCAATTTATAATTGCCAGATCCAACTTTTCTTTCAGTTCCATTTGCTTTTGTGTAAACATTTCTTCTTCCAGGTAATGGCCGTACCTTCTTTAATTTTTTGTTTTCATTTTTACTCTGCTTTGTTACAGCTCATCCCCTGTTTGTTGTGCCAACCCCATGCCTTCCTTCCTTTTTCATTTTTTTTTTGTATTTCAAATTTTTGTTGTCCCCTGCTTTTGTTTTGCTGTACCGTGCTTTGCCTGCCTCCAAACCCATACCATTCACCACCAGATCCCACTCCTCTAACCCCTTATTTTCCATGCCGAGACCAACCTTATGCCGAAACCCACACAAACCCCACTCTCCAGCCATGAACCACGTCAGCTCTACCCATTCGCCACCAAGCCAAGACCAGGCACCACCACAGCCTACCCCAGTCCACCACCACGTCCCCTCTCCAGGCCGAGACCAGCCACCGCACCCATGTCCCCAACTCCAAGCCACCACCACCTACCCCATCCACCACCAAGACCAGTCACAGCTCCTACCCCATGCCAAACCCACGAACCAAGGCCAGACCACCCACGTCACCTCCAACCTCCTCCAGACCGAGCCCAGGCAACCGAAAACCCTTGCCGTTCCACTTTCCTCCGCCATCATGTGAAGCCACTGCCAGGCCAGACCACCGCCACCTCCAACATCATGCCGAACCCTTGCCACCATGAAGCCCAGTCACCGAGCCTCCTTGTGCTTGAACCTAGAGCAGTGGACAATTTGCCGTTCGCCACTTTTATTTTTATTTTTTCTGTAAAATATTGCTTTCCGAGCCTTGTAGTTTTGTTGGAGTCATAGTTTATAATTTCCCAAGTCTCTGTTTGAAAGAAAAGAGAAATGAAAGTTGTTTTGGCACGTGTCTGGTATCCTAGTTTAGTTTGTTTCCACTGAACAAACCTATGCTTTTGTCACTTTATTTTTATTTTTAGTTGTCAGACCGAGCTTTGTTTTGAGAGGTGAACAATGTTTTTGTTATATGGCCTCTGCCTTGTTGAAAAAAAATGGTTGTTAAAGTTATATATATTTTTTTCCAAACCTCTGTTAACAAAATGAAATGAATACTTTGTTTGGTCGAGCATTTGTTTCGAAGTTATAATCTATAATTTAAAAATGGTCGGGCTATTGCTGTCGATTTTCAACGTATTTCTTTTTCGTTGTCGCTTCATTGGAAAAATTTGTTATTCGTGCATTTTAGATTTGTCTATTTATTCGCTTTATTCTTTTGACTTTAGATTTGAATCTAGTCGGCGAATCCGCTAACAACTAATCGTGCTTTCCGCGTGCTTTCGACTGATAGCGTACTCTTTCTTTCTGAATCTCCAGCTCCGAAGAGGTGAGTAAATCTCACACGAATATTCATACTTATATGATTGTGAAACGACCGCAACTGAATGTGTAGAAAATAAATAAATAAATAAATGATGTTATAATTACCTGTGATTTATTTATAGTTGATGTTAATTGTTAAAACTGCATATCGTATCATCTGTTATATTCTGTTCTTATTTTACGGTTATTCTATTCTGTTAAATCACACTGCAAGTTCCCTGTAGAATAGAATCACTATGGGTTGAAATGATACATACCCGAACGGACTTTAGAATAAGGGAAGGTCGTTATGGGCTGAAATGATAGGTCTGAGCGATTTTCAATTTAATTTTATTTACTTGGGATTGCGGGTTTGAAATGATAAAACCCGGATTTTTCTTTGTAAATTACGGATTGAAATGATATAGTATCCGTATCACTTGACTTAGGCTAGAAAATATTATACAGACCCGTGGTTATTTTTCTGTATTTTTCTGGACACCTTTAAATAATTTAAATATTGTAATAATATTAAATTGATTTAAATCGAATTTTTAAGTGATTTATTTAAAATAGAAATGATTTTTCTATGTGATAAATATAAATAAATGGAGGAATATTGATTTTTAAAACGAAACTTAAATTTGAAATTTTGACTATAAGAAAAGATGGAAACTTAAGTTAATTAAATTGAAATGAAAATTTAGTTTTAAAAATGGTGGAAAAATGGAGTTTAAGTTTAAATGTTGAAATGAATGTAATAAGCGAATTTGTAAGTTTTGGTTTTTAATGTGTAAAAATTTCTCTTAAAAATAAATTTGTTAAAGGATTTAAATGAACATTTTTAATGTATGATTTTATAAGTTCTAAACTAGGTAGAATCTGTAGCACTTGTTAAGTGCTGTGGTTGTATAAGTGAACCAAAAGACTAAAATGAACTAAGGCTATGATAGTACTTGGTAAGTGTTGTTGTAGCAGAAACTAAAATTGAACCTGAACTAATAAAAGGGCTACTGTAGCACTTGTTAAGGACTGCAGTAGGCTGAAATATGATTTTGTTTAAAACTGAACTGTTATAGCAGTTTATAAATGTCTTTGCTGAATAAAAAATATTTTCAAATATAACTTATAGCAGTTGTTTTTAAATGCTGTGAAATGATGAAATTTTAATAATTAGGGTTTTGACTTAGTAAACGAACTCAGAATGGTTTGAAACTTTGGAAATTGAATACTTGATTTGAAAATATAATAATTGCACTTTTAAAAGGTTTAAATGAATTATTTGATTGGAATATAAACTATTTAAAAGGTGACTTGAAATGATAATAAATGAGTATACCTTTAAATTTAAAAGGTATTTAAAGTTGAATATTTAGATTTGAACTCAAATGATATTTGGAATATTAAAATGATTTGAAATGAAGTTTTGGAATGATATGATATTTTAAAAATATGGAAATGGTTTGGAATTGATTTAATCTTTATTTTGATAAAGATTTGGATTTGAAATGAGATTCTATTTTGGAGTATAAACTGTTTTTAAACTTATAACCACGGGTTATAATAACGTTGGGTTGTTAAAGAGACCGGGATCGGATATGGACATACTCTCTGTCTTACCGAAAACCACTTTGACAACCGTGTACGCGGTGGAGATTCCAGAATGAAGTAGGATGGTGGCGACGTCCTTAAGGTATTACGTGGACCCAACTCCCGTGAGTTGGCATAAGGTGGCTAAAACAGGAGCGATCTCGGACCAGTGAGGTAGCACCTCTTCTCGGACGCATTTCTTCGATATTATACTCTTACTTGTGATTTGACTAGATGGCCATCCTCCGATTTGGGAATGTTGTCCGAGGTGGAACGGTAGTGGCTGCTATGCGTATCCATCAGTCCGTGTGCGTAATTGGTATATCTACCCTGGCATTGCCTAGTTGTGCCGTGTCACCTACCATGTCGAGCTTTACTACGATTATGATTTTAAGATCCGACCGCGTTAAGGTTCTCCATCCCCTTAACGCTATTTTCCGATATGATTATACTTTACTTATTTAGACACTATTATAATAGCGAATATTACTACATAGTAGATAGTTTAACGGATCCTTAGAGGATGGGCAGTCCCAAGCATCTTCTAAGTTACTTGTACCTTACTACAGTTCACTTGAGTTGGTTTACATTGTATAAGTATGTATATCCTGACTCGAGTGTTTATGTTTTATTTTACGCTCGGGTCAGCCTGAGTATCAGTTGGACTTCATCTTCTCGGAGCTAGGACTACTGGAGATCATCCTTATCCAGCTGCTATCTGGTTTTATCTGTTCAGTCTGTTGTTCTATTTAAGCTCTTGTATTAGTAGACTTCTATGTCTTGAGACTTCTGTTGTACTCTATTCCTTCTGTTGTATCTTATGTAACTTTGTTATATTTATATAGTAGCTTCATGAACTACTATCTCTTTTACTTCCGCTGCATTATTTTACTCTGTGTCTGTGTCTGTGATCTGTGCTTATATTTATTTACTGTATATTCTGAGATTTGCCAAATTTTAATTACAACGCGGTATTTTGAGCAATTCAACTCCGGCATGAGTGTCTACCTATACACTTATAATGGATGCGATTGGTTGAAAATATCGGGTCGTTACAGGGTCGGATGTCCTATGTCCTATGTCCGCCATCCTGTAGGGTTTTTACAAATTGTTGCAACTTCCTTTCTCGACTCAACTTTTCGATAATATCCTGATGATGCCTACATTCATTGGTGCCATGCCTATAGCATTCGTGGAACCGACAATATTTTTCTAGTTTGTTTCTACTTCTTTGTTGATTCTATTGGAGCCAGTTTTCTATATTGCATAGTATTGCAGGTAGACAAATAGATATTCTCCAAGGACGTATTCAACGGCGTGTAAGTATCGTACATCAGAATTCTAAGCTTCCCTCTTTTAGAATCCCTCTTTCTTCTGGGCCCCTATTTCCGCCTTTCTTTTACTGATTTGGCTTGTTTTGGACATTCAATTAAACTTTTCCAAAGCTATCATTAGACCGCTTTACTACAATATGTTGGATCTTATGTTTTGATTAATGACAAGAAATTCAACCGACACGAAGATTCATGAATCTACGACAAAGAACTACGAAGACTGGACTCAACGATATGAAGTATGATTCATATATATGTTGTTTAGAGTCTGTATATTATATTAAAATTATGTTAAAATCTCTCCGATATGGTATATACACACTAACAAGTACACAAACCATGCATATGCACAAAACATGCTATAAACAGCCGGCTGAATTTACAGCCCTAGCTGAATGACACCATTCAGCCGTCTGTTTGCTGGAACATAGAATATTTTCTATGCATTTTCAGCCGGCTGAATGGTATCATTTAGACGGCTGAATAGTATCATTTATACGGCTGAATAAGGCCAAAAATAGCCTATTTGCTTGCTGTATCGAATTTTAAATAAATCAGAAGGTTGAATTGAAAAATTCAGAAGGCTAAATTGAAAAATTCAGACGGCTGATTATCTATAATGGCTAGTTTTCTGAAGGGATGCTTCTCTTCAACGAAGAGAAACATCTTCTAATCTAATAGTTGCATATGTTCTTTTCATCATTCCTTTTCATTAAACAATGCAACTCTTAAAACTCTATAAATAAAGTCTATAATTCAACAAACAAAAAAACTTAACTGATTTTAGTATTCTTGAATTCTTATCTCTTATTCTCTATTTTCAATTCGCACTCAAACTGCAAACAATCTCTGATCGTTGATCACTCGATCTTCCACATTCTTCAAGCACATTACACTATATATCATAAAGGAGAAGATTATAGGAAGATTGTACTTCACTGACTTATCGGTGTTATTTTAAAGAGCATATTACAGTCAAATACTTTTGTTTATTTGTAAAGAAGTCCTGTTTGGTTGCTTAGGCGGTAGAAGTCCTATTCGGTTGCTTAGGCTGTAGAAGTCCTGTTCGGTTGCTTAGGCGGTGTAAACCCATTCCTCCGGTTTAAGTGAGGGTTGCTAGTTTAATTCCAGAAGGAGTCTGGGACTGGACGTAGAACGGAAGTTCGAACTAGTATAAAAATCTCTGGTGTCATTTACTTTACTACATTATTTATTTACTTACTTAGTTTTTATTCTGCACAAGTAATTTATAGATACATCCATATTACACGATCTTATAACACGGTCTCTTTCATTTGGTATCAAAGTCTGGTATTCTAGAGATCGTAACAACATCCTAGAATTAATGGCCATAAAGAGATCTAGTCAAGGCAATAGGAAGATGAAGAGCAATAAAGAAGAATCAAAGGAGCAAACAAACAAATGCTTTATGGCTAAACTCAGACCATAATCGGTATGCTTAGATTACTTATATAAAGATCTTTTGTTAGCACATGATCAATTATTAAAAGATTGTAAAACTTTAAATAAAGTTAATAGAATTGCTTTAGCTAAGTTAAAAATTGTGAGCAAGAAATTTCTAATTTAAAAGAAGAAAATAAATTTTTAGTAAAACAAACTAAATGTTTTGAAAATACCGTAGAAGAACTTGTTCTACAAAAAGATTTCCTACAAAAAGAAATGAGTAGTTAGAAGATAAAAACAATGATTTTTTGGAGGAAATCAATGTTTTGCATAATAAAAATACATTTTTGGAAAATTCTTTAAATAATTCTAATTCTTTAATTTTTTCACTTGAAAAAGAGAATGAAGCTTTAATTAAAAAGAATTTAGAATTATCTAAAGAATGAGAGATTTTAAAAGTTAATAATAATATTTTGCAAAAATAAGTTTGTGATTCTAAAGCAAATTTTGAAAGATTAAATACAAAAATCATAAATTTTTATCAAAGGTAAAGATATCTTATCTTCCTTAGTTACAAATTCAAAAGCTCACAATGATAAAAACGGTTTTGGGCTATAAACAAGCTAAAAGTAAAAATAGTACTAGATATGCATTCTTGTATACTAATTTTAGTGCTAGTATTAGTAACCAAGATAGTTTTAAAACCAGTTACAGTCATAATAGTAATTTGTTTAGAAATGATAGAAATTATTTTTCAAGTACTAAGCCAATAACTAATAGTATTAAGATATGGATTCCAGCTAATATGATTGATCATGATAAACAACTTTATATTAGCAACTATTGTAAGAATGTGATTTGTAATGAAAACTATATCTGTAAGGATTCAACCACATCCAAATGGGTATGGTTTCCTAAAGATTAGGAAATTATAAGAAACCTGGGTATCGCATGCTTTAAAAGTTAATTTTATTTCTTATAATACCTTAGACTATAAGTAGTAGTTATTTTTAATATTGTTTCATTATTTTTGTTTTAGAGGGTACAACTACACCTATTTTGGTAAGGTTTTCATCCTATGATTAACCCTTGGACCCTAACATAGTAAGGGGTACCAAAATTATTATTATTTATTGCAGGTACTTGGAGAAACAAAAGGAAAATGATATATTTTGAATTTTTTAAGGATGTTCCATATTTTTAATAGAATTATGTCGTCATATAAACTCTCTTTTTTGTTGATGACAAAGGGGGAGAAAGATATTGCTCTAACACTATTTGCAGCAAGAATAAAAGCATAGATTCAGGGGGAGAAACTAAAAGGTAAGGCTAGCATATATTCAAGGGGAGATATAGAACTACAGAGAAATATTATCGAGATTCATTCATATCACAAATGGTGTTGTCATCATCAAAAAGGGGGAGAATGTTAGATCTTATGTTTTGATTAATGACAAGAAATTCAACTGACACGAAGATTCATGAATCTACAACAAAGAACTACGAAGACTAGACTCAACGATATGAAGTATGGTTCATATATATGTCGTTTAGAGTTTGTATATTATATTAGAATTATGTTAAAATCTCTCCGACATGGTATATACACACTGACAAGTACACAAACCATGCATATGCACAAAACAGGCTATAAATAGCCGGCTGAATGACACCATTCAGCCGTCCGTTTGCTGGAACATAGAATATTTTCTATGCATTTTCAGTCGGTTGAATGGTATCATCCAGATGGCTGAATAAGGCCAAAAATAGCCTATTTGCTTGCTGTATCGAATTTTAAATAAATCAGAAGGCTGAATTGAAAAATTCAGATGGCTGATTATCTATAACGACTAGTTTTCTGAAGGATGCTTCTCTTCAACGAAGAGAAACATCCTCTAATCTAATAGTTGCATCTGTTCTTTTCATCGTTCCTTTTCATTAAACAATGAAACTCTTAAAACTCTATAAATAGAGTCTAGAATTCAACAAACAAAAAAACTTAACCGATTTTAGTATTATTGAATTCTTATATCTTATTCTCTATTTTCAATTTGCACTCAAACTGCATACAATCTTTGATCGTTGATCACTCTATCTTCCACATTCTTCAAGCACATTACACTATATATCATAAAGGAGAAGATTATAGGAAGATTGTACTTCATTGACTTATCGATGCTATTTTAAAGAGCATATTACAGTCAGAAACTTTTGTTTATTTGAAAAGAAGTCATGTTCGGTTGCTCAGGCGGTAGAAGTCATATTCGGTTGCTTAGGCGGTAGAAGTCCAATTCGGTTGTTCAGGTGGTGTAAACCTATTCCTCCGGGTTAAGTGAGGGTTGCTAGTCTAATTCCAGAAGTAGTCTGGGACTGGACGTAGAATGGGAGTTTGAACCAATATAAAAATCTCTGGTGTCATTTACTTTACTGCATTATTTATTTAGTTACTCAGTTTTTATTCCGCACAAGTAGTTTATAGATACATCCATATTACATGATCCTATAGCACGGTCTCTTTCACAATATTACTCGGTACTCCCTCGCATCTCGATCCCACAACATTCTTCTTATTGAAGGACCTGGCTTCCTCCTTTCCCATGTACTAAACGCCTTTGCGTAAAAGCGTTCTAACATTGCAAGTGACTTGCCAGCTAACCAATCATCGAAATCAGATTTTGGATCTATCCTTCTTTTCACGACCATCAATATTGCATGGTCATTTGGATTACTGATTTCCGTAACAGCTATATGAAATCTTTTCAAATAATCTTTCAATGATTCTCCTGGAGCCTGGATCACGCTGGACAGGGACATTACGTCTTTGGGACGAGTTGCATGCATTCGAAACTGCTCCACAAACCTTGTTTCCAAATCATCAAATCTAGAAATTAATCATGGGGGTAACCTTGTGAACCACATCGTTCTATTCCAGAGAGAGTTATGGGAAAGCATCTACACTTGGTTGCATCATCCGCTCGCATGGAATCCATCAGCTATTCATATCTCATGATGTGCTACCTGGGGTCGGTTTTTCCCTCATAGGCGGGCATCGACGTCATATTGAACCTCTTTGGATACTCCGCATGTAGAATATTATCAGTGAACGGAGTATGGCTTCTTAAGATTTCCCAATCATCGTTAGTCAAGCCCTAGCTTTCTCTCACTAATTGTCTGACCATAGCCGATAGTCCAACATTTGGATAGTTGGTGCCAAGCGGTAGTCGTGCTCCACCTCACATGAATGTTCCGGTCGATGTCTACGGGCCATTCCACGCCTTCTAAGTTCACCATCTTCCTGATATATATCTCATAAATTTGCTTCATTGTCATTTCGGAGAAGCGTTTGGTCAACATTTAATTGAACTCCAGCATCCAAACCAACTGAAGTAGCTCCAGCTTGATCCCATGATGCATGGGTTGATTCCCTATTCTTAGGGAGGGATTGGCACTGATCCCTATGAAAAGATCGGCACCGATCGATCCTGGCTGTAACGACCCGTAAATTTAACCGGTTTTAATAACGTTATTAATTGAAATTTTAGGAAATTTTAAACGATAAAATTTTGAAATATAAATTTGATATTTGGAATGCGTCTAATTAAACATAGCAACTGGTAAAATTTCGTCCGAAAATATGAAAATTTATTTCGCGCGTAAATTACTTCCATTTAATCAGTTAAAAAGCGATGAAAATAAAAAGTTTCCGAAACCTAAATATTTTTATATAGAAAAATTCTAAACCATCTTTTGAGCAAGATGTCAGTTTGTCGTTTTTCCAAATTCGGACATCTTTGGCTCCGTCGATCTTATTTTTCAGCGTTTTTCTTGCATTTTCCGCTGGTAGAAAATTTGAATTTTATAATTTGATCGTACCACTGATATCCGTATACCGTTTTGATCGTCTCGTCATGCTGATCTCGACGGTATATTTATTTCTGTATTTTGATGTCCGGTACGCGACGGAAACAATAAACTTGTCGTTATAACGGTACGCTAAAATGTGACATTGCTACTTCTTCGGTTTCAAAATTTGAAACGTTTTGTCCAGTCAACCCACTTATTGCTTTTATTATCCCGGAATTTAAGGGGCTGTCACTGTTTCCAAAATTTATATCTAACTTTTATCATTTTATTCTTTTCTACCGGTTCAAAGATATTTGCTTTTATTCACTGCTCTGCAATCATGCCTTCTCATTCTCTTCCTACCGTTGTTTATAAAAAAAAAGAAAAAAAAATTTATGCCAGATCTATTTCTCCCTTCTTCACTGTCAACTAGCATCCACTCCTCTCAAACTCACCCATCACGTTACCCACCTCCGCTTCACAAACCGAACCCATGATAGCATCCACCATGGCTGCCTGAAGCACCTCCCTCTCCCTTTCGCCTTTGTTAGCCGAGCATCATCCGTCGTCCACAACTGCTCCACCTTGATTGCCGAGCACCGCCTCCGACCATCACCGTAGCCTCGTCCTTCGACCCGTAGCCGTGCAAGCCGCATCTCCACCGTGCATCAACCAAACACATCACGATCCCAAAGTCTCGTCCTCCCATCCCATGAAGCCTTCGACCCTCACCAAATTTCGCCCACCCTCTTCGGCCACGACCATCGCAGCTCTCCTTCCGCCTTGTCTCATCGGCCTCCCGGTACCTTCCTCCTCCGGGCGCCAGCAACCTCGCTCCTTCTTCCCAGACCCGAGAGCAGCCAATCTTTTCTCTCTCCCCTGTCACTTGAAGTCTTCTTCTGTTGAGGTATATTTTATACATATTATAATAATAAAATTTACTGTCCATGTTGTTTATAAGTCTATGCACGCAAGATACTAGTTACTATATACATAAACTTATATATGTAAGTTATATATTAGTATTTATATAGTATGTGTTATATTATAGTTTATATGTTGTTATGTAATGAAGGTATACATCTGTCTTGGTTGTATATGATGTTTGTAAAGTTTATATAGGTTACTGACTTTTGGAAAATATATGTTAAGTATTCTTTTATGGGAAGTGTTATATAGATTGTATATATTCTATGTTATATTGAGTCGGTATATGCATATGTTTTAATTGCATTAGCTAACATATATATTCTGTAAAGTTTTAAGTTTTATTAGTTGCTATTAAGTTTATATTAGCTGCTGTAGTATATTCATGTTATAATAATATTTTACTTATGATGGGTTAAGTTTGTACATGTATGCGGTGTCTGAATATATTTTATACTGTACAAGCTACTGTTATATTTTGAAACATTAACGTGGTTGTTATATATGTATTGATTTCTTAAACAATATATTTTGTTGTAAACGTATATTTTGTAACTTGCCTACACAACACGTATACAACATATTTAGTGATAGATGATAGTATATGTTTTGAATTATTTTAAAAAAAAAGAGTCGAAGTTACCTAGTTTATGCCTGTCAAATTTCAGTAAAATCCGACATCGTTTGATTAGTGGTCGAGGATCTGAAAGTTAGACCCAGACAGCTGTTCTTTTGTACTTAGAAATTATTTTACACTGCTGCAAACACGACCTGAGTTCATGTTTGACGCATCGTATCTCTTCTGTCTTACGTCAGAATGGGTTGATTTTATTTTTAAAAAGAAGTCAAAGTTACCTAGTTTATGCCTGTCAAATTTCAGCCAAATCCGACATCGTTTGATTAGTGGTCGAGGATCTGGAAGTTAGACCCAGACAGCTGTTCTTTTGTACTTAGAAATTATTTTACACTGCTGCAAACACGACCTGAGTTCATGTTTGACGCATCGTATCTCTTCTGTCTTACGTCAGAATGGGTTTATTTTATTTTTAAAAAGAAGTCAAAGTTACCTAGTTTATGCCTGTCAAATTTCAGCCAAATCCGACATCGTTTGATTAGTGGTCGAGGATCTGGAAGTTAGACCCAGACAGCTGTTCTTTTGTACTTAGAAATTATTTTACACTGCTGCAAACATGGCCTGAGTCTATGTTCGTGACATCATAACTTTTCTCGTCTCTTGTCCAAATCAAGTGATTCTTTTGCAGTTTAAAATACAAGTTTTGATCTTTATTCATACCAAATTTCAGACCATTTCGATCTCGGTAACACATAGAATTATATTGTTAAACTTTGACGCATGACATGTTTTATTTGTTGCTATGTTGAATGTTTTGATTTGATTTCACCGATTTCTGTTATCAGCTTTAATCGTTGAATTCGTGCCGATTTGTTTTGCTTGGATTCGTAACTCAATCTCTATGTCCATATCAGTGTGCGTATCTGTGTCATCTTCTCGTGCATCTCTAGCCTCGAAAGGTGAACAATCACTCACGATTAACATTCTTTTATTTATTAAATTTGATTTCAATTGAAACGACAATTGAAATATGCTGCTGTTAGTTATTTATATTGATATATCTATGCCATCATCTGTATCTGTTCACCTGTGACACCTGACATCATTATCTGTTATTTATATTGATATATATATGCCATCATCTGTATCGGTTCACCTGTGACACCTGACACCCTTATCTGTTATTTATACTGATGATATATGCCTGTTACCGTTGTTATATTATTATCATATCTGTTATCACTCTGCAAGTTCCCTGTTAGTATAGAATCACTATGGGTTGAAATGATACATACCCGAACGGACTTTAGAATAGGAGAAAATCGTTATGGGTTGAAATGATAAACCCAAGCGATTTTCAAATTAAATTGAATTTGGGATTTCGGGTTGAAAGGATATATACCCGAATATATTTTAAATTGCGGATTGAAATGATAGATATCCGTATCACTTGACCATAGGATAGAAAATTATATACAGACACCGTTGGTCTATATATAAATGTTTTGAAAAACATTTCTACGGTTTTGAAAGAAATATATGGTTTTAATAAATAATGATTTTAAAGATTTATTAAAGTTGATTTAATAAAGATGATTTGAATCAATATGAAATATGTTTAAGTATTTATCTATCTATATTTTCAAATATAGAGTTTATAATGATTTGAAATTGATTTGAAATTATATTTATTTAAGAATTATACTTAAATAAAGTTTGATTCGAAATTTATAAAATTTGAAATTCTAAAGATATGTTTTAACTTGAATTTGATTAAAAGTGACTTTAATGAATATTTCAAATGATATAAATTTAAATGGGATATTTTGTTTATTTGAATTTGTGAATTGAAGTTGTATTAGATGCTATTGAAATGTTAAATATTTAAAACTTTGAAATATATTGAAATTGAAATGGTTTATTTATGGTTCAAATAGGCATTTGAAATCGATAATTTGAAAGGGTTTATTGAGAAACTAAATTGAATTGAAATTGATAATTTGAGATTTAATTAAATTTTAATTTTGGAATTCGAGTTTATGTAAATTTGATTTGTGAATATCTAAACTGTTTAAGAGGAAAGTGCTAGGATTTCAAAGTGTTATGAATTTCAAGTTTGATTTTCAAAGTGTTATGATTTTAAAAGACTTATGATTTCGAAAGCAATATAACTTTGGTAAGTGATATGATTTTGAAATGGATTTATCTGAAGGAAAAGTGATATCGTTTTATATGGTTTTGAAATGGCAATGATATGTCGGTTTTGAAATATAACTATTTTGAAAATTTATTAAAGGACCATAGGTGTAATAACTCGTAGTTATTAAAGAGACCGGGATCGGATATGGACATACTCTCTGTCGATAACGAACACCACTTTAATAACTATTATACGCGGAGTGTTGATCCAGAATGAAGTGGATGGTTTGGTGAACGCGTTGACTGAAGAAAGAGAACGATAATGGATGACCCCTGACATGACTAAAACAGGAGCCGCGCCGGGCCATTGAGGTTCGCCATCTCTAGCGGACACACTTCTTCGATACCATATCTATTACTTTTGTGATTCGATTTGGGTGCACCCCTCGATTTGGAAGTGTTGTTTCGCGGTGTTGGGGTAGTAGCTGCTATGCCCAACATCAGTCCGGATCAGGCAACTACTAGTATCCTAGTTGGTATCGCCTCATGTACCTTGTCATACTGATTATCCTATTCGCGACCACTACGATTTTGGTTTGTACCTTTAGTATATGGATTGCCCTCTGGTGACTTCCGGTTTTGGGGAAACTACGGTCTTGTATATGCTCTTGGGAATAAAAATGTGTTAAGGGTGGAATGGGCCATGACTTAACGCTATTTTGATATCGTACTTTACTGATTAGATATTATCTACTTAGCGTATTCTACTATATATATAGATAGTTTAATGGATCCTTA
The DNA here is from genome assembly GCA_030737815.1 of Allium fistulosum. Classification (NCBI taxonomy): domain Eukaryota; kingdom Viridiplantae; phylum Streptophyta; class Magnoliopsida; order Asparagales; family Amaryllidaceae; genus Allium; species Allium fistulosum. The sequence continues at coordinate 981,673,064 of CM060907.1, read as the reverse complement.
GAGGATGGTTATCCCAAACATCCTTTGAGTCACTTGTATTTCAGTCGTTATTTCACTTGAGTTGGATTTATTGATATAAGAATGTTAATCCTGACTCGAGTGTTTTGTGTTTTCTTCACGCTCGGGTCAGACTGAGTGATACAGTATTTGAGACTCACTTTTAGAGTTGGAGCTTCGCTTGGAGATCCAGCTATCTATCCAGCTTTCAGTTATTCAGTTGATTCCAGTGATGTATTCAGATCTTGTATTTGATTATTGTATTGAGATATCTATTGTATTCGAGACTTCTGTTGTATCTTGTTTAACTCTGTTATATATATATGGTAGCTTCATGAACTACTATTCTTTTGTTTCCGCTGCACTATTGTTATATTACTCTGTGTCTGTGATCTGTGATCTGTGATTATTTTATTTACTGTATATATTGAGTTTTGCCAATTTAAATTAACAACGCGGTATTTTGAGCAATTCAACACCGGCATGAGTGTCTACCTATACACTTATAATGGATGCGAATGGTCCAAAATATCGGGTCGTTACAGTTGGTATCAGAGCTTTGGTGGCTCTAGGCAAAACTTAACATATAGGGTAAATGTATTTACAGAATCACTCTCATTCGAGTTTCAATCTCTTCCTTTGACTCAATTCCTTTGAATTTTGGAACGTTCCACTCGGTTCCGAAATTCATTCGTGTCCTTCACTATTCGTCTTCTTTTAATCATGGAGCACCCCATAACTCCATTCTGAATGTTATCTATAATAGATCGGCGGTCTCGCCAATCTTAGAATGATTCATAAAGGAGTAAACTCCTTTATAATAGGCATCGATTTACCGGAGATTTCTGTATCCTCGGTTTACGATGCTATCTATCTCCTGTTATACCTGAATTTTATTTATTGAGATCGAATGTCGATTTACCTCGGAATTCTACAACGATCTTATTCTTGAAGTCACGGTCGACCCGGTTAAGGTTGACCGCGATTTATATAAACTTATCAATCTTCCTACTTTGCTATTAATCATCATATCTTGTTTCGAACTTATCTTCGAATCAAATTTCTCTTTGATTTAAGTCCATCAAATTTGAAACCCTATCCTTGTTTTGAAAATTCATTCATGTATCATCGAGCAAAGAAACGTATGTGTAAATTAATCTATATAAACGCTTTTAATATATACTGTGTTGTTTGAGTTGTTGATGTTGATTTGGGTTTTCGATCGATTCGTCTGATCAATGCTATCGATAGGATTTCCAAAACACTTGAATAGAGCAAACTGACACAATATTATTTCAAATTTGGTAAATTGAATAGATTCGTATGACTATATTATATATATATAAGTATAGGATTTTCTGGAATTAAAATGGTTAATTAAACTGGTGGTTGAATGATAATATTTGATTATCATTTGTTGTTCTAAATGAATTTATAAACATGGTTTATAAATTGATTTGGAATCGAAATAAATTTTAGAAATCAGGAATTTGAGAATTTGATTTCCGGTGATTTCAACTTTGGTTTTAAAGTGTATATTATAAAAGGTATTTTCGAATAGAAACCGTTTTCAAAGATTTTAAAAATGTTGGAATCGGTACTCTTCTCTTTTGTCGCTGGAAAATAATTTCGGTGATGACTGCAGCGTCATCGACATTCATTTTCGAGTTTCGAAGTGGAGAGACCATTCTGTAGCTTTGCTACGGTTTTGTTTTGGAAAAAAAAATATTTTGATTTGAATTATATATATATGGGTATATTATTTTAAATTTAATTTGGATTAATATATATAGTATACACATAATTACCTCTAAAAGGTTTGGAAATTTAATTTGATTTGAATTTCTGTGGTATGGCTTGATTTATTATATATAAAGATAAAATTTTGATCTGATATATACTATATATATTTATCTCAAAATTGTTGAAGTAAATCGGAGATTTAAATTCTTAAGTTTATGATTTAAAGAGGATTTCAATTATAAACTAAAGCCAAAATTTTTGGATAAATATTTAAACTTGAGATAATTGAATTTGAAAATTTTATTTGTATAGTACTAAATTGCATGATCAATATAACTTACCTAAATTATTCAGAAGTTAAAATGTAATTGGATAATATACAATATAAAATGATTTCATAAATAAAATTTGAGTGGTTATAATAAATGTTATACACTTAAATTTTAATTATAAAATATTAATATAGATAAATGGAATAAAAAGATAATTGAAAAATAAATTTTGTCCTGAAGGAATTAACAAATTGAAATTAGATCAACTTATGAGAATACCTTAAATTTAAACCAATTATTGAATATAATTAATTTAAATTGAAATTTATATGGTTTAAATTAATTTATATGGTTTAAATTAATTTATATGGTTTAAATATATGTAATAAGATATATTAAGTGGAATAAACTTAATAATGATTTGGAATAAAAGAATTAAATTTGTTGAATAAAATATGAGTACAATAAATGATATACAAATTGATGATTTAGAAATAGTTAATTTAGGATGACTAGATATAAGATAATGAAATAGATAGATTGATGTAACTTAAGTGAACTCAAAAGGGATTTAACCAAATTGTTAAATATTAATTAATTTAAATTGAAATTTATATGGGTTGAATTAATTGTTTTACTTGTATTCCAATCTATTTTCTTTCTGGTTGTTTCTATTCTCCTACCTCCTTCCTTTTCGGGGACGAAAAGTTTTGAGTGGGGGAGAATGTAACGACCCGTAAATTTAACCGGTTTTAATAACGTTATTAATTGAAATTTTAGGAAATTTTAAACGATAAAATTTTGAAATATAAATTTGATATTTGGAATGCGTCTAATTAAACATAGCAACTGGTAAAATTTCGTCCGAAAATATGAAAATTTATTTCGCGCGTAAATTACTTCCATTTAATCAGTTAAAAAGCGATGAAAATAAAAAGTTTCCGAAACCTAAATATTTTTATATAGAAAAATTCTAAACCATCTTTTGAGCAAGATGTCAGTTTGTCGTTTTTCCAAATTCGGACATCTTTGGCTCCGTCGATCTTATTTTTCAGCGTTTTTCTTGCATTTTCCGCTGGTAGAAAATTTGAATTTTATAATTCGATCGTACCACTGATATCCGTATACCGTTTTGATCGTCTCGTCATGCTGATCTCGACGGTATATTTATTTCTGTATTTTGATGTCCGGTACGCGACGGAAACAATAAACTTGTCGTTATAACGGTACGCTAAAATGTGACATTGCTACTTCTTCGGTTTCAAAATTTGAAACGTTTTGTCCAGTCAACCCACTTATTGCTTTTATTATCCCGGAATTTAAGGGGCTGTCACTGTTTCCAAAATTTATATCTAACTTTTATCATTTTATTCTTTTCTACCGGTTCAAAGATATTTGCTTTTATTCACTGCTCTGCAATCATGCCTTCTCATTCTCTTCCTACCGTTGTTTATAAAAAAAAAGAAAAAAAATTTATGCCAGATCTATTTCTCCCTTCTTCACTGTCAACTAGCATCCACTCCTCTCAAACTCACCCATCACGTTACCCACCTCCGCTTCACAAACGGAACCCATGATAGCATCCACCATGGCTGCCTGAAGCACCTCCCTCTCCCTTTCGCCTTTGTTAGCCGAGCATCATCCGTCGTCCACAACTGCTCCACCTTGATTGCCGAGCACCGCCTCCGACCATCACCGTAGCCTCGTCCTTCGACCCGTAGTCGTGCAAGCCGCATCTCCACCGTGCATCAACCAAACACATCACGATCCCAAAGTCTCGTCCTCCCATCCCATGAAGCCTTCGACCCTCACCAAATTTCGCCCACCCTCTTCGGCCACGACCATCGCAGCTCTCCTTCCGCCTTGTCTCATCGGCCTCCCGGTACCTTCCTCCTCCGGGCGCCAGCAACCTCGCTCCTTCTTCCCAGACCCGAGAGCAGCCAATCTTTTCTCTCTCCCCTGTCACTTGAAGTCTTCTTCTGTTGAGGTATATTTTATACATATTATAATAATAAAATTTACTGTCCATGTTGTTTATAAGTCTATGCACGCAAGATACTAGTTACTATATACATAAACTTATATATGTAAGTTATATATTAGTATTTATATAGTATGTGTTATATTATAGTTTATATGTTGTTATGTAATGAAGATATACATCTGTCTTGGTTGTATATGATGTTTGTAAAGTTTATATAGGTTGCTGACTTTTGGAAAATATATGTTAAGTATTCTTTTATGGGAAGTGTTATATAGATTGTATATATTCTATGTTATATTGAGTCGGTATATGCATATGTTTTAATTGCATTAGCTAACATATATATTCTGTAAAGTTTAAGTTTTATTAGTTGCTATTAAGTTTATATTAGCTGCTGTAGTATATTCATGTTATAATAATATTTTACTTATGATGGGTTAAGTTTGTACATGTATGCGGTGTCTGAATATATTTTATACTGTACAAGCTACTGTTATATTTTGAAACATTAACGTGGTTGTTATATATGTATTGATTTCTTAAACAATATATTTTGTTGTAAACGTATATTTTGTAACTTGCCTACACAACACGTATACAACATATTTAGTGATAGATGATAGTATATGTTTTGAATTATTTTTAAAAAAAAGAGTCGAAGTTACCTAGTTTATGCCTGTCAAATTTCAGTAAAATCCGACATCGTTTGATTAGTGGTCGAGGATCTGGAAGTTAGACCCAAACAGCTGTTCTTTTGTACTTAGAAATTATTTTACACTGCTGCAAACACGACCTGAGTTCATGTTTGACGCATCGTATCTCTTCTGTCTTACGTCAGAATGGGTTTATTTTATTTTTAAAAAGAAGTCAAAGTTACCTAGTTTATGCCTGTCAAATTTCAGCCAAATCCGACATCGTTTGATTAGTGGTCGAGGATCTGGAAGTTAGACCCAGACAGCTGTTCTTTTGTACTTAGAAATTATTTTACACTGCTGCAAACATGGCCTGAGTCTATGTTCGTGACATCATAACTTTTCTCGTCTCTTGTCCAAATCAAGTGATTCTTTTGCAGTTTAAAATACAAGTTTTGATCTTTATTCATACCAAATTTCAGACCATTTCGATCTCGGTAACACATAGAATTATATTGTTAAACTTTGACGCATGACATGTTTTATTTGTTGCTATGTTGAATGTTTTGATTTGATTTCACCGATTTCTGTTATCAGCTTTGATCGTTGAATTCGTGCCGATTTGTTTTGCTTGGATTCGTAACTCAATCTCTATGTCCATATCAGTGTGCGTATCTGTGTCATCTTCTCGTGCATCTCTAGCCTCGAAAGGTGAGCAATCACTCACGATTAACGTTCTTTTATTTATTAAATTTGATTTCAATTGAAACGACAATTGAAATATGCTGCTGTTAGTTATTTATATTGATATATCTATGCAATCATCTGTATCTGTTCACCTGTGACACCTGACATCATTATCTGTTATTTATATTGATATATATATATATGCCATCATCTGTATCGGTTCACCTGTGACACCTGACACCCTTATCTGTTATTTATACTGATGATATATGCCTGTTACCATTGTTATATTATTATCATATCTGTTATCACTCTGCAAGTTCCCTGTTAGTATAGAATCACTATGGGTTGAAATGATACATACCCGAACGGACTTTAGAATAGGAGAAAATCGTTATGGGTTGAAATGATAAACCCAAGCGATTTTCAAATTAAATTGAATTTGGGATTTCGGGTTGAAAGGATATATACCCGAATATATTTTAAATTGCGGATTGAAATGATAGATATCTGTATCACTTGACCATATGATAGAAAATTATATACAGACACCGTTGGTCTATATATAAATGTTTTGAAAAACATTTCTACGGTTTTGAAAGAAATATATGGTTTTAATAAATAATGATTTTAAAGATTTATTAAAGTTGATTTAATAAAGATGATTCGAATCAATATGAAATATGTTTAAGTATTTATCTATCTATATTTTCAAATATAGAGTTTATAATGATTTGAAATTGATTTGAAATTATATTTATTTAAGAATTATACTTAAATAAAGTTTGATTCGAAATTTATAAAATTTGAAATTCTAAAGATATGTTTTAACTTGAATTTGATTAAAAGTGACTTTAATGAATATTTCAAATGATATAAGTTTAAATGGGATATTTTGTTTATTTGAATTTGTGAATTGAAGTTGTATTAGATGCTATTGAAATGTTAAATATTTAAAACTTTGAAATATATTGAAATTGAAATGGTTTATTTATGGTTCAAATAGGCATTTGAAATCGATAATTTGAAAGGGTTTATTGAGAAACTAAATTGAATTGAAATTGATAATTTGAGATTTAATTAAATTTTAATTTTGGAATTCGAGTTTATGTAAATTTGATTTGTGAATATCTAAACTGTTTAAGAGGAAAGTGCTAGGATTTCAAAGTGTTATGAATTTCAAGTTTGATTTTCAAAGTGTTATGATTTTAAAAGACTTATGATTTCGAAAGCAATATAACTTTGGTAAGTGATATGATTTTGAAATGGATTTATCTGAAGGAAAAGTGATATCGTTTTATATGGTTTTGAAATGGCAATGATATGTCGGTTTTGAAATATAACTATTTTGAAAATTTATTAAAGGACCATAGGTGTAATAACTCGTAGTTATTAAAGAGACCGGGATCGGATATAGACATACTCTCTGTCGATACCGAACACCACTTTAATAACTATTATATGCGGAGTGTTGATCCAGAATGAAGTGGATGGTTTGGTGAACGCGTTGACTGAAGAAAGAGAACGATAATGGATGACCCCTGACATGACTAAAACAGGAGCCGCGCCGGGCCATTGAGGTTCGCCATCTCTAGCGGACACACTTCTTCGATACCATATCTATTACTTTTGTGATTCGATTTGGGTGCACCCCTCGATTTGGAAGTGTTGTTTCGCGGTGTTGGGGTAGTAGCTGCTATGCCCAACATCAGTCCGGATCAGGCAACTACTAGTATCCTAGTTGGTATCGCCTCATGTACCTTGTCATACTGATTATCCTATTCGCGACCACTACGATTTTGGTTTGTACCTTTAGTATATGGATTGCCCTCTGGTGACTTCCGGTTTTGGGGAAACTACGGTCTTGTATATGCTCTTGGGAATAAAAATGTGTTAAGGGTGGAATGGGCCATGACTTAACGCTATTTTGATATCGTACTTTACTGATTAGATATTATCTACTTAGCGTATTCTACTATATATATAGATAGTTTAATGGATCCTTAGAGGATGGTTATCCCAAACATCCTTTGAGTCACTTGTATTTCAGTCGTTATTTCACTTGAGTTGGATTTATTGATATAAGAATGTTAATCCTGACTCAAGTGTTTTGTGTTTTCTTCACGCTCGGGTCAGACTGAGTGATACAGTATTTGAGACTCACTTTTAGAGTTGGAGCTTCGCTTGGAGATCCAGCTATCTATCCAGCTTTCAGTTATTCAGTTGATTCCAGTGATGTATTCAGATCTTGTATTTGATTATTGTATTGAGATATCTATTGTATTCGAGACTTCTGTTGTATCTTGTTTAACTCTGTTATATATATATGGTAGCTTCATGAACTACTATTCTTTTGTTTCCGCTGCACTATTGTTATATTACTCTGTGTCTGTGATCTGTGATTATTTTATTTACTGTATATATTGAGTTTTGCCAATTTAAATTAACAACGCGGTATTTTGAGCAATTCAACACCGGCATGAGTGTCTACCTATACACTTATAATGGATGCGAATGGTCCAAAATATCGGGTCGTTACACTGGCAGACCACGATGGTCTGCCGGTTGACACCTCGAAGTTTATGCGCGATATTTGTTTGTTCTGCGACGCCTATGCCTATGATACTCATCTGATGAGCTAGAACTTTTTGATGCCGAGTAAGGAGTGAGGTCCCTTCTAGCTTTTCCTCACTACTGCTGATTGAGTTGGTTCGTTAAGTTGATATTGGTCTGAATTTGTTAATTTAATTATCGACGGCTCTCTATTAACTCTCATTAGATTATGAAATTTAGCTCTTGTAATAGAATCGGTGGGATTCTGAACTTCAACTGGTTCAGCATTCACGTCCATTGGTTGATTACTTGGGCCTCCTTGTTGGATGCTAGCGTTCTCATTTCCTTCCATCTGAGAAGTAGATCTAGTGTTCCTAACTATTGTCGATAGCTTCACTTAGATTTCTGCAAATCTGAGTAGTATAAGTAACTCGTTGAAGATAACTACGGATCTACTTTGGGGGATTTATTCAATCCAGTAGCAACAAGGGGATCCTAATAAGCTAAGAATCAAGGTTCTCAGTAAAAGCACCAAAATGTTTGCACCTAAAACAGTCACAAACACCCAAGAACAGTTTTTGTAGAGAAGTAAGTGAAGAAAAGCAAAATTAAACTAAGTAGATGAATAACTGAGCAATAGAGAATAAGCAGTAATCAATGACACATAAGTTTATAGTGGTTCGACGTTGTATGTCTACGTCCACTTTGAAAATTATACTTTACTAATCACTTTTGAATTTGATTACAATAGTAGAAATAAGTTAGCACCTGATTACAATGGAGTTTAGAGTAACAAGCAGCTTAAAGATCCTCAAAATAACCCATCAAGCTAGTATTTATAGATGAAGACGGCCAAATATCTCTTTGAAATCTCGACTGAAGGACCTTGTAAACCTTATAGGCCCACTAGTCTTTAGAGGGATCGCTAGGCCCAATTCCCAAAGAGGAGGAATCAGTACCGATCCCTTCTTTGGTCAAATTTTGAGGAGCGACCCTATGGTGGCTTCCTCATAACAAATATGTTTAGCCTCCAAATTTCATGTCATTTAGTTCATTGGAGCTCGAGTTATTGCTTGATCTTTGATTCAACATGGCTTGTATGCAACTTTCTACCGATCCCTTCCAAGAGATAAATATTAATCCCTACAACCTTGTCCTTTTGATGTGTGATCCCTAGTGTAGGTTCCCTAGGGTCCTTATATCTTGCTCTTCAAATTTCATAGGCATTGGACTTGTAAAACTTGAGATATTGATTGTTTTCCACAATCATGCTCTTGTACTTTGAAACATGCCGATCCCTCTTGTTAGAGCCGATCTATGCCGATCCCTCTTATGTGTTGATCCATATTTCATACTTCGAACATTTTACATTGCCCCTCTATTAATCTCGTTCAATCCTAACTTCATATGATCATCTGTACTTGACTTCTGGGCCGTACAATCATCACTCTGGAGTCATCAGCCTTGATGACAGTCGAATCTAACTCGTGTAGTCCGTTCAATATTGTCGAGCTATAATGCCAGATAACAATGGGAAAGGCATAAATTGATACAGTGGCGGGCTATTGCATAATGACTAACTTGTGACTTTTAAGAAACTATATATATAGTCGAAGAATTGTTGAGAAGAACAAAAAATAGTTTTTCATCTAATCATAGAAGATGGCATAGAACGGTTTTTTTCTTCTGGTTTTTTGTTAATTCAAAAAACATAAGCGGGTTTCTAAAGCCTATTTGAGGCTTAAAATGGGTTTCAGAAAACTCATTGACGAAAATAAAACTATTAATCTTATGCACAAAAATCTTCATTGAATAATAAAATGATTTTCTAAAATCCGATTAGCCTTGAAAGGTTTTCATAACCCCGTTTATGCACCCACATTCAAAAAAAGGGAGGAATTCACACTTTCTTTACTTCACTGTGTTAGAAGGCCAAATGCTAGAGTGAGTTGAAGCCAAAAAAGGTGGTAGCTCCTTCTATTTTTGGATTTTATAAAGTTGTTGGAGGTGCTATAATATTTTTAAAGCCATAAGAAATGCTAGGAATTGTATATTAGTGATGTGTACTAGGTCATGTCACAGATGATTTAGTTGCATCCACTCTTTCACATACATCTAATGAATAGTATAAAATAAAATTGTAAACATATGTTTAAAATCTAAAACCGGTTTAACATGTGAATAATGGCCAGAAGGTGGCACGTACAGTGATAACGGTGGGGGCATTATTCATAAACGAGAAAAATTTTAAAATCTAAAATTTCCCAGTTATTGATAATATATTATTCTTTTATTTCAAATACCTTTCGTGATGTAGAAAGTATGATGGTATACGGAACAACTGGAACAAACAGTATGCAGTGTAGCAAAGTTACCTAAAGATGACCTTACAATGGTAAAATACAATAAACATGATATCAGGTTACCAAATAAGGAAATTTATTCAAAAAACGGAAGGTCGTAGGAGTAATGTAAAATAAAATCGTATAAATCATGATTTGAAAGCCGTTGATGCCAAAAATGGCACAACACCCAAAAATCTATTGATCTATAGAGATGTAGCAGAAATTGGCAAGAAAGTAAAGAACATAGAAGAATTTTTATAGTGGTTCGGCAATCTCTGGCCTACGTCCACTTTATATTTTTATTAATTACGGGTTTGAGAGAGATTTAGAGTCACAAGTACGAGAAATTGATGGGTTCTTAAGCCTAGAACTGCCAATAATGTCTACCTTGGTGACTATTGTGAAGAGAGATAGGGGATAAAGAAGGAGAAGTGTCCAAAAGTCCTTTCTGAGTTGCTATAGAGTCTATGTTTATAGGAGAAACTGCTCTGCAGATCCAGAAGCCCGCATAGTACGAAGCCCATATACAAGCCCATGGGTGGAGGAGAGTGCACGTAGGCCCAATTACCAATACAAACCTCTCGGTGCCGAGAAGTTTTTCTTAGTACCGAGACGTTTGGTTGGGTGAAAACCCAACTTTTCCCTTTTGTGATGCCTTCCTATCCTTTGCTTGTTGTATTCTAAACTCTTTTTCAATGAAGTTTGAAGTGCTTTCGACGATTTCCTTGATGCCACTCCTCTGCTTTCTTCTTGTCAATCCTTGGAATTTCTTGTCTATTCTTCGAGAGAAGCACTTGAGGGTAGTCATTTTAGGATGCACTTAAGGTGTATGAAGTTTAGAGGGCTCAAACTGCCTCTTGGTACCAAGAGGTACGTCTCGGTGCGAGAGCTTTACTTAGCTCCAATTTGAATGAAGTTTCTCATGCTCCATCTTCTAGCCCTTTTGAGTGTGTTTTCAAGTTCATGAATCGTTTTGCCTTCATCTTGACATTTAAATTCCAGATTGGTCAAAAAGCTGGTTAACACTTGCCCCCCTCTCCCAATGTACGCCTTTTGAATGTAAGGTTGCTTTGCTCAAGAACAAGTTTCAGCAGTATACAACCTTCGATAGTTAAGCCCTCCGGCCACCCATCGATTTAAGTTATGGTAAATCATCTGATTCTTATGGATTCTTCTGCAAATCCAATGGTCATTCCAGACCATCGGAGCTAAGGACTTTAGTCCTTGCTTAAGTATTAGTCAGAAATCATAATCGGTCCATTTTCATTTAGAGTATCGTATCATGTATCAAAATCGTTTGGGATTCACTTGTTATAATCCGATTACAAAGCATTCAAATCCTTATATCATGTCAGTTCCAGGGTCCAATCTTACTGGATCATTTGTCATCCAAACTAGGGTTCGATCTTTCTGGATCATTTGACATCCAAACCAGGGTTCGATCTTTCTGGATCATTTGACATCCAATCTAGGGTTCGATCTCTCTAAATCGTCTATCATTCAATCTACGGTTCGATCTCTCTGAATCATTTATCATTCAATCTAGAGTTTGATCTCTTTAGATCCTTACTGAGCACAACCCGCTTGCTCTCCGACAAGGGGACTCGACATCCAAGCAAGTCCATCCGCTCACTCTCTGGTGAGGGGACTTACTTTTGATATCTCATGATCTTTACTAAGCCCAATCCTCTCACTCCCCAACGAGGAGGCCCAACATCAAGTGAGTCCACCCACTTACTCTCAGGTTAGGGGACTTACTTCTTACGGTCACTGCCCCGTCTCTCTGGATGGGACTACCACAATCAATATCAGTCATCACGTTCAAGTGGATTTCAAAAATCAAATATTCAAATCAAAGAAAGCTACCAAACATCCTAAATATTCATCTTAGACATCCAACTTAGAGTATGCCTAGAGACCAATCGAGGTCTCGTACACATATAAGCGGTCCAAGGTTATTATCATCTTAACTATTCAAAACGGAAAGAAAAGCGTGGGAGACGAACCTGACTCTTATCCATCCCGATTGGGAATATCATCCTCGACCCAAATCCATGGTCATGTCTTTATGCATTCCTCATAGATGGTGGCTACACCGGCTAGACCGTCATAGTTTGGTTCCATACGTATTGTTACAATTGGTTGCTCCATACCACTTCTATCAAATCGTGAAGGTGTCTACACTCATTCGTTTCATGTTCGTCTAGCTCGTGGAATAGAAAAAACTTCCCAGACCTTCTCTCCTGATCTGTGGGTTCCCTCTTGGCTGGTCTCCGATAGGGGATATGTCCTCTAGTATTTAGGTATATCCTTTTTGGGGTTTCGGTAAGGTCAGTACAAGAAGAGAAACTCGATTCCCTCCTCTTCTATTTTGTTCCTTCAAATCGTTATCATCTTTCGCTTCCCCTTGCCTTTTCCATATCATGCTCCGAACAGTCCTTCATCACCCACATTATTAATATTAGCATATCACCTTCAACATCCTCTTGATAAAGATATCTCTTAACTTCAAGGTAAAACTCTGTGAGATCCACCAGTGGATCCATTTCCAATGCAATTTTGAAGTCGGTCTTACTTGTGACTCCAGACGTTGCCACCATTAGGATCATCGATGGATTTGTCTTACCAATTGTGGCGGTCACTGCGTTGACTCATCGGATAGCTTCTTAAGGTCTCTCCAGCATTTTCCTTTATGTCTGATAGAGTTATCACATTCTTCGGTCGAGAAATATGAACCCTGAACTGTTTGAAGAACCTATTCACTAACTCAATCCACGTGCTTATGGATCCATTCTCCAACTGTCTGCACATCACTGCTAAACCTATAAGATATAATGGGATGCACCATCACATCAGCTCCTTAGAAGCGCCTAATATCTCCATATGCCGGATTTAGGATGTTAGAGGTAAATAGATTTCTGTCTACGTCCTCCAAACTCTAGTTTGATGGTCCACCCCTCACTGTCCTTCTGACAAATTCGGGTATTCAGTTGTTGCCATCTAATGAAGGTCTTCGATCAATAGCTGAATTCTTCCCCCACTCCTGTAGGGGAATTCCGGTACATACTTCTCTAGCTGTGCACTTGTATTCTGATACGTACCTCCGGCTTCATTCTGCCCCATGTTCCAATGGGGAAGCTTTGGCATATACTCCTTCGATCGTTGTGCATTTATGTTTTGACTTGCATTTCTGGCTCCAACGTCATCCGTTCTCAGCATCCAAGCTCGCCCTAAGCCTGAATTGACATTGCCCTTGGGTAAAATCCTCTCGGTACCGTGTGGATTGGGATCGACACCGATAGGTTTTGGTCGTGGGGCGATTGTTCCAACTTGCTCCGCTCTAACTCCAGATGCTCATGCATTAGTTCCTAGCCTCTGATTTTTAGCTGTTACGACTGTTGCTTACTGTCCCATCCTTTGGAAATACCCTCCAACATTTCATGTTGTCAGCCATTCTAGATTTGTGCCTGAGTTCAATTCTCAGTGAAAGCACCAAATGTTGAAGCCAAAAATGGCACAAACCTAAAAACCTGTTGAAATATATAGATCTAGCAGAAAATAGAAAGAAAGTAATGAACACACAAGAATTTTTATAGTGGTTCGACAATTCCTGGCCTACGTCCATTTTATAATATTTTTTTATCGATTATGGGTTTGAGAGAGATTTAGAGTCACAAGTACAAGAAATTGATAGGTTCTTAAGCCTAGAACTACTAACAATGTTTGCCTTGGCGACTATTGTGATGAGAGATAGGGGATGAAGAAGGAGAAGTGTCCAAAAGTCATTTCTGAGTTGCTATAGAGTCTGTATTTATAGGGGAAATTGCTCTGCAGATTCAGAAGCCCGCATAGTATGAAGTCCAGATGCAAGTCCACAAGTGAAGAAGAGTGCACATAGGCCCAATTACTAATACAGACCTTTTGGTGCTGAGAGATTTGGTTAAGTGAAAACCCAACTTTTCTCTTTGTGATATATTCCTATCTTTTGCTTGTTGTATTCTAAACTCTTTTTCAATGAAGTTTGAATTTTCTTGTTGTATTCTAAACTCTTTTTCAATCAAGTAGAAATAAGACTTTGCAACTCCGTAAGATCACTTTTGCGGATATATTAAGTGACGGGAAAGTAAATTGGTTTTCAATCCAAACATCCAAAGATAAAACAAATACGATGGATTAAAATGGTATTACTAAGTTCTGATATAAAATATGAAAAATCTAACATAGAAAAACAAATGAACATAGATCAAGGCGACGAAACATTTATATGAACATAAAAACCATAAATGTACTTACACAAATGGATCTCCCATATTTCTTCAATCAACAACGCACAAATTTCCATTTGAAAAAAACAATTATAACCATCCACCAAACGTACATAATATACACTGATATGATTAATTGCATTTGTAAACGATGTTTTCAGTTATAATTGCAACATGTGAAGTTCCAAAAATTGTTAGTAAAGATAATATTACGATATAATCTTTGTTATCAGATTTGGTGTTTATGTTCAAAACCATCCATATAGTTATATAATTTTTGATTAATTGTTCAAAGCCAACTGAACATATATGTTATAATTTAAATTGGTTTTATGGACAGTTTCAAATATATGGTATAATCACGAAAAGCCAATATAATGATCAATTAAACAAAAATACAATGGTTGAGTGCAATCAATTGTCTTTTAGCTCCTGCATATACAATCAAAATAATTTCTAGTTGAATAAAAATTATTCCAGACTAGTCAATTAGCTTTATGCTTTATTGGATATAATCAAATAAATTTCTAAGTGTGTAGCAGTTTATTCCAATTTGAGTCAATAAATTGTTAGAATCGGTTTAGGTTTGTCCAGGTTATTAGGAATAAAGATCCAGGCTATTAGGAATAAAGACCAAGTCTACAGGTCTATTTAAAGTACTTTGATTTAGTCATGTTATTTGCTATTGTTTGCTTCTATTTCTTAGGGTTTCGTTGAGTTGTAAAGGCTCTATTTAAAGCCAAGTATGGCCATTCAATAAAGTACATAGTATTGAGTTTATTTTACTGGTTCTTGATTTGAATACTTCTTTTCATTTGGTATCAGAGCCAAGAAGCAGCAATTTTGTTGAGTGATCATACACTGTGAGAATGAGTGAAGACAAAACTTTAACAAAGATCCCTCACTTTGACGGTCATTATGATCACTGGAGTGAGTTAATGGAAAGTTTGCTTAGGGCAAAGGGTCTTTGGAGTTGTGTGGAGAATGGTTTTGAGGAGCCAGAAGATATAGCAAGTTTGGATGAGGCGAATCTAGCAAAGCTTGAAGATGCAAGGATCAAGGATCACCAGGTCAAGCACTACCTCTTTCAGGCCATCGATTGCTCCATTTTCCAACAAATATTGGATCGTAGCACAGCCAAGATTGTTTGGGATTCATTGAAGCTGAAATTTGGAGGAAATGTTAAGGTGAAGAAGTCTCTTCTTAATTCGTTAAGGAGAGAATTTGAGGTTCTGGCTATGAAGAATGATGAGACAATCACAGAATACTTTGCGAGAGTTATGATTGTTGCTAACCAGATGAGTAACAATGGAGAAGTCATGGCAGACTCAAAGATCGTTGAGAAGATATTACGAACTCTAACAGAGAGGTTAACGTATGTTGTAGTGTCCATAGAAGAAGCAAAAGACACTGACAATATGACCGTTGAGGAATTGCAAAGTACTCTGGTTGTTCACGAACAGAAATTTCGAAGGATGAGTAACGAAAGTGAAGATCAAGTACTGAAGATAGAGGATCGGTTCGGAGCTAGAGGCAGAGGGAGAGCATCAGTTTATAGAGGTAAGGGACGTGGACGTGGCAGAACAAATTTCTCAAAAGCAACTTTGGAATGTTACAAGTGTCACAATTTAGGGCATTTTCAATATGAATGCCCTAGATGGAATAAGGAGGCCAACTATGCTGAGTTAGAAGAGGAGGATGAGCTACTGTTAATGGCATATGTGGAGTTACATGAAGCAAAGAGAAAAGATGCTTGGTTTGTCGACTCCGGTTGTTCAAATCATATGTGTGGAAATCCCGACATGTTTACAAGTTTGGACACAAATTTCACTCATTATGTCAAACTTGGAAATAATACTAAAATAAAAGGTCACCGGAAAGGGGGTTGTGAAGTTAGTGTTAAATGGTATTCATTATGCTATGACTGATGTGTATTGTGTACCGGAGCTAAAGAACAATTTGTTGAGTGTGGGACAACTTCAAGAAAAAGGAGTAGCTGTGTTATTTCAAGATGGTGTATGCAGTTTGTATCACTCACAAAAGGGTAAAATGGCTGAATCTATAATGAGTGCAAATAGAATGTTCATCTTACTAGCTGAACCATCAATTGCGGCTGTTGTAGAAGGAAAGTGTCTCCAAGTTAGCACTGCGGATCAATCCAAGCTTTGGCATCATAGATATGGGCATCTTAGTTACAAAAGCCTGTGCATTTTGAAATCAAAGAACATGGTACTAGGTCTGCCACAAGTTACACCGTCAAACACTTTATGTGAAGCTTGTATGAGAGGAAAGCAACATAGGATTCCTATTCCTAGATTAAGTAACTGGAGAGCGACAGAACGACTACAGCTGATTCATGCTGATATATGTGGTCCCATCAATCCAATTTCAAGCGGCAAGAAGAGGTATGTGTTATGTTTCATAGACGACTTTTCTAGAAAAGCTTGGGTATATTTTTTGTTGGAGAAGTCAGAAGCATTTTACCACTTTAAATGTTTTAAGAAACTTGTGAAAAAAGAAATTGGTTTGCCTATCAAATGCTTGAGAACAGATAGAGGAGGAGAGTTTAATTCTACAGAGTTCAATGATTACTGTAAACAACAAGGGGTGAAAAGACAACTGACCACGGCTTACACTCCACAACAAAATGGAGTGGCCGAGCGAAAGAATCGGACGGTAATGAACATGGTGAGAGCTATGATGTCAGAGAAGAAAGTTCCCAAGTCATTCTGGCCGGAAGCATGTCGATGGTGTGTACATATCCTAAATCGCTCACCCATAGTAGCGGTAAAGGACATGACCCCGGAGGAAGCTTGGAGTGGAGAAAAACCGTCAGTCGCGTATTTTAAAGTGTTTGGATGTGTGGGTTATGTGCACATTCCAGATCCTAAAAGAATCAAACTTGACGACAAAAGTGTGTGTTGTGTGATGCTTGGTTTCAACGAAAATTCAAAAGGATACAAGATGTATGATCCAGTTGGTGATAAAGTCATTATTAGTCGTGATGTGATTTTTGAAGAAGATCACAAAGGGGATTGGAGTAAAATTGATAAGAAAGAAACATTGGAGGAGCTTGAATGGGGAGATAAAAACGAACCAGAAATAGACGGAGAAGAAGCTGGAGAAGAAACATTTGAAAATGAAGTTGTTGCACCTACAAGAGAAGAGAATTTTGAAGTAACAGAAGGTCAAATTCGAACAGCTCCTATATGGATGGATGACTATGCTTCTGGAGAAGGCTTATCGGAGGAAGAACAAGCAAATTTGGCATTAATGGTCACTGAAGATCCAACAACCTTTGAAGAAGCAATTCAGAGTTCAAAGTGGCGGCTAGCAATGGATGAAGAAATCAAGTCTATATAGAAAATTCAGACCTGGAAGCTGGTAGATCTACCTACAGGAGCTAAGAAAATAGGGGTAAAGTGGATATACAAAACCAAAATTAATGAATTAGGAGAAGTTAGCAAATATAAAGCCAGGCTCGTGGTGAAGGGTTATTCTCAAGAGGAGGGAATTAACTACTCGAAAATGTATGCACCTGTAGCTAGAATGGATACCGTGAGGATGATCATAGCTCTAGCAGCTCAGAGGGGCAAGAAACTCCACCAATTGGACGTCAAATCAGCATTCCTATACGGGGAATTAAAGGAGGAGGTTTACATAGAACAACCAAAGGGGTATGAGAAGAAAGGAAGTGAGCAGAAAGTGTACAAACTTATGAAGGCGTTATACGGACTGAAGCAAGCACCTAGAGCTTGGTTTAGTCGTATTGAATCTTATTTTGTCAAGGAAGGTTTCAAATGCAGCCCTAGTGAACAAACGCTTTTTGTCAAAAGGAACAGAGATAAAATTCTCATTGTTAGTATTTATGTTGATGATTTGATGGCTACTAGCAATGATGATGAAATGTTAAGTGAATTCAAGTGCTCAATGAAGAAGGATTTTGAGATGATTGACTTAGGAGAATTGAAATACTTTCTTGGAATTGAAGTTCTGCAAAAATCTGACGGCATTTTTATATGTCAAAAGAAGTATGCAAATGAAATTCTAAAACGATTTGAGATGGCAGAGAGCAACTCAGTCAGAAATCCTATTGTTCCAGGGCAGAAAATTTACAGTGATAAAAATGGTTCGAAAGTGGATGGAACACTCTTTAAACAAATGGTGGGAAGCCTAATGTATCTTACAGCCACTCGACCTGATATTATGTTTGTTGTGTGCCTCATTAGTCGTTACATGGGGAATCCTACACAACTACATCTTGCAGCAGCAAAAAGAATCTTAAGGTATCTACAAGGTACAGTGGATTTCAGTGTATTTTACAAGAGGGATGGTATAAGTAATCTGGTTGGTTTCACAGACAGCGATTATGCTGGAGATGTCGAGGACAGTAAAAGCACTTCGGGGTATGTGTTTATGATGAGTGGAGGGGCAGTAGCTTGGTCATCGAAAAAACAGCCTATTGTAACTTTATCATCTACCGAGGCCGAGTTTGTTGCAGCTGTTTTATGTGCTTGTCAGGCAGTATGGATGAGAAAAATTCTTCGGGAAATCGATCATGATCAAACAGGAGGAACAGTGATTATGTGTGATAATACATCAGCCATAAAGTTGTCAAAGAATTCAGTTTTTCACGGTCGCACCAAACACATCAGAGTTTGATACCATTTTCTTCGAGATCTTACTAAAGAAAGTGTTATTCAAATGTTATTTTGTGGTTCACAAGATCAGCTTGCAAACCTGATGACAAAGCCTCTTAAGTTTGAAACTTTCAAGAAACTACGTGAAGAATTGGGAGTGTGTGTTGCTCTAGATTTGAACTAATTGTTTGTTAAGGCAATGAGTTCAAGGGAGGGATTGTTAGAATCAGTTTAGGTTTGTCCAGGTTATTAGGAATAAAGATCCAGGTTATTAGGAATAAAGACCAAGTCTACGGGTCTATTTAAAGTACTTTGATTTAGTCATGTTATTTGCTATTTGTTTGCTTCTATTTCTTAGGGTTTCGATTACTTGTAAAGGCTCTATTTAAAGCCAAGTATGGCCATTCAATAAAGTACAGAGTATTGAGTTTATTTTGCTGGTTCTTATTTTGCTGGTTCTTGATTTGAATACTTCTTTTCATAAATTTCCAAATGTATAACATAAAGCATATGTCAACAAATTATTTATTTTTAAACATATACTGTAAGATGCAATCTTTCACACATATCAGAACTATTTAGATAACTATGTTTGCACGCACAATAGCCTGTAAAACTCGAAGTTGTCTATTTTGCATAAAAATATAATTAACGCTCATGAGTGAAGCTCGTACCATAATCAGACTGTAGATTAGACTCTGTTTTTTAAGATATTCTTCAAATGCATATATCAAATTACATTTCTACTGGCTATACAGAAAGCATAATCATTTTAGGTTTGAGAATTGTTAAAGAGAGAATTAGTTTGGCTAAGGGGAATGAAAAAAAGTTTTTCTTTCGGTTAAATTTTTTGTTAAGGGAAAATCAAAACATTGCCTCTCCCCTTATAAAACAAACTAAAATTACCCAGTTGTTTATGCCTTAATCAGCTTTCTCTCTGCTTTCCAAACCCTAAATCCCAAGTATCGTATTTTCCCAATTCTCTAATTTTTATATTCTCAATCTTTATTTTCTTAATCTAAATCTCCACCAAAACATAACCATATTGATATTTATATCTTCATTGTATCCAAAATCCCAACGATGTCTATGAATGGGGTTTTAAATCATATATTTTGATCAAATTTCAAAATAAAGTATGAAATTATCAAGTAAAAATATTTTAGTTTTTTTATTTTCCAAACAAAATTAATATCTGTATTTTCTATATATCTAGATTGAAAATGTTAAAAATAGATTTTTAAAATATGAAAATTTCCCTAATCTTGTGCTTAATAATTTTCCAACGAAAAATAATCAGTATGGGAGGTATGTTTATTATTTTAATCATGTTTTAGTCGGTACTAACATTGGTGGTGGAAGGGAGAGGTGTAATTAAGTAATTTTTTGAGATAGTCAAATTAACCTATTTGTGTTCTATGTGTACATAGTTTGCGTGTATATACTCAAATATCTGCAATTGTAATGGCACTTGTTTGGGATCATCAGCATTGTTTATTTATAGATTTTGAACCGTGCTAAAGATATAAATTTTATTTAAGTCAATCGATTGGCTTTTATCTTACTAAAACAAATAAAATTTAAAGGTTAAAGTGACATTCTATAAGATATGAGACCCTTATTCTTTTGTAAACTTATTATGACATATAATGCAGCCTGTAACCGAAAGTTTTCCCTTAAGTGTTGTGTTCAAAAGTCACAAAAATTAGGAACCTGGCTGCTTATATAGTAAGTATCAAATACCTATTTTTTGGGAATTAGGCCCTTACTCTAGAATAGTATTATCTAATTTTTGGATTCTGAAAAGCTCTTATGATCATTTTAGAAATTTTGGTGGGCTGCTATTCTGCATAACAAAGAACCTAAAATTATGCCTAAATGCATAGCAACTTATCAATTTTCAGTTTAGAACCTCACTGACATTCAAGTAGAAGGATGTTTGAAATACATATTATCCTGTGACACTTCAGTGCAAACTTGTATCATGACATGTTCTTTAATTTCTCATAAACATACGCCTAGGTTAACATCACAATGAACTAATTATGTAAAACCTACAATGACCAAACAGATGCAAATGCAAAGAAGAAATCATTAATTATCTTCAATAAAAGGGAAAACCATTTTGGATAACAGTAGGTATTATAGCAGTTATCTAAGAGATAAGTGCCACTACAAATTTTTCTCTTTATACAACAGAGTATGAACCATGTTTCAGTTGGTACTAACATTGGTGGTAGAAGGGAGGGGGGTTTGATTAAGTATTTTGTTTAAGATAGTCAAATTGGCTCATTTATGTTCTCTGTATACATTTGCATGTATATAAGCTCAGATATATGCATTTGTAGTGGCATTGGTTTGGGATTATCAGCATTGCCTAACTACAAATTTTGAACCAAACTAAAGTTGTATATTTCATTTAAGTCAATCGATTGACTTATATCTTACTAAAACAAATAAAATTTAAACTAATTTTGTTACGGTGACATTTTGTAACATACGAGACCCTTAATCTACTGAAAACTTATTATGACATGTAATGTCAGCTTGTAACCGAAAGTTTTCCTCAAGTGTTGTATTGAAAAGGCACATAATTTTGGAACCTTGGCTGCTTATATGGTAAGTATTAACTGGAGCTTAATAAAGGAAGCATCATTATAATAGGCAGCATACTGTGATGAGCAAATCTGAGCCGTTGATAATTGTCTTTGAGTTAGCGGTTTGGGCTTTATCCATCAGCACATTTATAAAATGCAACTATATGTACAAACTGTACAAAATCTCTTCTGTATGAAAAAATTGCAATACAACAATATCAAATTCTGTTTTCACATCAGTCTGTATATTCAATATTCCACTTTACTTGTAAAATCTTATATGGTATCAGAGCCCTTATCGCTTAACAGCATTTAGTTTGGAAAGTTTTTGGATTGAAACTCAATACTATCATCATTTGAGTTTCTCTTCTCATCAGATATTCAAATCTTCTCATTTGAGAAGTTGATACAATAAGGAAAATTTTGCCGTGCCAGAATTCAAGAAGTCTGGCCATCAACAAGCATTGTGGCTTTGCCAGAACTCAAGAATTTTGACTGCATCAAGATTTCCTTATAAAATCTTGGGAAAAACAATAGAAATCTCAGAAATCGGATCAAGAAATCAAAAGTATCATCATAAAACATAAAGAAAGTGCCATCTAGAAAAACTCATCAGATTTAATCATCATCATCTAAGTTTTTAGTTGCAGCAAACCTGTTTTGTGCCCATACAATGTTCATGAATCCAAGTTTTGATCAAGTCTGTTGAATTTTCCCATTCCTGTTCCTATCTCTTTTTCTTACCGATTCAAGATTGTCATGGGCGCCGAAGAAGGCAATTCAGCATCCTCCATCAATGAAACCAATTCTCAGCAAACTGGTGTTACAGTAGAAAATCTTATCAAAACTGTAATCAGTCCACAAAGTCAACTGGTTACGGTCCACCTAAGGAAAGATAATTATCTGCAATGGAAACTTCAGGTTGAAACTGCAATTCAAAGATATGGACTAGAAGGATTTATTCTTAGAACCATTCCAGTCCCACGAAAATGTGTTACTGATCAAGAAAATAAGGTAGTTAGTAATGAAGAATATGTGAAGCATCACAGATAAGACAGACTTATATGTTCTTTAAAAAACAATGTTCAGGTCAGTCTGGTAAAACCAGCGTGAGAAACTCAAATCATAAGGAATTTTATTTATTATAACTTATAAAATCCTTTAAATCAAAGGTCTCTCGTAAGTCCATGTTGCACATAAACACGGACGGGTTTTTACCTTACGATAACCAAAGCATTTATATTATAAAATCTAGTGATATTATAATAATAATTAAGGGTGAAAATAATAATAACCAAGTAGTTGTGATGCTTGTGAGTATACATCACAACAATAATAGGTATATAACCAAAAACCGCTAAGGCGCGTTCGCTAATTGTGTAGGATTCCACAGAGGTGCTCTCGAGCAGCATACATCCCTAGTGATGTACCATAGAAAAAACAAAGCTAGTCTCACTAAGACCGAGTGTATCTCTCCATGCATGCATAACAACTGTAGGTAACGTCTAGGTGGAGCTGACTGCACCCTATGGGTTTGCCAACCCTACTAGCCATGCTTTTTATCTATGGTTTTAGTCATTACCACTGATGAGGCTACGTTCGGCATTCCAGCTCACGTACCACCATCAAAATATATCATGGAATCTCACGTGGATTTTCATACCCGAACGGGTCTTGAAATCACACATGGTTTCCAATATCCAAATAGATATCAGAATCACACATGGATTCACACACCCCAACGGGTTTCGGAATCACACATGGATTCAAACATCTTAATATATTAATGAAACTCCTCCATAGAACCGTATATGGTTTTTGAAGTGGTTACGGTACGAGTCATCTCTTATGAGTACACCCGCTTACCGGGAGCCCCAAAAACCAATTGTCGATTTTTCGGAATGCTCAATACCAGTTTTTTATGAAATAACCAGAAAATACATAAGAGCGGAGATCACCCCCTAACTGTTTAAGTGGATGGATCTCCTCATCATTTGTCCTAAAAGAACAAAATGAGCTTATAGGTACAGTATAGCACCATTGACGGTAACTGTACCATATAATCCTCCTGTTTCTCCTAAATATTTCCAAAGTTAAAATCCTTCGGTGTTAATTAGGGAGTATTTCTGTACCACCAAAATTAAGAAGGATTACATATTTAGGCCAAGATTTCATAGTCGGTTATTTAATCACCGAATAAATAACATTCAGATCAGAGATTACATTTTCCACGGAAACCACCCAAGGCTCTTAAATTAATCTTTCATTAATTTAAAATCACATTTCAAATATTTATTAAAATATTCATATACTTATCTCATCGGGATAAGTAAATTCACAAACCATTCCGTTTAAAACTTGGAAAAAAACTTTTTCATATACTTACAAAATAGTATAAGTATATTCACCAACATTTAGAGAGATTTTCTATTTCAAAATCATATTAAAATGATCAAACCCAAATGTCATTAAAACAGAGATATAAATAACCCAAACACCATTCATAAATCTCCTTTCTGAAATCACTTAAAAACCAAACTCCTTTTTTCGATCCCAAAACCATTAAAAACCAACTTCTTTCCAACTTCCAAAATCCATTCCCATATTTATAAATTCCTTTAATAAATTCTCGTATTAAATAAAACCCTTTATATAAACCTATTATTTTAAAAATAATTTCTTTTTAAATGAATGGTTTATTATTTCTAAACACCTTTTGTAAATTAATTTATTATTTGAAAATACCTTTAGACAAACAGTTAATTCTCTTTAAACTACATTAGTGAAATGACTTTGAACAATCAATAATAATAAATTTTAAAGCAAATAATATGACAATAATAACCTTAGAACACTTAATATAGTATAACAATAATAAAACACAATTATAAAATATAATTCAATAACTTAAAACAATATTAGTATATTAATAAATTAACTTTTAAAACAATATTAACATAATAATAAATTATCTTTTAAACAATATTAATATAATAATAATAAAGACAAATAAACTTTAAAACAATGTTATTATTGTAATAAACTTTTATACAATATTATTATAATAATAAATAAACTTTTAAAATATTAATAATATAACAAATAACTTTAAAATAAACTAATCAACTTTAAAATATAAAATAATTAATTTTAAACAATTAACTCTAAATAATAATTTAACTTTAATATAGTACGTAATTAATTTTTTAAATAATAATTAATTTTAAAACAAATTATTATAAATAACTTTAAATAATATTAGAGTATAAAATAACTTTAAACCATATTTAGAATATCATTTAATAATTTTAAACAATATTTATAATATAAATAAGTTAACTTTAAAACATTGTTAATAAATTAATTATTATGTAAACACTTTACTAAAATAATAATTATGCAAAACATTCATAACTATTTAAAATTGAAGTTAATTTAAATCCATACCTTTCTAAATTTAGAAAGAGGCTTAGCGATCACAATGGTGGTTAAACAAGCTACCATATTATAAAATTTAACTTTCCAAGTTAATAACGGTATTTACATAATCAACATCTATATAAATAAATTCAACAATTAACCATCACTGGTTAACACTGCACTTATTCAAATTGGCATATCAATTAACGACATATAATTACATGACCAAATCTATAAAATAGCAGAACGAGGATTTATTCTGCTAGTTAAATGACTAATTAATTTAATTAGCGGAACGGTGTTTTATTCCACTAAACATGTGTGCAAATTACTAACCGAATGGTGTTTTTTTGGCCGAATAGAAAACACCAATAAGGTATTGTTTATTTAACGACGTTATTATTTAAATTAACGTAATTAAATTCAGTTTCTATTATTTTATCAATATTTTTAATATCACCAAATCTAACACCAAACTATACTAAAATGTTAAACTCAACTATACGAGTCCAACTCAAAAATTTGCATGTCAATTAGATCTCATATGAACGAGATATCATATTTCAAATTAACAACTAATATATAATTAAACAAAACTAATATTAATCTCCTCACCCAAACCATAAGAAGCCCAAAGCTCGTGTCCTCTTCATCAAATCCAACCCGAAGTACCTTCTTTCCAAAATCGCGCGCTGCCCCCAAACGATTTCCAAGAACCCATGAAGACGTGCACGCGGTGAATGTGCACACTCCGATCACTCCACCATTCATCGATCCAAGGCCGCCCACGAACGCCCCTCGCTGCCCTCGACACAGTACCACCTCCCACAACCCCCTTGCCTCCATTCAAGTTGCGACGTCACAACCCGAAAGAAAAAACGTGCCATATTTGGAAATCCCCTCGTCCACGTCTCCATGGCCATCGATCTCCCATGCCACCTACTCCCTTAAAACCGCTACCTTCAGACGCCCTGACATCTACACCCATAGCCAACTCGCACCACTACTTTTATTGCCCAAGCATGAAAACCTGAACCCAAAATCCTAAGGCCTGAAACCCTACTCGACCAATTTCCGCCATCTCCGACCATCAGAGAACAATCAGCCACGGTCAACACCTCCGCCTCCCCTCAAGGTTACTCCAAACATCGTTGCCACCCCCATAGTCGCCCAAATCACCGAAACTTGATTTTTCAATGGAATTGGGCCGTCTCCTCCTCCACGACTACTACCCCAGTAAAAATCGCACGACCACCCCTAAAAATTCCAATTCTCTGATAAGAACACACCTATGCCCTTCAATCTCCAATATGAGATCATTGAAAATGGTCGTTTTCTCGACAACTACCGATTTTGGTCGATTACCGCCACCACATTCATCGGAGTGATAAACTACTATTTAAAAAAAATGACTCGAAGACAGAGAACTTTTGTGTTGGAGGTCGGGGATAAAAGTCCATGGTTTGGGAGTTGTAGATTTATGAATGATGAAGAGAAGTTTATTTTTATTGATAGTACACCAATTGGAGAAGAAGCAGCAAGTTTTTGGGTGTACAAGTATATATAGGCATGCACAAGGAAGGGTATAGGCATGGCAACCCATATCACCCAAGACACAATCATTTTTGAAGACAAGAATCAAGGGGGCAAGGAGACAAAGGTAGCAGGGTGAAGGGGAACAAAAAGATGGTTGAGTTGAAGATGGTGTGTACTGTGTGTTTATGGTCGATTTTGCATTGGAAAGATTTGAGTATCGCGCCATGCAATATCATGTCCACGTATGAGCCACGAACGATAGCAAATAAAATACGATCGCGTACAGAAATGTGATACGATCATAGAACAACAATAAAACACACTTGTTTTCAAATTCTATAAAGTTTTCAAAAATGTCAACTTTTGCCGTAAAACACGTCAAACGAGAATTTCATCGTTTTCCGAACTAAAAATTATGAAAAAATCTTATAACTTAAATTAAAAACACGACACCAAAAATCGGTCAATTGTTTGAATCGTATATTTTATTATAATTTAAATTCAAATCCAAATATTTAAGTAAATTAAATATTCAAATTCGATGACTTAAAAATTACGGATCATTACACTCTTCCTCCTTAAAAAGAATTTCGTCCTCTAAATTTACCATAACCCTAACCCAGAAACACTTAAAACTACTCATAAGTTAGTATGATGCACATAGATCGTCCATGCATGGAATCTGATTCGATCACTTACTCGAATATGTAGCTTTTCTTCCGAACTAGTATCGCTCATCCGATTTTCTAGTTCGGACTCTGATCAGGCTTCTTAATTAGAAACATTCATTCTTCTTATATAGCCATAAACTATGATAGAATTTTTTGGTTCCACATTAAGAACTATCATCAAGTGTTTCCGTCAAAAATCGAATGATAAATCCTTATTCGGAATGGTGCGAAACACCTCAAGCATGTACTCGAATCTTAGATCGAGAATTATATGAGAAGGGGAAATGATTTATGTACAACCTACATACATATATTGTTGTTCCTTACCAATACCAATTCCATTTATGCTAAAATTATTTATAAAAACATTTTATAAAAATTTCAACTTAGGTTCATACATTTTAGATGATGCAACTTTATTTATAAAACCCTTTTATAAAACCATTTTAATTTATTAGTTTGTATAATATTCTCCTATATTCTAAGAGTATATACAAAATGTCTCATTCTTAATTTTGTTCACTTTTAACTATTCAGATGGAGGTCAACAATAATTTTTAAGGCTTAAAACCGAGTCAACCAATACTTCTTTACCCGTTTGGTCTGGTAAGTAGCTAAGAAGAGTAGGATGCTGGTATCCAAACTCCATCCTAGAATCCACTTTTCTTTAGCCATTCAGAGGTAAAATTGTTTATTAGCCGGCCCAATAACATAAATTAATTTTTAACTTCCTATATGTTAAAATTAAAAGACACGGTTTAATAAAACAAAGTTTGTTAAACCTTCTTAATAAATTTGACCCAATTAAAACTTCATTAATTAGCTTATTTTAAATTAAGGTACCCTTATATTTTGGAAATTTAAGAGTCAAATATCTAGATATTTATTTCAAAAAAAAACTTTTGAAATGATATTATATATATTTTTATCCATAACACACACACACACACACACATATATATATATAGCCTGAGTAACTCCAAAATGAAACAAAGGAACTAGGTACTACCAAATAGTATCATGTATTCCCTTACTAAGAAGAGTAATACTTAAGAGAAGTGTCTACCATCCGGACACATCCCATATCCATTTTTAGTTATTTTCGAGCCACTCAAACTAGTTAGCTTAAATGTTTTTCTTCTTTTTCAAATCTATATTTGAAACAATAGTGTATATATATATATATATATATATATATTTCCAACAAATAATTTTAATGAAAATATCAATTTCCCACTTACTTTGGAATCGTTCAGATTCGAAATCGTCTCAATCATACAATGACAAAGGAAATAATTTACTAAGTGCTCTACAACATTCGCCTACGCAAACATCCAATCGTCACTTAGAAAATTATTCTGATCATCACAAAACAAATCGGGACTCATTTCCCGAACCAATCCAAAGAAAATATACCTTTTCTTTAAAAATTTCTTTTCCAAAAGTATTTATACTTGAAAATGTTTTAAGTAAACCATTCCCACTATTTCCTAAAGTATTTATACTTTAAACTCTTCCAAGTAAAACTAGTAATTCTTTTCCCATAAATCATTTGAAATAATAATACGCATCTTTCCTTTTGTATACCAAATCATGCTTTTGG
Organism: Allium fistulosum; assembly: GCA_030737815.1. Classification (NCBI taxonomy): domain Eukaryota; kingdom Viridiplantae; phylum Streptophyta; class Magnoliopsida; order Asparagales; family Amaryllidaceae; genus Allium; species Allium fistulosum. The sequence continues at coordinate 981,644,119 of CM060907.1, read as the reverse complement.
TTTAATCAAAAACTATTTTTACCCAAACAAATCTATAACAAAATTCCTTTTCAAAATACCTATATTTGTAAAATATCTTCAAATAATACTATTATTATCTTCTTAAAATTTTAAAAACCATTTTCCAAAAGCCGCGATTTAAGTCCTCAAAAATCATTGTTAACCATATTCTTATTACCCAATTTATAAAAATCATCCTTATAAATTATTTCTCAATTATTTAATTCAAAATATTTTAACTTTAATAAACAATTTTTATCAAAACCAAATTTTATATCCAACGTTATCAACGAACACCTTATAGTCAAGTTGTGAAATTTAATTCATAAGGTGTTCGTTTCAATGTTCTCAAAATTCCTATCTACCCAACCTATGTTCAAAAAAATGATCTCGGATAGGTTAACAAACAACAGTCAATGCTCAGAACTAGATGAGCATGACTAGTCAAATTCTAAATGATAATGATAAAATATTATCATTCCTAACAAGCAAGCACAACCAAGAATAACTAAATTAAAATTTTGAAAACAATTATTCTTTTAAATATATAAAATATAATCCTAGGTAAAATTATTTCATTTACCAATTTAAAACAATATTATGTCGATCTTGTTCAGTGTTTAAAATTCCTATCGATAACATGGGCCAGACGCATTGACCAGAATTCATAAATCACTCAACATATCAAATAACACAATATAAAACATTTCTATAAAAATAAAAAATACGCGCTCCTATATATATACACTCAAACTCATTCTAGGATATTACTAATCCTATCACTAATAAATTACTCATTCTAGGGCGTTACGAACCCTATCTATAATGAGTTTACCCCACCAAGGCCTAGGTGTTCGCTCAACCTAAGCTCTGATACCACGTGTAACGACCCACCTTTTCGATCCTTAGAAATTGATACTAATACGTCCAGGGTATTCACGTGCCGAATATCCAAGTGCCCGAAAGATGGATTGTTAGGATGAAAGAAAAAGAAACTAAACATATTCTCACATCGTGACGAGAAATATATGATATACACGTTATCTTTACAAATTGAAAGAATTGTAATATATACCCAACATCAGAGAATACTACCCTATCATCAGCCTGGACAGTTATAACAGTCTGTCCTTATAATTGCCGATAAATATAAAAAGACATCCAAAAACAACTAAACATCGAAAGAATACAAGATACATGAATACGTCTTGGAGAACCCAGCTTGTCTCCTGAAAGCTTCAAAGTATCCAGCTAAATTTGGAAAATATGCTCGGACTGACCCGGGCATTATAGAAAACATCGCCCGGCTCAGTCTGGTAAAACCAGCGTGAGATACTCAAATCACAAGGAATTTTATTTATTATAACTTGTAAAATCCTTTAAAATCAAAGGTATCTCATAAGACCACGCCGCACATAAACACGAACGAGTTTTTACCTTACGATAACCAAAGCATTTATATCAAAAAATCTAGTGATATTATAGTAATGTCTAAGGGTGAAAATAATAATAACCAAGTAGCTGTGATGCTTGTGAGTGTACATCACAACAATAATAGATATATAATCAAAAACTGCTAAGGCGTGTTCGCCAATTGTGTAGGATTCCACGGAGGTGCTCTCGGTACTTTGAGAAACGATACTCATGCACAAGGATCAGAGATATCCTTCCGAAGTAGCATACATCCCTATTGATCTACTATAGGAAAAACATAGATGGTCTCGCTAAGACCGAGTGCATCGCTTTATGCATGCATAACTCTAGGTAACATCTTGGTGGAGCCGATTGCACCTTATGGGTTTGCCAACCTACTAGTTATGCCTTATATATCTGGTTTTAGTAATTACCGATGATGAGACTATGTCCGGCATTCCGGCTCAAAATAGATCATGGAATCCCATAAGGATTCTCATACCCCAATGGGTCTTGGAATCACACATGAATTCTAACATCCAAAACAGATCTCGGAATCATACATGGATTCCCATACCATAACGGGTCTCAAAATCACACATGGATTCAAACATCTTAATATACCATGAAAACTCCTCCATAGAACCGTATATGGTTTTAGGAGTGATTACGGTACGAGTCATCTCTTACGAGTACACTTCCCCGCTTAACGGGCGCCCCAAAAACCAATTGTCGATTTTTCAGAATGCTCAATATCGATTCTTTAGGAAATAATTAGACAATGCACAAGAGTGGGAATCACCCCCTAACCGTTTGAGTGGACGGATCTCCTCATCATTTGTCCTAGAAGAACAAAATGAGTTTATATGTACAGTATAACACCATTAACGGTAACTGTACCAAAAAATCCCCATGTTTCTCCTAGATATTTCCAGAGTTAAAATCATTCGGTGTTAAGTAGGGAATATTTTCGTACTACCAAAATTAAAAAGGATTACATATTTAGGCCAAGATTTGATAGTCAGTTATTTAACTACCAATTAAATAAACATTTAGATCGGAGATTACATTTCCCATGAAAACCACCAAGCCTTTTAAATTAATCTTTCATTAATTTAAAACCACATTTCAAATATTTATTAAAATATTCATATACTTATCTCATCGAGATAAGTATATTCACAAACCATTCCTTTCAAAACTTGGAAAAAAAAATTTCACATACTTATAAAATAGTATAAGTATATTCACCAACATTTAGAGAGATTTTCTATTTCAAAATCATACTAAAATGATCAAACCCAAATGTCATTAAAACGGAGATATAAATAACCCAAACACCACCCATAAATCTCCTTTCTGAAATCATTTAAAAACCAAACTCCTTTTTCCGATCCCGAAACCATTAAAAACCAACTTCTTTCCAACTTCCAAAATCCATTCCCATATTAATAAATTCCTTTAATAAATTCTTTTATTAAATTAAACCCTTTATATAAACCTATTCTTATAAAAGTAATTTCTTTTTAAATGAACGGTTTATTATTTCTAAACACCTTTTGTAAAACAATTTATTATTTAAAAATACCTTTAGACAAACAGTTAATTCTCTTTAAACAACATTAGTTAGTGAAATAATGACTTTGAACAATCATTAATAATAAATTTTAAAGCAAACAATATTACAATAATAATCTTAGAACACTTAATATAGTATAACAATAATAAAACACAATTAGTAAAATATAATTTAATAACTTACAAAAATATTAGTATATTAATAAATTAACTTTTAAAACAATATTAACATAATAATAAACTAACTTTTAAACAATACTAATATAATAATAATAAAGGTAAATAAACTTTGAAACAATATTATTATGGTAATAAACTTTTAAACAATATTATTACAATAATAAATAAACTTTTAAAACATTAATAATATAACAAATAACTTTGAAATAAAATAATCAACTTTAAAATATAAAATAATTAATTTAAACAACTAACTCTAAATAATAATTTGACTTTAATATAATAATTAATTTTTAAAATAATAATTAATTTTAAAATAAATTATCATATATAACTTTAAATAATATTAGAGTAAAAAATAACTTTAAACCATATTTAGAATATCATTTAGTATTTTTAAACAATATTTATAATATAAATAAGTTAACTTTAAAACATTGTTAATAAACTAATTATTATGTAAACACTTTAATAGTAATTATATAAAACATTTATAACTGTTTAAAATTGAAGTAGATTTAAATCCATAGCTTTCTAAATTTAGAAAGAAGCTTAGCGATCATAATGGTACTTAAACAAGCTACCATATCATACAATTTAACTTTCCAAGTTAATTACGGTATTTACAAAATTAACATCTATGTAAATAAATTCAACAATTAACCATTGTTGAGACTTGGTTTTGATTCATGACACGAAGTTATGACTACAACATACAGAATTGACGATTGTTATGACAAAAAGAGAATATATATTACATGAAGACAAGACATCAAAATCGGTGCATCAATCTTTATTATTTTTGTTTTGAGTCTTAAGGTAATTTTGTTAAGATCTCTCCTTGTTTACGTATATATTAGCTTATATATATAATCTTCTTACTTTCAAATGATTTATACATGTATAAGCATATGAAATATATATATATATATTATCAAAATTTTCTTTAAGAATCATATAATATATATATATATAAACCTGTTAAAACTGTGCAGTTTGCACAGAAATTACCAGATCAGTCGACTGACTTGAAAATTTCTGTGCAACATGCACAGGTGCACAAATATACAAATATATATTTAAAAATTCGTTTGAATATTTAGTCGACTGACCCAAAGGCTCAGTTGACTGAATATCTATAACAGCTATATTTTCTGAAAAGACATGACTATTTGCGTAGAGTTACGAATCTCTACAAAGAGATTTGGACGCAATGCTTCAATCAGAACTTTTCATCAATGGTCGTTGCTTTTTAACAACTATAAATACATATCCTAACTTGATTTCAAATTACCGAATTTTCTTATCTTTCTGATCTAACTCTCTTGAATATACTTACGCCCATATTCTCAAATATTCAGCATCAACATATTCTAAGCAATATTATTCCTTTCTATTCTTTATAAACTTCAAATATATATATTTATACTCGAGGAGAAGATCATAGGAAGGGTGTACTATAAACAAACTTATCCGCGTTATTAGAACACAAAAAGTCAAACAATCTTTTATATCTGTTGAAGTCATATTCTGCTGCTCAAGCGTGTAAAGTCCTCTTCGGATGCTGAGGCGATGTGACGCCCCACCTCTATACTCACGCTAGCCAAGGACACTACAAGGTAATGCCGTCAACTAGCATGAAGAATAAGACTGTTGAGGAGCGACCATCCGTGTAATTGCTTTGTGCGAGTACCGATATGTCAGATAGTATAACATGCATTTCATTTCAAGAGGAAATCCGACATATCAAATTCAAACTCAAAGCTACTACACAGTGGCTATGTGGTCTTCGGAAACAAATATAGAAATAAGCATAACATAAATCAGCCACAGATGTTCATATCTCAAAGGCGGAAACAGATATGAATATAACACATAGAAGTGTAAATCAGAGTAGTGGTCAAACAAGATCCACAATATCACAAAAGAATAGATACAAGTGCTAGAAAAAAGAATACGTATACATCAAGGAGTCTCTATCTCAAATGTATAACAACAAAAACTACCAATCTAATGTAGTTAGACAAAAGTCAGAAGATGATCCCAGATAAGGAGTCAAGCAGAAGCACCGGTAACATCTCGGTCTGACCCGAGTATTATTTAATAAGAAAATAATAAACGGATCAGTCTAGCTATAAATATCAGATAAAATGAGATAGAATAAGAGATATGACAAATACGTATGATAACAATAATGCCATACTGTGACAAGTATACATTTAACAACAACAAAAATCATACAATATCTCAAAAATCTCATAACATCAATAAGAATGTCATATTCTTTATTTTATTCACCAAACCACACATATTGACAAACATATCAATGCCAATCGCAAAAGTTGGTGAAACACAAATTCTAGAAATCATCAATTAGAAATCCAGAAATCACAAAGGGGAAGGCCTATCACAAACGGGAGCATGAAAACTCACCAACACGTGCATCACAAACATCGACAAATCTAGAAAGATACACCCCATGCATAAATAGACATCGATGCACCTAGAAAGATACACCCCATGCACAAACAAACATCGATGCACCTAGAAAGATACGCCCCATGCATAAACAAACATCGACACATCTAGAAAGATACGTCCCATGCATAATCAAACATCGACGCACCTAGAAAGATACGCCCCATGCATAAACAAACATCGACGCACCTAGAAAGATACGCCCGATGCATAATCAAACATCGACGCACCTAGAAAGATACGCCCCATGCTCCGAATTATCGAGCCGATTGCTCCACGAACGGTCCAAAGACCATGGGTTGCTAGCCCATAAAAGAAATGAGACGAAGCTTAATAAAACGAGGTACAGTCCCCCACGTGGAGAAAGAGACATCGCACATTGCTAGTCTAAACCACAAAAATGATCATCATCGATCATCAAGAAGTGTCGATTACACTAAGCTAGTTAATAAATGAGTTTAGCTTCATGTCCCATAACCACTGGCTTAACTTAAATATTTACGAACAAACTGTAGATTTCCACTCGATAATTGTCACAAGAGTTTCAATCGAACAAGTCCAAAAATTAACCAACGAAGTAAACGCAAGCGTTTCATACCACTTGTTTTACTAAGCCGTTTAATTAGATTTCTCAAACGAATGAGGTAAAGGTTTGTGTATACTAGTAGATTGGAAAAAGGTTTTATAAGCGATCTTTGTACAAAAATAGAGTGAAATCATTTTTGTGAAAGAGTTTGAATATTTACTACTAGTATAGAAACCTTTGCATTTTAAAGTGACAAATCACAAAATTGATTGTAAAAACAATCAATCACCAAAAATTCACATACGAAGACGTGAATCAAATCCATAGAAATCGATACAAAATCCATCAAATTGGATATTCCCAAAAATCCCGAAAAAGAAGTTATCAAAGTCAACAAAGGTGATAACAACAAATTGGATCCACTAGATTCGATTTAAAAATTGGAAATCAATACAAAAAGGCGAGATTGGCTGAGATAACAGATCCAGTCGACTGGACCCAGTGGTCAGTCGACTGACCCTATGCCTGGAAACTTTCGGTTTCCAGGTTCAGTCGACTGAACACAGAGGTCAGTCAACTGATATAGGGACAGGAATTTTCTGTCCCCTAGGTTCAGTCGACTGAACTCAGTGGTCAGTTGACTGACACAGGGACAGGAATTTTCTTCCCCCAGTTTCAGTCGACTGAACCTATAGTTCAGTCGACTGAACTGCAACTTGTAGTATTCTCAGCCTTGCCCTACCAAGGGCAAAAATCCAAACAAAGTGCGATCGGACGAGCAATGGGCGCTAGGGGTTTATGCCAATCGGCAACCCAGCCCTATAGGCTCTTCGATACACCACCAAAAACATGTTCAAAGATCAAAGCTAGAATTTTTAAAGATTTGACTTCAAAACACCAAAAATTGGAATATTCATAAAACCAATTCAATCCAAAGCAAATGGACAAGGAATAGATGTAAGGAATCACTACCTAACAACTATCAAAGATATAGACATAGATGTGAGTTCAAAAACTCACCTTTAAACCCAAAAACAATGAAGGAGAAGCTTTTAAAACAAGGCAAGATCAGTTCCTCTTCACTACACCTCTAGAATCTTCAATCTATTATCAAAGGTGAAGTTTTTCCTAAGTTAGGTTATAGGATATTTCTGAAATTGAAGAGGAATGGAGATGGAGAAGATGAAGAGGATGCTTACCTAAGCTTCTCTTGGATTTTGGAGCTAGAACTTGAATTTGCAAAGAGAACTAGGGCTTAGGAATTTTAATTTCTCTTCTCTTCCCCCATTTTTACTAAAGCTTGAAGTGTTAGGAAATGGAAATGAAATGGATGAAGATGAGTGGAGTTGGGTCATTTGTTAGGTTAGTGGGCTGAAAACTCAAACCCAAAGTCCTAAGTGAAAATGTCAAAATTCTAATCAACTCCAAACATATCGATGTTTATACTCAAAAAGGTCGCAAACGTCATTTTGGACTCAATGGAAGGGGTCTCGAGTCCTAATTCGACCGTTTGCAAAAGGTAGCATTTCGGACTTAAATCCGACTAACGATGCTATATTTAAATATACAATCATAAAATATGCAGTTTGTTACAGGCGAAATCCTATTCCGCTGCTCAGGTCCTTGTTCGGCTGCTCAAAGGTTGTATAGACCTATTCCTCCGGGTTAAGTGAGGGTTATTGTTTTCGTGAAATTCCAGAAGGAGTCTGGGACTGGACGTAGGACGGTGCTCCGAACCAGTATAAAAATCTCTAGTGTTATTTTTATTATACTGCTCTTATATTCCGCACTATTTACTGTACAGTTATCATCACTATATTCTATATTATCGTATATTCATATTACACGATCCATAACACAGTTTCATTTGGTATCAGAGTCTGGAATTCTATCGATCGTCACACCATCATAGAATAATGGCCAGAAAACGATCCAATCAAAATACAACAGGCAAAATCCCTGACAAAGCCACCGGTGAGGACTACAAAATGGTACTTTCTGATTTACAAATTTCAGTAAAAGATAATAATGAATTAGTTAGTATAAGCAATAAGATTTCAAAGCTTAATTTTATTATTTTAGAAAAGATGAAATCTTTTGAACTTGAAAATGAGAAATTGAAAAATGTGAAGTTAAATTTAGAAAATCAACTTGGTGTTTTAAAGAATAATTTTATAACTGTTAAAGATTTTCTAGATGAACAAAATACCATATTTAAAAAAAAGAAAAATTTTCAAAAGAAATTTTTGATTTGAAAAGACAAAATGATTTATTACAATCCACTTTAGATAATTCAGAATCTCAAAATTTCCTTCTAAAAAATGAGAACTGTACGTTAAAAAACGAGAATTCTGAATTAAATGAGAAAATTGATATTTTGAATAATAGTAATATTTCTTTTGAAAATAATAATTATGACTTTAAAGCTAAATTTGATAAACTTAACACTGAAGTCACAAAATTTAATAAAGGTCAAAACGATTTAAACATGATTTTATCTAGTTCTAGACCTTTACATGATAATAGTGGTTTAGGATATAATAAAACTAATTGTAGAAATAGCACTAGATATGCTTTCATGTATAGTAAAAATGTTAGCGCTAGTACTAAATTTCGAGTAAAGTCTAAATCCAATTTTTATAGAAATTCAAATACTGTTATGACCAATAATGTTTATAATTTCTTTAGAAGTACAAAATCATTGACGGAAAATATGAATAAAAATTATCTAAGTATTTAGGTTCCTGTTAATTGGAAAAATAGAGAAAAAATACATTGATGATTATTTTGATATGGTAGTTAATAATGAAAATTATATTTTTAAAGGATCAACCACACCCAAATGGGTATGGTTTCCTAAAAATTAGGAAATTATAAGAACCTTGGGTATCACATGCTTTAAATGTTAAAATTTTTTTGATACCTTACATAGTAGTTATTTTGTTTTATATTGTTCTATGTTAACACTTATTTAGAATATAATTTATGTCAGCATATAAACTCTCTTTTTTGTCGATGACAAAGGGGAAAAAAGATATTGCTCTAACACTATTTGCAGGAATAAACCATGCAAGCACAGATTAAGGGGTAAACGTATAATAGAGTAAGTTGTTGCTTATCTTAGTATTTATCTTATGATCTACAAACATTAGTCTTTCATTTTAAATCATTAAAACGTGGCTTGTACTGAATAGCCAATGTTCTCATATTATTAAAATTCTTGTTTGTGATATTGTAATGTATGAATGTTCGTTTCTTTTTGAATATCTATAAATACATTATACTATTGTTCATGCTCTTTGTCGATGACAAAGGGGGAGAAAAATTATCACTAACATTAAGAATGCAAGATATAGATCGTCAAAGATTCAGGGGGAGTAAGTATTTATATTATATTATATACAGTCAAAATCTATATCTATTTACAGGTTGTCATCAATCAAAAAGGGGGAGAATGTTGAGACTTGGTTTTGATTCATGACACAAAGTTATCACTACAACATACAGAATTAACGACTGTTACGACAAAAAGAGAATATATACTACATGGAGACAAGACATCAAAATCGGTGCATCAATCTTTATTATTTTTATTTTGAGTCTTAAGTTAATTTTGTTAAGATCTCTCCTCGTTTACGTATATATTAGCTTATATATATAATCTTCTTACTTTCAAATGATTTATACATATATAAGCATATGAAATATATATATATATATATATTATCAAAATTTTCTTTAAGAACCATATATAATGTATTTATATAAACCTGTGAAAACTGTGCAGTTTGCACAGAAATTACCAGGTCAGTCGACTGACCAAAAATTTCTGTGCAACATGCACAGGTTTACAAATATACAAATATATATTTAAAAATTCGTTTGACTATTTAGTCGACTGACCTAGAGGCTCAATTGACTGAATATCTATAACAGCTATATTTTCTGAAAAGACACGACTATTTGCGAAGAGTTACGAATCTCTACAAAGAGATTTGGACGCAATGCTTCAATCAAAACTTTTCGTCAATGGTCGCTGCTTTTTAACAACTATAAATACATATCCTAACTTGATTTCAAATTACCGAATTTTCTTATCTTTCTGATCTAACTCTCTTGAATATACTTGCGCCCATATTCTCAAATATTCAACATTAACATATTCTAAGTAATATTATTCCTTTCTATTCTTCATAAACTTCAAATATATATATATATTTATACTCGAGTAGAAGATCATAGGAAGGGTGTACTATAAACAGACTTATCCGTGTTATCAGAACACAAAAAGTCAAACAATCTTTTATATCTATTAAAGTCATGTTCTGCTGCGTAGGCATGTAAAGTCCTCTTCGGCTGCTGAGGCAAAATCATGTTCCGCTGCTCAGGTCCTTGTTCGGTTGCTCGAGGGTTGTATAGACCTATTCCTCCAGGTTAAGTGAGGGTTATTGTTTTAGTGAAATTCCAAAAGGAGTCTGGGACTGGACGTAGGACGGTGCTCCGAACCAGTATAAAAATCTCTGGTGTTATTTTTATTATATTGCTCTTATATTCCGCACTATTTACTGTATAGCTATCATCACTATATTCTATATTATCGTATATCCATATTACATGATCCAAAGCACACTTTCAACCATCACTGGTTAACACTTCACTTATTTAAATTGACATATCAATTAACGACATATAATTACATGGACAAATCTATAAAATAGCAAACAGTGATTTATTATGCTAATTAAATGACCAATTAATTTAATTAGCGGAACGGTGTTTTCTTCCGCTAAACAAGCGTTCAAATTACTCTATTCAAATTACTTTAACGGAATGGTGTTTATTTGGCCAAATAGATAACACCAATAAGGTACTATTTATTTTACGACGTTTTATTTAAAATAACGTAATTAAATTCAGTTTCATTATTTTATCAATATTTTTAATATCATCGAATCTAACACCAAGCTATACTAAAATGTTGAACTCGACTATACGAATCCAACTCAAAATTTTGCATGTCAGTTGGATCTCATATGAACGAGATGCTATATTTCAAATTAACAACTAATATATAATTAAACAAAACTAATATTAATTTCCTCCCCCAAACCATAAGAAGCCCAAAACCCGCGTCCTCTTCATCAACTCCAACCCGAAGTGCCTTCTTCCCAAAATCGCGTGCTGCCCCCAACTGATTTCCAAGATCCCATGAAGACGTGCATGCGGTGCACGTGCACACCCCGTTGCTCCACCATTCATCGATCTGAGGCCACCCACGAACGCCGCTCGCCGCACTCGACACACTAGCACCACCGCCCACAACCCCCATGCATTCGTTCAAGTTCCGACATCATAATCCGAAAGAAAAAAAACGTGCTAAGTTTGGAAATCCCCTCGTCCACGTCTCCACGGCCATCGATCGCCCATGCCACCTACTCCCTTAGAACCGCTACCTTCAGACGCGCCGACACCCACACCCTTGGCCAACTCGCACCACCCCTTTCACCGCCTAAGCACGAAAATCCGAACCCAAAATCCTAAGTCCTGAAACCCTAACTCGACCAATTTTCACCCCCTCTGACCATCAAAAAACAATCGGCTATGGTCAACACATCCACATCCCCTCAAGGTTACTCCAGCCATCGTCGCAACCCCCATAGTTGCCCGAATCACCGTAACTTGATTTTTCAATAGAATTGGGTCATCTCCTCCTCCACGACGAACTACCCCACTAAAAATCGCACGACCGCCCCTAAAAATCCCAATTCTTAGATATGAACACATCCATGTCAATCAATCTCCAATACGCGATCATCGAAAACGGTCGTTTTCTCGACAACTATTGATTTTGGTCGATTGCCGCCGCCACATTCATCGGAGGATGAAGTATCATTTAAAAAAAAAATAGACTAGAAAACAAACAACTTTTGTGTTGGAGGTTGGGGCTAAAAGTCGATGGTTTGGGAGTTATAGATTTTTGAATGATGAAGAGAAGTTTATTTTGTTGACAGTAAACCAACTAAAGAAGAAGCAGCAAGTTTTTGGGTGCACAGGTATGCATAGGCACACATAAGGAAGGGTACAGGCATGGCAATCTATATCACCCAAGACATAATCATTTTTGAAGATAAGAATCAAGGGGGCAAGGAGACAAAGGCAACAGGGTGAAGGGGAACAAAAAGGTGGTTGAGTTGAAGATGTTGTGTACTGTGTGTCTATGGTTGATTTTGCGTTGGAAAGATTGAAGTACCATGCCACACAATATTATGTCCGCATACGAGTCGCGAACGACAACAAATAAAATACGATCGCTTACAGAAATATGATGCGATCACAGAAACAATAAAACACACTGGTTTTCATATTCTGTGAAGTTTTCAAAAATGCCAACGTTTGTCGTAAAACACGTCAAATATAACTTAAATTAATAATACGACACCAAAAACCGAGCAATTGTTTGAATCATATATTTTATTATAATTTAAATTCAAATCTGAATATTTAAGTAAATTAAATATTCAAATTCGTAGACTTACAAATTATGGGTCGTTACAATAAATATATGGTGCAATGGCTACCTAATGTTGGCGCGACCGCAAGGAAGAAGATGGAAAAGAAATAAGACCCGACAATAAGCAATATATACAACGAAGCAGGCCAATAGTTTCTGTTTTGGATGGCCCTCCAATTTAATTGTATTTAGTGTGGCTAGCTTGCAAATGTAAAATTTTTGTTTCTATAATGGCTAAGAATAAAGGAATAGAGCTGAGAATCAATAGGGCGGAAAGAAAAAGTCAATATCATATTGTGTTTTATATAGAATAGGATTTGAAAAAAAACAAAAAGGGTGAAATGTGATATTTTGAAGAAATAATATTTAATTGTATTTAGTGTGGCTTGCTTGCAAATGTAAATTTTTTTGTTTCTTCGGTGGCTAAGAAGGAAAAATCTTTCAAATGATTGAGAATTAAGCAATAGAGCTGAGAATCAATATACGGAAGTAAAAAGTCAACACCATATTGTGTTTTATATAGAATAATAAGATAATATAATCTATTAAGAAGGATGAGGTTTGAGGTAGTTTCGTCCTACTTTATGGTAAGGCTGTATAAAATATGGGTTAGGTCGGATTGGACCAAATACTTCACCCAACCCGTATAGGTATGGATTAAAGATAGTTCAACCCGTACCCAACCCCATATGAGGTTGGATATGGGTTGGGTTGAAGTATGGGTTGGGTCGGGTTTAGCAGAATTAGGTTGGGTTACATAAACATAATGCAAAAATGAGAATTTGAAAGGAAAAAAAATGTTCAACTCAAAATAGCAGAATTTAGCTAGCATAATGCATTAAATATAATTGATTCACTACAATGCACATTTCATTAGAGTTTAGAATTTCATTATAAAAGTCATTACTTAGATTTGATTCACTACATATTAGGGTAAGAATTTTATTTCAAAATACATAAAAAATGCATCTAGAAAACTCCTCAAAATTTCTTAGTCAATCCTATGCGTTTTGATTACTTTAATTTTACTTGGACTGACATCAAATATGATTTTTTTAGTACATATATTTTAGAATACATATACTTTATTATAGATTTTAACTATCCTAATTTTACATAGGATGATATCAATTGAGTTTTTTATGTAGGGTTAGATTGGGTTAAAATTGGATTGGGTTGAATAAAATATCGCACCTGATCCGTACGTGGTATGGGTTAAAAATTGTAACCCATATCCGAGCAGAACTAGGTTTGGTTGAATCGGGTTTATGTGGGTTGGGTTGGCTCGGATCGAGTATGGGTTGTATGCACCCCTACTTTTTGGTAAAATTGTTTGTGTATGGAAATTGGATAGTTAGAACATTCCCAACCGATACAACCCTCAGACATCAATTCTCCTTCCCATGACACCCACAATTCCCAACGTAGAAAAACTATTATTCCCAATAGGTAAAAAATGAACTGCCTTAGCCGGCTTTCTTTTAACCGAATAAGACAGTTCACATGGATTGCAATCCACAACCATTGAATTGCAATCCACGTGAAGCTTAACCGGCTTTATAACGTGAAGGTTATATGAAAAGGCTTTAGCCGGCTTTCTTATAGCCGGCTATAAGTAAGTCGGCTAAGTGATGACCCCTAGGTTGTTTTGAGAACCTTACGGGTTTCCAAAGCAATCCAAATTAGAGCAACCAACCATGGCTGGGAATCCTCTTAGAGCATTCCCAACCGATGGGGGTGGAATGCGTCGATTTAAGGCAATCGAACGAAAACCCACCCCCAACGGTTATTGAGAAAGCACAAATGTGCTTTCCCTTAGTCGACTAAGGGAATGGCTGTGGATTGCAATCCACAGCCGTTGGATTGCAATCCACAGCGTACACTTAGCCTAAATTTTAGCCGGCTAAGTGTACATATGGGAACCGGCTATAAATTAGCCAGTTACCCAAACCCTCTCCTTCTTTCTTCCTCCCACCACCATTTCCTTCTCTCCATCAAAAAAAACTCTGCAGCCAACAAAAAAAACGAGAAGAGATTTGAGGAGAATCCGAGGTAGCGGCAGTTGTAGCGGTGGAAATGTTCCACCGGCCATAGAAAACGCCCCTGCCGAAAAAAGCGCACCCCTACCGACGACGGGCACTAAAGGTTGACGAAGCACAGTGGTTAGGCGAAAACGTTGGGGTAGTACATCAAATGCATTTCTGGATCCCCACATCGACCAAAATTTGGGACCCGATAAAGATTTACCAATTTTCGTATACTCCCAAATGACGAAGTACACGTCGGCACGTGTGTTAAAAATTCTGTAATTATCTACCTTCAATTTATTTTATTAGTTAAAATTATACAATAAAAATTGAATATGCAACCTGTTTTACATTAGGCTCGTTGTGAGCGCACTCGTGGATCTTGGGTTAGTGTAATCCACCTTTATAGAATGATCCGATCTTAAGATGCCGACGATATTATTCATGCTTTTCCACGAGATATTGTATTTGGAGATTTCTTGAGTGTGTATTTACATAATTACTATTTATTTATTTAATACTTTTTAGCGCTTTCAATAATCGTAAATTACTTTATTAGGTATCGATAATCTTTTAAATTCAGCTATTCAGTTATGTGGTGCTTTAGCCGCCTGTTGGTGGAAGACCACTCATACATTCCACTTTAGTTTTGGAGAGTTTGGTTTTACCCCCATTAGACTTTACTATGCTTACCGGTCTAGGCATTGGAAGGAGGAAGACCTTACCTTATGACGAGGAGTACCAGCACTTTCACCGTTTATCCAGTGTACTTCCACATCTTGACTTACATGATGGTCTGTCATCCGGACTGCAGATTAGATGCTCTTACATTAGACAAGCAATCAATGAATTAATACATGGTGATAGTTCAGATAACCATTTGGAGATTGCTCGACTTTTTATTCTTTACATAATGGGGAACTTATTCTTTACAAATGCATCAAACACGTTGCCGGCCGGATATGTTGCAGCTGTAGCGGAGTTGTTGTTTGATAGTCCAATCACATATGATTGGAGGACTCCGATATTAGCGTATTTGTATCGCTTTTGGATCATAAGTGCGTCGTTAGGGGTAGATCCACATCCATTACAGGTTTTTGGGAGCTTTTACAATACTGGTACTATGAGTACTTTCGCAACATGACTTATCTGACGTTGGATTCCACATTACCCATTTTCTTCCCCCGAGTTAGAGCATGGGCCGGAGATAACCGCAAAATGGTGCAAGGAGGAAAGGCACGTCATATATTTGCTGTGGCCCGAAATCAGATCGAGTTATGGACCACACGAGAGAGTGTTGTTTGACATCCTTATGATGGTTCGCCTTTTATGACTGACCCTATCATAGTGCATGCTACATTCCTATCTACTAGACGTTTTCTATTGGTTTTATTCCCATCCAGCTTAGGATGTTATTGGTTCCTCGGTGAGCGTAGTTGGAGACAGACGTTAGATGGTGATTTTGTTCCCGACGATCCAAATCCGGATACACGTTTCATGAAGGTGAATGATAATGCTGCTTTACAGGAGTATGCAGAGGAGTGGTAGTCCGCTAATTACTTCATCATCATGAATGTAGATTATGCGTCTTTTTGACATCGGTTTTGCACTCCATCGCATATGGCTACCTTTGTTCATGTTGCATCTGTTGACTTGGTAGGGCCCTCTGGCATCTGAAGTGGTGTTGCCCCCCTGTTTTACAGGACCTTACACAGAGTACTCAAGTATATCATGCTCCACAGCCCTCCCAAATAGAAGATTATGGTTGGACAGTCGGT
This sequence comes from Allium fistulosum, assembly GCA_030737815.1. NCBI lineage: Eukaryota > Viridiplantae > Streptophyta > Magnoliopsida > Asparagales > Amaryllidaceae > Allium > Allium fistulosum. Next base: position 981,627,628 of record CM060907.1, on the reverse strand, counting down.
ATACCGACAATGTCGGGAGTTGATAGATATGTTGATATTCCTTGGCCTGAGATTTCGTAGTATCCAGGTCCAGCAGCATTTTCATATGAGGATTTGTTTCAGATGCAGATGGGACTCCGCAAAGTCATGTACGTCGAGCATCGACGGAGCATATATGAGTTGACTGGTCGTATTAACGAGCTTACTACAGCTGATGAGCAGCGATATCATCCTACACGCAGAGTAGATGATAATGACGACGACGATGGTGATGCAGTCCATCTTTTTTATGATGAGTACCAGTTTTATGAGCCATGGTGATTGTATGCACTATTACTGTTTGTATGTCCTATCCATGTGTGTATCAGTGTATTATAATTGTTATGTATTTCCTATTAGAGATTGTATCATTGTATTTTCAGTGGTTTGTATGTACTAGCGGTGTTTGTATCGGTGTATTATCATTGTTTTGTATTTACTAGCAGTGTCTGTATCAGTGTATTTTCAGTGGTTTGTATGTACTGGCAGTGTTTGTATCAGTGTATTATCATTGTTTTGTATTTACTAGCATTGTCTGTACCAGTGTATTATTCGTATGCATACTTACTAGTAGTGTTTGCATAACTGTATCAGCTTTGGATTTCCTATCTTGTTTGACTATGTGTAAATCATTGTGTGAAGGAACAAACACAGTTGTGTTTGTTTATATTCACGTTTATGAATGCTTGCTACGTGGTTGATTAGAAGACACTTGATTCATGAGATGCAGATCAAGAACTTTCTATTTAAACCAAAGATTTGTATTGATAATTCACAACATCTTCAATTATTCTCAACGTCGTCAATAATCTTCAATGTCAACTGAAAGCTGGACTGCCGATGATTATTTAGTACTAATCAAATCGTACATAGAAACCGACCGTAGACGCATGGAAGAGGAGATGGAGCTAGATTTTTGGGTCACTCTAAACGAGACTTTTAACAGTCATCCTGATTGTAGGTTAATTCGAAGGATTTTGAAAACTCGAAGCACTTTTGTAACGTTTACTAGAGTTTGCCAAAGATATAGAATCGCTATAAAAACAGTAAAGGAAGAAGATCTATTTCAGTTAACACGAGCTACGTTTGATTCCTGTTATTTGTGGGAGTACCGCGTTGATTTTGTTGGACATGCTGCATACAATCTCTGGGTTGGATATATTAGACAATTTGAATGACGTTTGGGTAAGTTAAGTATGTTTGTTAAGTTAATTACCTTCAGCTAGTTCTTTGCACTATCAGTAACTTATATGTACTTTCAAATTCAAGTAAAGTTTGTGTTTTCAAAATCTACTACACACTTAACATAATAACAGCATTTAACCCAAGGAAAATATTAACAAGACTTAAATTACAAAGACAACAAATAACTGCTTTCATAGAAAATGAACAAGACAACAATAGTAAAACACGACAACATCATGGAAAACTAACAAGGCGATAAAAAATAAGACAACCGATGATTAAAAAAACTGCCTTCGACCACCTGATAAGTTAATTGAACCCAACGTCCTTTGAAGCATCTGAATTTGGTTTTCAAGATCGTTAGCATAAACAACTGCACAGTGAGGAAGAGGATCGTCAATCCATTGCCAAAGTCCAAAACCATCAGGAGAATTACGGCATTTGTAGTGCCGCTGACCGATGTCTGTTCCGCTACTTACAACAGCATACAGAACAGAAACCCCATAGTTATAGTAGATCTCCGGAGAATCAACCTCTTGATCTGTGCGAGATACTTGGTGTCGTATTTCATTCCTTCGTTCTCTTATTCCATTATGGCTATGCCGCTCTTCTCTTGGACGTCTACAATTTTCCAACTACATGCACTCTTGCACTTCCATCTCATGCTCTCTTACATCGACATTGTTTCTTTCCTCCATTTCAATATACCACTCGGTCGGGTGGTTGAGGGGAGGATGTATTCAATGGGCTATTGTGTTGTAACAGACCTTCGTATGAGTATGAGGAAGGCAAAGAAATATGATAGTAATCGACAATTTTTATATACTACTGCTACGGTAATAATGAAGAGAAGCATGGAAAGTAACTCGATATTTATATAGCATAATACATTGCCTGTGTAAAACAATGCAACATGGATACAATGCCGATTTGACCCGACCTCCTGACATCCGTTAGCTTTAATCAACATCAACCAGCTTTAATCAATATGACCAGTGGGTCCATCGGCTTTAACTCTATTTTAGAAAAGACCCGACCTCCTGACATCCGTCAGCTTTAATCAATATCAACCAGCTTTAATCAATATGACTAGTGGGTCCATCGGCTTTAACTATGTCTCAGACAAGACCCGACCTCCTGACATCCGTCAGCTTTAATCAATATCAACCAGCTTTAATCAATATGACCAGTGGGTCCATCAGCTTTAACTCTATTTCAGACAAGACCAGACCTTCTAACATCCATCAGCTTTAATCAACATCAACCAGCTTTAATTAGTTGCTACAGTGGTTGATGTGACCCAACACATTACCATTCTTTAATCCATATGACTAGATCATGTGACATTTCAGTATCCTTTAAACATCAATGGCTTATAAATAGAAGTAAAGATGTCGAATAACATACTCATTCAAACTTCCAAACTAATCACCACCGTTCTTCTACCTACATTAAATGAGTTCTCTAAAAAGTTTGTGGTGCTTCTCCTCCTCGTCTTCGTCATCGTCATCATCTTTCAACGATTTTACTGAACATTGTATTACTCAACAAAGAATGTTTGCTACTGAAATGAGGGATTTAATGGCCCATGAAATTGCTGAAAGCTCTACTCCATCCCAAGGAGGTAGCGTTGTTGGAAAAAAAGACTTGCGTTATGGACATGACTATGCTGGCGGTCATAATCAATTGATCAAAGATTATTTTATGCTAAAACCCGTGTATGGAGACGTGGATTTTAGACGAAGATTCCGTATGTCAAAGAATATCTTTAATCGGATTCTCGACAAATTAACCGAAACAAATATTTTTTCACCCACCCACAGAAGAAATGGAATCAACGAACTTGGAAGTTCTCTACTACAAAAGGTTACGGCTGCACTTCGCATGATATCATTGGAACTTCTAGTGATTTGCAAGATGACAAAGTGCGGATTGGAGACTCAACGACAATATTATGTATGAAAGTATTTTACAAAACCGTTGTTTGTATGTTTGGTGAAGAATATCTTTGATCCCCTACCTCTCAAAACATCGACAAATTGCTAGCAATGGGATCTCAACGTGGATTTCCAGATATGTTAGGTAGCTTAGATTGTATGCATTGGAGGTGGAAAAACTGTCCAGTTGCATTGCAGGACCAATACACATGACATTGCAAAAGGAAACTCTTGTCTTGAAAATTGTTGCTTCATTCGATTTGTATATATGACATGCTTTTTTTGAAGCACCGGGTTCATTGAATAATATTAACGTTCTACGACAGTCATATTTATTTAATGACTTATGTAATGACATATTACCTCCATGCAATTACAAATAAGCGACAAAGATCATTCCATGGAATCTACCTAAAATGGAAAATTGTGCAAGCTTACAAATGACCAAATAACGCACATGAAGCCAGGTTCACTAAACAACAAGAGAGTTTGAGGAAAGATGTGGAACGAGCATTTGGAGTGCTTCAAGGTAGGTTTCATATATAAAGAAAAGAGGTATACTACCACAATCTAACGGTATTATCTGATATCATATATTGCTGTATTATTTTACATAATATGATTGTCGAAGAAGAACGTGGTGGGTATGAGCTTCAACTGGAAAACTATCCAGACATTGTTGTAGCATTTCAAGAAAAAGCTTTTAAGGACCCAAATACTTTTGTCGAGTACTTGCAAAGAATACAAGACATTCGAGATCCACAAGCTCATCTTAATCTAAGAGAAGAACTAGTGGAACACTACTGGGAACATATAGGAAACCATCAGTAGAAGTGATGTTTAGACGGTGCTTATGTTTCACTTATCTGTTGTACTAAGTTGTTGTTAACGTTTTGTACCAATATTTGTGTTTGAATTTGTTATATCTACTGTACTAAGTTTTTGTTGACGTATTAAAAGTAGTAACAATAGCAATAACAACAAAATTGACAACAATGGCATTACCAATAACTCCAACTAATACAACGACAATCACATTAACAACAACACTAACAATGACATTGCAACCAACACTTACGAGATCAAATAATTGATGCAATGCTAAGATATATTGTAGGAACCTAGTTTCCTACAACCCCTCTTGACGTCTATGGTACTCCTCAAGTTGCTTCTCCATATACATCCTCTGCACTGGATTGAGTTCGTTTAAGTTGCAAGTTAAAAGAGCCATATCATCAACTCTTTGTTGTCAAGCTAATTTTTGTTTTCTTAACTCTAGCTCGTCATTTCTTAACTTTTGTTTTCATTGTGCCGCTATTGTTTTTCCATTGCCCTTTCGAGTCTATTTGTTTCTTTTGTTTCCAGGTATAATTTGTTTGCATCTTCAACAGCCGTCATACGCTCTCCAATATGTTCATAATGTGAGCTGTAATCGGGGGCGGTTTTTTTCTTACCCTCGAACCTTCCCGATGGCCTACCACCTGTACTAGTTGTGAAGGGGGTGTCTTCATGTAGATCAGAACTACCAGGGCTAGATTCATCGCTTATCTTTCTAGGAAGAAAGCGCATTACTGAATGTTCTTGTCGCACGCGACTCCATTTTTCCTCTTTTGCGAGTATGTCATAGCAACGGTGCAAGTTGAATGGTTGATTATTATATTATGACATATACACTGCATTTGCTTGATTGAGCTATAGATGATGAAGTACTAGAAGAAGAATATAACATGATATTTGATAATTTGAACTACAAATTTAAAATCATTACCAGGTCCATGTTGTTTGCCCCACTTTGTTGCCTTGAATGCAGGCCATCCATTATTTCTTTCCAACGTTGACAAGCGGCATTTATTTTTTTCCAAGACTGCTTCAAAGAATCAACCGTTCGTGGAAGGCTATTTGAACTTCGAAGGTTGATCAAATTGCGTACAGAATTCCAAAAGGAAGTTTCACTTTGGCTCGTACCTTTCTTATTGTCTCTAGAACATTCAACTCAACAGAATGCTAATTCAGCTTGGTCGTCCGGCGACCATTTAACCATTTTTGCGGCTTTTGTTCTGCATTTGAAGATTTAATAATGTTGATTCTCGTTGGTTGATTTCCCCAAGTTTGAGCAGGAGACAAATTAGAATTCTTATAAACATCTTCTTCTTCAGCTATTTCATTGCCAATTCGGTTTCTGGATTTTCAAATCCGTTGTCTCCAAATTGATCATTGAGATTTCTTGATAAATTTTGTGAATGATAAGGCAATACTGACCGTTGTTGGCTATTGGGAGATACATAGTTTTGATCATAGTTAAAGTTTTGTTGAAATGAACTATTCTGCGAATAATTCGCATTTTGAGAATTTTGATAATGGTTCGAATCTTGTTGAGAATGAAAGAAATTTTGATTTTGTTGTGGCTGATACGAATTTGGCACTTGTTGAAATTGAATTGATTCTCACTGTGTTGAGAATCATACATACGTTGATTGATTGAGTCGGATTCTGATTATCCGATCTTAGTTGAGATAGAAATGTAGGAGATGAAGATTTCTGAGATTTTCCTTTTGAACTTTTCCACATTACTTATATTGTTTGAAGAAAATGTGTTGATGAGAGTAAAAAATGTAATTGAAATGGTTAAATAAAAGTTTGAAATTTAGAAGTTACGTAGAGAGGGTGAAGAGGGATAGACAACGGTTTTGTAACGAGTGTGTAACCGTTAACACTTACCCGATTATATAATAGCCGGTTAAGTGACAACGGTCTAGTATGTGGCCGTTGACACTTAACCGGCTATATAATAGCCATATCTACATGTTGTATACAATCTAAGCTACCTAACATATCGGAAAATCAATGTTGATGTACAAGTTACCTAGAAGAGCTCAAACGAACCTCGAAATGCTCTTAGCTTGTCTACCATAAGTCCAATCTTGCATGATGTACAAGTTACGTCATAAAAGCTTGCAGATCGTAAAAGAGATAGAAGAAAGAAGATAGTCAAACCCAAAAGCTTCCCCTTTCCTTCTCCTTCTAGAATTTTCCGCAACTCTATCCCCTGAAAAAATAAAACCCTAACTGATAACATCCGATAAAACCGAAATTAGTTTGGAATATCAGATTTACAGTCCTAAAAGTAACCCATGGATGCATCACATGGATCGTCCTCAAATTCTCCGCCACCGTTTTTAACTAAAACGTATGATATGATTGATGATCCGTCCACCGACTCGATTGTTTCTTGGAATCCGGAGAGTAACAATAGCTTTATTGTTTGGAATCATCTGGATTTTGCAAGGGATTTGCTTCCCAAGTATTTTAAGCATAACAATTTCTCCAGTTTTGTTCGGCAGCTCAATACTTATGTAAGTGCTCCGGTCATAACGATTCTGTGCATTTTCTATATGCTGAATGATCGATGGTATATAGTATGATTAATTAACATTGAAGTGCATTTTATTTGCACTGAGTTTTGTAGGCAAAAGCAATATCAATTGGTCAATGATTGTTTTGTAAGCCTTTTGTATATTGTCCCGACATTCCTTTTTGTAGTTTCCAATCAACCACATACACTGGTATTTTACTCTATCGACAGGGACCCAATGGTAATCCTTTTCTCTTCAAACGGCTTCACTCACCTATCGGTATTTTAATCTAGCCTATAGATCGCCCTTCTCGGGACTTGAAGTTTCGTCGGTGGTGGCCAGCTTTGATATCATTTGTAACGAACCAAATTAGGTAGAACCCACTCTAAAAACTAGCTTGTAAGAGAAGAGTGTCTAATAGATTTTATATGCATCACATATCTCATACTAGACGGTATGAGACATAACATAAGCATGCTACAAAAGCATCTAATTTGAAAGTAATTGACAAGGAGGATCGAGACAATAACATTTCTACATGTTGTAATTTTCCCTTGGTAGTGGAATTTCATGCTCCAAAACGTCATACTGTTTGCTCATGTTGAGCTTAAAATACAGGCAAGTTATTGTGAATCGCTTGGAGTTATATGGTTATTGTGCTTAAAATGTTTATGATACGTGCGGGGTTGGCACGCCATCTAATTGAAACAGAGGCAAGCTTTGTAATTTGGATCTTTACTCATACATATGTAAAATAACAATAATAAAAATTATAAATTAACTAAATATTGAAACATCATGTTTTAAAAAGCATAAATTCATACGATAAAGAAATGTTCAAACAAACTAAAAATTATGCAATTTTAAATAGTATAATATTACATACATGAAAATATTATCTAAATATCGCTCTTGATGCTTTTTTGCTTCCAAACTAACCGATCAAGGTTGTGCAATCAAGTTTTCAACCAACTCTTCGATCGATAATGCACATTAATTTTTCAATGACAGTTGATCGAAGACAAAATAGGATCAACTTTAATTTTGAAGAACTACTTTTGGTAGAGGTTGTAACAAATACAATTAATGATATTCTATATGCAATTCATTGATTTGGACAACCACCATTGACATCCATTTTCTCTGCAAGAAGTTCAATATTTTAATTGATATTTTATTTTTTTTGGTAAGACAATATCAAGATTTTGATTTCAATAATATTTTGCTCCAACACCTGAAAGCATGTCATGTTTCAAAACTAATTGCAATTTTCACCATTTTCTTTTGGACAATCATTCATATTGCCTTCATTTGCCTTTGTTTTAGATCAAAGAAGAAATCAAATGTTATTTCATACATTTGTAATCACTCAAATCAAATGTATTAAAATGCCAACTCTTTACTAACATTCTCATCGAATTTTTTTTTCTACGACTCGATTTCCATTGCATATGCCGTTTCAATAGTTTTGATTTTAAACTCTTCAAATTCAAGTTCTTTTTAGTTTTGAGGCTTTTGACCTAACCAATAGCAACATCAATATTCAGGACAACCATTCGAAAATTGGTGCCATTGTTGTTAACATGAAAAATAATTTACACCAAATCACCATACCCAATAATAATTCAAACATCTCGATCTCATTTTTAAGAGTTCTGACATCATCATTTGCTTTAGGATCATCATTGCATTTGCAACCAACCCATATAATTTTCTCTTATTTGTAGAGCTTGAATTTCATTGCTTTGACACTATCATTGACTTTTCTAATGAGTTTTTTTACAGTGACTTAACCATATTTCCATCAACTTTATCTTTAAGTACTTTCCACAGTTTTGTAGAAGAAGAAAATTGAATATACATACGTTGAACCATTCTGACATTGTTTTTGAACCAGAGTTGGTCTGTCTCGAAGTGCAAGATTAAGACTACGATAGTCAAACGAAGTATAAAGAACTTTGAAATTTATTCAAGCACTCGTCTTTGTTCATCTTTGGATTTTTTCACATCCATTATCATGTCATTTCCCTCTCATGTCATCAATATTTAGCTCAAAAACTTCAAATCAATTTTGAGCACAATAGATAATCTAAGGCTAGATATATTGTTTAACTTTATATAGCTTAAAAAAATTCTTCAACATTTCACGGATTTGTCGAGACATCCACATTTGTCATAATAAATATTCGTTCCTCGCGATTCATATCTCAAGTAATATTTAGTATGCTTGGATTTTTTTTGCTTATTTGGTTCTTTTGATGTTATAACCAAGGTTTGAGGTTTCGGTCGAATCCATAAGATGCCAGCCATCTTGATTCGTTTCCATGGACTCAAGATGAAATTGGACTCAAAATTTTGATTTTGATAATAAAGTACATAAAACTTGGAAATTTTCAGAAATTGATTGTAGAAGTCAATAAAAATAGATAATAGAAAATCAAATGTGGTTCGTGAAATCAACAAAAAACTAGTAAAACTTTTTTGGATTTGTGATTGCAAATTCAATATCCTATTTCATTGATGTCATGTATCATGATTTTGTGATTAAAGCTCGCCTAAATCTCTTATTGTTATAGTAACCCTAATTTATTTGTGGCCGTGAGGGACGAGCTTCAATTTTTTTTATTTGTTGCGACCAAGGTTGTCAGTTCGGGATTTAAATCGTAAATCGTAAAGATAGAAAATTAAATCGAATCGGGATATAAAACGTAAATCGTAGATCTGAATTTTTTTATTTTAAGCGTTAGTTAAAAATTCATATCTATCAATTATAACATATTTTTCTTCAAAGGACATGTTGAAGGTTTACAACCAATACTCTTATTAAAGCATTTATACAACTTCACAAGAATAACACCATGACTCATGAGTACTAGTTGTAACACATTTTTGACTGTCAGGTTTGAATACTGTGCATATTAAATTATTAGTAAAGTCGGTGAGCAATGACAGTAAACAATGAGCTGTATATCAATGAAAAAATTGTTATTTATCTGTAAACTCAGAACTTAACAGTCAACACTAGAGGAAAAATTCATCATTTATCGTACAACAGTAACAACTCAAAATCTACCAATTGATTATAGAAAGATTATACAGTACAACAACTCAATTTCCTTAACGTTTCATACCGCACAACAACTCGATCATAACAGGAGAAAAAAGATTATAGAATCCTTACCTTCAGTTGATTCCTATTGATCCCGGACTGCCTCTCTTCTGTATGCTGCTCTGGTGTAACTTCAGAGCTTTTTCCTTCACCTCAATGTCTTCACAGTCTCTTCTGAGTAAGTATTTCTTTGTTCCTGCTTTTTGAATTTTTTTTTACTTTGCTACTTCACTTCTTCGATTTCGCTGTTTAAATAGGAGAGAACACAGCCACGTCTGTTGGTTTTGAACGATTAAGTTTCCATCTCTTCGATTCAGATTCTGTCGTTTTAATTGGAAGCGACTTCTAGGGTTTCGATTTTAGAAGGTGCGACGCGATAAATCTGAGATTCAGCGATTTAGAACGTGCGATTCGATTTGAGGAAAGATCGTGCGATTTCGGCGTTTGGCGATCTTTTCGTCGATTCAGATCGGAAGAAGTGCGATTCGATCTGAATCGCGATCTGAATCGTACGATCTAACAATTTTTGATAACACTGGTTCCGACAATGAGAAACGTGGGAAACTAGAGTTATAATTTAGAGTAATGGATTTGTGATTACTTATTTGGATCGGGTTAGATTTTAGGATTATATCAATTAGTGAAATCTAATATTCACTTGGGTTGCTTTATGTTTAAAACGTGTTGGGTTATTCATTTATTATTGCACTTCTTTTATATTATCACTAAAATCCAAAATTGAAATTTTCCTATTTTTTTTGAAATTAACGAAACAAATTGATATATTAAAAACTTTAAAAGATTAAAACCAACATCGAGTTTTTGAACATTGGTTATAACTTTGGCATCATCAACTAACAATTGTATTGATGTGCTTTGAATCACATCATTAAGAGAATGTTGTGCACTGTCTTGAAAACGATTAATGTGCTTTTGCATGATGAGTTCAAATTTAGATACCATGTATATTAGGTCTAAAAAATACATGTTGTTCAATAAATTTACCATTGTAAACACGAATGACTAATCTATTTTTAATAAAAGTTTGAGCATTCTTCATTGTTGACTGATTTTTTCGTCAACCTTGGAAATAATGATTTGTCAACCTAGGAAATAATGATGATTTGAAAATTTTCAATTATGCTATGCGATCAAAGGTTTATTGCTGAAATGAAAGTAAACAACAAAAAACATAAGATTTATAGTGGTTCGATATGAAAAGGATTTTCCACTATGGATGGTTATTTTTATTGCTATATTACTTTAAAAATTACAATGGCTTTACAAGTTTGCTATCATGGTTCAATTCCTTAGAATTTGCTCCCTTATCCAATGAAGGAGCACACTTTTTATATGAGATCGAGTTAATGTGGCTAGTGCTGATGTGACAGTAATGTGGTCAGTTCTAATCATTACTAGAACAATTATTGATTATGGGTTGTTGATCTTGTAACTGAAGAAATAACAACTTAGATGGTCAGGTTTAACTGGGAGGTAAGATGGTTAATGAATTTTTAAATGATGACTTAATAAGAGGTTAAGGGTCGATAGGTGTGATGATCATTAAGACAGTGAGTTAGTTTTGAAGCTATGTTTTAGGTCATTATTTAACGGATCGTGGCAGATTGGGAGAAGCATGGGGAATTGCGTATGATTTATCCGACGTCAAAAAGGTTTGAAGCTTATGTGCCTTAGCTAGATTTAGCAAGTATGAGTGTGATGTATGCGACTTGGAGAGCACCATGGAGCACTTAATTTGGCTTTGCCTTGTGTTCTCAGAGACGACCATCCTGGAGCGAGTTAGATGCAAGGTGTGACAAGGTTTAGGTGTTGCACACCCTTAATGACTGCGAAATCCAAGTGTTCCTTGGAGTGGAATGTGTGACTTATGCGGAGCTCCGTTTCTGTTATAGAAGTGGGGGCGGAGCTTAATCTATCAAGAGCGGTTCTAGTTGCTGGAGTTAAGGTTCTTTAAGGGCATCGGTTGTTGTGGTGACTCGGAATATGGTGGGTTGTATTTCTGGGTCATTCTGCACATATGCTGCAACTTTGGCATTGGGCTTTGTTATGAATTCCAAATAATTCCGTACATAGAAATGTGTAACATTAATTTACTCATTTAATATGTTTTCATGCATTTCGATCATTGGTTTTCTCCCAACTGTATATGCAACTCAATCCATTTACTCAAGCAAGTCGAATATCTGCAGCTGGTTCCATAAGCTTTAAACGGGCACAAAGTTTTCTTCGATCCTTAAATCATTCACTAGTAGTGGGAATAATATTCTTCTTTAAATAACTTGCAACAAAAACATAAAACTTTATCCATTGAACTTGAATATACTACTCACTTTCTATTTTTGTTTTTTCATTAGGTAAATATAAACTTGGTTAAAGTTTCATGTTCAAACGTTCATTTATATTTTGGCATTCTCAACGTTGGTTATAATAAATAATTGCAAAACCAAATACCATTTGAACTCGAAATAAATTACCAAATAAAAATATAAAACTTAAATCAATCTTTTAATACGCTGGATCGTAAAAGTGTAAACGTATAGTCTTCGATCAAACTATCTCCACCTTTCTAATTAATGTATTGATTTTTTTCTTCGCTCTTTAAATTTTTATAGATCTTTTATTATTTTTATTCCTAATATAAGGTTTGAGATTTTTTACAGGACCTAATTTGTTATCCTATGGATGTGTTAGAATTGGTGGAATGTGGATTGTTTGTGGTTCTAGAAACATTAATATGTTTATTGATAAGGAATTTTGAGTACCCTCAGTTTCATTTTATATGCACACACAACATTATTAAATTAAACATATATTGAATTACAATTATGTGAACTTATAATTGTATAGAAACTACATGAATGTGGCACCGATTTCAAATAGTTTTGTTATTATTTACATTTGTTTTTACTAGAAAATGCATTTGAATCACATACTTGCATCTAATTATCGTTACCATACACTGTAATATAATTATAAGGCCGTGCATCAGATAAGAAGAATACTCTAGGTAGTGAAGCACAATTCAAGTTGCTATTTTTTCAATAATTTGTTACTTAAAAATTGAGTTTATCATGATTTTGGTAATTCTAAGGGTTTTTGAATCCATGTTTAGTTGACTGTGTTTTGAACCTTACTCTAAAAAAATGTTTATGATCATTTTTTTGGGTCATTCTCTTGCCAGTCAAATAAAATTAGATCCATTATGCAAAATCTGAATTTGATTTTAGTAATCAAAGCAAAGAAATTTTGGTTTCCAATATACAACAAACTTATTGAAATATAATATATGTTAGACACTGTCGATGTTGTTAAAGTTTTGAACCTTATTTTAAGAAGTATTTATAGTTTTAATTTTTTTAGTCAAACAAAATTTAAATACGTTATGCAAAATCTGAATTCGATGTTAGTATTTGATGGATAAGGTAAAAGAACTTTGGTTTCCAATATACAACATATCTATTGAAATCCAATATCAATTAAAGTCACTATCGATGTTATAAAGTAGGTAGATGGACGATCGGCTTGGACTAGAGATTTATTGTCTGGACAGGGTTACTCAATCAAGAATTAATTGATACTAGGCAATTTATTAAGACTTAAGTATTTTTTGATAATTTTTTAATATTGTACATAATTTTTTTGAATTGACCGCCATAATGTTAAACGATGAACATCAAGTCAACACAAATATCACAGCAAATAAAACACAATATCACCAAGCTAATTGTAGGGAAATTAAATTCAACGAACATAATGTAGTGTTTCAATTCGTAGCAAGTAATGGATGCTAAAATAAATTATACTCCTTTAGAATTTTTAGCTTCTCATTTAGTATCAATGGATCAAAAAAGTTAAAAATATTTAGGAAATCGACAAGAAATAAAACAACAAAGCAATTAAAATCACTTGAAGGGAGCTTATCGAGAAAAGGAAGAAGAGCAGATATAGATCGACAATGAAGGAAGAAGCAACATAGTGGTCGAAGAAGAGAAGTTTTGATGTTATTACAGTTGCTATTGAGAGTTTAAATAGTACGCTTGGCAAAAAAATACATCGATTTGGGAATCTAGATGGACGCAGATGGTGCCGGCTGACGTTAACAGACATAGGTGGACTTAAAGCTGCCTTAGCGATTTAACCGCCTAGAATTGGAGCCTAGGTGCTCATGAGTAGGCCTGTCAATGGGCGGGTTTCGGTCCGGGTATCTTAAAACCCATACCTAAGCCCGGTTACAATCAAAACCCAAGCCCGGCCCGAGCCCGCATGGTATTTCAATTCAATACCCGAGCCCGACCCATCGGCCTTTGCAAGCCTGTTGGGTAATACTCGTATAGTTAACTCAAAATATTTATGTTAAAACCATACCCTAAAATTGCATTTTTTATAAAATTTATAAACAAATAAATGTTACATACAAATTGGATGGTGATGTATCCAAGTTCATGATAATATTATGCAAAAACATCTATATGCAAACAAAAAATGGTAAAAAAATAACATATACACTCATGTTTAGAGACTACGAAAAACAAATAATCAGGTCAGGCTCAAACCGGACTGAGTTTTGAGTAAACCGAACCCGACCCTAATAGTAACCGGGCTGGATCTTTGTCGGGCCTGGATAGTTGGAGTCAAAACTCATACTCGCATTTATAGGACGGGTTTGGACCGGGTTCGGGTCAAAACCCGTACCATTGACAAACTTACTCATGAGGATATACTCCTCGCTTAACGCCTAGACACCACCGCCTAGATATTTTTACAACACCGATCGCTACACAAATTAGTAGAGATAACTCAAGAGTTTAAGTTCGTATATAATTCAGCTTAATTCGACAATGAAATCAAATACAATCCACTAAAAATACAACCCAAATCGGCAAATCTATCTATTTTCAGAACAGTACAAATTCAAATAATATTCAACTTAATATATAAATTTCTGATGATCACGATCGACTAACTTGAAGCATTAGATTTATAATGAAGCTTTTTTTGAGTGGAAACCAAACTATCCTATAAGATACCATGGTCCAATTCCCATGGAAATAATTTAGAATAAAATTAAATCGGGCAAAGTTAAGGACTATTAGCTTTAGATGACAAGCGAAAAAACATTATATATTAAGGTTTTCGAGGCCCTAGGTTTGAACCCTTGGCATATCAAAATGAGTGTCATGGTGGAATAAAGTGCCACTCTTGTTCAAAAAAAATCCGACAAAGCCAAGTGTAACATATGCATCAGTATATTTATTGAACCACACGGATATATGTATGTTACATTGGCGTTGCACCTTCAAAATATCGAGTTATCTTCTTTGGTACCTTTTTTTAGAAAAATGATTGTTGGTATCTTAATTTTTTCATTCGGTGGTCACTTGTAATGGTCAAATTGTATTCAATGTTGATGTGAGTAGCGTGTTTGGTCAATATTTATGTTTACGTTATCCTCCATATGAGATATATGATTTGTTTAGCTTCAAACTAATCTTAGCCCATTGAAAGCATGAATTCACACCATGATTTATGTTATATCAAATTTTTTGTGCTAAAATGCATAATGGAATCACATTTTTATTTATTTTGAAACTTGCACATTCCTCACATGTATTACATTATTTTTTGTCATGCAGATTCTGCATAAACCAAAAATACCCCAAAAATATATACGTTTTGCATCATATTTGATACCATACTTGATAAAACTATCATAAAATTATCCAATCTCTCTCTCTTTTTTACTTTGAAACTATTTGACAAAATAACCATTAAATCTCAATTCACCTCCTGCCCCTTTTTATCTTTTTTCTAGAAAAAATAGTTCAATATGTGATAACTTTGTACTTTAGTTCATTGAGTTTGTGGTCAGTGACACCATTAGAAGGGAGAGGGATACTATTTCAAATCAAAGAGGAAGCCAGGGATAAGACTCGTTTGAGGGAAGTCCTACTTCCGTTCAATACAATTGAGGGATGAAGATAGATCTCAGGTTTCTATAACAAATAACTCAAGATGAGACCGACTTTGTAGCCGAGTCACTAACTTAGCTTTTTCCACATTCTTGTTGACATTTTATTGAGTAAGCATGTACTAATATTTTATAAACTATATTGTCCAGTAGGCATTTTATGGCGTTGCGCCTATGATGCAATGCATGTGAGAAGGTGCATCAAATGACGCAATGTGCATATGCTGCACGATACAAAAATACTTATTAAGTTTGGTCTATTTCTCACGATACAAAAATAATAATATTCTAACCAAGGTTTTAAATTTCGAATTTCGGTCACGTTATGTCTTGGAGATTTTAGGGACCTGATCTCATATTGGGTGAGATCTCGGACGAGATAAATGTATATCGGGTATTCATCTCGGAATTGCATCTCGGACCCTAAAGTACATCTCGGAACGATCTCAGCCTGTTTGATATTTTCAATATTGGTTTACTTTCAAGTATGCAACTGAATTTATAAATACTAATTAAAAAATGATTTAACTTATTTGATTTTCAATCTCGGACTAATTGATATTTTTAATATTGGTTTACATTCAAGCAAGCAAGCAAACTCTTTTAAACAAAAATATGTAAAACTGAAATGTTGAATTCATTACTTAATTTCTTTTAATAGAGAGTATACTTTCCGGAGTAGGGTTTTTAAAGAATATACAAATTAGTAAACTATTTTAACCTGACTAACATCACTAATATCATTCTTTTAAACAAGAATATATATTTCAGCAAATATACAATATATTGGCTAACAAACTATGTTGGGTAAGAATGGAAAATAACCTAACAGCAAGACATTTCAACGTCTCTTAAAAAGAATGATTTGAATTAGCAAGAGACGTTGGCATTTCAAGTTAATTGTGAAAAAAACATATTCATAGTAAGAAATATAAAATTATGTAGAACATACCAAGACCCAACATTAACTACAAAATTTTGAATTTTGCTATGAAATTGGAAGTTAACGATGGTGAATTTATTTCAACAAATGATATAATAGAAAAAGAATTAAAAAATATAGAAATTTGAATGGAAGAGGAACCGGAGAAGGAAATAGTATAAAATAATTAGGGTTTAGAAAGCTTACTAGATTTGAGGATGAAGAACTGCATTTTAGGAAGAAAATCGACGTTTCAGCTAAGGAAGAAAAACCTAGACATGTATTTGCGACTTGCAAGTAGAAAAAAAATAAATGGTTGAAAATGAAATTGATAGTCCAACTTGTTTGTTGGAATAAAACATGACTTTTGAGCCTAACCAACAGGCATATATTCAAGGCCTAACCCATTAAAACCTAAAATTAAAAAACATATAATTTCAATCAAGATCTCGTAAATCGATCTCGTCCGGGATATTGGCCGAGATTTGAATATCTCGTCCGAGATTCAATTGCAGCGAGATGTAACTGATTTTTCATGTTTTGAATCGCTTGACCTTGAAAACGAGATTGTCGAGTTTTAAAACCTTGATACTAACTATGATTCATACCTATTATTTAGACCTTGCAACCGGACTAATTTTTTTTCAAATGGGTATTTCCTAAATTAAATAAATTTTCTTTTTTTAAACTTATGAAATTAATTTTACCTAAAGAACAATTTCTTTCTTTAGATTTTGTTGAGTCATTACATCCACTCGTTGAAATTGAATAATTGATGATCAAATGAGTTTTACTCAAAGAACCCTTTTATTTAGCTTGGTATTAAATCATCGTGGTTGTTCTAAGAATCCAATGAGAGATGTATTTAGATTTAATGTTGATTTAGAAAGATCTCTTATAGAATTGGTAAAAAGAGGCATATTTATTGTTGAATCAATTAGTCTATCTATGAAAATAGATGAAAAAGAGATTATATATCAAACCATATGTATTTCATTGGTTGACAAGAATAAACGTCGAATTGATGGAAATACATAATAAAAAAGAATACATTGATAAAAAAAGTTCATGAATCTGTTGCACAATACAACAATATGCTTATGACTAAAAACAAAAATTATTATGATTTCCTTGTTCCTTAGAATATTCTATCCCCCAGACGTCGTAGAGAATTGAGAATTTTCATTTGTTTTAATTCTCGAAATTGGAATATTATGGGTAGATATCCAATATTCTGTAATCAAAACAACATATACAACCGTGGCAATTTTTTGAACAAGGAAAAACATCTTAATACATATACAAAGAAATTCATTAAATTAACCTTTTTTCTTTGATCTAATTATCGATTAGAAGATTTAGCTTGTATGAATTGTTATTGGTTTGATACCAATAATGGCAGTAATTTCAGTATATCAAGAATACATATGTATCCACGATTCAGAATTCTTTAAATTCTTTAATTATATTAATAGTATATAATAAATATAAATATAACATAGTATATTTCCACTATATCTTATATCTATTTTTCTTTATCGAAAAAACATTTCCTTTCTTGAATAGGAAAATCTTAAAAAAATAGATCGTTCCTTTTTTATCCAAATCAAATTTTCAAATAAAGCTGTTGGCATAATATAATGATATTCGTCTTTATTTGACTTGACATACTGTAGTTGGCAACAATGGTGGATTAAGAGAAACAGAAAGAGAGGGATTTGAACCCTCGGTAAACAAAAGGACTAAATAACAGTTTCAATGCCACGCCTTCAACCACTTGGTCTTCTTTTCTATATAATCCTATTATTTATCAGAAACCGAGTGAGCAGCGAGTCCATAGAAAAAAAGTTTCTTTTCCAATTCTATATTTATAAACAATATTTCTTATCAACCATCTATCCTATTATAAATTTATGAATCATATCATGGATTTTTCTATGACATTTCATTCAATTGTATATTCATTAGTCATCCTTTTCCTTTTTGGGTGATAACCAAATTTAAATCTATTGAGTTATTAGATTCGAGTTATAAAAATCCATAGTAAAATAAAGTCCTTGGTTATCTAACTTAGATAAAATAGTAATAGTTCCGTGCATTTGTATACGACAAAATTGATATTTTATAAAATCCATCTGATTCAAAAGTCTACCAAACGAATGTTACTTCTATATTTAACCTTAATTAACGACTTCCTTACAGATTAAGCCAAGCTATCCAAATAAATTAGAGATCAGCGAATCTAATTATCAATATAACTTGTAGAGATAGAGAGCAAAATCATACAACAATTCAATTCAAATCGAAGAGGTGTTTTTTCAAATTTGGGCAAAAACGGAATTTTGAAAGAGCTTCCAGGTTAATTTTTGATCTTTTTTTGCATGTATTTGGCTAGTGATTCTACCCACATATTATTTATATTTGATTTTCATTATAAACATGTATAATTGAAGAATATATGTTATGTACCAGGAACAATGGTATTGTCATGTTTCGATAATTTCCCGTTTTGATGGTTTTTATTTATTTATTTGAAATTGGGTCAATGTATTAGGTAATATATAGCATATGTCCAATGGTTCGAATCATGCTGCTTAGGACTCGAACCCGAGTCGGATTAATGTAATTAGGTGCTGTCAACTTCAGTTGCTGTTAACATAATTTCATTCATGTAGGGATTAATGTAATTAGGTGAAACCAATCCTCAAATAGTATTCACCATTTTCACTCTTCTAATATAATCTTCAACCCAACCACTTGTTATCGGAGGTGGTAAAGATTCTTCCACCCAAACTATTCTTTTTTACCCATAGAAATTACTGGCTGTATTCACTCCTATGAAAAACACAACTTCATCATCTTCAATATCGGTATCTTCTACTGCTTTTGGACCTAGCTCCATTGGTTAATTACATACTAAATCAATACCAAACTCTTACAAATTGATTTTTTGTAGATTTGTGAACCAAATATTTCAACTCATTGCAGTTGCAAGTTACAAACTTTCAGTGCTCTCGTGTTTATTTTTACCTCCATTATACTTTGCATTCTTGTGTTCATCAAGTGTTTGTTCTCCATTGTAACAACAATGGTAATAATATTTTCTAATATTCTATATGATAAGTAATACGAAATGTTATGTGCATTATCACAGTCATCTACAAATTATATATTATTTCAATACGATAATTTTTAAAAATGTCTACAGACACTAGGACTTCAACTAAGTACCCTAAAATTAACCAAGAAATGATGTTATGTTGATGTAGAGCCGAATCTTTATTACTTTTTCTTATTTTAGTTTATTAAAGTATACTTGAGTAACAATTGAATTTGAGGCTTTTTGGATTTGAAGAGAAAGAAGAACGTAGTAAAATACAACTACTGTGATGCTAAAGCAGAAAAAGGTACATGTAATCCGATCACGCCTATAATAGTTTTTTATATAAGTATGATAGATCCTATTTGGGATATCACATGTATATTTTTAATAAAAAAAATAGTACATGCCCAATTTAAAATCATATTTGTTATTTTGCCACCTTGATGCTGATGTGCACAAAATTGACCTATGTTTTTAATTAGTCTTGGAAGTGATTTGTTTGTGTTGTAACTTTTTGTAACATACCCAATTCGAATAGTTTAATTTTCCATAACGTTACCTTTATTATTTTTACAATTTCTCCGTCTATATGGTTTTAATTCAATGTAGGACTAGTATTTAGTATTTACATATTTAATATAATCCTCCCAACATTTTATTCTACCTAATACGCGTTATGGATTGTTTTTGTGTTTATCGCTTTCTAAATTTACCTATAGTTATTTTTGGTCATCGGTTTTTTTTTTTTTTTACATTATCCCAGGTTTCCAGATCAATAATATGGTGGTGCCTTACCACTGGATATGGATGTATGTGTTTGCATGCTCCTGAAAGTATATCCTTTTAACTTGAACTAATTGTCAATTGGTTCAGTTTTGAAGGACATGTTTTTATGCGCATACAAACACACGTATGCATATCAAGTTATTTATATTCCTTTTTTACATTAATACAAGAAGTTATAAACACAATGCTTGGGGCAATCATTAAAGCCAACAATGATGTTGATCTTTTTAAGGGTGATAGCTGCAACACCAAGGAATTAAAATAGTCTCAGGTCGGCTAGGGAAAAACTAAAACCAATATATGTATGTCAGACCTCCACTTTAAACAGCTGCATGGCTTTTTGAGTAAAACACAAATCTTACATATCGGCTTGGCGGTGGATGTGATTGAGTTCTGAAGAATATTTGTGTTATTTGCAAGTGTGGGGTGTGTTACATGTTATTTCTCAACCAATCTGGTGCAATATTAGAATCATAGCCAACTCTAATATTGATAGTGATTTGCATTGTTCTCTCTGTTTCATCATAGAACTTGGTGCATGTCTCAATCTAAAATTAATCATAATTTATCTATATAATTATTCTCATTCTCTGTATAGTTATCTGTGTAACTATCTTTGTGCCACAGAACCAAATGATAATTTTTACTATTACTTGATGTCAGTAAAAAAAGGTTATGATTATTACTGTGAATAGTAATTGATATTCTAAAAACATGTACTTGTTGTAAATTACCTTGCAATCAAGGTTTTAAATATTGGATTTTGATCACATCCAATCTCAGATGAGGTAAATGTATATCGGAGGTCCAACTTGGATTCTAATAATTATCTGGAGCCTATCCCGGGATATATGTATGTTTAGTACCGATTCTCATACAAGTAACTTTATGATTACTACTTTCTAGAAAAATAATTCAACCTATTTGATTTGCAATAATTTCGGAAATTTACTATCATTAATTTCCAATCTAAATGCCAATTACTAAATAACTATATGAACATCTCTTTTACTTGCATAAACTAGCCCTATCAACAATTAGTCATGTTAATATATATAACCCTTTTTTTAGTTCATGAATTTTCCCATTTCACTTCCATGAAAGACAACTTTACCTTAACATCCAAAATTTATACTTGCAATCATGTAATAATATAGGTTATAGAAAACTAACATAAATAAGAATAATTACCTTGAAAAATCTTGGTAAGATTAAATTTCAATCCCAACTCAGTAAAACCATAACATGTCCAGCCGATTTTATTCATTATATGTAAAAGTAATAATAGCCCAATAAAAGGAGCCCGCAACTTTTTTGTTTCAAATGAAGCCTGACCTACTAGAAGTGCAGACAAAGAAAACAAGGTAAGGTTAGAAAATTGTAAGAAAAGGTAAATTTAAAAAGCGACAAAATTTCAAAGTTAACGAATGTATCCACCCTATTGGATAGGAAAAAAAAACAAATCCATCGAGATTTCACATTTATACCTCAGTCAAGATTTCATCTGATATTTAGGTGAAATGAGACCTTAGCGAAATTCTTTGTTTCAAACAGCTCAAATCCCAAATAAGATCTCGGCCTAGATGGACGTGATTTAAAACCCTGCTTGTAACATAATGCTGATCATGAATAAAAATAATAATATTGAAGTTTGAATATAACGTTTATATATTTATACAATTGTATGATAATTTCTCATTTAAATACATTGATGTATGGACAAATTGACCGAATGTTTAGATTATAGACATTTGTACTTCGATGTGATCAAACCATACTAAATAACTGATACAAAGATTATAAATAAAAATGCAGTGCAAAATAAACATTGTAAAAGTTCAACATCATTGTCCCATGGTTATGTATTCTAGCTTTGGTTCATGAGGTCACAGGTCGAATACTACATAGTGTGATTTGAACCATTGGACATATATTGACATGTAGTATGCTATGCTACCTACGACTTGTACAACTATGTACTACTACATAAGTATCCAGTTTTTTTTAAGACATCATAGAATAACAAAAATATAATAAATATACCAAAATTACACCATATAAAGTAAAATATAATGAAATATTTTACCATTTTTTATCACTTAAAGACATACAAAATTAGCTACAAACTTATAACCTGAAATGCTTTTAACTCAAAATTTAACTCTAAGAGAATTATTATTTTAAATAATAATAATAATAATAATACAACTTCGATTTTTTATGTCAAACAATTCAATAAACAAAGCATTATTCATTTTAGTATATTTTAAAAATTATATTTGTTTATTGATAAGTTGTGGAAAATGAATAATAACAAAATATTTACATTTTATAACAAGTAAAAATAGCATATTCTTTTATATGTCATATTTGGTTTGTTAAACAAATTAGAAGAACATAGATCGGATGTCTTAATTTATATCTATTAAAATAATAGTAAAAAGGAAGAGTTTCTAGTTTTCTTATATTATTATTATAGGAGTTTTCACTCTTCTTTAATTCTCTCTTGGTATTTTATTTTCAAATCTTTTAATTTATCAGTTAATACTTATTTTACTAAATCTCTCCTAACATATTACATTTTGTACGTTCGTCTAAACATTTATAAAATTATTTACAAATGATTCATCTATTACCTCGTAACATTTTATATTTAAGTATATATATTTAGGTTAATTACATAATCGAGAATTTAAACTATTTTTAAATAAATTAAGTTAACTAATATTCATTAATGTTTCTAATAAATGCTAAATAATGACAATTTCAATACGTGTACCACTATTGTATCAACAAAAATGGTAAAACTAATTTTTTATATTCGATTATGATATATAAATCACATAAACAATAATACAAATTTAATTTGTAATTTATTCATTTCAATGAATTTGTCATACAGTGCATATGGTTATTTACAAAACTCACCACGGTTTTCTCCTTGTAGTTTATGTTTCAGTCTATATATTTAAATTAATTATGCAATCTCAAATTTAAACTAATTAGATAAATACAATTAAATGATATTCGTTAGCCAGCTACCAAATTATGAAAATATAACAATTTCAATGTGTACATCATACTTCGTATTAACAGAAATGATAAAATTCACTTTTCATTAAATTGAGATACATAAGTCAGGTATAGTACGTACATAACAAAAATAACACAATTTATAATTCATTTATCTCAATAAATTCATAATACAATGCATTACAAAATTATGTTTTTACTTTAAATATCTTCATTATAAAATTTCTATAACAATTTACAAAACCTCATCAGTTCCCTTTTAATATTTTACATTTAACTACGTATATTAAGAATTAATCACATAGTTTTAAAACTATTTAAATAATTCAGTAATTTTTTTTCGTTGATTTGTCAAACAAATCATGAAAATATAAAAATTTCAATATTTATACCATGTGCATATTAACAAAAAGGGTATAAAATTCATTTAGATATATAAAATACATCAATCATATAACGTACATATATACATAAATAAGTATAAATTTAATTTAAAATTCATTTATATCAATATATTTGCCATGCATTGCATTGTAAAAAAAATTCTTAACGTCGAATACCTACATTTAAAAACTTCTACAGTTGTATATAAACCTGCCTCGGTTTCGCCTAATATTGTACATTTGAATCAATATATTTTTATTAATTATGTAATCTTGAATTTAAACTATTTGAATAAATTCAATTAACAAATATTCGTTAATTCATCTAATAAACTCTAAATTATGACCGTTTCAATATGTAAACCATATTCATATTAACAAAAGTAGTAAAATTGTTTTTTCATTTAAATATAAAGGTATATAAATCACATATCATAAATAATATACATAAACAATATTAACAAATTTAATTTATTATTCATTTATCTCGATAAATTTATCATACATTGCATTGTAAATTTTTATTTTTAGCTTCAAATACCTACATTTTTACAATTATTTACAACCTCCGGTTCGTTCCTAATATTTTATATTCAAATATATGTATTTAAATTACTTACGAAATCTCAAATTCATACTATTTAAATCAATGATTGAGGTTTCGGTCGGTACCCCGAAATTCTGGGGGTACCGGACCGGTATCGCTGATGAACGGTCCGGAACCGACAAAAAAAATCGGTTCCGGACTAGGGCAAAAAAAACCAATCGCATCATTTTTTTTTCAGAAAAATTGCATTTCGTAGACATGTGAAGGAACAACGAACAAATCTAAGGCAAAAAAAATCGCATCACTCAAACGTGAAAAAAAATCGAATCATTCAAGCTTATAAACGGCAGTAAATCGAGAACATACTTACCGCATCAAAGAAAAACTCAAATTATAGCTTTGGTCGGTTATCTTCGCTTCAGAGTTCAAACGTTTTTCTCGACTTACAGTAATTGACTAAATCTCCTTCTTCGTTTTCGTGCTCGTTGTCGAGCGACATAAAAATGATTGATCGATTGTCGTCGTTCGTTGTCAAGCATGGCTTTTCTTTTTCTTCTTTTTTTGTTTGATTCTGGAGATAGAATTGGGGGAGGGAACGAAACGTATTTTAGGGCTAAGGAGGGAAGTTGGGTTGGGCTTGGGCTCCTGTATTTTTGTAAATTAGCGAACAGTTATTTAGGTCAAGTATATATATTAATTTATCTTAGCCTTTGCCCATTTGACCAATTATATAAATTCTACTCCGTAGACTTTAGTTGTTGCAATGATATCATACCTCGTCATTGTATTAAACTACCGAAAATCGAAATCTAGACCGAAACCGAAACAAAAACGAAACTTCCGAAATTTACGAAATCATCCGAAACTAGTAAAATTTCAAATGACTGAAATCGAGACCGAAACCGAGTTCTCGAACCTTGATTTAAATAATCTCAGTCAATGATTACCCTATTCTTCTAATAAATCCTAAGAATATGTCACTTTATAATACACACACACACAAAAACAAACAAAAACGGTAAAGTTATTATTTTTATTCAACTATAAAGATATATAGATCGCATACATTAAATTATATACATAAATAATAGTGATAAAATTAATTTGCGAATCAATTATAATCATTTATCTCATATTTTTATCATAGATTGCATTACAAAATTATGTTATAAACATCAAATATCCACATTAAGGTTTTTGCAATTTTTTTTCAAAATTATTCTCAATTTTTTTCTACTATTTACCATTAAGTTCATATATTTGAACTAATTACGTAATCTCAAATTTAAACATATTTAAAAAATTCAGTTAAAGAATATTTGTTAATTCATTTAATAAATCATTAAAATACGGTTTCAATATGTATATCATATTCATACGAACAAAAATGATAAAATTATTTTGTTTAATCAAATGTAAAGATATATAAGCTCCATAACATGAATTATACAAAAATAATAACAATGTTAATTTACAGTTCATTTATTTTACTAAATTTGTTGTACATTGCATAACAAAGTTCTAATTTTAACATTAGAAGTATGAATATTATATTTACAATATTATCG
This sequence comes from Allium fistulosum, assembly GCA_030737815.1. NCBI lineage: Eukaryota > Viridiplantae > Streptophyta > Magnoliopsida > Asparagales > Amaryllidaceae > Allium > Allium fistulosum. Next base: position 981,601,695 of record CM060907.1, on the reverse strand, counting down.
TCTAAATTTGTTGTACGTTGCATAACAAAGTTCTAATTTTAACATTAAAAGTATGAATATTATATTTACAGTATTATCGTCTAAATTTGTTGTACGTTGCATATTATATTTTAACAATATTAAAATACAAATATTATATTGTGCAATGCACGGGTTACACAATAGTTTTATGAGTAATACCTTGTATTATTTTGGATTTTGGCTTTAAAATAACTTTTAGACTTGAAATTTTATGCTTACTAGTAACGTGCAAAAGTATTGAACGAATTGAAGTAGTTGTACATGGAAACTAATTAATTTTAATTAGTCCCACATCACCAAAAATATCTTAATTGTCAGTGTATATAAGCTAAAAGAGGAAGTAGTAGGTTGTTACGTTGTGCAAAGCCTATAAAATTGTGATGGGGTGGGGAGGATAAGTGAAGTTAAGTTGATTGCATGGTAGTTGAAAAATATCTATGTTTTCAAACCTTTAATGATGTAAATGGCATTTTGGGAATTTAAAAAAGACGCGGTTGAAACTAATGGATTGAATTCTCATTATTAGGCGTGCGCTTAAACGCACGCGTCTAGGCTCAAAAAGGCTCATGTGCAGGTTGTATGCCTTTTGCATTTTGAGTGCGTCTTTTTGCAGTTTGAGACGTCTTTATGCAAAATTCAAATTTTAGTCTACAAAATAATTAAATAAAAAATTTAAATAGTTTAAATAGTTAAACTAATTATAAAATATGGTTTAAATTTAAAATTTAGTTAATAAAATATTTAAATAGTTGAATGAATTATAAAATATAGTTTAAAATTTAATTTGTAGTTAGTAAAATAGTAGATCAAACTTGTATAAAAGGCACGCAAAAAAGGTCCAAAGCTCAAAAAAGCCCATGGCTCAAGGTTTGCACCTTAGCGCCTTAAACTACTTTGCTTATAACATTATATTTAATGATACTTTGCGAAATAATAAAAAACCTTAGTTGGATATGATAAAAGATATATGAAGTATTCTCATCTTGTCTAGTTAATTTGATGTATAAAGAGGGAATTTAGGAGAAGAACAAACTTCAGTCAAATTTTTTTTTAGGAGATCAACTTTCAAACGTCAGTCTCATTTGTTCAGATCGTAATATCTCTCACTGCCACACTGCAAACTCTAGTCGCCGTCGTCATCACTTGCCGCAACCCTCACTACCACCCGACAATGCCACTTCACACCGCTACCATTGTCATTGCCACTAACATAAGCTCAAACCCTAGCTGCCATCACTCATCATTTTTAAATTCTTCTCAGCTGCCTAGTCATCACCTCATCTTGTCACTTCACCACACCACCACAGCGCATCACCTCACCATTCCCCTATTCGAGACTTCGTTTTACCATGCGCCGCCATTGATCATCACAAAAAACCCTAACAACAAAGAAAGAATGTAAGTTTAGGCTAACGTTGTACATATGTATTGCTAATGTAAACTAGCATTATATATTAGTATAATACTAGTAATAGTAATAACTTTCTTTGAATATAATGTTAATTTACACGATCATTATATTTTTTATACAATGTCATATTAGTTTTCACAATTCATAGATTATAACTAGCACTGAACATCTAGTTTACATTGAATTGTACAATACACAAAATGCTAGTCATAATTAGCATTATTGGGCTGATATTTCACCAAAACAAACGCCATCCCCACCAGCCATGCCTGCCGTCTCCACCACCATCAACGTCACACCTCAACTAGACATCACAATTGCACCACCTCCACCACCACTACCAAACGCCATCTCCGCCACATCTCCATCACTAATCATGTCCCTCTCGTCAAATACAGAACCATACCGTTACCACCATCGGCCGTCGTTCACCAGCATTTGCATCGCCTCTTCTAGCCATAGTCTAAGCTGTCATTCACCTGCCCTTGCTATCGCGTCTTTTGTGAACGGACTTGTAACGGAAAAGTTTGTCCTTGTGGATTACTGCCAAAAGTTTGACCTTGTGGTGGATAAATGTTGTTGTTAAGTGTGATGTCTAGTTTTAAGTACTGTACTTGACTGCGTGACTGTTATTGGTAAAGCTCTGAATTTTGGACTGAGCGCATCAGTTTCTATTATTATAGAAATCAGTTGTGATTGTCCAAGTGTTGGAATGCATTCTAATACTATTTAGTATAAGCATATAATTAGCAAGATTGAAGCAGCTATTAAAAGAAAAGAATGAGGTTCTCAATAACTGATAAGAATGACAATAAAACAGCAGAAGATATGACAGTTAGAGCTTCGAATTTTGATGATGAACTGAGTGGCACACACACATGTACATGGGTTTTGTTAATGTGTGCCCTAAGGGCACATGTTAAGGCCTATTTTATCCTTATAACATAAAAATAGATGGAATTCGGGGGGAGGGGGGGGGGGTGTTTAGGTAATTTAACCAGTATTAACACATGATAACATTTTCCTACATATATTGCTACACCCATTATTTTACTGAGTAGGCCCTCAACAAAATACAATTATTTTATGACGGCCCCTACTACAATCATGCACTCTATTCCTTACAGGATTGTTTCTTCTTCTCCTTCGAAAATCCTTCCTCCAAGCCTTTGTTCCGTTTTGAAACTCTAGCTCCAAATGCTTATTCATTTATGTTTAGAAGCTGTACAATTATCAACCAGCAGAGTGAGTGAGTGTGCTCTTTGCACACCACGCATAGCCTTTGTGTGATATAAATAACAACCTTGTACCCTAACTGAGTGGTTGTACATGTAACCGTTACTTATGAATCCCCACATCCTAACTTCTGTGAAATATATATTTTTTTTCTGTGAAATAAAAACTAAAAATAAAAACGAAAATAATTTGATTACCTCTTTTGATCGCTAGTATTTCATTTTCTTCGTCAAAATCCATCACGTTGAAGAAGATACTGGAGTTTTATGAACTAGGTTAAAATGATACTATATAATCGATAGAAAGGAAAGGGGTAAACAAGGGCACTATTGTTCATCGTTTTTCTTAAAGAAATAAAGAGGGCTGCTCAACATTTTTTTGGTTTCGGATAAAATGTGCCAACACGAAGTTAGTATCCAAGTTCATCAGAGGAACTGTTGCTTTCGAAAAGTTGGGTTTTGCCAGCCTAAAGTCGGGATGATGGTTTTTATTTTGATTCTGATGAATAGGTCTTTGTGTTGGAATATGTAACAAGCTTATGTTAGAATATTTTGTTATGTCTAAGTGGGGGATTTCCCCCTTGTGAATAAAGATTGTTATTATCAGAAAAAAACAATAAATACTGTAATCGATGATTTTTTTTTTCTTCTTCTAAAAACTGATTCAAAAGGTGTATCCTTTTTTTTTTTTAAGAAAAAAAGAATAAAATTGTATTGTCTCGTGTTCCATATGGCTTGTGCATTGAAGCATTTTATAACACAATAGCATTGACCTCTCGTAGTAATTACTTGCAATGCTATGTTGGGTAGTGGCTCATTGTTTGATTTTCTATAATCGCATTATAGAATAATTCATCATCGCTTGCTGTTCTTTAGTCTAGTGCTTTCACAAACTCTACCATTTGAACCTAATACACTGTCATAAACCATTCTCTTCAAAGATTAATTGACCTCCTAGGTCATTGTGCATAAGAATACCCTAACCTCATCCTTATAAATAATTATAGCCATTTGGATCGAACTCCAAATTTGGTATTCTATCCATTGTTAGTTGCTGCCCCTAGCCAATCAGACTAACAAACCTGTGTGTTCATTGTGCTAACTAAATTTTGAATGAACTTAAAGTTGAGCTTTCAGTCTCATATGGGATTTATTTATTGCCCTTCAACTGTTGACTCTGTAGCAACCTTATTAAAAGATTAAGTCATTCAATAAAAATGGGGTTGTGAATGTATATTATCTCTATGTTTTCCCTATCCTTTTGTTAGATCTTATTTGAAGAACTGATATCGCAAACTTCTAAAAAGCATGTTTCTTCCTTATATTTGCCTGCTCTTTACGTCAATTGGTTCTGTATTTGTAAACATGTTATAGAATAGAGAAGGGGAAATTAATTTAAAGGACAAAGATTTGTATATTTTTTGCTTCAAGGACACAACCTCAATATTTTTATCACAAGGACAAACATTCTCCAAAAAATTATTCAAAATGACAAACATTTTCCAAAATTATTCATAAGGACAACAAAACTGCTACCAAGCTAAAAACTGATACCTAAACACTGCTACTGATAACTACAAACTGATACCTAAAAACTGCTATCAATGATTAAAAACTGATACCTAAAGAAAGTTGTCCTTCAGGATAAAATATTGAAGGTCTGTCCTTGAGGCAAAAACGCTAAGAAATTTTGTCCTTGACAATAATTTCCTAAATAGGAGAATACATTTGTACAGTTAATCTTCAGATATAGTTCGGCCCTTGTACATGTGTGCGCTTTTGTTCTGTGTCCGCACATATTCTGAAACTTTCCAGACCAAGGGTTTTCATCTTTATCATCAGTTTTAACATCTGAAAATAACTTGGAACCTCAACCATTGTCGCATAATACTGCTTATCTCTTAGACTCAACGGAGCAGGTCCTCATATTTTTGTAGTTGCAACTGACCGGCCCATCACATATAACAGTTTTTGCATGTCAGGTCATTTTCCTATGTGCCACTTCCCTTGCCTCTTGCCTTACACTTTCACTTGTGCGTATGACGTCGAAACCTGTTCTTGTTATTTATTCTGCTCACACTCTACACTAAGGAATATAATAATATACTAATTATTGATCAATTTTTATATCCATTTGTAGGGTTTCAGAAAAATTGATCCCGACAGATGGGAATTTTCAAACGATGAGTTCATAAGAGGTCAAAGACATCTTCTAAAAAACATCCACAGACGCAAACCAATCTACAGCCACTCATTACACAACCAAGCTCAAGGCTCAGGTCCACTGTCCGATTCCGAAAGGCAAGAACTCCAAGAAAAGGTCGATAGACTAATCCATGATAAAAGCATCCTACTACTCGACTTCAAAAAACACTCACAGTACCAAGACATAATGGAGAGCCAAATGCAGACCTTAGAACAGCGATTGCTCGACGTCGAACTCCGTCAAAAGCATCTTATTTCCAATCTAAATCACTACGTACAACAACCAGGCTTTCTTTCCAATGTTGCATTCACATCCGATCTTCACAACAAGAAAAGAAGATTACCAAAATACGATTTCATCTTCGAGGACAACAGGATCATAACAAAGGACGACAGTACAAGTGCACATTTGATCAACATTGATGCGTTTGAGAAAATGGAGTCCTCTTTGAATTCACTGGAAAATCTTTTTCGTGAAGCTAGCCAAACATTTGCTGAAGACATGAGTTACGATAACATAACTACACCTCTACCCTCTGGTGTTATTATTACCGAGTTAAACACTTCATCTGGTGATACAGATATCAATTTGAAGTCGCCATCTCCGATATCTTCTTCCACTAGCAATCAAGAGAGTCCTGTAATTGCAGTGGATAAAGGAAGTAAGGTAGTGCAAATTGATGTTAATGCTAAGCCGTCTACTGCTGGTGCAAATGACGTGTTTTGGGAGCAGTTTCTTACAGAGAGTCCTATGGTATCGGAGATGCAAGAGGTGCAATCTGAAAGAAGAGGGGAAAGTGATCAGAGAAGTAATTGGTGGAACCAGAACCAGAAGAACGTCGAAAATCTTGCAAAGAAAATGGGGAACCTTGCGTCTGTTGAAAAAACTTGATTGTTATTGTCTTTTTTCCTCTTCTGAGATTGAGGCAATCGCTGATTCATGCCATGTAATATAAATTTTTTTAGGTGGTTTAATGTACCTTGTTTATGGATATGGTATGTTGAGTAATAATAGTTTGTAACCTGTAGGGTTATATAGCAAACTGAATCGAGAAACTTGGAGACTTGAAATAATGGTAGTGCATGTGATATATTAGGTTGCAATTTCATTTTTGTTCATACAAGTTGTGTTCATATCTTTACTTTTTTTTTTGCCCTCTTATTTTTGTTATATGACTTTATTATGTTTATGTTTATGTTTTTCTTATCATGTGTTGTATATTCATAAGCAATTATTGCCGTGTGTTAAATGTTCGATACAAACCTTGGAGTAATTCTTGTTGTCTGTTTGTTTTTGGGCTACAGAATGATGATTTGTTATCTATGGAATTCTATATTCGTACAGGTAGATTGCATAGAACGTTTGGTTTATTTTACCAAGTGATGCTAGAGAGCTGGGAAAATCAAGCAAGGGAAAGTGCGGATAAAGAAATGGAGTAGCTTTACTGGAATTAAGGAGGTCCTTGCTTATTCTCTCTTTTCGCACTATTTGCCAGTTTGGATCTGTTGGCTTTTTCCTTGTTTTTGTAGAGTGCTTTAGTCACAGTACTCCCAAGAATGTTATTTGTATTGCAGGCCAAAAAAGGTTGATGTGGTGAATCCATATGTGGTTTGCCTTTTGGAAGTTTACAATTGAGGATGTTCGTGAAACTATACGTTGGGCACATCCTTTTTTTTGGTAGGTGAACTGTTCGGATGCTGCCGATATATATGTCTAAAATATGTTAAATTGATTTTTTTTAAATTTAATTTAATTAATTATTATTTTTTAATTTTTTTTTGGTGTGTTTGGGGCTATTGTTTCTTAGTTTGTTGAAGTGATACGATTCACAGTTTCCTCCCATAAACATTTAAAAATTTGTTACGTAATTTTGTTAAATAGGAAATTATTGTCAAGGACAATAATTTCTCACCGTTTTAGCCTCAAGGACGGACCTTCAGTATTTTAGCCTAAATGACAACTTTCTTTGGGTATCAGTTTTTAGTTATCGATAGCAGTTTTTAGGTATTAATTTGTAGTTATCGGTAGCAGTTTTTAGGTATCAGTTTGTAGTTATCGGTAGCAGTTTTTAGGTATCAGTTTTTAGTTCGGTAGCAGTTTTGGAAGAATGTTTGTCCTTATGAATAATTTTGGAAGAATGGTTGTCCTTATGAATAATTTTTAGAAGCATGTTTGTCCTTGTGGTTAAAATATTGAGGTCGTGTCCTTGAAGCTAAAAATATATAAATTTTTGTTTTTTAAATTAATTCCCCATATATATATATATATATATATATATATATATATATATAGAGAGAGAGAGAGAGAGAGATTAATATGCCAATTAAACAAGGAGGGCTAGCCCTATAATGTAGCTTTTCGGATAATTGTTCAAGATACAATAATTGCACGAATGTGACTTAAGTTCGTTTCCGGACTCGAACCCGGCCGATAATATACGCAGCATTTCCCTCGCATTGCGAATAGCCTGTTTCCGGACTCGAACCTGAGCGTCCAGATCACCATGCGGGTGACCTAAGCGTTGCAACAAGACTCTATCTCGTACAACATTATACATATAAATGCTAAATTGCATACCATATCAAAAAATTTACTAAAAATCTAGGGAGTACTGTGTCCCAATTTCTTATAAATTGGAGTTGGTCTGATCAGTCAAACGTTAGCATTTAAATTTCTGCTTAAGACAAAAAGATAAATAAGGATTATCATAAAGGGACTTTGTATGACAAGTCCTTAATTTAATTAAAATGAACAAAACACCTCTACGTAATAATTTCCGTAAATTAGGTCCATGCGCATGCATTTCTTTTATATGTGGCGATTATCCTCACTCTTATTTAAAATCCGCACCCCATTAATTATCGATCTTTAAAACGCAATAACTTTTTTTAGAAACATCGGATTAACAAACCGTCTTCATCGTTAAATCATAAATTTTATTATCTTTCTAATGATAAGCATTATGGATATGTAAAAATCAAAATTTTGAAACTTACTTTTTTCGAATTCGAATTTTTGAAAAATTAGAAACACAGTCATATTATTTTAATTCCATTTCGAAATTTCGAAAAACAATCATAGTTTTTAACCCATCATAATAATTTTTTCAAAATTTGAAAATTTCAAAATTCTAATGATGTAGTTTTAACTGCATTTTAGAAATGCATTTAAAAACTACAACAGTAAAATGGAGTTTTTAATTGCATTAGATGCAGTTTTTTTACTGCGTTACTAAAATGTAGTTAAAAACTGCATTTTAGTGATGCAGGTTTTAACTGCATTTTAATGATGCAGTTTTTAGCTGCATTTCTATAATGCAGCTAAAAGCTGCACCAATTAGATGCAGTTTTTAACTGCACTTTAGAATGCAGTTAAAAACTGTTATGTAAAATCATGTTTTTTAAAAGTTTATGTTAATATACCAACAATGAATATCATTGAAAAGTTTAATAAATTTATGATTTAATGGTGAAATCTATTCTTAAATCCGATTAATCTACAAAATTTTATCACGTTTTAAAGATTGGAAATAAATGAGTTGATGAATAGTTGGCAAATGCTAATAATTATCAGATGTGATGTTAGAGAAGCAGAGATCTAATTCATATAAATAGTGACATAGGGACTCGCTTTACAATTCAATTATGAAATAGGAAGCCGAGATTAATATTCTATATCAGTAAAACTATAGCAACAAGTTATTGTTTGGATAAGTCTGATAACTTCAAGTCAAATCGTAATTCGTAAGTATGAACTCCATGCTTCAAACAACAAACTATGATACACGGATGAGCGCAGTAGGAACAAGACATTGCTTTTGCACCACTCTGCTTTTAAAGCATTTAAATATAACTGCATTTTGTTAATGCGGTTAAATTATAAAAGTGCATTAACATTAAGTTAAATTATCAAATGTAGCTAAAATTATTACCACATCACGTAAATATAGTTAAATTAATTTGAAAAATGTTATTAAATTATAATTGCATTTGATTAAAGCATTTAAATTTAACCGTGTTTTCTTAATGCAATCCAATTATAATTGCATTAAAATTGAATACAACTGTTAAATGCAAATCAAAATTATTAATGCATCACATAAATAATGCTGTTAAATTAATTCAAAATATGTTGTTAAAATAAATTTTATTTTCTTAATGTAGTTAAATTATAAAGTGGATTAAATTGAATAAAACTATCAAATGTAGATAAAATAATTACCGCAAAAAAAATTCCTTTCAATTAGGTTGAAAGATAATAAATGCATCGTCTTAATGTAGTTAAAACAACTATATAAAAGATTATGGTCATCCAAAACAAATGCAGTCACATAAATGCGACTATACGAAGTGATAATACAAATAACTGCATTACATAAATGCGGTTAAAACTGCTATGTAAAATTACGATTTTCAAATATTTATTTTAAAGTATCAACAGATTTAATGATGAAAACGATTTTTAAATCCGTTTAATCTACAGTTATCATGTTTTAAAATTTGTTATTAAATGAGTTAGCGAATATTGGTATTTGTGGGTTGTGATGTTAAGGGAGTAGAGACCTAATCTACAAAAGATTAGTGATAGAGATCATCATTATATTTCCAACAAAAAAAACCCAAAGTTAATATTCAGTTTTATATATTTATTAATAGTTAGAATAGAAACACGAATTTTTTGTCCGACCGTAAATTTTAAATATACCCTTATATGCAAATAAGATGTCGATAGTTTGAATCTCCTAAAAACAAATATTAACATCTATTTTCAGATGTAAATTTTGATACGTAAATAAGGTTACAAGTTCGAAATTCTATTCCACCAAAAAATTATAATTTTTTCTTCATAATTTTCAATTTTTTTATTAAAACTACATACAAACTTTAAATTTTATGATTTAATAAAAAATATATTATATGCACGTGCGTTGCATGTGCCATAAAATCTTAAGTAATAAACAGGAAGTCGAAATTAATATTCATTACTGCAATTCAGTTGGACATTACTCTTTTCAAAGATTACTCGTTAAAACATCATTTATACTGCTTATGTACAAAATTTGGCATCACCCGTATCAGTTTATACTAAAAAATATGCACCATGTCAGTTGCTGTGGTTTTATGGGTTATATTTGCTCAAAATTAGATCAGTTACTGCAAATATATAACCACCTTTATTGCAATTGACGGCATGAACTGCTCCTGTACATTTGTTACTCTTACCAGGTTATATTTCCTGGCACGTTACTCACGTTACTTTCAGTTACTTTTACAATCACGATTGTCTTCTTTTAGTCCTCAGCGCTTGTGGTAGCGTTCGCGGTCAATTTTTACCACGTTATCATTGATGACGCGTCCAACGCTCCAACGTTAATTTATCCTCTTCCTACCCTATTTGCCGAATGTTGGGGAGAGATATGATGACAACGTATTAAATGGACATCAAGAACGTTAACAAAATTTTCGAATGAAAAAGTTTTGTTTTATCTCGTTATCTGATAGGCTGCAAAATTATGGTTTGACGATAACGGAAGGAATTAGTATCAGAGAAACAATTAACATATTAAATTTGGGATGACCATGTTTATATTCAAGGCAATGCTTTCACACAAACTTCTTCATCAAGTTATGATGCAACTTTCGTTAAATTTCATTACGTCTCCCAAAAAAACAAAACATATTTATTTTAATTTTATTAAATAAAAGGAGATTTGTACGTCCCTGCAACTAAATTTTAATATACAAAATACTCTCCCTCATAATTTTATGCAAACTAGGTCCCTGACCGCGTCGTACCTTTGCAACAAACTAATGTTCTCATACCCATACTAATATTTTACATATTATTTTGATTTCAATATTTAAAACGTAATAAGTTTTTGTAGAAATATCATATGAACGAACTGTTTTTACCAATTAATCACAAATTTTTTGATTTTTTAAATGATATGTGTTATGTGTGTGTAAATATCTAGTTGTTGAATTTTTTATAAAAAAATTATAACTTTTTCATATAAATAACGCATTTAAACTGCATCCCATAAATGCAATAATAATTGCACCATTCAAATCATTGGGTTAAAACTAATAAATATGCAGTAGAAATAATAACTGCATTATATTAATGCGGTTATACCGCATTTTTTTAATGTTGTTAAATTTTAATTGAATATAGCTGCATTTTCTTAATGCTGTTAAATTATAAAGACATTAAGATTATAATGCAGTCAAAAAATGTTGTTAAATTATAATTGCATTTTTTTCAAAATATTTAAATTTAACTACCTTTACTTAATGGAGTTAAATTATAATTGTGTTAAAATAGAATAAAATTATCAAATGTGGACATCACACAAATACAGTTAAGTTGATTCAAAATATTTGTTAAAATATACCATTTTCTTAATGCATATTATATGAAATTATCAAATACAACACAAATTATTACGTACATCAGAAAATTGTAGTTAAATTAATTCAAAACTTGTTCCACTACATTCGACCCCCAAAAACCTCCAAACCCTTTTCGTCGTCACCACCACTCTCTTGTCTTCCCCTCCGTTTATTGCTCCGCCTCCATCTCCTCCACCTGATCCGCAAATCCCTTATTTCACTACAACCACCCACCTCGTAAATTACCGACTGTTAGCTTCTCCTTATCAACTAACGATCTCCCAAATTTTACATTTCAACCCCTAATTCGATAGCATAGCTTTGCTAATGTCGTTTGTAGCAACCAATCATTTCAGAATCCCATAACTACATAACGAAGTCTCGGAACAACGAGTCTTCAGAAGATAATACATATGATATACGGAGAGAGAGAGAGAGAGAGCGCATAAGACAAACTAAACTAACTAATAATTTTCAAAGTCTCACAGAGAGTGGCAAAGTAGTTAATATCGGGTATCGGGTACGTATTAGTCAAGTACCCATATGAGATACTTTAAAACATCGTGATAATATCGGATAATATCAGTAAAATATTGGACATGTGTAGAACATGTTATAAATGATATTGTACTATATTATGATGTTATATTGATGTTAAGTATTCAAATATTTGGATAAACATTTCCAAATTACTATCAAAGACTGATAGCATAATTTATAGATTATAATCCGTTACTGAGATATTCTATTTAATACAAATCATAATATATGCTCAAAAAAGCCGAGTAATTGGTATAATATACATCTTTATTATTTTCTTTGTTTTTATACTATATCATTGTTTCTTCAATCATCTATATTACTTTCCCAAAATTTTCATATTTATAGTTTCGTCGTTATCATTTTCACTTCATTTATCGAATAAGCAATGTTGATTTGAGTACCAATTACTACTTTAGCTCATTCCTTATTGATACGAGTGTATATGCACGTCCAGATGGACCTTCATCTAATCACAATGTGCATGCATTAATTCAACAACACACTTTTGTATGAGGTGTAGAATAAATATAGATGGTTGTTGTTACTGCTAAATTTTCGACGTGTGGATTCGTTACACGGAACTATCAATATTGGCATCGATTTGAATCGAGTGTTTGTTATTACTGCCAGATTTCTTCTATTTACGGATTTATCATCTTCCTAATAAACCTTGGAATAACAAAAGTTATTATTGAACATATAAAAGGTATGCTACTTTGTCGAAGTATTGGTTATCCATAAGATCAAGAAACTAACTTTGGCTAAAAGCTTATGTTGAAAAATTAGTCTTGCTTAATATCGAGAACTTTGCCTGGCTCACGTAACCAAGAACCTCACTGGATTTACATGATATATAACCTGCACGAAAGATGCACCAAGCCAAAACACTCTCACTCATCAGACTCTGATCAGTTCAATAGGCTGGGACAACTCAATCAACTGTCTTATTCAACGTTCAAGGTCAGATTTTGGATCCATTGCTTTATTGAACAACGAGTTTCGTAACTTAGTTCGCACTGGCAAGCTCTACAGGCTCAGATGCATGATGGGAATAGTTGAGCATTGGGTATGTTTCTCATGCAATGTTCTAGAATGGGAAGCTTACGCTCCATATAGTAGCCGCTGGATGACTTTGCCTAGAATGCCTCACAACGAATGCTTCATGTGTTCAGATAAAGAGTCGCTAGCTGTGTCATTTCGGCTCTAACAAAGACAAAGACACGTGAATTTATTAAAAAGTAAAAGCAAAATGCTATATTCCCAACTCAAAAACCATCTTCCGCCTCTCTTTTGCGCTATCTTGTACCTAAAAACTTGGTTCTTTCTTTTGTCCACAACCTCATTTATTCAGAGCAAGTTGCAAAATCATATGCCAAACAATATCTTAGTTGCATGTCGATTTTGGTCATAGTAACAGTAACTTAACCGCAGACATGATCCAAAAAGAAGTTATTGCAGAAATTCTGCATATTCAACATATATTTTGGACAAAAACGAACTATTTTGAATTCATTGCATTTCCAGTACAGAATTTGTCGGTCGCATGTTTGAGTTTTCATGAAATAAAGTCTTGCCATGCCCTGCAGCCTGATGAATATGAATATGTTAATTTAAAATAACAATAAATATATCTTATCTCAATGCAAACTTTGCAATCTCGATGTAACAAAAATATGCAAGCAATAAATATACTGATAAAGAATGTAGGGTATAAATATGTTTATTTATTTTAAGAATTCAATGCATAAAGTATTTATCCTGACCACGTAAATCCTATACTAAAGTGTACTCAAGTTGCAATGTATATAATACTTTTGAAAATAACAGTAATATGAGGTGTCACATATTTGTTATTATTTACATTAAACTGTTGTGTTCTTTATTTTCTAAACTTATATTCATTTAAGTATATCATCAACCTGTTATTAATCTTGTTTTATAGGAGAAGATTAAACAGATTAAATGTGTTCCATAATTGTAAATCGCATCAAAGATATCTTAAACCGATTTTCTCATGTTCTATAAAGGAGTAGAGAATTCAGGATTTAGGACAAAACCAAATTGTAGATATAAATAAAGGCAGATGCGTGAACAAAATTACAGATATAAACAAAAAATAGCTACAATAATGAGTAATGTTTGCAAAATATATGAGCTAGAGAGATGCAATGTGTAATATATGATCACCGTAGCACATAATTTGCTAATGGGCAGAAAATCATAAGTTCTGCATTAACTTAAAAATTATAAGAAGTTAAATAAAATACTCAAAGTATACTTTAATATATGAATTTGTAAGGTGAAAATGAACATGTGGTAAGATCAATTAAAATTAATTTTAAATTTTAAAAAGGTAATTGAAGGAGAACGGGAAAACAGTAGGTAGGAGAATTATACCTTGGAGAGAAATTAGAAGGTAAGCGAAATCGTTTGCGCTGTCGGATTCATGAGCAGTGAGCTATCTTTTCTGGCTTCTGGTCGCTTGCCGTGGGGTGAGCTATTTCTTCCGGCTAATTTAGTTGTCTACCGTGGGGTGAGCTTTCTGGCTAATCCAGTTGCCTGCCATGGATGCTACGCTGTTGAAGAACCGAGGATCGAAGCTGGTGATCCGCAGATTAGGAAGATCGATGTTGAGGGAAGTTGCCGTGGATGCTACGTTGCTCGTGAGATCGAATATGGATGTATGAATGGAATTGAGGATGTATGGAATCAAGGAATCTGTAGGGAGAATTTGGGTACGAACACGATTAGGTTTTAGGTGAGGAGGATGGGAATAGAAGGGATGAATGCGATGGGAAGTATGACAGTATGAGTGCGTACGAAAATGAAAGGGTATTTCTGGAATTCCAAAACGACACCGTGAAAGTTAGTACAATGAATTTTCTTTATTAGTAGTAGAGATGACGATTATATAACTCTACCGCTCTTCAACTTTTAGTTATGGGTGCATGATGATAATTAATAAAATGAATTTTCATAAGCTAACTTACTAATTAGAAATGGTGAACAAAAAAACTAAAAAGAGAAGTTGTTTCATGATCTTGTCTTTAGTGGTACAGTCTTCAAGAAAAATAAAACATATAAAATAATGGAACAAGTAGAGTTTACTTTATCGAAAGACTCATGAAGAAGCCTAAAAATATATGGTTAAAACTAAAAATTTAGTGCAATGGGATTCTAATATGGTCTACAAATTGTCGTTCGTCTTATACAAAAAACAAGTATTGAGAATGTGAAGATATTTATTTGTAAAGATATTTTCTCCAACACATACAATAGTAAACAATATTGTTAAAAAATATCAGGTATTTCCCACTAAATATTGGGGCGATATATCGACAAATATCGGACGATATATCGATAATGATATTTTAAGTGATATTTTGAAAAATATATCTGCTTAGGAGTGATATGATATATATCGGTGATATATTAGTGATATTATCTTAACTACATAGGCGAGTGGTCACACAAAATATCATATTACACAATTACATATGTTTAATTACATATCAGATACCGTAAGATAAGTTTGTACAAGCCAAACTAAATCAAATCCACGCACTGTCACATCATGTCTTTAAAATCAGGTTATATACAACATTTTTATATTTAATATTTACAATATGTACAAATCCATTCCTCTTTGTCCATCACGTCTCCAGACTCCATCATCTTGAATAATAAAGATAGAAAAATATAGGAGTGGGTCAGACATACTTCTGAGTAAGTGAAACCAATCTAAAACTTATATAATACCGTAACAGTGATATAACATGATTTAAGCTTAAGTATAATATCTTCTGGACCCACCTACGTCGTGCTACATAATAATATTATACTATCTAAATAACACTAACGTAATTCAGTCTCACCACTTACGGTAAAGGATTAAACGTTTACGACTATCTAGTCAATAGTCACGCATTGGACTCACGCCTGGTCCCACCGCGAGCGCTGCAAGTCGACTGTTGTCCACACCAAAACTTGTTAGAACTATGCATCCCGTAACGGAAATTATAGGTGAATTTCAATTTTTTTACCATATAAGATCTTTATTGGGGCTATGAAATCTAATTTATTTAGAACATTTTTTAATTTAATTTAGATAAAATCTTTATTTCATTTAAATTTATAATTAATGGATTGAATTTTATTGAATTTATTTTAAATTAAGTATAATGGTACACATATGTATCATATACATATATGTATGTGCATGTGTAACATAATAATCCGTGCAAGGTATATCATGCTCGTATATAAATGTACATATTTGCATTGCAATGGACATGTTAGCTCGTCTTATATGTATTGTATGTGGTCCAAATATGTTTGTGTGTACAAACTTGTTGTTTAAATGAGTATTAAAACAACATAAATATTTACATACATACATACATACATATATATATATATATAATATGTAATGTATAAATGTAATATATTAATACATATATGTATGTATGTATGTATGTATTTGTATATATATTAAATTAGATATTAATTTGATAAATGACTATATATAATGCAAAGTTGTTTGTTTTTTTAAATATATTATACATGTATATTTTACAGCAATAAAAATAATACACAGACACGCGTGTGCGCACACACACATATGTATTTATTTATAATATCTAAAATATTTATAAATATGTGAATTTAAATGTATATATTTATATTATATAATTATATCAATTATAAAATTAATTAAAATTAAATATATGTATTTTATAACATTCTAGATTTGATACACAGCATAAAAAATATTTTATTATAATTTATATTATCAAATTATTTATATATAAATATATTAGCCGAAAAACATTAAAATAATATTAAAAATAATTGTGTAATATTTCTAATTTTAAATTTTGTGAAATTCTAATATGATATTATAAGGTCACTGAAAAATTTCCATAATTTTCCGAGATAATTTTTTTTTATTATTTAGTTAATTTCGACCGTTATTATAAATGATTTTTTAAATATAATAAATTTGGTTTTTAAATCATGGAATTTTGGCCAAAAGATAATATGATGGTTTTTTCATAAAATTTAAAAGATAATTTTTGAAACATATATTATTTATATTAATTATATAACCTTTATTTCGATTTAAATAATATTAAAAATAGTAAATAATTACTAAAAAATATTTTCCTTTTACCTAAAATTATATTTAGTATACATTTTCATATATAAAATATGAAATCAATTTTGAACATGATATGGTGGCATAATGAATTATAGGTCAATTACACAGTTCGTAACCCCTAGGTGCTTCCAACAGTCATGAATAATACACTACCCAACATTTGAAGTGCGTTACATACTATAGTCTAAACTGATACATTGATATCCAGTTTCGATGCATCTTGACTAGGAACATTTAAAATAGTATATTTGTTTTCATTCTGATAAATTACTCACGGTTACAACACTTTATAACTGCTATTACAAAATATACCATTTATGGATTTTCTATTAAATGTACTTTTAATTAAATTAATTAATTAAAATAATAAATTATATGAAGTATATATATATATATAATAGAAAGAAAACACATTTTATTTCGAACAAGATTGGTTATCGAGTTAGATACATGTAATAAATTACATAATTGCCCCTGGGACATACCCCTAACTCTATCAATCTCCCATTTGCACTTGTGATCAATTATGAAATCTTATTCCAACTTCTCCAATTGGTTTCCTCAAAACATATCGGGTCAGTCCCTCAGTGAACGCGTATGCTATTATGTTTCAATTATCTACTATGTCAATCAACTCTCTCCGACGCTGATAAACTACCTTTATCATATGGAACAATTCAAAGTATGTTTCTCGACTTCCAGCGAGCTCTAAGTGTTGTTATGAACTATATAATGACATTATTATCATATAACAATGTTGTGAGATTCTCATTTGAAGTCACCTTTGGCTCAGTTATGAATTTGTCCATTTATATTTATATACAATTCTTTATTGTTGCGCTATTCAAGGCGATGTACTTAGCATTTTTCACTGAATCAACCAAAGTCTTTCATTTGGAACATTTCCAACTTATAGATTCTAAACTTGAATTTATTATTGACATATCATACCCAATATCACTTATGAAACTTTGAGTTCGAACACTTCTTCACAAGGAGTTCGTTGTTTCTACAAACAATTCTCTAGTATTTCATAAATACATGAGAATACTCCAAATTATCATTCGGTGATATCAATTTGGATTTGATATTTGCTTTATGTATCGAATACATGAACAAATCACGATATCGTAGGCAATATAACATGAATGATAATTCTTATTGCCAATGCATAAGGAATTCATCTCACATGTTCCATATTAAACAATTTAATAAGTTGTCGATGCATATCGATTTGGGACATTCCCAATATCTTTTATACTCACTATAAAAGACATCGTTTACAAATTCAATGTCGAGTATTAAAACAACCAAAGATGATTTTAATATAAGTACATCGTTAAAATCAACAATGTATTGTTTACTTATAGTTTAGAAATATCTATGTACCTTTTAACTATCTTTCTTATTAGCACACGCTTCCTCTGCATTTTGATTAATAATCAAACTATTTGATATTTCTATCAAAATATTTTTTCAATTCCGATGCTTATGAAATGATACTTTCTATCATTTCTTGGATCATATCCAAGAACTCACAAACTCAATATTGCTCACACTGACTTCGACACATTTTTTTGGTTATTATGTGTAAATAGTTTATACTAAATCATTATTTAGATTTTTCTGTTTCAATACATCGTACAAAAACATAAAGTCATACCAAGTGATATTTTGTGAGTAAATCCAAATTAACTAGAGCACGTTGAATAACGAATCTATTACGCTAATTTCAACAATTCAAATTTACGAGCTTGTTCATATTAACCTTGCTCGTTAAAATTCCAACAGCATTTTTCTTTCTCATAAAGACAGATTTGCAGCCAATGGATCATATTCCTTTAGATACAACTATCAAAACCATATTTTGATAATGTATTTGGAGTCTATTTCGGATTTGCGCATCGTACCATATCATAGAGTCAATGCTCTTCACGGTTTAATAAACAACCAAGGATTGTATATTTCGACATCGATAAAAATAACTCATAGTTTCTCTTCGATGTACGAGAATACTTATTAGACATTCTAATGCGACGTGTTCGTTTATGTTAGTTAATTTCATTTCATTTCATGTGATCAGTTTTATCTTTAGATCGTATCCAATTTCATTTTACTACCAATAATTTCTCAAAGAAATTCCTTTAATATGAAGTTGGTATTTTTTGAAACAACAATTGTTTCTCAGTGCAACAGAATAGGTACTCATAAACACTTTATGAATTTCCTTGTATATAAAACTGATTTGGTTTTAGTTTACAAAACTTATGTTCAAAACATAAATATATCATCCAAAGACAGTCCTTCCCAAACTCCTTTTGGGGAGACACTTATAAGATCCCTCACGAACAATTATTATGTGCAGATTTTTGACTTGCACAACTTATGTAACGACCCACCTTCGACCATTGAAAGTCGACACTCAATACATTTACGGTATTCAAATGTCGAACATCCAATCGTCGGAAAGACAAATTATTAGGGTAAAATAAAAAGAACAACATTAATCATCCCGAAAAATAATAAATCAAATTTATAATCGTTTATAAATTTAAAACAACATTAATTATCCCGAAAGATAATAAATCAAATTTATAACTTCTTTTATAAATTTTAATCAATACTTAACCTTTATTTTCAAATTTCAACTATTTGAAAATATAGTTTAAACAACTTTCAAAGTGCAAAAAGGCGATCAAACATTTATTTTGTAAAAATACAAGCACAAGTTCAACGCACACAAGGGTTTAAGGAGAGGATATTTAATAAGTGACGGTATAGTGAAAATCGTTATAATGACACTTACATAATTCAAACAGTATGCCACAAATATTTCAACCGAACTTCAATATAAGCAATATAAGAATATAAATAAATCAATATTGGTGAGAAACCCTTTGGGCTCTCTCTATAAAAGTCCCTTGTAAATTTCACACGCACACACGCACACGCGCGCGCGCACACACAAATATATATATATATATATATATATATATATATATGCACTTCGAAGTGTCCTGTAATGACGTATTCGCTATGAAAACACTCCGACTTCTTCTTTTTGTTTCCTGCAACAAAATGGTTATTTATGTCATCTACTATCAAGGTGAATTCGATTCCAAACAAACAATCAAACAATAATAACAAACATATTATTTCAACAATTAGTAATCAATAGCTAAAATAGCATTTATTAATTAATTCACATATTAATTAATTTCAAAAATAATCTTTTTACTTTACAAGCATAAATGGTGATTTATTCTGCTCGATAGATGTCCAAAATAATCTATTCAATTTAATTATAGTAGAACGATGTTCTATTCTGTTAAATAGATATCTCAAACGAAGTATAACTAATTTAACCACGTTAAACATAATTAAATTAAATCAATATAATATTATCATTAATTTGTACTTCAGTAAAACTGTCAACTATCATCCAAATATTCAACAATAATCTATAGCAACACAGATAACATATAATTTATTTAGAGGTGAGTAAACTCACTGAAATTTTAATTGACACTTTCTCGTTCCGGTTTGATATAAAATCAAATGACGTTCGATTTTAACTCAAAATCTACTAGCTCCAAATTCAATGAATCTGACTCCAATGCGTAGATAACATCGATACGAGTCCAACGCAATAGATCGCGTCCAAATCCGACCTCGTATGCAATAGTTATTCATTTTATAAGTTTTTGGATTTAATAATTTAATTAAATTAACTAATCACTTGCTAAACTAATTATCTACCCCTAATTAATCATCTTCCCAAATTCAACTTCCCTCCTAAAACCAAAACGTGCACAGCGCACCAGTATCACAAAAACCCATAGTCGAGACTTCTTTCCTCCATTGCCCCCTTTCCGGTGCACAAAATCACAAATCGATTGCTCGTAAGCGTCGCACTACGCGTCCTCATCGCAATAGCCACCAACTCGACCACTTCGGCCATCCCATTCAAATTGCGACCTTTAGGTCGACTCGCTACAGTGCCAAAAGTCGCACGTCCACATATTCCACCGCACCACCCTATTTGGCCACCATCATATCGTCTTTGCCTAACAAGTCCAACCCCACCATCGTCTTGGCCTAATGCGCCTAATCTCCTCCTATCCAAAACCCTAGATCGACTGAAAACTAACGCTCACCCAAAAACATCGTCGTACCCATCATCGAGGCCATAGATTTGAAGATCTATCTTGACCAAACTCAAAGAATCAAATTTGGTGATTTTTAGTGGAGTGTAGATTTTCATTTTGATTTTTTTAGGAACGGTCATTTTAAGTTGAAGGTGAAAGAGGGAAAGATGAAAAGGAATGAGCTAAGTGGAAAAATGAAAGGGACCAAAAATGTTTAAGTATTGACTTTATTTAAATTTTTAAAACAAAACAATTACTTTGCTTAAAAAACAAGTAAACCAATATTTTCAAGCTAGCCAAAGATTCCAAGCAACCAACACATCACCGTCAAATTTTGAATTTTATTTGATTTTTAAAAGGTTTTGAAAAGAAGGTTTTGTGGTATTCCGCTATATAATATTCCGTTCACGTACTAACCGCGAACGACGGAAATAAAAATACAATCGTACACCAAAATGCGACACGAACACAAGTCAACAATACAATACATAGATTATTTCATTATGTGAAATTTCACAAATATCATCATTTGCCATAAAATACGTCAAAAGAAAATATAATTATTTTCCAAATTAAAAATTATGGAAAAATCCAATAAATTCATTCAAAAAGACGTCATTAAAAATCAAATCTTTTTTATTAACAACTGATTTTCTTGTTGTTCATTCGAATTATGTATTATTGTTAATAAATTTACAAAATGAGTTCACCATTATTATTTATTAATTAAAAGGAGTTAAATAAGGTTATTAAATCCATTTAATTAATATTTAATTCATAATTTAAATATTTAAATAATCCCTATATTTGCATTCAAGTTATTAAACTTTAAAAACCAATTATTTAAATATTTAAAATTAATTAAATATGAAAAATCAAAACGATAAAATTTCGGGATGTTAAAATTTGCCAACTCTTTGACCTAGGATATGTTGGGATTTCTTATAAACCCTTATCTGTATGATTTTGTAAACTGTTATTTAGATGAAATAATATTAACCTTATGTACTGCTCTTAAGTACATGACCTTATAGAAAGAAATTAACTCAACTTCACCCACAATTAATCGTACTTTGTCCAAAAAAGTTTGATTGCTCCTTATCCATACATCATTATGTACCACATGGAGGACGGACTTCTGAGGTTGAATCTTTATTCATTTTTAAGTACATTTGGAACTCTTTTCAATATACTCACATATTTGATCTAATCGAATCATTTCTATCGCATGCTACATTATTTACTTCCATTGTATATTCTATGGGCTTACCATAGACTTATACATGCGTATCAAATACACATGCTCGTGTTTGTGATAACTCATTAGTGAATACGATGAAGTACGTGGAATCGTTTTGGTATTAATAGACTTACGATTCCATACATTTGTATGTATCAATCCGAAGAGTTCATCAACTCATATGGTGCTCCCACTAAATGGGTGCATAGCCCTTAATTGCTTGAGATATAATTAACCATATCATATGATTTATAACCATGTAATAAAGTTATTCCTCAAAACTACGACTTAGTCTATAATTAAAAATAATTGTAAATAATTTTAGATACTTCCATATTTTCTAATGAATCACTTTGTCATGAAAACATATACCACATTATAGTTTTATTTCACAACGAATATTCATATTGATATATAACCATGTCTATTTTCAGTCAACACCGAAAAATAGTCATTATTTCATAAATAATGTCGGTATGTTTTACGAAAACAATTTTTGTAATTTGATGCAATCAATAAGTGCTATATGGCATGCTCCCACTATTTCCGTCATTACTATAATAGCGTACTAAATTTGGAGATCCAACATTCACATAATATAGTTTATTCATTTCATATACTGCAGGTAGTTTATAGTGGAGAGTTCTTTGATCAAATATCTTGAACTCAAAGAAATAAATCTTATAGAAAACAATTTTCTACATGAAAGCACATTTTGGAATAGAAATCATATTTCTTATTCCAATATTAAGTATCAATTATTATTTTACAATCCTCATTTCTGATATTTCTTATGAAGCAGAAGTGACCTTCAATCTCTTCATTCCAACTGTACCTTAAATTACATCTACTATTGTATACTTGTTTTTCTTTCTATATGGTCGAACTATTCAAAAGAATACCCTTACTACAACATCATAACAAACTCTTTATAGAAGCACATTGATCATCCTTAGCATTTAATGACATCAAATATGTTTCACTTAACGTAAACTGATCAAACTGACATTTCAGCTATCGAGTTCTTAGATTTATATTGTAGTTTTGGTCTTATGTTACATTTGACACAATGCAATTCTTTTGTAATCAATCAAATTGAATACTAGATTTCACACTACTGCTTATTTTCTTATTTCTAATGAACTAACTTCATCGAAGTATTGTACATTACGAAATGTGACTGTTCCTCATATAACATTTATATGTGATAGTATATGGATCAAATATCCATAGTCTTGTATTGCTTTTAGAGTTCGAAACTCATAAAATGCAATACACGATCTCGACTGAATAAACACGTAAGCGTATTACGAACATATTAAGTAGTTGTAAAATTAGGCACTTGCATGGGTGTTGAAACGCTAATATGCATAAGCATTTATTAGTAAGTATATATTATACTTTTATTTATCAATCTTTAATTCAGTCATTTGTATATCTTAATTGATAAACGTTTTATCAATCGTATTGAATGAATTTTTTTATCAATGTAGATTATTATAACATTATATCACATATGTTCTTACAGTAGAAAGGTTAAATGTTTTCATTTCATTTTTTTAATGAAGCTCCCACTAGTCTTCTAAGTTTCATGTGATGAGTGCCCGATACCACCGGCACAAATAATAACTAAATAGTGCGTTGCTGTCGTGCCCGGTCGATATAGGATGATCATCAGCGTTGAAAAGAAAACAAACATAACATATCACCTCTCATATCTCTCACAACGCATGGATAATATATAATATCACAGATATAACAGGAGAGACAATAATAACTATGTTAACAAATCTTCAGGGTAATAGATCCATAAAGTTATACATAAAATGCAATAGAGTTTATACAATGGAAACAAACTCAACAACTCTCTCAAATACAAGCAAATAAGCAGTCACTGCTAAGGCTTCCAAGTTTGCACATCGAAATAAGCGTAGAAATCCATATAAGCATATTATACGAGATAGCTCCATCCAGCTCCTCCTCTATATAGCTACTGCATCACCTAGACATGCTATCTAGTATACTCATTTAAGAGAACCCAAGATAATAAGAAGCAAAACATAAAACCTTGGATCAAACAACAGTCTAGCGTGTGTGGTAAATGAATCTCAAATACTATATAGGTAAATATAGTAAGGAACAGACGTACATGAATCATCACTGCACCAAAAAGTATTTTTGGTGGCACACAAAAAACACCACCATAACTTACGGTAGCATTTGAGTGAACGCCGCTAAAACCACGCAACTAAAAATCCAGGACTTTTTGTTGCGTTTATCACAAAGGCTACCAAAAACATCTTTTTGCAGCGTCCAACAAATGCACCAAAATTTTTACCATGGCATTTTCAAAACGCCACCAAAGGCATACAACCACCACTAAAAATACTATCTACTAAAACAAAATATTTTAGTAGCATTTTTTAAATGCTGTTATAAAAGATTCTGTGGCGTTTGATAAGCGCTGCTAAAAATTGTTGATTTTCTCTTCCTGTTCTCCTCGCTGTGGTAGCTCATTCAGCCTTCACCACATTTTGTTCATAACTTATAATACATAGTAATAATAAATATAGTTCGGTATCAAACCAACAAACGCTTGTATGTTTATCGCATTCAAACAGAAAAACACAAACTGAACTATCATAAACACAATTAGTACATATCCATACATATATTAAGTAGCTTCAAGACAACCATGTTAACCATATATACATAACCATACATAGACTAGTTTACACAACTAGTGCTAACAAAATGTTATAACCATACATACATAGGTACATTGGGAAAGTACCATAAACAACTAGTGCTACAGTTGATCATTTCTTCAGAAAAGTATATGTACCTATGGACAAGTAATAGTTAACAACGAGTACTTGTTTAAACTGCACTGGTAATATGCATATTGAATGGAGTGAGACAAGAGAATTTCCAACTAATTTGCACTGCAAACTAAGTATACTGCAAAATTGAATTTTGCACTGAGTTTGTGATGAAGCAGCATACCTAAGCTCCAATTCAATATCTTCCGACCTAACTCCCACTCCCATTGCCGACCTAACTCCCACTCCCATTGCCGACCTAACTCCCACTCCAGTTGCCGACCTAAGCTCCAACTCAATAGCCTCCGACCTAACTCCCACCTTCATACCGACCTACGACCTAACTCCCACCTTCATGCCGACCTACGACCTAACTCCCACCTCAATCGCGACCGACCTAAACCTAAATCATTGCCAGAAAACTCGCGAGCGACATTGATAAGTCGCGGCACCTGAATAAGTCGCGATTCGTTGAGTCGTTGCCGAGATAACCCATGAGTCGTTGCCGAGATAAGCTTCCATTAAATCGTTGCCGAGTTACCCTTAAGTCGCGAAAAGAAGATTAAGTCGTTGCCGAGCTCCCCAAGTCGCGAAGCAGATGTTGTTAACTCGGAACCGAGTTAGGACTTAGAGTAATTTCGTTGTTTTTTTGGTGTAAATTGTAATGTGCCTATAAATAGGCGTGTAGGGTCATTTTGTAAAGGTTGTTGAAAATTGAATAAAATTCTCTTTTGTTAGCTTGTTGCTTTCAATTTCAATTGGTAGTCGAGTGTATCTCCTATCTCCACTAACGTCATTCGAGTGCGCTCGGATCATCGTTTGTTGAAGCCGATTCACGGTATCTTGTGCGCAAGATCAACGTCGAAGAATCGTAGATCTATTTCCCGGTATCTTCGGATCAACGAGTCAGAGATAGCTAGAGTTCGGTATCTTCGGATCAACGAATTCGGGCATTTCAGTATCCATCAATCCACGAATTGTTACTTTCATCGATTGAAGATCGTTTTGATATATCCGCTGCATCAGTTTGGTATCAGAGCTTGTTTTAGCCAATCATAGCTAAATCGAGTCTTGGAGCCGAGAATTTGAAGTGTTGAAGTTGTGTTCATCGTGTTCATCATATTTTGCAACAAAGTTGGAGTTTTCGATCCATTTCATTTTGGATCAAAGTTCGAAAGGTGTTTGAAACTTGAAGTGTGATTTTGTTGAAGTGTTTGAGAAGTATTCAATCATGCCGCCAAGACGAGTTCAACGTCATCGCAATATTAATGCTTTATACGGAAGAGAAGAGGCCGACGAAATGGAGCAACGAATCAACGAGAATTTCAATGAGAAGCTTACGGAAGGGATTGGTCGATTAGAGAGGATGATGTTGGAAATGAGTCAAAATCAGAGAAGGGTTTCACCTGAATCGAGCCATGGAAGAAGCAGGATTTCACCACATTCAAATCGAGAGAGAAGTGTCGATAGTGATCATAGAAGCGTGGATCGAGATTGTGATAGAAATGTTGATGATCGAGGTCGTGATAGAAATGTGGCTAATCGAGATCGGAGGAATGTGGATCGTAGGAATGTTGGTGGAAGACGTGATGGTGGTAGAGATGTTGGTGGTCAGGATCGACATCGATATACATCGGATGGTGAAGAAGAGTATGATGGTGGTAGTGTTCATGGACGAGGACGTGGACGAGGAAGGAATCAGTCGGAATACGATCACAAGTGGGAATCTGGGATGAAGATAGAAATTCCAGAATTCAAAGGTGGTATGCAGGCTGAAGAGTTTTTAGATTGGATGGCTAATGTTGAAGAAATTTTTGATTTCAAAGAAGTCCCAGAACGTCGTAGAGTAAAGTTGGTTGCTACAAGGTTGAGGGGTAGAGCTTTGGCATGGTGGCAGCAAACTAAACTTACACGTGAACGAATGGGGAAGTCAAAAGTTGAATCTTGGGAGAAGATGAAGAAATTGATGAAAGCAACGTTCTTACCTTACAATTATCAATCTTTGATGTATCAACGTTTGCAGAACTTGAGGCAGGGCACAAAGACTGTTAATGATTACGCGGATGAGTTTTACCAGCTTATTGCGAGGAATGACATTATGGAGACGGAAGAGCAGCTGACATCTAGATTCATTGGGGGATTGAGAATGCAGATTCAGGATATGGTTAATATGTTCGATCCAAGATCTGTGGCGGAAGCACATCAGAAAGCGTTGGCTTGGGAGAAGCAGGGACGACGAGGAGGTGGTGTGTTTACTAATTCCAACAATCAAGTGAAGGGTGTTAGTGGAAGTGCTAATGTTTCCAAACCTATCAGTAAACCAGTGGTGAAGGAGGTTGAGAAGGCAAGGGTTAACAACGGTTTCAAATGTTACAACTGTCAGGAGTTGGGTCATAAAAGCAATGAATGTCCAAAGCCAAAGAAGAGAGCAATGATTGCTGAGGTTGAGGATGAGGATGAAGAAGCTGAATGTTCTAATTCTTTACCAGTTGAGGAGGAAGACTTACTGTCGGGAGATGACGGATACGCATTAATGATGAGGAGAAGTTGTTTAACACCGAAGCAAGAGGAGGAAAGTAGTTGGTTGAGGAAAAATATCTTTCAATCTACATGCACTATTCTGGGAAGAGTTTGTAAATTTGTTATTGATGCTGGGAGTTGCGATAATATTATCTCTACAGAATCAGTGAAGAAGTTGGAGTTGAAAACCGAGAAACATCCTAAACCGTACAAGTTATCTTGGTTGAGGAAGGGTGGTGAAGTGAAAGTTGGACGTCGAGCTTGTGTGAAGTTTTCAATTGGGAAGAAATACAAGGATGAGGTTTGGTGTGACGTAGTAGACATGGATGTGTGTCATCTGTTGTTGGGCAGGCCATGGCAGTTTGATAGAGCAGTACAACATGATGGACGGACCAACAGTTACAGTTTCATGTTCGAAGGTACAAAGATTACTCTGGTTCCAAAGAAACGCCAACAGGAAGAAAACAAAGTGGAGGAAATCGAAGAGCTGAAAACCTTATTGACTTTGAAGGAGTTTGTTAAAGAAGTTGAAGAAGAGCCGGAAGTATTCTTGTTGATTGGACGAGAAAGCAGTGAAGAGATTGAAATTCCAGAAGAAGTTAAACCAGTTCTGAAAGAATTTGACGATGTATTTCCAGAGGAGTTACCAACGGAGTTGCCACCGTTGAGGGATATACAACATCAGATAGATCTTGTTCCCGGTGCTGTATTGCCACACAGACCACATTATCGAATGAGTCCGAAGGAACATGAAGAATTGCGGAGGCAGGTAGAGGAATTGCTTGAACAGGGGCGTGTGCAGGAGAGTCTGAGTCCTTGTGCTGTACCAGCTTTATTGGTACCCAAGAAGGATGGGACGTGGAGGATGTGCACTGACAGTCGAGCATTGAATAAGATTACTGTGAGATATAGATTTCCAATGCCGAGGTTGGATGACTTGTTGGATCAAATAAGTGGAGCTACTATCTTTTCGAAGATTGATTTGAAGAGTGGATATCATCAAATTCGTATCAGACCAGGAGATGAGTGGAAGACTGCTTTTAAAACCAGGGAGGGTCTATACGAATGGTTGGTTATGCCATTTGGTTTATCCAATGCACCAAGTACTTTCATGAGGGTGATGAATCAGATTTTTCGACCGTTCATTGGGAAGTTCGTGGTGGTGTATTTCGATGATATTCTTATTTACAGTGGAAGTCCAGAGGAACATTTGAATCATCTTAGAGAAGTGCTGATGGTATTGCGACAAGAACAATTCTATGCTGCAACGAAGAAATGCGTGTTCATGACGCATAGTGTTTTATTTCTGGGGTATGTTGTTTCAGAGAAAGGAATACAGGTTGACCAAAGTAAAGTTGAGGCGATCAGAAATTGGCCGCAGCCCAAGACGATAACGGAAGTTCGTAGTTTTCATGGGTTGGCTTCATTTTATCGAAGGTTTATCCCACACTTTAGTAGTGTGATGGCGCCTGTTACAGATTGTATGAAAGGCAAACAGTTTTCATGGTCAGAGGAAGCAGGGATTGCTTTTGAAAAAATCAAGGAATTGCTGACGTCTGCACCAATTCTAGTGCTACCTGATTTTCAGTTGGTGTTTGAACTACATACTGATGCATCCAAGGTTGGGATTGGAGGGGTGTTGAGTCAGAAGGGGCGTCCTATTGCATATTTCAGTGAGAAGTTGTCAGGAGCGAAGATGCGATACAGTACATATGATGTGGAGTTTTATGCCGTTGTGCAATCTATTAAACACTGGAGACACTATCTATTTCAGAAGGAGTTTGTTCTTTACACTGATCATGAAGCATTGAAGCATTTACAAGGGCAAGACAAGATTTCAGCAAGACATGCATCGTGGATTGCATATCTGCAACAGTTTACTTTTGTTGTTAAAAATAAGTCAGGGGTGACAAATCGTGTGGCTGATGCTTTAAGTAGAAGGAGTCATTTGTTGACTACACTAAAGGTTGAAGTGACGGGGTTTGAAATATTGCCAGAATTATTTACTGATGATCCTTACTTTGCAAAATTTGTTGATAAAGTCAAGGAAGGAGAGACGGATGATTTCGTGATGGTAGATGGTTTTCTTTTTAAAGGAAGTCGATTGTGCATCCCGGAGGGTAGTCTGAGAATGAAGATTATCAAAGAGTTACACGAAGAAGGACATGTTGGGAGAGACCGTACCTTACAGTTGATTTCACAGTCCTACTTTTGGCCATCGATGAGGAAAGAGGTGGAAAGGTTTGTGGAGCGTTGTCATATTTGTCAGGTTTCGAAAGGAACTGCGACTAATGCTGGTTTATATATGCCATTACCTGTACCAATTAAACCATGGGTTGATGTGAGTATGGACTTTGTGTTGGGATTGCCGAGAACGCAGCGTGGTAATGATTCCATTTATGTGGTGGTTGACAGGTTCTCGAAGATGGCACACTTTATTGCTTGTAAGAAAACGGCAGATGCTGTTCATGTTGCTCAGTTGTTTTTCAAGGAGATCTATCGACTTCATGGATTGCCAGAATCTATTGTGTCAGATAGAGATACTCGATTTCTGAGTCACTTTTGGTTGAGTTTGTGGAAAATGGTGGGAACAAAGCTGAAGTTTAGTAGTGCGTATCATCCGCAAACTGATGGACAAACGGAGGTGGTTAATCGATCGTTGGGAAACTTGTTGAGGTGTCTTGTTCAAGATAATCTAAAGAGTTGGGATGTGAAGTTATGTCAGGCAGAATTTGCCCATAATCATGCTGTGAATCGAAGTACTGGGTTCAGTCCATTCCAGATTGTTTATTCGAGCTTACCGAAGGGACCTTTGGATTTAACGGTAATACCACAATCAAAGAAGACAGTTAAGAAAGCTGCTGATTTTGTTGAAGGGTTGACGGAGTGCCATAGAATCGTTCAGGAACGATTGGAAAAGACAAACGAGAAGTACAAACAAATGGCGGATAAGAAACGAAGGAGTGTAGTCTTCAAAGAGGGTGATTTTGTTTACGCGGTATTGACGAAAGATCGTTTTCCAGTTGGAACTTACAACAAGCTGAAAGCTCGCAAGATTGGACCAATAGAAATCTTGAAGAAAATCAACGACAATGCTTATCAATTAAAGTTGCCAGATCACATTCATACTGCTGACGTTTTCAACGTTAAACATTTGATTCCGTACCATGGATATGAGCTTGTTGGAAACGAGAGAAGTACAAATTCGAGATCGAATTTTTGTCAACAAGGGGAGGATGATGAAGCAGCATACCTAAGCTCCAATTCAATATCTTCCGACCTAACTCCCACTCCCATTGCCGACCTAACTCCCACTCCAGTTGCCGACCTAAGCTCCAACTCAATAGCCTCCGACCTAACTCCCACCTTCATACCGACCTACGACCTAACTCCCACCTTCATGCCGACCTACGACCTAACTCCCACCTCAATCGCGACCGACCTAAACCTAAATCATTGCCAGAAAACTCGCGAGCGACATTGATAAGTCGCGGCACCTGAATAAGTCGTGATTCGTTGAGTCGTTGCCGAGATAACCCATGAGTCGTTGCCGAGATAAGCTTCCATTAAATCGTTGCCGAGTTACCCTTAAGTCGCGAAAAGAAGATTAAGTCGTTGCCGAGCTCCCCAAGTCGCGAAGCAGATGTTGTTAACTCGGAACCGAGTTAGGACTTAGAGTAATTTCGTTGTTTTTTTTGGTGTAAATTGTAATGTACCTATAAATAGGCGTGTAGGGTCATTTTGTAAAGGTTGTTGAAAATTGAATAAAATTCTCTTTTGTTAGCTTGTTGCTTTCAATTTCAATTGGTAGTCGAGTGTATCTCCTATCTCCACTAACGTCATTCGAGTGCGCTCGGATCATCGTTTGTTGAAGCCGATTCACGGTATCTTGTGCGCAAGATCAACGTCGAAGAATCGTAGATCTCTTTCCCGGTATCTTCGGATCAACGAGTTAGAGATAGCTAGAGTTCGGTATCTTCGGATCAACGAATTCGGGCATTTCAGTATCCATCAATTCACGAATTGTTACTTTCATCGATTGAAGATCGTTTTGATATATCCGCTGCATCAGTTTGCAAACCATAATTACAACCATAATTCAATACTGCATAAAAAATAAATAATTACAACCATAAGTCAATAGAATATATAGTACACAACAAATCAAATAAGCACAAAATTACCAGGATAACCTTGTCAATATTCTTTGCTCACTTCTTCGGCCTATGCGATAGCTTAGTGCCTTTAAGGGCAAAGTCAGTAATCTTCGGTAATGAAAGTGCAAAAAGTATTAAAGTACAAACTGAGGAAGTAAGTCTAGTCTATCCAGAATAGAGAAGAGCTCTTGCACCATATCCCAATGCATAACTACAAGATACATGTGCAAAACATATACGTAATGGCCAAGACAAAATGTACATTGTTGAGACAAACTCAAAAATGACAAACCAATAGTTAAGCAAAATACGTTTAGGTGCTTCTAAACTACCCTGTTTTGTCCATTTCTTCCATAACTCTGTACTGTAGAATGGTATTATTACATTCTCCTGTGCATTCATGCACATGTACAGACACAAGTGAAACTGATTTGTTTCAAATACCTCATAAATGATAGAAGCACCCTTCTGAGTACCACCACCTCCAATAATGTAGACCTAAGACAATAAAATTATCAATACTTTCATCTAAATGCATTACATATCATTCATATGCATGAAACTACAAAAATGAAACAAATCTTAGCATAACCTACCTCAATTCCAAATTCTTTGGTAACACCATACATATGTGATAAACCATATACAATTTCTCTAATGACAGTGCTAAGCCCAGGGCATAAACCTCTGCAAGTTACAATGCATGCATGCACCTCATCTGACTCAAAATATACTTGGATTTTTTCTGAAATTGAAATCATTTAGCTAACCAATTCATAATTGTTATAATAATAACCAAAAACAATTTAGACAAGCTCACATTTCAACTTTGGCTAGGACTAATCTTTTGAGCCGATGTATCTTCATCATGTACAAAATATTGTCTGTTATAAGAATTGCAAATTGAATTTCAATTAGATGTCACACTGATACAATATTTATCATGAGAGATATGAAATAAAGAATTAGAAAGAATATGCTTCTGTGATTAAGGAAATGACATGATTGTAGTCAATGTTGTTTCATCAAACTGTAGTGTCTATAATTTGATTCGAAATAGCCACAGTGGGTGTTTTCCACTATCAATAAAATATATCTAAAAAAATAAAAATATAAGAATACTCACTTGACCACAGAATATGCAGGATTATCTTGTAGTGGATTGGGATATGTCTACAAATAAGTAAGCGTGATAAGCTGTCAATTAAAAAATGAGTTATATAAATAAATTTTGGATTCAGCATTACTCATCATATATTATATTAGAATCATAGGTAACGTATAGTATAAAAATGAGTTTGATATTTTATGTTTTAAATTGGAACATGAGTCCAAAGTTATAAACCAAAGCCATAAACCAAATATGTCCAAGACACTAAAATCATGAACCAAAGCTATGAACAAATTTCACTAAAATTAATTAATAAAATACAAACAACAATACTTGGTGTAATTTAATAATATTTTTTCCATATCTTAGCTAAAAAAATATGCTAATGAGTTGACATTATATAGGTTAACAGATTGCATAACATTGACCACGCATGCTGTTAACTAAAAATTAACTAACTAGCACCGACCCATTGTAATAATATATACATATATATAAATTACTAAATTTCAAAACCATAATTTCAAAATTAGTGATACCATCTTAGGAAAAACCATAATTTCAAAATCGATCCACAAGATTCAAGTAAATATCATCTTCTAATGCTGGAGCATACAATACCTAAAATACACCATCAAAATTAAATGTATTAAAAATAAATATATAAAAACCCAATGAAATAATAAGTATAGCAAACCCAAAAAACCTTATAAGGTTCATAACGTAATGTGTTAAGCTATTATTCATGAAGCTTGTTTCATTTATGTTGTAGCATATTTCAGGACAACGGCGGCAACGACGGCTGGAACAAATAAAACAAATAGATCTCGACCATTGGATCACATTGTGCTTGAGATATAACAAAGACCAAATGGCTAAGATGTACTATGTCAAACATATATGTAAATCATCTATGAAGCTTGTTTCATTTATAAAGTAAATTTAAGAAAAAGGGCTGTTGCGACATAAATAAAAGCGGACACTAAACTTAACCATGCCAGTGTGTGTTTCTTATATTTGAATCAAATAAAGATCTAGCAACTAAGATGTACCATATCATTTATATCATTATTTGCGTCTCTTACATGATTTATAACATATTTTACTTAGTAACCTTTGGCCGTTGGGCCGACTTCTCCACAACGGAGTTTTAGTTGTACTGCAATTGGAGCAGACTCTGATTATTTCCTTTGCCTAGTTGTTGCTGCTGCTGCTGCTTGCTTGATTTAGCTGCAGTTGTTCGCATGACTCCTATTTTTCTTTGTTTTTTAACATTAATACCATTATCTGATCCTAGCGTTTTCATTTTGGATGACATCTACTTTACTGAATCGCTTCCCTTAGTTTGATCATGTAACAACCCCACCGTTATACCTATATTATTAAAGAACATTACAAGTAATGTCGTCTAATAACACGGAGAATACGGCTGGTTAAAGACGATCGAATATGAATATATCTTTGTACTAACACTGACGCATCTTTATTATCTTTAGAGGATCTGAACTAAAAAATTTGACGTGTATAGTATTATTACAAAGTAATAAACACACCGATAAAAATATTCAGAACAGTATATATTATAGATCAAACAGAATCAGAGTCATGGATCATAGTGGAATAATAAACATCATATACATAATGACTGTGAGTCCACAAAATATCAGTACTAGACCCACATAATATATATACATCACATCCAAAAGTATTGTATCAGGTATACAATGACTACTAGATAATATACATGACATAAAATCCTACTATCAATATATACAAGTTTGAAGTAAACTAAAATAGTCAAAATAGTCTATTTTAATGCTAGCCCAAGATCCAGAGGTCAACAAGTCCTAGTACCTGTAGAGTCTCGGCCTGACCCGATTATTTTTAAAATAAACGGGTCAGACTATATCTAATAAAGAGATGAAATAGTGATGTCGTAATTTTATGACTTAACAATAATAATAAGCCATAAATAAAAATATGCCTAAAACCAAAATCATAAAAAGGCATATCAAATCCAAATCACCATTTCACAAATCCATATTAAGTCTCAAACAATGTATCATCAAAAATGTGACGCCCCACCTTTATACTCACACTAGCCAAGGATACTACGGGGTAATGCCGTCGACTAGCACGAAGAATAAGGCTGTTGAGGAGCGACCATCTATGTAATTGATTTGTGAGAGTACCGATATGTCAGATAGAAGGTCATGCATTTCATTTCTAGAGGAAATCTGACACATCAAATACAAACTCAAAGCTACTACACCGTGGCTATGTGGCCTTCGGAAACAAATATAAAATAAGCATAACATAAATCAGTCACATATATTCATATCACTAAGACAGAAACAGATATTAATATAACACATAGAAGTGTACATCAAAGTAGTAGTCATACAAGATCCACTACATCACAAAAGAATAGGTACAAGTGCTAGACAAAAGAATATGTATACATCAAGGAGTCTCTATCTCGAATGTATAAAAATAAAAACTACTAAGCTAAAGTAGTTAGCCAAAAATCAGAAGCTAGTCTCTGCTAAGAAGTCAAGTGGAAGCACCTGAAACACCTCGGTCTGACGCGAGTATTATTTAAGAAGAAAAATAATAAACGGATCAGTCTAGCTATAAATATCATGTAAGATAAGGTAGGATAAGAGATATCACAAATATATATGATAACAACAAAAATCATACAATATCTTAAATTTTCTCAAACACCAAAAAGAATGTCATATTCTTTAGTTTATTCACCGTATCAAAAATATTGATAGAGCTTATCAATATAAACCACAAAAATTGGTGAAACACAAATTCCATAAATCATCAATTTGAAATCCAGAAATCACAAAAAGGGGGGAGGCCTATCATAAACGGGAGCATGAAAACTCACCAACACATGTATCACAAACGGGACGCTATCCCATGGGTCGCTAACCCATAGAGCCGGTGCAACGACGTAGTACAACGGTATGCCCGAGGAACCTGAAACTAAAATAAGCCGAAACAACGACGTAGTACAACGGTACGCCCGATGAACAGATCTCCATAAATCCCGTAGGTCGCTAGCCTTAAAAAATGAGACGAAGCTCAACATAACGGGGTACAGTCCCCTACGCGGACAAAGAGACATCGCATATCGCTAGTCTAAACCATAAAATGATCGTCTTAGATCAATAAAAGTGTATAATACACCAAGTTAGTAAATAGATGAGTTTAGCTTCATGTCCCATAACCACTGGCTTAACTTAAATATTTACGAACAAATTGTAGATTTCCACTCGAAAATTGTCATAATATTTCAATCGAACAAGTCTAAGAATTAACCGACGAAGTAAACGCAAGCGTTTCATACCACTTGTTTTGCTAAGTCGTTTAATTGGATTTCTCGTACGAATGAGGTAAAGGTCTGTATATACTAATAGATTGGCAAACGGTTTTAAAAACGAGCTTTGTATTTAAAAGTAGTGTTGAAATCGTTTTTGTGAAAGAGTTTGAGTAATTACTACTAGTATAGAAACCTTTGTATTTTAAAGTGACAAACCACATAAACGATTGTAAAAAACAATCTATCACCAAAAATTCACATTCGACGACGTGAATCAAATCCATAGAAATCAATATCAAATCCATCAAATGGATATTCCCAGAAATCCAGAAAAGAAGTCATCAAAGTCGATAATAAATGACAACAACCAACCGGATCGACAAAAATCGATAAAAATGGAAATTCGCATAAAAATAGGCAAAGTGCTAAATTTTAACAACGCCAGACGTCTGGTGGTTCTCCCCAGACGTTTGAGCTGAAGGTCTGGAATTTTTCCAGACCACAAAGATGTCTGAGCTTAAGATCTGGAACGTTTGTTCCTTTGCCTCAGATGTCTGTGTATTTTATCAAACGTTTGAGCTGAAGCTCAGGGAAAAATTTGCCTAGGCCATTAATGGCCAAATCGGTTCAGAAGCGATCGGATGACCGGCGATGGCTAGGGGTTTATGCCAAGCGACAACCCTGCCCTATAGACTCATCAATACACTCCAAACAACATGTCCAAACATCCATAGTAGGATTTTCATAGATTTTGACTTCAAAATACCAAAATTTGGAAAATTCACCAAACCAATTCAAATCAAAGCAAATAAACATAAAATAGATGTTAGGAATTCATACCTAACAACTATCAAAGGTATAGACATAGATGTGAGTTCAAGAACTCACCTTTAAATCCAAAAACAAAATTGAAAAGCTCTAAGACAAGGAAAGATCAATCTCTCTTCAACTTCAACTCTAGAAGCTCTAATCTATGATCATATGCAAATATTTCCCAAGTTAGGGTATAGGAAATTATGAAAATTGGAGAGGGATTGAGATGGAGAAGATGAAGAGGATGCTTACCTAAGCTTCTCTTTGATTTTGGAACTTGGATTTGAATTTCCTAATAATCTAGGGCTTAGGAATTTTAATTTTCCATCTTTTCCCCCATTTTTCATTTTAGCTTGAGTGTTAGGAAATGAGGAGTAGAATGAATGAAGAGTAAAGGAGTTAGGGTATTTGGTAGAGGAGTTGGGTTACCTTGTTGGGTTAGTGGGCTAGAACACAAACCAAAGCCCAAACAAAATACCAAAATCCTAATCAACTCCAAACATATCAATGTTTATACTCAAAAAAGTTGTAAACGTCGTTTTAAACTCAATGGAAGTGGTCTCGAGTTCTAATTCGACTGTTTACAAAAAGTCATATTTCGGACTTTAAATTCAATAAACAATGCTATATTTAAATAAAACATTTAAATATATAATCGTAAAATATGCGGGTTGTTACAAAAAATATGGTGATAACAATTCAAAATTTCTCCAGAGCCAAAAGATACAAAATATCCATCTCAAAATCTCCGAAGAAATAATCATCACTAATGAAATAATAATGGTGATCAACTATCAGTTTAAAAATAGCAACACCGAGTCTAACAAACCAAAATAAACTGATAACGGTCTAATAAACCAAAAAGACTCCGCCACATAGTGTAATAATCTAATCCCACAAAATAGACTACTATATAAATTTACCTAATCCCACAAAATAGGCAAACATCGTCTACTGTACCCAAAAAAATCGATAGGTCTCCATATAACACCTGTCCAAGGGTAGAAATGGCAGCCGTGTCATACCATAACAAACCTAGTCCTCCAAAATAGGTCTACCTACCAAATCTAAGAATTTATCGATTTGTAGATCGATGAAAAATGAGTCATCGTCTCTTGGGGATTTATCGGTCTGAAATCCAAACACCCTAAGATAGTATAACTCTAAGTGTTAATTACTGTCACTTAATTAATCACTAGAATGTAACTAACTGTCCCATACCAGAAAGTAAATTCAAGTATTTAATAAAAGCTAGTGATTTCCACTCAAACTCTATTTAATAAATTATAATAATAAGCGAAAGAATTGTACGAAATGTCTCATACCAATTCGATAATTCAATCGTTTATTAATTTTTTGTTTCATAGAAAATCAATAATTCCAATAAAAACCCAAATTCATAATAAATAAATTAAAAGAGTTTTAAAATCTTTTTATTTGTTTAAAATAATTTGAAAAGAAAAACAAATTTTCTTTTAAATATAATTTGAAACTACTTAATTACTTATTTTATACAATGCTTGTAATAAAATATATTTGTTAAAATAATTTGTAAGACAAGCTAAGTTAAAAGGTATGTCCAGGCAAATTTTTTTGAAACTTATATACTTTGTAAAGTTAGACTACCTATTTCAAAGCAATAGACATTGGTGGAGTTATATAAATTTACATTGAAAAGTCAAGCTAGGCTAAACTTATATATATGTTTTGATATTAGAAATAGGTATAAAGTGATGTCAAGTCAAACTATAGAATTAATGCATATACAACTATAGTTTAAGTTTCATAGAAAAAAGCAATAAAATAGAAGCATGTTATATAGGCAATAAGACAAGAAAAATAAACAAAATTAAGGCAACACAAATTATATATAGGCAAGTATGTACATAACTCAAAACAAAAGTATTTAAGTGTGACTATTCATCATGGCATGAGATACATAAAGGACGTGTGTCCTTATTTCTAATTTGAATAATTTAATTAAACAATGCATGACCAACTCAATATGGCAAGGACGAAAAGAATCAAAGCATGAATTGCTGTCTCAGTTTGAGCAATGTGTGTTTATATTTCAGTGCATTAGTATAAGTTAAAGTGAACAAATTAATAACAGCCATAAATTATGTATGGCAGGGACGTACATAGCAATGCAAGGAATCAAAGCAAAATGTTTGGTTCGGTATATGACTCTTCAAAGCAATAAAATAAACAAAGATAGAAAGGACAACTATATATAATTCAAAGCATGAATTCATTCCCAACAAAAGAAATATATGCCCACATTTCAATTCCAGGGACCAATTGAACTGACATGCACAAAAGAAATATGTGCCCATATTTTCAATGTAAAGGACACTTTAAAAGTTGAACTGATAGGGTGCATATATAAACAAAGGTAGAAATATCCGTGTATTCGATTAAACAATGCACAGAGATGAGGGACGCACACAATTAATGCCAAAGCAAGGTTGAGTGATCATATTCTCAAGCAACATGGAAACATGCGTGTCTAATTCTCGGGTAACAGAGCTAAAATAACTCAAGGCGGCAGGGAATATAAAATATGAAACAAATTAAGACACAGGAAATATAAAATAACCAAGTTTATACTGACTTATTTAACTAGGGCTGTTATGGTAACGGTAAATTTACCATTACCATACCATTACCAGCCAATCGGTTACCATTTTCGAGTGAAATCGGTATACCAGTTTAATCGGTATGGTAACGGTAAATTTACCATTTTCTACGGTAAATCATCGGTAACATTTTTTCAATACCAGCGGTAACGGTAATTTTACCAGTCAATTTATAATACATGTATATTCATGTAACATGCTTTATTATAGGCATTTAGAACCAAAAAAATGATTAAATTTAGTTTATAAACCAGGTGAAATAATGTTAAATACACTTCACTTTTTTCTCATTTACGTCTTTTATTAAGTAACACTATAAATTGTATAATGAAGTACCGTTATGGTGTGAATACGTGTTATGTTACTAACATTTTTTAGACAAACGGTAATTTACCATTACCAGTGTAACGGTTACCAGATTATCGGTATACCAGTCTTCGGTATACCAGCCTATCGGTAACGGTAACGGTAAGCAATTTTCGTTTACCAGTAAAAATGGTACGGTAACGGTATTTGTGAAATGGTAACGGTAACCATTACCATAACAGCCCTATATTTAACTGATCAGTTCATCCAATTAGTAAATAAATTCAAATAGTAATTCATCTCAAAATTATCAGTGGTACTAGATATAGGTGTGTGAGATTATTATCTCACCTTGAATTCAAAAATAAAAGAGATGAACCGAATTGAAATTAAGCTGCAAATTGAAAACTACTGTCTTCTTCTCTAACTCCTAAACTCCACAAAACTTCAAAACAGCGCCTAATCAACCAAATTTTAGAGATTACTAACTGAATCAAAATATAAAATTGATGGTATTAACATGTAGAGGAAGAAGCAAGGAATTCATAACTATTTAATTTGAGATTTACTGATTTTTGCTTGATTTGATGAAGATTAAACTAGGGCTAAAATTGAATTTGTTTGCTTCTTTCACTTGCCTTGGTTTCCTGGGGAAGATACGTAAGTGAATAAGCAGGAGTTGGATTAGAAAATTGATTAAGGAATTAAGTTATAAGATTTACTAATGGGCTTGGATATTCTAAGCTCAAGTTCACTAAGAAAAGGTTATTACATTATTTAGTTAAATTTACACTTAACTAAACTTTCTAAACAAAAGAATTCTAACTAAATTACAAATAAAAACAATTTCATTTATCTTACATAATGTAATCATCGAAAATCACTTCAACCCTATCAAAGCCCAAAAGAATACAAAAGAAAGCTTCTTGAAGAATGATGGCGATAGCAAGCCCTTTCGAAAGAGTCGAAGGGATATCTCTACAAGTATTAGATAAACGATGGGCTTCCGAAGAGGTTGAAAGGGGACAAAACTACTTTTTCGCTTCAATTGATCTCTTCCACAATAGTTGATTCCGCATGCATTAAAAGGGTTTTGCAAGAGACAACTACTTCAACGAAAGATACCTTCCGAAGGTATCGAAGGAGTACAATGCCTTCGAAGGAATTGAAGTTGCTAAATTAGCGTTGCAAGCATCAGATACTTCTGCAAGGGATGAAAATAAGGGCTTCCTTTAACATTACCCCTTCCACATATATCAAACCCTTCGAAACAGTTGGTTCCGCCACTGTCTACCTTCCACCAAAGGACTGATGCGAAAGGGTCTAGCCTGTGCCTACTTAAGAAACATTTTCCTGAAGAGAGTACCAGCTTTGGCGATCTAAAAGGAAAAGTAAAACATGGGTCAGGTTCGAGTATAAAAATAGTAAAAAGAAAATCAAGCAATATAGAATTTACTAGAAGTTGTTGTTCGATAAGAGATCGACAATGACTTGAAGGATCCGGTACAGAGGTGAGTGGCTGAATAGCAGAAAATAATGGAGAGCGCATAATTGATTGCACAACATTCTTAGATTCATTAGGAGGAACTGGTGACGAGGGTCTTGAGGGATTCAAGTCCTGTGGAGAAGTTGAAGTGCCTAGATCCTTCTGCATTTGCTCAATAACGCTGGGAGAATGAGATACAACAATATGAGACATAAAATCGTCCTTCTAAGAGACCACTTTGGTTTGATCAGCAGTTGTAGAAGGTAAGTCATCCACAAAAGAAGTTGGATCAAGGGTAGGACCCTCCAAAGCCTTGCCTGCACCAACAAATTCACCCTCTTTTGAGGTAAGAGAAGACTGGACATTAGTAATTTAGGCTTTCTTGGGAGAAGAGCCTCCAGCAGCCACTCCGCTTAATTTCCTTTTTGCAATCATTTTGAACCTAGCTGTAACATTCCCCCTTTTGACTGCCTCCAGTCGGTAATTAAACCAACTCGAAACGTTCAAAAAGACGAATTGTTATTTAGTTTATAAGGTTTAAACAGAATCAGCCACAGAAACACAGAATAATAACATTGAATTAAAACAAATGAGAATTTATTTCATTACTATAAATCTTTTTGAATACATCAGAGTTTATACAATTTTAATACTGATACAGCGGAATATCTTAAAATACAATTTTCTTCTGAAAACTAAAGTGATTCTTTTCTCTCTCTCTAACTTCGCTGCTCGAAAATCTTCAAGCTGTAAAATACTCGGTCTGACCCGAGTATTATATTCAAAAGAAAATAATACACAGGTCAGTCTAATTCAAACCAGTTTATTAGTGCATATAAGCAGTAATAATTTAAATAGACGACAGTCACAATAATTCTCGTCTATCCGGCTCTTTTAACAAAGAAATCGGATAACGAAAATATACACTAAACAGTGTTGAGCAATAATCAGCAGATTTAAATCATCAACAGAGATAAATAAACAATTTATCAAATCGACTAGATCAATTCATAAGCAATTAAAATTTGTCACTTTAAACCCATCAAGACTCGATTGGCTGCCGTACACGCACGCGTGTACGGCCTCGCCAATACGGCATAAAGATCAATGCATCACGACGCAAAGAAATATCAATTCAAAACTGTCGAGTTTGGGTGGCTGCAGTGCACGCTAACGTGCACCGCCTCGCCACCACCGAATATAAAGTCACCACATAGAAACAAGGGTAGGACTGCAACAAGAAAATGCAGCCACCACATGGATATCAGGGCTCAATTTCCAAAATATCAAGAGAATATGCCAACAGGAAGATGCAGTTCAAAGCAAAATGCAATGAATCTGAGATCACAAAAATCAACATCAACTAGTTTGAAGGGTCGAGACAGTTATAACTTTAAAGTGAAACGGCTCGTATATTCGAAGCATAGTGCCAGATGGTATGAACAAGACTCAAATGTCTCTAGTATATATATATTTAAAACTTTGTTTTTTTTTAAACTCTGGGCAAATCTGGTTTTTAAAGTTGAAAACTGAATTTAACAAAGTTTCAACATCAAATCCTAAAGTATGGACTTAGATTAGGTTATATACTAGTGGTACTGTTTAAGTTTTATAAAATTATTAATGCCAGAATCGACAAGATAACCAAACTCAAAGCCAGTTCCAAAATCAAGTGAAAACAATATAGCAATGAACTCAATCAGTTCAAAATGAAACAACAGGAAGATTCTCCAAGAAAACAAAGCACATAAGGGTACCGGGGAGTATGCAACCCGACCATCAAAGTGCAGACAAAATGAAGTCAGTGCCAATAGTAATGACAACAACTCCACCAAGTCGTAATCCAATCTCAAATTATAGTCAATCATTCCAAGAGAAAAGAAGATGCAATTCGAACATACATATATACATATCGATTATGTATATACATACGAGACTACAGACATATGTATAAAGGCCAAAATGCAACTATAACTTCATGCTAAAAGAACTGGGCCAATGTAATAGTGTAAATAAGAACATGGGATGAATACAACATGAAGCAGTGGAACTTAAATGAATGCGACCAGACCAGACCAACTCGAGTACATCAACTACAACTATCAAATGAAACAGTGTATATATAAGGTATGCAAGGGCTCAAGTGTATCAGGTCAGAGACATGACCCCAGGCCCAGTGCGAAAGTAAACATCATTGTATAAAACAATGTATCAAAGTTCAAGTGAACT
Source organism: Allium fistulosum (assembly GCA_030737815.1). NCBI lineage: Eukaryota > Viridiplantae > Streptophyta > Magnoliopsida > Asparagales > Amaryllidaceae > Allium > Allium fistulosum. The sequence goes on along the minus strand of CM060907.1, from coordinate 981,557,921 downwards.
GGATAGGTAAAACTCAAGTCTACTAACATGAAGACTGCAATATCAAAGAACTACAAGATTGCACAATGGAAATGCAAGGACCAGGCAATTCAAATACAATTGCAACCCAGATCCACAACTAACAGGCCTTAATGAGGCAACCCAATAACTCAAACTCAGTATAAATCCAACAATATATGCATACAGACGTACTTATGTATGTATGCACCTAAAATGCAGACTTGAGTAAACCGGGATAAGACAACACAAATCAGTGAAATGCATCAGGTCTAAGGCAACAGTGTGCCAACAGGTGACAGAGCAAGGCCAGAGTGATGAATTAGTAGAAAATCGAACAGGGTCGCAAGTGGAGCAATTCAACGTCACAAAATCAAGTGAAGCTACAGGTCAAAATGCAAGAGTCCAGACAACAACAAAAATGCACAAACTCAAGTGACAAAGCAAAACTAACAACATCGAACGAATTCGAACAAGTCGAATGGAAATCGAAATGGTGATACTCAATAATTTCGAACAAGGTTAAGATTTTAAAGGTCGAACAATTCAACAACATAAAAGTGGATGGTTGAGATAAAATTCAACAACTTCAAATAACTCAATCGACACAAAAATCACGAAATCAGACAAGTCATGAAAACCCTGCGATTTGAATTTAGATGTGAGAAATAGAGATTTCTCACCTTAGAGTGAAGAGGTCGCGCGCGAGAAGAAGACGAAGCCCAAATTTTCAGATCGAAGCAACCTCGAATAAAGCCGACTCCTTTGATTTTGAACGAGCTCTAGTTTCTCGGGGCGAATCGAGGAAGAACGAACCCTAATTTGCGCAAAGCCGAAGCCCTAATTTTGAAGACGAGCGAAAATCGAAGAACTCGTCGCCATTTTTTTTTCTTTTTGTTCGTATGATTCGTTTGGGTATACGAATGAGTGAGAGGGGATGGGGATGTCGTTTTATCAGAGAAAAGAGGAAAAAGAAATCGTGATTCTCGGCATTGCTTAAGGCATGATTTAAGGAGTATGGGCTGGTGTAGTTTTTAGGGTATGGTATTATTTTATTTTATTTTTTTTATTTTATTTTTGTTTTTATTTTTATTTACTTTGATTTGCTTTCATAAATTACTAATAACTTATGCTATTGAATTTTGTAGATAAAATTTATCCCTTTTTTAAACATCTTTATCTATATTATTTTAATTTGCCTATATCTAATATTAATTTCAAAATGTGGAGTTTTTATTTTAATTGAATAAGATAATTTTGATTTTCTTTAAATTCATTTATAAATCCCGATTCAAATTATTATTAAATTTTCAGTAGATTAAATCCAAAAATTTAATCGCAAAATTTATTCTGAAAAGTTGAAATTCGAATCAATTCATCATTCAAATATTTAAAATTCATTAAATATTTTCAATTTGAATTTTTGAAATTTCAGGGTCGTTACAAACTCCCCTCCTTAAAAACTTTTCGTCCACGAAAAGGAAAGGTTGTTAAAATTTCATTAATATTTATACTCTACTCAATTTTTTTTTCTAAGCTCGATATTTATTACAAATAGATGAATATAGGATTCATTTCATTTGTTTAATCTCACTAGTTTTGCTTATCTTCTCGTTTGTTCATTGATTTTCAAAAATCAAAACCCAAAAGTCTTTTACTAACATTTTTAATTTACAACTCAGATTCAAACTTAAAATCCGTCACGTTAGAGATTTATATAATATATCTCTCTTCCAAAGCTGTGGACTTTCAAAACATTACAAAGATCCTCTTCCTTAGTTCATTAGGTAGGAATTTTGTAATTTTAATTTCAGATCATTGATTTGCTATTTACAGTCTGAAAATACTTGCTAACTCGAAATTTAACAAGTCCATCTTCATTCTCACAGACATTAGGCATACGCTGGCTAGGCGCAGGTCTAAAAATCTCCAAGTACTAAACATACTTGCTTCAATTCCCAGTGAAAATACTTTTAAAAATTCTTTTAAAAAATGGATATGGAAAGCACGTTCCCCCATGGATTACAGTTCCACCCGGCGGTTACGCTACTATCCCAGTAGAATCGCTCGTGGATGTAGATTTCTCATCTCTTAAATTTCGCCATGGTTGTCGCCATAGATTGCAGTACACACGGCGGTTACGCTACTATCCCAGTAGAATCGCTCGTGTCTGTAGGCATCACGCCCCTCAAATTTCGCCTGGCATTAGATTGCAGTTTACCCGGCGGTTACGCCACTATCCCAGTGGAATCGCTTGTAACTGTGGGCATCTCGCCCCTCAAATTACGCTAATCATCAATCAAATCTAATCTCATCGCGATGATCTATCGCGAAGGATTTCCGATTCAAATAGTCACTCTGACTAAATGTAAATTCTACGTAGCTACGAATTTCAAATGGACACTCTTCACGAGTTCCAATACCTTCTCTAATAATAAATGGAAGGTACTTTTCCACATCCTCAGTTTAGAAAACATAATATCATATATGTAGTACTTTCATTTCACATTTCGTACATATAACATCTATGTAAACATACATAAGATTTCCATAACAATGTCTTTCTAAACTAACGGTTTCAAATTTACCGCATTCATATATATATATATAAGTTCTAAAAACTTACATATTCCATATTCATAACAAAATAGAGGATTTCAAAATTTTCCTCTAAGTCGATTTGGAAATTTAAGGTTATCTCAAACCTAATTCATATTCATAATTCCATTCATTATCGACTTTCACATTCAATTTGGATTTCATGCTACATCGTCAATTCTCAACACAGAATTGATGTCTATCAATATATAACCTCTGAGCTCGTACGTCTCAGAGAAGGGTGTTAAGCTAAAAGAATAAATTCTCCGCCACCAACAGATATATATTTAATAGAGATCAATTGCTATGTCATCAATTCACAATGTTAGACATACAATCCAAATCATCATCTGAAATTCAAAGCTCAACTTATATTGTCTTTGATGTCGAAGTTAAACTCAATTTTAACTTAACGATTCAATATTTTGAAAAATTTCAAATTGAACAAAATTTTCAAATCCTCATTTAACTTTTCAACTTCGACTTCAAAAAAATGAATTTCAAATCATTTATTCCTTACGGAATATATTCACAACATTTCATATTTGGAAAAACATTTCCATACTTATTTAAAAATAAGTAATTCACAAATCCATTTTATTTTCAACATTTGAAAATATTCGATATACTTAAATCAAAATTAAGTATATATTTCATCTTTAAGGAAATCATTCTCTTTCACATATTCATTTGAGTCAAAACGAATGTTACGTAAAACATCGTTACGACAACTCAAAATCACTAGTATAGGAATTCGAAATTTAGATAGATGTATAAATCCCAATACTATACAAAACATTTCCTTTCGGAAATCATTTACTATAACAACAGTGTTATAGTCCACCATTTCCTTATATTCGAAAACGTCTATTTCAACAATGAATGTTGAAATCTATGGTTTCGATATTCAATGCCTTTGAAAACATCTTTTTAAAACAATTACTTCGTTTTAAAATATCACTTTCCCAAAACATGTCCATTTTATTCAATAATATATTCACGGTCCAAAATTGTGAATATACATCTTTTAACAAACTATACAGAATTTTTCTTATCAAAATAAGTCAGTATCGAATTTATAAACAACGTTTATAAATTCTATTCCTATTTATAAAGACTTCAATTTATAAAAATTTACTTCATTAACCATTTCTTCTATAACTCAGTTTTATATCAGAAATTTAATTTATAAGTAAATTACTTATAAATTCTTTTATTTTACAACATCGATTCAATTTATAACTTCACTTATGAAATACATTTATATTTCACTTTTCAACGCTTATACAAACCATTTTATAATTCCAATTATAATATCAACCTTTTCAAATCTTCTATATAGCCGTTTATATAATAACTCAAAATTTTCAATTTTAAACTATTATATAAATTTATCAATTTTCTATTTCCAAGATAATCAACTAGTTCTTTAGTAAATCATTCATCGACTTGGTTTTCAATTTAATCACATTTGATTTATTCACATTGGATTTTTACTAACATTCATTCATATTCAATTAGTTCACATTCACTAATTCATATTCAAGTTAGTTTGCTTTCAATTCAAATCAAATTTGATTCTGGTTAAATTTACTTATCTTTCAATTTGAATTCAATTACTTAGTTTTCCAATTTCATTAATACCTAATGAATTTCCATACAATCAACTAGCAACCAATGCACATTCAACTTAACCAAATTTATTTACTTGCTTACATTCAATTTGGTTCAACATACTTAATTTCAATTGGTTTATATTCCAATTCTGATTGAATTTTTTATACTCACCATATTCACAACTTCACTTTTACAATTAAAGTTGAATTTCCTTTATATAACTCAAATTCATATTCATTACTTCACTTTATTAATTCATTTTGATATCAAATTCAATTTGATTCAATATTACTTAAGCCATGTTTCATTTTATCTTCACTTGACTTATTTTCACTATACAGCTTAAGTTCGGCTCTAAGTTATTTGAAATTCTATTTTATTTAACTTTACTAAAGTCAAATTCATATCACATTTCAAAATGCAGATTTTGTTTACTTAACAAAACTGTTCAATCATTTAAAAACTGGTTTTACTTAAACTTTCTCATTTTATAAGTTAAACAACTTATTAATTTAAACTTTCCAATTCATATTATATAATCACTTATCTTTCATGTTTAAATTTCCATCTCAATAATTTATCAAATCAAGTACGATTTATTTAACTTCCTTTAGTTAAATTTCAAATCATATATTTATTAATGCCAACTCAATTCAATTTAACTTTTCTTAAGTTAAAAAATCTTTATTTCAAAAACAATTTTATACTTCTTTGGATTTGAAAAACGTTTCCTTTTTAAAGTGTTTCTAGTAACTATTCATATTAAACGTCATAAACTAAGCTTTGTGTAAACCAAAGCTCTGATACCACTCTGTAACATTCCTCCTTTTGACCGCCTCCAGTCGGTAATTAAACCAACTCGAAACGTTCAAAAAGACGAATTGTTATTTAGTTTATAAGGTTTAAACAGAATCAGCCACAGAAACACAGAATAATAACACTGAATTAAAACAAATGAGAATTTATTTCATTACTATAAATCTTTTTGAATACATCAGAGTTTATACAATTTTAATACTGATACAGCGGAATATCTTAAAATACAATTTTCTTCTGAAAACTAAAATGATTCTTTTCTCTCTCTCTAACTTCGCTGCTCGAAAATCTTCAAGCTGTAAAATACTCGGTCTGACCCGAGTATTATATTCAAAAGAAAATAATACACATGTCAGTCTAATTCAAACCAGTTTATTAGTGCATATAAGCAGTAATAATTTAAATAGACGACAGTCACAATAATTCTCGTCTATCCGGCTCTTTTAACAAAGAAATCAGATAACGAAAATATACACTAAACAGTGTTGAGCAATAATCAGCAGATTTAAATCATCAACAGAGATAAATAAACAATTTATCAAATCGACTAGATCAATTCATAAGCAATTAAAATTTGTCACTTTAAACCCATCAAGACTCGATTGGGTGCCGTACACGCACGCGTGTACGGCCTCGCCAATACGGCATAAAGATCAATGCATCACGACGCAAAGAAATATCAATTCAAAACTGTCGAGTTTGGGTGGCTGCAGTGCACGCTAACGTGCACCGCCTCGCCACCACCGAATATAAAGTCACCACATAGAAACAAGGGTAGGACTGCAACAAGAAAATGCAGCCACCACATGGATATCAGGGCTCAATTTCCAAAATATCAAGAGAATATGCCAACAGGAAGATGCAGTTCAAAGCAAAATGCAATGAATCTGAGATCACAAAAATCAACATCAACTAGTTTGAAGGGTCGAGACAGTTATAGCTTTAAAGTGAAACGGCTCGTATATTCGAAGCATAGTGCCAGATGGTATGAACAAGACTCAAATGTCTCTAGTATATATATATTTAAAACTTTGTTTTTTTTAAACTCTGGGAAAATCTGGTTTTTAAAGTTGAAAACTGAATTTAACAAAGTTTCAACATCATATCCTAAAGTATGGACTTAGATCAGGTTATATACTAGTGGTACTGTTTAAGTTTTATAAAATTATTAATGCCAGAATCGACAAGATAACCAAACTCAAAGCCAGTTCCAAAATCAAGTGAAAACAATATAGCAATGAACTCAATCAGTTCAAAATGAAACAACAGGAAGATTCTCCAAGAAAACAAAGCACATAAGGGTACCGGGGAGTATGCAACCCGACCATCAAAGTGCAGACAAAATGAAGTCAGTGCCAATAGTAATGACAACAACTCCACCAAGTCGTAATCCAATCTCAAATTACAATCAATCATTCCAAGAGAAAAGAAGATGCAATTCGAACATACATATATACATATCGATTATGTATATACATACGAGACTGCAGACATATGTATAAAGGCCAAAATGCAACTATAACTTCATGCTAAAAGAACTGGGCCAATGTAATAGTGTAAATAAGAACATGGGATGAATACAACATGAAGCAGTGGAACTTAAATGAATGCGACCAGACCAGACCAACTCGAGTACATCAACTACAACTATCAAATGAAACAGTGTATATATAAGGTATGCAAGGGCTCAAGTGTATCAGGTCAGAGACATGACCCCAGGCCCAGTGCGAAAGTAAACATCATTGTATAAAACAATGTATCAAAGTTCAAGTGAACTGGATAGGTAAAACTCAAGTCTACTAACATGAAGACTGCAATATCAAAGAACTACAAGATTGCACAATGGAAATGCAAGGACCAGGCAATTCAAATACAATTGCAACCCAGATCCACAACTAACAGGCCTTAATGAGGCAACCCAATAACTCAAACTCAGTATAAATCCAACAATATATGCATACAGACGTACTTATGTATGTATGCACCTAAAATGCAGACTTGAGTAAACCGGGATAAGACAACACAAATCAGTGAAATGCATCAGGTCTAAGGCAACAGTGTGCCAACAGGTGACAGAGCAAGGCCAGAGTGATGAATCAGTAGAAAATCGAACAGGGTCGCAAGTGGAGCAATTCAACGTCACAAAATCAAGTGAAGCTATAGGTCAAAATGCAAGTGTCCAGACAACAACAAAAATGCACAAACTCAAGTGACAAAGCAAAACTAACAACATCGAACGAATTCGAACAAGTCGAATGGAAATCGAAATGGTGATACTCAATAATTTCGAACAAGGTTAAGATTTTAAAGGTCGAACAATTCAACAACATAAAAGTGGATGGTTGAGATAAAATTCAACAACTTCAAATAACTCAATCGACACAAAAATCACGAAATCAGACAAGTCATGAAAACCCTGCGATTTGAATTTAGATGTGAGAAATAGAGATTTCTCACCTTAGAGTGAAGAGGTCGCGCGCGAGAAGAAGACGAAGCCCAAATTTTCAGATCGAAGCAACCTCGAATAAAGCCGACTCCTTTGATTTTGAACGAGCTCTAGTTTCTCGGGGCGAATCGAGGAAGAACGAACCCTAATTTGCGCAAAGCCGAAGCCCTAATTTTGAAGACGAGCGAAAATCGAAGAACTCGCCGCCATTTTTTTTTCTTTTTGTTCGTATGATTCGTTTGGGTATACGAATGAGTGAGAGGGGATGGGGATGTCGTTTTATCAGAGAAAAGAGGAAAAAGAAATCGTGATTCTCGGCATTGCTTAAGGCATGATTTAAGGAGTATGGGCTGGTGTAGTTTTTAGGGTATGGTATTATTTTATTTTATTTTTTTTATTTTATTTTTGTTTTTATTTTTATTTACTTTGATTTGCTTTCATAAATTACTAATAACTTATGCTATTGAATTTTGTAGATAAAATTTATCCCTTTTTTAAACATCTTTATCTATATTATTTTAATTTGCCTATATCTAATATCAATTTCAAAATGTGGAGTTTTTATTTTAATTGAATAAGATAATTTTGATTTTCTTTAAATTCATTTATAAATCCCGATTCAAATTATTATTAAATTTTCAGTAGATTAAATCCAAAAATTTAATCGCAAAATTTATTCTGAAAAGTTGAAATTCGAATCAATTCATCATTCAAATATTTAAAATTCATTAAATATTTTCAATTTGAATTTTTGAAATTTCAGGGTCGTTACAATAGCAATGGCTTGTGTTAAACCTAGAGCATCGGATTCCGAAGACGGAGGGGGTGGATCACTTGTAGTTAATTCAATTGGAGGAGCGACTGTTAAAACCAAAAGGCATAGATTAGAAAAACAATCTAAGGAATAACACGATGGCAAGTTATAAACGGCACACTTAACTTTACTAGGTAGATCTGGACAAATTAGGGACAAGGATGAAAATATTTTGGGGTCACCCAAAGCTAAGAAGCGCTTGCTTTTTGAAGTATGTTGGACAAGAGGAGGTTGTCCAAGAATCCTCTGGCCTTCTGGTATGAGGGAATGTTTCCGGAGGTTGCTAGGAGTCAACAACATAAATATATTCCCAATGCAATTTAAGGCAGCACTCATCAACTTTACGCTTCTCTTGCCTTCATCGTTAAGATCCTTAGGAGCAGGGCCTAATAAGAAAACATTATTCAACAAAAGAAAATGAGTTAATAAAAATAATGGTAATGGTCTACTTACGAGGAGAAGAAAGGGCTCCACTAATATTCGGAAAGCATTTGACGTAGAAGAACTGCATTTTCCAATCCTTAAACTAGTTTACTCCCTCTGAAACCAATGTTTCGAGAGGATTAGTCCAGAAAATCTGGCTATTCAAATTACTAAGTTTCACGAGGCGTACTAAATAGTTAATAACTTCAGCACTTAGAGAAGGAATTCCCGACTCTAAGGCCATGAGCTCCGAGGAGATAAGATATGAGTATATGTTGGGTGATAACTGGAGAGAAGCTATGCCAAGATGACTTAAAAATATCAACATGAACTCTGGAAATGGGATAAAACCCTCATGCCAAATATGGATGGTGGTATAAGCAACGTATCCCTTAGGAGGATTTTGAATAGTGTCATTGTCGCTAGGAGGGATAGCTTCAACCTATGTGATTCCAAAATTGTTGAGGATCACATTTACTTCATCTTGAGATGTTATGAGAAAGTGCCTTGAAACCGCTTCAACCTTCTTTTGCAAAGATTCTAATTCCGAAACAATATCCTTGTTAGATTTCTTAGAAGTTCTTTTAATACCCATGATCCTGCCGGTGCTATAATTTCATCAAAGTTATGATTCATCCCACTTCTAAAACCTTTCGAAGGTGTCGGAAACCTATTACAACGGCTCAAATACCCTCTGTAGCCATGCCTTCGAAAGGGATCAAAGTTAATTAGAACTATGTGAATCGTTGAGCTTTCGACAGTGTCGAAACCAATATCAACATCCCTCATTTTATGGCATACATTCACCTAGACTTACCCTTCGACAATGTTGAAGCCCATAGATTTTACTCTATTTTATAATAAGTGCAGCTATCCACGCAATATTTATTTGAAAATATACATTGTTGAAACGCCATACTCCAATTAAATCAAAAGACTTGAAACAAAGTGGCATTGACACTAACGAAAGGACATTAAGACGTTTCGACAATGTTTATGTTGGAAAAGTGATAATAGCTACGTTCCAATTAACTATTATGGGTTTCGTATAAGTCGGAAGGGCATAACAAAATTTTTGAAGTGTCAACACTAAATTGAAATAATGCAAACAGATGTGCTTATCTCAATTTTAGGGTTTTGACAAAGTCGAAAGGTTGACTAAGGGTTTCGACGATAACAGAAAGTATATATTTCTTAATTCAATTCACAATAATGGACGTTAATTTTTAACTTTTAGTATCCTCCAAGATAAATTAAAATTGGGCATAATACGTTTCGAGCTTGAATCCGCATCCAACAGCGACAAATAACCCCAAATTTGGCAAATTCAAGTTTGAACCTAATTGATGCCATAGATTAGGCAAAATCAACATAAAAATTGATTTTAGAATCATCTTACATGGACAACAAACTTGAATCAATTTCTAAATTCAAAACAGTAACGTGGACTTAAACCTTAGAAATTTGAAATCAAAATTGAATATGAAAAACCGATTTCTAATATGGAACATTGGATACTCACCTTAGATTTGGATTTCCGTCTCTTAAAATCGTGAATTTAGTGAGAGATTAAAAGATTTGATTCTTGCTCCAAGATTTTTGATTGCATGTAAATGAAAAGGAAGAAGAGGGAAATGTAATTTATAAGCAAGACGGATGCAAGGAAAACCATTCGATCAGATTTAAATAAATGGCCAAGATTCACTCAGGAATACCAATAGGCAGGAAAATTTTGTGCCGAAGCAATGGAAGGTGTTGTATCGAATTAGTTGACTTGAAAAGTCATGACCTTCCCTTCGCTAGGGGGGCAAATGTTATCATCAAAAATTACTTCAACCTTGTCAAATCCCAAAAGAATACGAAAGAAAGCTTCTTTAAGAATGATGGCGATAGCAAGGCCTTTGGAAAGAGTTGAAGCGATGTTTCTGCAAGTATTAGACAAACCATGGGCTTCCGAAGAGGTCGAAAGGGGACAAAACTACCCTTTCGCTTCAGTTGATCTCTTTCGCAATGTTGATTCGACATTCATTAAAAGGGGTTTTGCAAGAGACTACTACTTCAGAAAAAGCTACCTTCCGAAGGTATCGAAGGAGTACAATGCCTTCGAAGGAATTGAAGTTGCTAAAGTGGGGCTGCAAGCATCATATACTTCTGCAAGGAATGAAAAATAAGGGCTTCCTTTGACATTACCCCTTCTGCATATATCAAACCCTTCGATATGGTTGGTTCCATCACCGTCTACCTTCCATAGGATAAGATTATACCAAAATATCCCTTTCGGAAGCATGGTTTTGCAAAGACTAGCCTTTCAAATCAGTTTAACATGCATCAATGTTGCTTCCACAAGCGTTAGAAGATAGGCTTCCGCATTAATCAAAGATGAGAGTTGCTCATATGCCTTCTGATGGAGTCGAAGGCATCCAAGGCTCACTCGAAAGCAACATTAGAGAGACGCTCTAGATTCAACAGCAGCAGAAGGTCATCAAGGCATCCTTTCAACTAAATCCAAAGGACTGATGTGAAAGTGCCTAACCTGCGTTTATAAATAAGACCCAAAGGGTGTTGTTTGGGGGATTTGAATTCATTCTTTCCACACTTATTCTTTTCTTAAGTTTGTAAACCCTAATTTGAAAATTGAATTGGGGATTTCACTTTATTGTAGTATTTAAGCCCTTGTATTCATGAAAATTATCAATAAAGAAAATACATGGTACTTTCGAATGCATGGAGTCTGATTCACTGCTTACATATGGTTTCAGTTATGGAGTATACACATCAATGCCTATCGAAGGGGTTCCTTTTGAAGGAGTAGGAGCGTTTCGACTTAGTTAAAACCCTTTTTAATCCCATTAGGTCACAATCTTATATTACTTCAACTGATTCGAAAGTGGTTTCGAAGGGGGCATTCACTCCTCTAATCTTGCTTTGGGGTGTTGACAAAATCTCTTGTTAACACATAACACTTAAAAAAGAAATTTTAATCAATTGAAATCATTTTTTTATCCATTAATTTATTTCACAGGAAATTAGTTTGTCAAAAAAAAATTAGAATCCTTTTCACTTTATTTAAAAATTATTAAAATAAATAATTATTTCTTTATTACACCGTGCCAAAATCCAAACCAACTTAAATTTTTAAAAAAATCAAATTTTAATTATTCTTTCCAAATCATATTGTCGAAATGTCTCGTTGTAGTGTTTTAGGAACCCCTATCGATAACATTGGTCAAACGCATCGACCATAATTCTTAAAAACTCTCAGCGGACAAATTAACACAAATTATATCATAAAATTTCTATTTTAATTTAATCTTCTTTTAAAATAAATAAATTTCAAACCGATTATCCAAATTAAATTTACTTCTCAATCTAACTCTTTAAATTAACAGTTAGAATTTATTAATCAATTATTAATTAGATAATTATTAACCAGGTTGTAACGGATCTGCTGTGTAGTGACTGATGGACTACGATAAACAAATGAATAGATCATAAATTTTTTATGTCAATTCATATAGTAATCTAATACAGAACAAGGATATCAAAAAGCAAAACTTACACCTTGTTGTTGCATTTGCATAGGTAGACTGCCATATTGCTCTGACACTCAAGTTACTTTTGCTTAGTTTCTATTACGTTCAAATATGTCATTTCACAAGTTAACTCTATATAAAACATGATATTAATCGGTGTTGTATTTAAACTTTAAAGAAACCTATGTCATTATAATGAGTGTGTGGCATCAGACCGGATCTCTCCAAATCTCTGGTGAACACTAGTAAAAGGATAAAAGAACTATTATAGTATCATTTAATGCAATATTTATATATCATGTATTCAAAAAAGAAAATTTGTCATCACATGAATAATTATAGTATCACTAATATAGTATCAGCTTCTTTAATCAATACATAAACAAGCTTATGTTCATCCTCCGCCATCACATGAATTTTCTAGAAAAAAAATTATCACTAGTTTACCACTTTTAGAAAAACATTTGCTAAATAAATTGTGTGTATTAACTTCTACTAGTTGGATTTAGTTTTGGTTCCTAACCTTAATATTTTTTTTAGGATGATATGACCTTGTTTGCAAGGTTGAAAGGTATACAAATAAACAGAACGTGGAGCCTATTGCCTACCCATATGATTGTGTCTACCTAATATAATGGAGGATGCAAAAGAACCTTTAAGTTTTTGATGGTGGTCCTAGATGGAAAATGTATGGTTGGCATTAAAGTTTTCCTTTTATATTTATTAACATTAAAAATACTACTTCTATAATAGATGAATGTCCCTGGAACCATTATCAATATGATATTACATTGAAGATCTTATGTGTAACACGAGTTAAATAAGCTTAAATGTTATGCAACCTACTGTGAATGAACAATATGAAATTCAAAATGAAGCGAAGAAGCCCCTAAATTAGGAATATGTCAAACTATAAATAAGGTACTTACTCTTACTTATGTTAATACTGATGATAGTTTAGGAAGATTGAGAGTTATAATATGTTACAATTAAAAGATTAGGGATGAGCAACGTAATTTGATAGAAAAAATAAATACCATGTTCTCAGCTTGTATTGTGTCCTGTAGCAATAATAGTTACTTATTAATTAAATTGTATATAATTCTGCTAATGATGCAAAATCTTATTAACAATCCATCTTTTTGGCTTATGCTAATGATGTGCATGTAAAAGTGTATATTTTTACCTTTGTAACGACCCAATTTTTCGACGCCCGAAAGTCGACATCAATACGCCCACTATATCAAATGCTGAACCATCGAATGCCGGAAAATCGAATCATTAGGGTTAAAGAAGAAAGAGGTAGAAGAAGAAAGAAGAAAGAAGAAAAAACAGAAACAATATCAGAATCTCACAATTGCAGCGGAACAATATATAATAGATAAATGAATAATCTTTAAAGCAAAGAACTATATCAGTTCATACAATACATCATCAGAGTTTACAACAACACACAACACTGGCAGTTATAATAACCTGCCCATATGATTGAATACACAACGGAATGATAATAGTATACGGAAGTACGTCCCGCCATCCAACTCACCTCCTGATCTCCACAACATACTTTTCTGACTTCGCTCCAGAACAACTGATAACTCCACACACTCCCATATTTAATCTTCTTTTATTAAAATAAATGAGCATATTAGAGTATTTTACATATTTAGACCAAAATCTAAATTGTTTTCAAATCATCATTCATTCATCTTCATTTGAGGGCAAAATGGTAATTTTGTGTATGGATTAATTTTGAGAAAATTTATTGGCACATTTGAATTTTTATTTGTAGGAAATTGAGTACAAATTGGATGGAGGTTCATGGATGTATGCATGCACATATGTTCAAAGCAAATGAAGAAAGGAAATAAAAAGAATTCATGCAACATGGAGGAGCCTACATGCCCACTAACTAATGGACCATAATTAAAAGCACATGCACATGCTAATAGAGACTTAAAGGCATGTTAGTGGAGATTAATTAATTCTCTAATGATTACTTGGAGGTTACACAATCTCAAAGGCATTTTTGGTAGTCCCCTAAAAATGGAATTAGAGTTTTAAACATGTATAAATACCCCTTATGTTTCATGTAATTAGCTCTCTTTTATGCAAAGTTGTAGCACAAAATTAATGATAAATAAAATATCTCCTTAATGGCTTCTTAGCCTTGTTCTTTACTTTCATGCATTTTTATTTCATGTTTTCTTTTATTGTTATTTTATTTTATGCTCTCTTATTTGGTTTATGCTTCTCTTATTTTATTTAGTAGCATAGATTTAATTCTTGCAATTAGTTTAGTTTTATTTCATGCAAGTAGTTAGCTCTCTTTTCTTTTAATTAGCTCTCATTTTCCTTGTTTTTTAATGTTGAAATCGCATTATGTTAACATGTATTCAAATATGAGAAGCTAAACCCCTTCAATTTAGAGGTAATAAAGCTCTCATGAAACTTATTAAATTAACACAATGATTTCATTTATGATCTCTCTTTTGTGCTTAATGAAAATTAAGAATGACGGTAGTTTATGTTTCTTTTTTTAGTGAATTTGATAGCCTATGTTGACAACTCAAATGGGCTATGCTTAATCCAATATAAACATAAACTATTTGATCATTTGCCTAAGTGATTTTGATGATGAAAGTCCAACTAGAATCAAAATTTGATGATCTATGTTATTAGTTCATAGCAAATAGATCATGCTTAAAATAGATTTTATTTTTAATCACGTCATTTTCATAAGAATTGACAAGTGTGATTGAATGGTGTGTTAAAGTATGATGGTTTAAGCTATGTGAATTAATAGCACAAATAAACCATACTTACAATAAACACATCAATCATTTCTACTTAAAATTTAGATGAGAGATTATAGATGAATTTTATGTTGATTTATATGAATAATTGAAAGTGGATTTGCCTCTAAATTACTCCATAATCTCATAATTTTATTCTCATTTACATTCTATTTTTAATTCATTTTTCTACAATTTTCTTAGTTTAAAACTAGTTCAAAACCTTGGGCAAATTTGATTGAGTAATATTAGTATTTAATTCTTTCCCTGTGGATCGACCCGTACTCACATACATACTACGATTGTACGCCATGTGCTTGCGGTTTTATAACGATTATATTTACAACATTTTCTAATCGATAGAAAATTCGTCGTTAAACAAGTTTCTGGCGTCGTTGCCGGAGAACGAACCCGGGTCACCCGCGTGACAGGCGGGAATACTCACCACTATACTACAAATCAAATTTCATTCGTAGTTGCATTGTTAATACACGTTTAATTTCTATTTTGCATTCATTTCATTTTCTTTTCTTTTCTAAGGGCAATACCCAAATCCACATAAGGTGGGGGATTTCATCACCCCTTCCTTAGCCCACAAATTGCATTTCATCGTAGAATTTGACTAATAATAAAGGTTAGACTTTGGACTTAAGGGTGTCACGAGCTCATTTTGGGCTTAATTGTACCTTGACAATTTGTCTTCTTTTAACAACTTATTTCTTGGTATCTAAGATACGGCAGAGCAATAATCATTTATAAATATTACCGTGATTCGTAAATATTATAGTGATTGTTTCTTTGAAGGTACTTAAACCTTCGGTTGCATTGCTACGGTGATTCGCGGTGCACCGATAACTCCTGTCTGTTATCTGGCTAAGAACTATTTTGTTGGATTAAGTCAAAGTGTGATTATACAATTTTGGATTAGGAGCTACTAAGGATAGAATATTTGCAGTTAAGTCCTTGCATTCATTTAGTTGCATTAGTACATACATATATAACAAAATCAAAAAATCCAAAAACAAGCATTTTACTTAATTTGGTTTTTTTAAAACCAAAAATAAAAAAATAATCTTCTCAAAAACAAAAAACTGAAATAAAAAAAATAAAAACATTTTTTATTAGAAAAAAAGAGATGTTTTTTAAAATCAAAAAAAAAAATCAAATCTCCCTTTGGAAAAATAAATTCTTTTTGGTAAATATTTTTCCTTTAAAAAAAACAAAAGAAAAGAATTTTTCACTTCATTTCATTCTCTAAACCTTGTTTCATTCTCTTAACCTTGATTCTCGCATCTTTCTCTCCTTGATCTTTTCACTTTTGCATGAGTACCTGGACTCGTGACACAACGACAAATCGTTTAACTCGAAAGAACAATCCTCCAACGATGGCTAATGAAAACGCTCCCCGAACTCTCATGGATAGAATCTTTCCCGATAGAGTTTCTATTCCTTCTTGTATCACATTAACCACCCCAATGGGTAATCACTTCGAAATTCATTCAAATCATATTGCCACACTCCCTAAATTTGGCAATTTTGAACATGTTGACCAATACATCTTCTTAACGAAATTTGAACAAGTATGTGCAACCATTAAACTCCAACAATTATGTGACGATGGAATCTTCCATTCACCCTTATCGATTATGCTGAAAAATGGTTGTACAACTTACCTTCGAACTCGATCAAAACCTGGGACGAATTCATTAAAATTTTCTTAAAAAAATTCTACCCCTTGGAAAAAATGACCAAAATACGAAACGAAATTGTGAATTTTCATCAATTCAGGGGTGAACCTTTCGAAAAATACTTTGAAAGATTTAAAGAGCTTTTGATAAAATGTCCACACTATATTTTTAAAATGGACTCTTTGCCAAATCCTATACGATGGACTTGAAAATAGTTCACGAACCATGCTTGAATTGATGTGCTAAGGCAATTTTCTCGCCCAACATCACGACGATGCTTGGCAATTCCTTGAAAACTAGGCTGAAAAATCATCCTAATAGGAACGTTCTAACGAGAAATCCCTTTATTCACGATCGAGCAGACACTCGATAGGATCGTCGTTGGCTTTGGAAGCTAAAATCGATGCAATGATCAACAAATTCGACAATGTTTTCTCATTTAATCAAATGAACCAAGCTTCCTAACCATTGTATTATGAATGTAATGATCCAAACCACATCCCCGATCAGTGCTCTCATTTGGTAGAACAACTCAATGCTTTTAACAAGATTAAGAATGACCTATTTTCTCCAACGTACAATCCCAGTTAGAGAAATCATCCTAACTTTGCATGGAACCAAGATAATTCTAACACGAATTTGGTTCGTCCCAATTTTCAAGCATTTTTGAACAATGCTTTGAATCCTCCTTTTTAGTCCAACCCCTTTCAACAAAAACTTTCTCCTCCGTCTCAAAATAAACCGCAATTGCTCCCCAAGACGATAAATGATTGACTTCACTTGAGAAAAGTCTTGAAACTTTAGCTCAAGCGACCACTAAAAACCTCAAATCAAATAGCAATTTACAAAATTTGTTAACCTCGTACATGCAAAATACAAATCAATCAATTGCTAAACTTGAAATGCAAATGTGTCAATTAGCCACTTCTGTGAGTGAACGTGAATGAGGCACATTCCTAAGTCAGCCAATTCTGAACCCTAGAAATCAAAACACGAACTCGAATCAAGCTCATGTCGTTCAAGAGAGCAGTGTGAACAAAATGAATGCTATCATGACTTTGCATTCTGGTAAACAAATCGATAATCAAGTTTTTATCCAAACGATTTACCGAAAGCTCCTCTTGGCACTTCGAAAATAACAAGCGATTCTAAACAAAACATCGAGCCAAATATCGAATTAAATTACAATCCAAATTCTTCTTATACTCAAGTAGACCGACCTACTGAGTATCAAATTCCATTTCCACATCGACTTCGACCTAAGAAACATTCTGATCAAATGGAAAAGATGTTGGAAATTTTCAAACAAGTCAAAGTGAACATTCCACTCTTGGATATCGTTCAACAAGTCCCAACTTACGCTAAGTTTCTAAAGGAATTGTGTACTCAAAAACGACACAATCATGTACCCAAGAAAGTTTTCTTAGCTGCCAGTCTTAGCGAAGTCTTGACTTAATCAATTCCCATAAAATACAAAGATCATGGATGTCCGACGATCTCATGTACAATAGGAGACAAGACGATTAATAAGTGTTTACTAGACTTGGGTGCGAGTGTTAATTTGATTCCTTATTCAGTCTATCAGCAACTTGGCTTGGGTGAACTAAAACCGACAAAAGTAACTCTTTAATTTGTCGATCGTTCGATAAAGAAACCCGTGGGAGAAATTGAGGATGTACTCATCAAAATTGGTCAATTCATATTCCCCGTCAATTTCATCGTCCTTGAAACACAAACCGTGAACAATCCGATGAGTCAAATTCCATTGATTTTAGGACGACCTTTCTTAGCCACATCAAATGCCTTATTCAATTGTCGAAATGGTTCGATGAAAATTTCTTTTGGAAACACGACTTTGTATGTTACCATCTTCAATCTTGAAAATCAATCGAACGAACCACTTGACCAAATGTTGGAAGTTAGCTCCATTCAAAAAAATTTAGACAACGAAACAGTTGACCTTAACAACGAATGCGAGATCGAATACGAACAACTGTTTCAAGACGAGTCTACCGAGATCGAAAACACACTTCAGTTTGAACCACTCACTATTCAGTCGGAACTTCAAACAAATTAGTGATTGAGCAACCCCCTAGGTTGGAACTCAAACCTCTTCCTGATCACCTTAAGTAAGCATGCTTAGGTGACAACGAAACATTTCCTATCATAATTTCTTTAAATCTTTCTTTTGATCAAGAAGCTTTCCTTCTTTCAATTATGTCGAAAAATAAAGAGGCAATTAGATGGTCAATTACTGATATTAAGGGAATACATCCTGCTCTTGTTCAATATGGTATCTACTTAGTTGACGAAGCCAAGCCTGTTCGTGATGCACAATGAAGGCTTAACCTAAAAATGAAGGATGTGGTTCGAGACAAATTTCTTAAACTCCTCGATAACAGAATCATATACCCCATTTCTAATAGTTCATAGGTTGGCCCAATTTAGGTCGTGCCTAAAAAGTCCAGACTTACCATTATCGCTAACGATGTTAACGAACTCATTCCAACTCGTACTCAAATGGGTTGGTGTGCTTGCATTGATTATTAAAAATTAAATGCTGCAACATGTAAAGATCACTTTCCTCTTCCTTTCATTGACCAAATGCTTGAACGATTAGTCAATCCTGAATTCTATTGCTTTCTTGAGGGTTACTCCGGTTATAACCAAATTTCGTTCGCTCCCGAAGATCAAGAGAAAACGACTTTCACATGTCCCTTCGGCACCTTTGCATATCAACATATGCCATTTAGCCTTTGCAACGCTCCTGCTACTTTTCAAATAAGCATGGTCAGCATCTTTTCTGACATGATCGAACGCTTTTTAGAAGTATTTATGGACAAATTTTCCATCTTTGGAAACTCTTTTTCTGAGTGCTTACACCATCTCGAGATGGTTTTGAATCGATGCAAGGACAAACACTTGACGTTAAATTGGGAAAAATGTCATTTTATGGTCAAACATGGCATTGTCCTTGGGCATGTCATTTCAAACAAAAGCATTGAGGTAAATAAAGCGAAAGTTGACGTAATTGAAAATCTACCCATTCCCAAATCTATCAAGGATATTCGTTCATTTCTAGGACACAATGGTTTTTATCGACGCTTTGTGAAAGACTTTAGTAAAATTGCTCGACCTTTGGCGGCTCTTCTTGAAAAAGGCGTTCCATTTGACTTTAATTCTAACTGTGTTTCTGCTTTAGAACGTCTTAAAAACAAACTCATTTCCGCGCCCATCATTTGTTTACCCAATTGGGATCTTCCTTTCAAAATAATGTGTGACGCCTCTAACTTCACAATTGGTGCTGTCTTAGGACAATGCATCAACAAAATTCTTCATGTCATCTACTATGCTAATATGACTCTAATTGATGCTCAACTCTATTACACAACCATCGAAAAATAGCTTCTAGCGGTAGTCTTTGCGCTCGAAAAGTTCCGACCTTATTTGATTGGCTCACACATTACAGTTTACACCGACCACTCCGCTCTTAGGTACCTTTTCACTAAAAAGGATGCTAAGTCTTATTTAATCCATTGGATCCTTTTACTCTAAGAATTTGACCTTACGATCAAAGACAAAAAAGGATCTTACAACGTCATCGCTGATCATCTATTGCATCTCCTAAATGCACCATCTTCTTTACCGATCAACGAGAACTTTCCCAATGAACAACTCATTTCGGTTTTCGTCGATCCATGGTATGCCGATATAGTGAACTATTTAGTCACTAAGGAAACTCCTTCATTTTGGTCAAAACAAGATAAATAGAAATTTCTTTCCCAAATCAATTACTTCTATTGGGATGATCCATACTTATTTAAGTATTGTTTCAACAAATCATTCGATGTTGCATCCATGATTGTGAAATTAAAAGTGTTCTTTCGTTTTGTCATGGCCAAGCTTGTGGTGGTCACTTCGGTCCTAAGAAAACAGCGGAAAAGGTGCTCCAATACATTTTTTACTGGCCTACACTTTTCAAAGATGCATTTGAGTTCTGTAAAACTTGCGATCGCTGCCAAATGTTAGGAAAAATCTCTCGACAAAACATGATGCCTTTGAATCTCATTCTTACGATCGAAATTTTTGACGTTTAGGGGATTGACTTTATGGGACCGTTTCCCAACTCTTTCGGAAATCTGTACATTCTTCTTGCTGTTGCTTACATCTCTAAATGGTTTGAATCCATTCCATGTCAAACAAATGACCACATAGTTGTTGTGAAATTCATAAAAGAAAACACCTTTTCGAGGTTTGGAACACCTCGCACAATAATAAGCGATAATGGAACCCATTTCTGTAATCGATTATTTGAAACTCTAATGAAGAATACTCGATAACCCACAAGTTATCCACTCCTTATCATCCTCAAACTTGTGATTAAGTTAAAGTTTCAAATCACCAAATCAAGCAAATTTTGGAGAAAACTGTAAATAAAAATCGAAAAGATTGGTCATAAAAATTGACAGATGCGCTTTCGGCTTACAGAACTACGTACAAAACCAATCTTAGGATGTCTCCTTTTAGGTTAGTATATGGTAAAGCGTGTCATTTACCTGTCAAATTTGAACATAAAGCGTTGTGGGCGATTAAAAACATAAATGTTTATCTTGAAAAAGCCGGCGAAAAAAGAAAATTGCAAATCAATGAATTAGAGGGGATTAGGAACGACGCGTAAGAAAATGAAAAACTTATGAAAGAACTAAAGTTTTTCATGACAAGTCAATCCTAAGAAAAACATTTTTGCCAGATCAAAGAGTTCTTATATATGACTCTCGACTTCATTTGTTCTCTGGGAAATTAAAATCAAGGTGGATAGGACCATACGTGGTACGCACTATTTTTCCACACGGTGCCATAGAAATAGAAAACCCTAGGGATGGATCAACTTTTAAAGTCAATGGTCATCGTTTAAAACCTTACATGGAGTTGGCGAGTGATCGAGAGGAGGAGCTCATGATTCTTCATGAGCCACACTACGTCTAGTAAGAAATTTTAACCCTCTCTTGTAAATACATACATATTTTTCTCTGTTACACTCATTATATCATGCATTGACTGTGGGAACACAGTCAAAATCAAGTGTGGGGGGAGTCTCATGTTTATTTTGATTTTTCATGGTTTATTTTTTGCATTTTCTTTCCAAAAACAAAAAAAATTCCCAAAACAAAATTTTCTTTTTAGCATATTTATTTACTTTTGAAGAAACACGATAGAATAAGTATATGTTTTTTGTTATTAAATTGAAATTTTTGAACATTTACTTGTCTTAACAAAATAAAATGAAAAGTTTGATTACAAGTAACTATGGTGCAACTAGTATATAGGAAGGTTCATAGGTGATAATTGTGAAGTATATCTTAATTGTAATCTTTATTTAAAAGAGTGGTTGATTTAAAGTAAAGGCGATAACATTTTGATCTTCTAAGTTTAGTGGTGCTAAGATGATTTTGCATAACCCTCCCTTTAAAAAATGAAAACAAAAAAAAAATTCATAAAAATAAGAAACGCCTAGAGTCATGTGTTCACACGTGTGTACACTCGCCACGCTTTGTACCCTTCTCAAGTAAGCCCGAAAGGCAGTGCATGGTCGGTATATCTAGCCTTAGTTTATCTGAGTTAGATGTATGTAAATAAAATTATAATAATAATAATAAACATCTAGAGTCATGTGTTCATACGCAAGTGTGTACACTCGCCATGCTCCATGATCTTCTCACGTAAGCCCGAAAGGTAGTGCATGATCGGTATATATGGTCTCAGTTTATCTGAGTTAGGTGTGTAAATAATAATATTAATATATTTCAAAATAGAGAGAGCAAGCAATTGAAACCCAAGCACTATCTTCACTTATTTGATTTGACTTGTTATTCAAAAGAAATAAAAATGCCACTTTGCAAAACTTTGATAATCAACTAAAGGATTCATTTCATAGTTGCATTATGTTATCAAGCGAAACAACTAGCCAAACTAGAGTCTAATTGTGATGATAACTTAATTTTTGTTTGAATTTTTGATGAGTAAAAAGACTAAAATTTCTTGATAATGACCAAAACTTATATTTAACTTACTCCTGTAAATTTAAAAGTAAATTCTTCATTTGTAAATATTTTCGAAAACTTGCATCATGTAGTCGCATTAGAATTTGCATATCGCATTTGGATTTTGTGGGTAGTATCTACTGAAAACCCTCACGAGACAACACTCGTCCTACTAGGGACACCTAGAGGTTTAACGGCTTATTGCATATGCTCAATGCAATCGTGTATCCTATGAAAATTGATTTATTCTAGTTTTAGATTATTCGATGACGAATAAAAAGATAAGTGTGGGGGTAATTGATGTGCATGTAAAAGTGTATATTTTTACTCCCATTTTAGTCTTCTTTTATTAAAATAAATGAGCATATTATGGTATTTTACATGTTAACCAAAATCTAAACTGTTTTCAAATCATCATTCATTCATCTTCATTTCGGGGAAAAATGGAAATTTTGTGTATGAATTAATTTTGAAAAAATTTATTTGCACATTTTTATTTTTATTTGTAGGAAATTGAGTGCAAATTGGATGGAGCTTCATGGATGTATGCATGCACATATGTTGAAAGCAAACGAAGAAAGGAAATAAAAGAATTCATGCAACATGGAGGAGCCCACATGCCCACTAACTAATGTACCATAATTAAAAGCACATGCACATGTTAATGAAGACTTAAAGGCATGTTAGTGGGGATTAATTAATTCTCTAATGATTACTTGGAGGTTACACAATCTCAAGGGCATTTTGGCAGTTTCCTAAAAATGGAATTAGAGTTTTAAGCATGTATAAATACCCCTTATGTTTCATGTAATTAGCTCTCTTTTATGCAAAGTTGTAGCACTAAATTAATGATAAATAAAATATCTCTTTAATGGCTTCTTAGCCTTGTTCTTTACTTTCATGCATTTTTATATCATGCTTTCTTTTATTGCTATTTTATTTTATACTCTCTTATTTCGTTTATGCTTTTCTTATTTCATGTTAGTAGAATAGATGTAATTCTTGCAATAGTTTAGTTTTATTTCATTCAAGTAATTGGCCCTCTTTTCTTTTAATTAGCTCTCATTTTCCTTGTTTTTTAATGTTGAAATCATTTTATGTCAACATGTATTCAAATATGAGAAGCTAAACCCCTTCAATTTAGGGGTAATGAAGCTCTCATGAAACTTATTAAATTAACATAGAGATTTCATTTATGACATCTCTTTTGTGCTTAATGAAAATTAAGAATGATGGTAGTTTATGTTTCTTTTTTATAGTGAATTTGATAGTCTATGTTGACAACTCAAATGGGTTGTGCTTAATCCAATATAAACATAAAATATTTGATCATTTTCCTAAGTGATTTTGATGATGAAAGTCAAACTAGAATCAAAATTTGATGATCTATGTTATTAGTTCATAGTAAATAGATCGTGCTTAAAATAGATTTTATTTTAAATTTCATGTCATTTTCATCAGAGTTGACAAGTGAGATTGAATGGTGTGTTAGAGTTTGATGGTTTAAGTTGTACTAATTAATAGCATAAATAAACTATATTTATAATAAACACATAAATCATTTCTACTTAAAATTTAGATGAGAGGTTATAGATGAATTTTGTGTTGATTTATATGAATGATTGGAAGTGGATTTGCCTCTAAATTGCTTCTTAATCTCATAGTTTTATTCTCATTTACATTCTATTTTTAGTTCATTTTTCTACAATTTTCTTGGTTTAAAACAAGTTCCAAAACCTTGGACTAATTTGATTGGGTAATATTAGAATTTAATTCTTTCCCTATGGATTGATCTGTACTTGCATACATACTACGATCGTACGCAGTGCACTTGCGGTTTTATAAAGATTATATTTACGACAGTTTTCTAATCGATGGAAAATCCATCATTAAGCAGCTAGTTATATTTGTAATCCTTCGAGTACCATTCTCACTTAATGAATCATCAACAAGAAAACACTTTCGCCAAGCACATGCTATAGATGTCGAGTACCATATTTTATTTGTAATGAATGCAAAAATCAACAAATACACTTGTTTTCAACCGAAAACCATGGTTTTCAGTCAACTAAGTTCATATAGTTGTGTTTGTAGTAGATCAAATTCATGACCAGTGAATCATAGTGTGCATGTTTTCTTGATTCAATAAGAAAATTTATAATTAATAATAATATGTGATACCATTCAAATATATGTTGGTTTTTATCCATGTTTCAGGAACCAAAGATCTTTCAACGCCTCAAATTCACACTTCCATTGAATGACAAAATGATCATTGGTAGACTTAAGAGTATTATCTGTGTCCATAAATGTTGATTGTGGTGAAGGTTTTAGTTCAGGTTTAGAATCATTTTGTTAGAAATTTGCGAAAGGACTGTGATTAGCCATTAATTTACCTGACAGGTTGGTTTATGTGGAAGTATGCAATTGGATAAATGTGTGACAACATAAGTACTACATGGTTTTGCATCTCTTGGAAGAATTTTTGCTTTAAGAATTACTTAGAAATTGTTGTTGATTCTAAAATAAATTAATAAAAAGAAACTAACATAACAAAATTATATTTTATCTGAACCGTTGCTCCAAATGTTTTAAATCATCAAACTTCATGCCATCATTCTTCGTATATCAATTCAAAATTCAACTAATATACCCATATCACCATCCAAAATCATAAGAGCGGCAATGAGGCATTGGGAGAAAATCAAGATGTGACAACGATGAGGTAGGCCAATTCTAGGGTTTCCTTGCTTTGAAAGAGAATCTAAGGATCGATAGAGAGGAAAAATAGATTAGATGAAAGTGGGTTAGATGAGAGAGAGAGGCTGATGAATGGATGAGATCAGAGGGGTTAGGTAAGGAAGCATAGAGTAGTGGGTAGCGATTGTATTCTAAGCTCTTTTTGATAAACGAAAGTAAGAAATGTTTTTATTTTGGGAAGAAAGAGATATATGAGCGGCCTGCAAAAAAGTTTCACCAAAATTTTTGGCGTGAGCATTTTGGTAGAGATTAATGTTATTATAAATAATTAGTAGTTGCATTTAGCTTTGAAATGCTACTAATTAGTGCAACTAATAATAATTTTTCGTGTAGTGCATACCTAACCCGTCCCTGCAACCAAAGAGTTAGCACATGACAATATAATATACTAATCTACAATATCATAAAGGTACTATATAGAATAAAATGTTGGATGTCCAGATATCCCAATCTCCGGTATTTACTCCCAATGATATCTATGAGTGATAGCCCAAGAGAAAAACCAAAGCAACCATAGCATCTATCAAGCAATAGTCACTATCACTCATCCCTGTGCCTTGAATATATGATAACTCGTATAACCCACATGCCAGGGACTAAGGAGATCTCGGTTTTTGCTGTACTCTCATATCACGCAGCCTAAAGCTTGACACATGTCTCGTAGCGTAGAGCTGTAGTGGACCCAAAGCCATTGGTCCAGGGTATATAGATCCCTCCGTTGATCCATGCGCGTCCCCATATATAATACCCCTGCTTCGAATTCAAAAGAAAACTCTTTGAGTATCAATGATTCCTTAGCACATATACATCTGAGCTCTCCTTTGCTCCATTCAGATCAGAGCTCTTCTCTTGCTCAATCCAGTTTCCATTATCTAGGAACCCTCCACGTTCCTCATTCTACGGCTCTCTCCTTTATCGAGCCGCTATCTTCGATACTACTCCATCCATGAGTCACAAACCGAATATACATAGCTTTCATCATGCTGTTACATCGCCATCCAACCTGGTGTGAACAAGCCAACACCTCCAGCATGATCTATAGAACCACTACTTCATTCTCCAGAAGTTCCACCACCATCAGACCCACCAAAACAACTCGGTGCCGACTTAAACAAGTTGGCACCGACTTGTTTGCTTAGCCAATTATTGGCTAACCCTTCTTCCTTGCTTCTAGGACTCTATTCTCAAGTGCTATGAACCCCAACCTATCCATCACAACAACTTAGTCCTATGCCAAAGCCTTCATCTTCAAGTTCTAGAAAACAAATTGGTATGATCTCCAACACTTAGCCAATCTCCTATATCTTGCCTTGGTCCACCTCTACTAGTCTTGCTCTTAAGTTCCCCTACAACCATCGAGCCCTTTGACCAACAGGAACAAGTCGGTACCGACATGAACAAGTCGGTACCGACATGAACAAGTCGGTATCGACTTGTCTACTTAATGAATTTGGATGTGCAACTTGAACCCCAAGCTCTTCCCACACTCCAAAGCCTCCCCTCCAAGTTTCGTCCAATTTCGATTATCTTTGTCTCTGATACAAATTCTAATCCAAATATAAGCCATCAATGAACATATTAATATGAACAAGGTGAATTACAAAGCAATTTCTACAAATCATATTAGAATTCATCAATTTAGGCCATAAACATATGTTAACATGTGATTAAAGTTAGAAAAGGATTTTAAGGTCAAAAATCATATTAAAACCTATAATTCTACCATAAAAACATGCATAGAATAGTGAGAAGTCATAAACCAATCACCAAATTCAACCAATTTGAGTCTCGATCCAAAGTGGACAGTAATGAAAAGAAAATCGAATCAATCAAAATGATGATCTCTATCTTCTAATCAACGATCTATTCACTAATCGTCAATTTGGTTTGATTTAGAGAGCAATTTGGGTGATTTTGGTTGAATCTAGGGTTAATGGGGGTTTAGATCTGATTTGGGAGAGAGGGAAAATCTTTTAATTTGACATATACAGCCCATATTTATAGTAATCTCGAATTAGAGTAATAGACCTAATCACAGGCTTAATTAATTACACACTAATTCTGGCCAGCAACTGTCTAAGCTTAAAACAAGCATAACTTCCTAATCGTAAGTTCGTTTTTCTATGATGACCACTCTATGGAATGTGAAACCATTATCCTGAAATAATGAAACCTGTTTGAGAGCCTAATTCGACTCTTATCAAAAGTTACAGTCCAAACAAGATTTTTAGTGTCAAATATATCGCATAGAAATTTGGGAAAAGTCACAGGCCTGTAAAATGTCCATAAGAGTCATATCCCAAAATTATAGAATCATACGACCTCATATGAATAAAACAAAAATATTTTACAATCATTCGATATGTAAAATATGAGTTGTTACATTCTCCCCACCTTTAGGAATTTCATCCCCGAAATCCCTAAACAAGCCAAAATATAAGCAACCACAGTTAACCCGCATTCATACCCACCATAAGCAACCATCAAACATCTCAAACAAGCAATCAATAGTATTGGTGAACTTACCCTAGCATGTAGAATACTAACATATCAAATATAATATACAATGGCGAAAGTAGATACGATAAATAGTGGATCTTACCATTCAAAGAGCTCCGGACACGTAATCCTCATGCTCTCCTCGGTCTTCCATGTACAATCGTTATCACTCCCACTCCATTGTGTCTTCACTACCTTCATCGACTTTCTCCAAAGCTGTTTCGTATCATACCCAACAACATGAAGCGGTCTACGAGATCTAGAAACTTCTAGTTCTACCTCAACATTTTCTAGCTGATCTGATGTAATCATCATGCCTAAGTCATGTACAAACTTCCATAGATAAGAGACATGAAAACCGATGTGAACACCCGCCATTTTTTGAGGTAAGTCGACCCTATAGTCTAACTTTCTAATCCTCTCAACTATCGGATAAGGACCTATGAATCTCGGTGCCAACTTCCCCTTTCTACCGAATTAAACTACATTCTTCAAAGGAGAAACCTTTACAAATACTATATCTCCGACAAATAAACTCTAAATTTCTTCGTCTCCTATTAGCGTAGCTTTTCTGTCGATCCTGAGCAGCTTTCATTCATTGCCCTGCTTCTCACCAACATGAAGGAGCATTACATGGTCGACCATACAATGCTTCATAAGGAGTCATGCCAATACTCGACTAGTAACTGTTGTTGCATGCAAACTCTGCCAGATGTAGATGGCCATCTTATTATCCTCCAAAATCTATAATGCATGCTCGGAAGAGATCTTCCAATATACAATTTACTCTTTCGGTTTACCCATCCATTTGCGGGTGGTAAGCTATACTAAGATGCAGCTCAATCCTAATGCTTCTAGTAAGCTCGTCCAAAACCCACCAATGAACAACGAGTCTCGGTCGCTCACAATTCTCTTTGGCATACCATGAAATCGTACTATCCACTTTACAAACAAGTCTGCTATCTTGGACGCCATTCTATTTGACTTGATGGGTATAGATCTTGGTCAACCGATCAACCAAAACCTAAATGCTATCGTAACTTGCTCGAGTTCTTGGTTGTCCATCAATAAAATTAATCAATACTTGCTCCCATTTAGACTTGGGAATATCTAGCGGTTGCAACAATCCACTGGGTTTCTTCTACTCTGCCTTTATCAATTGGCAGTTCATACACTTCGAGATGAGTGCCCCAACATCCCTCTTCATGTCTTTCCAGTAGTAAGTCTTCTTCATATCTCGGTACATCTTGTTACCGTCGAGATGAATATTTAACCTGGAATGCTGACACCCTCATAGCACTTTATCTTGTAATCCATCCACATTTGGAATAAACAATCTTCCATTCGTACGAAGCCAACCCTCTCGGTCGAGTTCGTGTTGCTTCATGTCTTCGGATTCTACTCCTTCCACTATCTTTGCTATGATCTCTGCCAGCCTAGCATCTCGTTTTTGACTAGCACCAATCGTTTCAATTAGAGTAAGTCTGATTGAAAAACTTGTCAACATTTCTGGTCTCAGCTTGCAATGAAGCTTGAAATCATATCCAACAATATACTCAATCTACTTCCATTCCAAGAACATTACTCCCAAACTAGCATGTCTTCTACTCAATTCATCAGCGACTGCATTCCCTTTTCTTGGTGTATAAGAAATGCTAAAATCGTAAGAGGCTATTAACTCTAACCACCGTCACTGATGAAGGTTGAGATCCTTCTGAGAGAAAATGTACTTCAAAGATTTGTGGTCCGTAAATAGCTCAAACCTTTCTCCTAGCAGATAATGCCTCCACATCTTCAATGAAAAAACTATCGTCGTCAATTCCAAATCATGAGTCGGATAATTCCCTTCGTGCGGTTTTATCTGTCGACTAGCACAAGCAACAACTTTTCTCTTCTGCATCAATACCGCACCCAATCCAGTACCACAGGCGTCTATATATACTATCATTCCTCATTTCCGCTTGGAATGGTCAACATTGGTGCACTCGTCAACCTCTCTTTTAGAATCACAAATGCATGCTCACATTTTGCGTCCCAAACAAAAGCCTGATTCTTCTTCGTCAAATTGGTCAACAGTGCCACTATTTTTGAGAAGTCCTTGATGAAGTATCTATAGTATCCCACCAATCCTAGAAAACTCCTCACATCCGTAGCATTCTTGGGCTAGTTCCAATCCTAGACAACTGCCACCTTTGTAGGATCTACTGCTATAACCTATCTTGAAATGACATGACCCAAGAATCTCAGTTCTCTCTAGAAGTGACACGTAGAGAACTTCACTCTCAACTTGTGCTTCCTCAATATTTCTAGCACAATCCTCAAGTGTGCCTTGTGCTCCTCTTCAGTTCTGGACTAGATCATAATATCATCCATGAATACAAGCACGAACTTGTTTAGCTGGTCATTGAAAATTGGATTCATGAGATCCACAAAGAATGCCAGAGCGTTGGTCAATCCAAATGGCATCACCAACCACTCATAAAAACCCGATGGCATATGAAACACAGTAATAGGCACACTCTCCTTCGCTACTTTCAACTGGTGAAATCACGTTGCCAAATCCATTTGAGAGAACACATTTGCATCGTAGAGCTGATCGAACAAGTCATCAATCCGCGGGAGTGGATACTTGTTCTTCTTCGTCACTTTATTCAGCTCACGATAATCCACACACAACCTCAAAGAGCCATCTACCTTAATTGTGAATACTACATGTACACCCCCACTCAGATATGCTTCTTCGAATGAACCCTCTCCTTAATAGGTCATTCACATGCACCTCTAATTCCTTCTACTCTCTGGGTGCCATACGCCTCTAAAGCATAACTATAGGTCTGGCTTCCTTCACTAAGTCTATCTGAAACTCAACCTCTCTATGTGGCTGCAATCCAGTCACTTCCTCAAAGACATCCGGATACTCTCCAGCGATAGGCACAGATGATAACCCCTCCTATGAAACCTCCAAATATAGAAAGCTAACCATCACCCCATCCTCTGGTAGGCAGCTAATCACTACCGTTCACCCTTTCACATCTCCGATTGTCACCAATAGCTTCTCGCAATCCACTATTGCCGCACACTTCTTAAGGCAGTCTATTCCTAAGATAATCCCGAACCTAACAAAATTCAAGACAAAACAATCAAAAATAAAAGAGCATCCATGACTCGATAAAAATAAACCGATACAAACCATGCACAGGTTAGTAGAGCCTCTAACAGGATTGTTGAATATGTTAGTATATGATTTTTGTTTGATGATAATAAACATATATATATATATTCATTTAAATGTATTTGTTCGTGTACTATTTTATTTTTCACATAATTAAATAAATATTTGCTGAATAAAATAAATAACACAGAATTTAAGTTCAAACGGATATTTTATTCAAACGAATATTTTATTACAATTTTGAATAGTACAAATTTGAGCTCTCACTACATATATACATTTTTCAATTACATTAAAATTTCGAATACATCACAAATTTCACTTTACATTGTTCACCTCACTACATATCACTCATTCACTCGTATTTTATCTTCGACTTTGCTCCAGCCTGAATCCAGCATCTGAATTATCTGCAAAATAAACACTAACGCAGTAAAATTGAAAAAGAAATATTTTTTGCAGTGTAAACTAAAATGTGTATTTTGAAAATGTTATTTGCCTCAGTTATTTGGGTTGTTCGTCATCATTTTTGAATTCATCTACACGAACAACTTGTGACATGCACAGTGTATCACTATACATGCCACAAGGCCGTGCACACCGATATACACTTGATAAAAATGCAGGGACGGGTGAGCACAAGGTCAAACCCAATCAAAAGCTAGGTTCAACTCAGGTGCAATACAAATACATCACAAAATTATCGAGTACAAGTTCTCATGCAACAAGAAGACAAAACCAGACCATGCTAACAAGTGCACAATTGTGTACACATGAACCAACTATTTTCACAAGACTCAAATCAAGCTTCAGATCAAACAGTAATGAACCAAACCAGTACAAAAGGTGGTGTACAACACATAAAGGAGCCACAAGTGAATGGCCAAGACCAAACACAAGAAAGAAGGCAGCAGAGAAAGTTCACCAGACTTCATAATCTAACAAATATGACAACTGCCTCAATCATATGTACAAAATGTGTAAGCAGCGGTTCAGATACAACATAGCAGAGAAATGGCATGTATGAAGACCAACAGTGAAACAGAAGGTGAGTGCAAAGATCACAAATTCATCTGAATGCAATGACCAGAGGCAACAACCATATGCAAGCAATCAATTGCACCAGGGCAGTGCACAAAAAGACAGTGAACAATGAAATGCAAAGTTCAGAAGCAACAACCGAGTTCAGTTACTAGACTACATGATACTACAGCAACTACTAGAGTCCATCAGTTCAGAAGCAACAACAAAGTGGTAAATCAGACTACATACATAAGCAACCAGACTCAAGAAAATGTGCAACTTAATACAAGTGCAGACTGCACAGACAAGTTCAATGCACAGTGCAGACTAACGAACATACTTGAACTAGACATAGTGCAACAGTGGTGACACACACATACATCAGGACAGATGCATAAAAATGAAACCAGAGGAATGAAGAAGTCAACATATATGCAACAGAGTGGAATGCAAGACAACACAAAGGAGCACTTGAAGCTCACATGAAATGCAATCAGACTCAACCAAATGATCAGACCATAAGTACAAACCAAGCATACAACTTCATATGCACTGGCTCAAAACATATGCAACATGAGGACATTCAAAATATGCAGCAGTTTTTCAAAGAGGAAACAGCATATATGCAGTGATGAATAAGACTGCAATACCAAAGTAAAATCACACACATATATATATATACATACATACATATATGTATATATATATATGTATGGAGACAATCAACCAAAGCTAGCAGTCTATATGAAGCAAAGTCTAGAATATCACAAATGCAAACAACAAAGATGACTACAGTTCAAGTTTCAAACACAAACCAAAGCTCAATGCAACACAGACCAGAGCATCACAAGCATACATATATACATGCGCAAACACACATGTATACATGTATATATATATATATATATAAATATATATGTAGTGCGACCAGATCAGTTCAAATGCAAAGATGAACAAAGTCAATGTCGTAGAAATTTCAATCTGAACATGTCAGATTTTAAAATAACAAAGTCAAAGCCGTGGTGGCCAAGGAATCGAACAAGTCATAAAAGAAATTAAAAGAAAGCTGATTATCTCAAAATATTATCACAAATTCAAAGTGGCCGAAGTCAAACCAGAAAAGAACGGAACCAAATCCACAGCAAACGCAAGCCGTGATAATCAAGCAAAGGAATATACGAATTGAAACAGTCTAAACAAATCATATGTATTCAAGCAAAATTGAACGGTAGAGAATAATTATCAGACGAATTCAACTAAACAGAAATTAAGGGAATCGATCCTTGTTTAAACCATTAACATCATCGGCATACAAAATCATCGAGTTCAAGCATATCAACGAGAATAAATAAAGGAAATCGCATACCAGTTCATTCAAATCTAACTTGCCAAAATTGAAGCAGCCGTTTGCAAATCAAAGAAACGATCGATCGACCAAGCAAGCAACGCAAAAACATCTATTCGATCAATCAACTGAAGTTGACGTCTTCAAATTTACAGAAGCCCTAATTGTAGAAAGAGGAACGAGGCAGCCATTTTCATAAAGTGGATATGGTCGATAATATAAAAGGAAAAGAGGGATATTTTTTATCACTGCATTTATTTTGGGCCGGATTAATACTTTGGGCTTTTATTTTAAAATAAGGTTTCTAGTTTTGTTTTAGTTATTTTTATTTCGTAATTTACTTTTAATTTTTTATAAAATTCTAGTCGTGTGATTAGGGGACAAACTACGGTGGTGTAGTTCGAGAATTCGCAACTCAGTGGCTGAGTTATGGCAGGGGAGTGTAGAGTTAGGTTAGTCGATAGCGGGTGTCGCGAGTTTATGTATGTAAGCGTTTGACTACTTAATTTCTAGTAGAAACCTTGGGGGCAGCACGTAGGCAGCGTTTTGCCGAAGCTGAGAAAATCTATGTTGTTCTATTTCTACTTTTATTATTATGTTGTTATCTGTGCTACAGTCATTTTCTATATTTCCGCATTAACTTTTATAATTATTAGTATCACCCTATTCACCCCTCTCCCTCTAGGGTGAAATCGATCCTACAAGTGGTATCAGAGCTAGGAACAAAAGCAAATTTTTGCTTGAAAATTTTGATTTTTCCAAAACCAATTTTTGTTTTAAAAAATTGATTTTTTTTAAATGGCTTCTTTTAATAATGCTTTTGCTGAGGGTCAGTCCGTAGTTAGACCACCTATGTTCAATGGTGAATATGCTTACTGGAAAAATAAAATGAAATTTTTTCTAAAAACCATTGATGCTTGGAATATTGTTGAGACAGGTTATAGGACACCAACTATAATGGTAAATAACCAGGAAATAGAAAAACTGATGGATTAATGGACATATCTTGAAATTAAACTGCAGAATGCTAATGCTAAAGCTATGAATTCTATTATCTGTTCATTAGACCAAATTGAATTTAATCGTGTCTCACATTGTCTAACTGCAAAGGAAATATGGCACACACTTAAAGTGACTCACAAAGGAACCTCTCAAGTCAAAGAATCTCGCCTTGCCATGCTTAGTAGCGAATACGAGAACTTCACAATGGCCAAGGATGAAAATGTCAAATAGATGTACGGATGACTTTCCAATCTCGTATACAAATCAAAAGCTCTCAGAAAATCATACACAGAGTTGGAAATAGTTCGAAAAATTCTCAAAATCCTTCCACGAAATTTTGAAGCCAAAGTCATTGCTATTCAAGAATCGAAGGATTTGAAACAGAGTAGAGTCGAAGAACTTATTGGAAATCTCACCACTTATGAGCTAGAAATGAAATTCAAGGAAGAACGTGAAGGAGGTGATACTCGAAAGAAAATAATAGCTCTAAAAGGAACAACCGAAAGTGAAGATGATGATGATGATGGTGCGGTAGAACTGGCGCTGATAATAAAGAAATTCAAAAGGTGGAATCGCAAATACGGAAATCCAGCTCTAAATCAAGAATTGAAAAGCAAAATAGTCAAAGTACTAGACAACTCAGAAGAGCAGGAGATCATTTGTCACAAGTGCAACAAACCCGGTCATATCAAGCCCAATTGTCCTCAGAATCAACTCAGCTAAGGAAAGAAACCGAAAAGGAGAAGTTTTGCAGCCACGTGGAATAAAAGTGATGATGATAATAAAAGCACTAGCAGTGAGAGTGAAAAAGGAGATCTATGTCTTCGAGGTGATACAACTGACAGCGATGATGACGAGCCAAGCGAGGTATCAAAACTCACTCACTCATAATTACTTATATATTTTCACGAAGTAAATGACTGCTTTGAACGAATTGGGGAGAAGTACGCTAAAATTGAATCACAAAGAGATAGTTTGATAGAATTAAATAAACAGCTTGATCAATTGGTTAAAAACTATCAAATCAAGAGCCCTAAGTGTGATAAGTGTCCATCACTTGAAGAAGAAATTAAAAAATCAGAAATTAAAATAAAATCACTTGAAAATGAAATTCTGATTTTGAAAGAGAGTGAAAATACTAGGAGAGAAAATTCTATTAAAAAGTGCACACGATTATTGAATGAAAATGAATCTCTCAAAACACAAGTCCAACAATTGTCTACAACTTTAGGAAAATTTTCCAAAGGAGAAAGATCGCTAAATATGCTATTAGGGAAACAAACTGTTAATCCTGTTAGACAAGGACTTGGGTATAATCAATCTGAACGTATTAGAGGTGAAATTTATCAAGTCAATTCCAAGTGCACAATTTGTGAAAAAACTGGGCACAATCACAATAATTGTTGGTATAGACCCAAACATGTGAAAACCATACCAATTTGGGTTTCAAAAGGCACGAATATAAAATCCCTTAAAGTCAAACAAATCTGGGTGTCAAAAGGAACAAATATAAATAGTCTTGGGTCTACACAAACATATTTTTCAAAATTTGTTGCCACTAACAACCATGGACCTATAAAAACAAATAGGTCACAAAAATCTTTTCTCGTGTAGGTATGGTGGCAGGCTAAGGAACAACAACAATGTTACCTGGATTCTGGCTGTTCAAAGCACACGATGGGATACAAATCAAAGTTCCTTAGCCTAGTACAAAGGTGGCAGAATCACAATGGGCAACAACGAAAAATTATCGTAAAGGTAAAATAGGTAACGGTATATTTATTTTGAACGATATATTAAATGTGAAAATCTACACCATAATTTAATTTAATTCAACCAGTTATGTGATAAAGAAATGAATGTTGATTTTGAGTTTGATTTATGCAAAATTGTTGGCCAATTATATTTTTATGCCGAGAACACTATAAATACCTCTAGAGTCTTTGAACTAGTTCGTATAGATTTGTTTGGACTAATGATGGTGTTTTATTGGTTGATGATTATTCTAGATACACGAAGATATAATTATTGCACACTTCACAGTCCGGTCTATCATATCCAATTCATGATAACTATGATTTAAAGGGGAATTCAGATGAAGATTACACTGGTAACCTAGTTGATAGAAAAAGTGCTGGTGGAACGTGTTTGATGTAGAGACATTCATTAGTTGCATCATCATTTTCAAAGAAAATATCTCCATATTTTTCATTTCAACTGATTTTAATTAGCAGACATTTTTTTAAAAACCCCTTCCAGAAAATAGTTTTTGTTGACCATGTTTCAGATTAGTCATTTTAGAAAATTTGATTTTATAATTATTGTTGGATTTGACCTTAAATAACTACATTGACTAATCTGAATCTCTACTAATTATCGAAAAGATAAATAGTGATTGAAAAAAAAGTGATGAGTGTTGATATTAATCATATATTATGACTTGAGACGGTATATTTAGTAAATTTCTTTAAAAATTTAAACAAGATTTATAATAAATTTTGTTGGTAAAAATTCCATGACCATCTCTATTTTTATCATATTTTTAACGACCATCACTCATTAAAATCCAATATAGTATGTCAAAATGTGGTATTTTAAACAGGAAATTATTCGTTTTTATTTTATTTACTTTTTTTAATAAAAACATTCAAAGTATTCACTCTCATTTAAAAGTCCTCACGGTTATGCATGGGTGAATTACTTAGAATATTTGGTTATGTGCTTTCATGTTCATTTAAAAGTCCTCACGGTTATGCATGTATGGAACACATATTAAAATTGGTTATTAAATAGACGAGTTGATTCTAATCTCATTTAAAAGTCCTCGCGGTTATGCGTGGTTAGAAGATACTTGAAATTTGTTTTTTGTTTTTTAAAAATTTGGGAATACTACTAATCTCATTTAAAAGCCCTAACGGTTATGCATGGTTAGTAGGTATTCAAATTCCTGATATAAATATACCACAAATAGGCACAACTATATGGTTTTATATACCGACATCACCCCTATCATTCTAAAGCGGAATATGCTCCTAACAGAGTATTTATGATTTTTGTTTGATTTTTTATTGAAATTTAATATTTATACTCGATTGGGTATTAATATTGTATTAATGTCTATCACTTTATATCTATTTTTCTAACACTATTACTCTTTTGCTGAAAACAAAATGAGGAGAGAGAAGATAAGATTTTGGAAAATAAGTCAAGTCGTTTTTTTTAATTTGCATATTCCCATCTAGGTTCATTTGCATATTTTTTTTTATTTTCATGCATATATGAAGCGGGAGCTTTGTTGTAGAGAGCAAGCATTAAAATAGGGGGAGCAAATAGAGTTCATCAATGACCAAATACATTTAATAAACTTAAAATCTTAAATATATGTTTGTTATCATCAAAAGGGGAAGATTGTTGAATATGTTAGTATATGATTTTTGTTTGATGATAATAAACATATATATATATATATATTCATTTAAATGTATTTTTTCTTATACTATTTTAATTTTCACATAATTAAATAAATATTTGCTGAATAAAATAAATAACACAGAATTTAAGTTCAAGCATATATTTTATTCAAACAAATATTTTATTACAATTTTGAACAGTACAAATTTGAGCTCTCACTACATATATACATTTTACAATTACATTAAAATTTCGACTACATCACAAATTGCACTTTACATTTTTCACCTCACTACATATCACTCATTCACTCGTATTTTATCTTCGACTTTGCTCCAGCCTGAATCCAGCATCTGAATTATCTGCAAAATAAACACTGACGTAGTAAAATTGAAAAAGAAATATTTGTGCAGTGTAAATTAAATGTGTATTTTGAAAATGTTATTTGCCTCAGTTATTTGGGTTGTTCATCATCATTTTTGAATTCATCTACACAAACAACTTATGACATGCACAGTGTATCACTGTACATGCCACAAGGCCGTGCACACCGATATACACTAGATAAAACTGTAGGGACAAGTGAGCACAAGGTCAAACCCAATCAAAAGCTAGGTTCAACTCAGGTGCAATACAAATACATCACAAAATTATCGAGTACAAGTTCTCATGCAACAAGAAGACAAAACCAGACCATGCTAACAAGTGCACAATTGTGTACACATGAACCAACTATTTTCACAAGACTCAAATCAAGCTTCAGGTCAAACAGTAATGAACCAAACCAGTACAAAAAGTGGTGGACAGCACATAAAGGAGCAACAAGTGAATGGCCAAGACCAAACACAAGAAATAAGGCAGCGGAGAAAGTTCACCAGACTTCAAAATTCAACAAATATGACAACTACCTCAATCATATGTACAAAATGTGCAAGCAATGGTTCAGATACAACATAGCAAAGAAATGGCATGTATGAAGACCAACAGTGAAATAGAAGGTGAGTGCAAAGATCACAAATTCATCTGAATGCAATGACCAGAGGCAACAACCATATGCAAGCAATCAATTGCACCAGGGCAGTGCACAAAAAGACAGTGAACAATGAAATGCAAAGTTCAGAAGCAACAACAGAGTTCATCAGTTACCAGACTACATGATACTACAACAACTACTAGAGTCCATCAGTTCAGAAGCAACAACAAAGTGGTAAACTAGACTACATACATAAGCAACCAGACTCAAGAAAATGTGCAACTGAATACAAGTGCAGACTGCACAGACAAGTTCAATGCACAGTGCAGACTAACGAACACACTTGAACCAAACACAGTGCAACAGTGGTGACACACACATACATCAGGATATATGCATTCAAATGAAACCAGAGGAATGAAGAAGTCAACATATATGCAACAGAGTGGAATGCAAGACTACACAAAGGAGCACTTGAAGCTCACATGAAATGCAATCAGACTCAACCAAATGATCAGACCATAAGTACAAACCAAGCATACAAGTTCATATGCACTGGCTCAAAACATATGCAATATGAGGACAATCGAAATATGCAGCAGTTTTTCAAAGAGGAAACAACATATATGCAGTGATGAATAAGACTGCAATACCAAAGTAAAATCACACACATATATATATATATACATACATATATGTATATATATATATGTATGGAGACAATCAACCAAAGCTAGCAGTCTATATGAGGCAAAGTCCAGAATATCACAAATTCAAATAATAAAGATGACTACAGTTCAAGTTTCAAACACAAACCAGAACTCAATGCAACACAGACCAGAGCATCACAAGCATACATATATACATGCGCAAACACACATGTATACATGTATATATATGTAGTGCGACCAGATCAGGTCAAATGCAAAGATGAACAAAGTCAATGTCGTAGGAATTTCAATCTGGACATGTCAGATTTTAAAATAACAAAGTCAAAGCCGTGGTGGCCAAGGAATCGAACAAGTCATAAAAGAAATTAAAAGAAAGCCGATTATCTCAAAATATTATCACAAATTTAAAGTGGCCGAAGTCAAACCAGAAATGAATGAAACCAAATCCACAGCAAACGCAAGCCATGATAATCAAGCAAAGGAGTATACGAATTGAACCAGTCTAAACAAATCATATGCATTCAAGCAAAATTGAACGGCAGAGAATAATTATCAGACGAATTCAACTAAACACAAATTAAGAGAATCGATCCCTATTTAAACCATTAACATCATCGGCATACAAAATCATCGAGTTCAAGCATATCAACGAGAATAAATAAAGGAAATCGCATACCAGTTCATTCAAATCGAACTTGCCAAAATTGAAGTAGCCGTTTGCAAATCAAAGAAACGATCGATCGACCAAGCAAGCAACGCGAAAACATCTATTTGATCAATCAACTGAAGTCGGCGTCTTCAAATTTACAGAAGCCATAATTGTAGAAAGAGGAACGAGGCAGCCATTTCACAAAGAGGATACGACCGATAATATAAAAGGAAAAGAGGGGTATTTTTTATCACTGCATTTTTATTTTGGGCCGGATTAATACTATGGGATTTTATTTTAAAATAGGGTTTCTAGTTTTGTTTTAGTTATTTTTATTTTGTAATTTACTTTTAATTTTTATAAAATTCTAGTCGTGTGACTAGGGGACGAACTACGATGGTGTAGTTCGAGAATTCGCAACTCGGTGGCTGAGTTGTGGCAGGGTTTTGAGCATAGAGTTAGGTTAGTTGATTGCGGGTGTCGTGAGTTTACGTGTGTAAGCGTTTGACTACTTAATTTCTAGTAGAAACCTTAGGGGCAGCACGTAGGTAGGGTTTTGCCGAAGCTGGGTAAATTTGTGTTGTTCTATTTCTGCTTTTATTATTCTGTTGTTATCTGTGCTGCAATCATTTTATATATTTTCGCATTTATTTTTATAATTATTAGTATCACCCTATTCACCCCCCCAGGTGAAATCGATCCTACGAGGATTTGTCACAATCAAGGGTCGATCTACTATCTCGGGTCTCAATTCCAATCTGTTTACTAGGTCACTACATATGTATGAATGTGAAGCCTCGATATCAAACAAAAATCGAATAGAAACATTACCAATAGAAAGCATACCTTGAATCATGACTCCATTTCCCTTATCCTTCGCTGAGGGAGCACTCGACGAAGTCGAGACTGCGTCCAAAGCATACGATTTCACAACCAGCTTATCCTTCACCGGTTCTGGACAATCCTTCTTCAAATGCCTTGGCTTATCACAATTGTAGCACTTTCTCTTATCGCTCACTTTGCAATCATTAATTAGGTGACCCTTCTCCGGCACTCGTAGCAAATAGGTTTTCAGTTACCCTTTTTCTACATTCTTTTCCTAAGACTGCTTCCTCTTTCCGTTCCACTTCTTTTTGCCTCCCCCGCCTTGCCGAGGTTTCGATCCCTCTTTCTCAGCAAACAACAACATCCATCTTAGACTTTGGATACAAATTCTCATGATGAAGAGCTTTCTCAACTAGCTTCTCAAATGGCTCATCAATGTAGTCCACAAGCTTTTCTCCAAGATAATCATCGAGACCAATGATGAACTTTTCATTCTTTCTGAACGGAGAGTCAATGAATGTCATCCCATACTCGATAAATCATTAAATTCTGCAACAAACTCGAAAACTGACCTCTCTCCTTGCTTAAGATCAGCAAACTTCCTAAATAGCACTGACTTCTGAGCAGCCAGAATGAACTTCTCTTCAAACCTTGCTTTGAACTGGTTCCAAGTAAACTAATCTTCTGGGGTAGCAATGGCAATGGCGTTCCACCAGTTCATGGCCTGCCCCTGAACCTGTCTGGGAGCCAACTTTTTCTTCATGGCATCATCCACTTCCATATCACTAAAGATGCGCTTACAAATATTAAACCAATCTTTCACTTCTATAGCCGATTCTGTTCCATGGAATGGCTTTCCTCCCAAAGTAGAATAATCTTTGCTCAACTTGGAAAAATCAGCTCTAGGCGCTTGCATGAGAGCACCTCTACCAACAGCCATACTAGGGCATTCCTCATCATATTCGCCGTCATAGCATTGAACATAGCTTGAAAATTAGGCATAACAGCTCCTTATCCCTCCCATTCTTCAACCCCTAAAGCAGAATTCCACACAGTATTCCTTGTATGCCAGCTCATGCTTATCTATAACAAGAATGATCAATCTCTCATAAAGAAAACTGTATCAATGGTGCTCATGTGCATGCGACTTATACTATATAATATATATTACTATATAGTTTTGAAAACCAAACGTATAACAAGCACACACTCTCCCGTATATTCACTCTAGATCTAGTCTAAGACGATAAATCCTTTCTTATATCTACTAGATCGCTGTATAAACTCAGGTTAATCACGTAACCAAAGCTCTAATACAAAATTTGATGACCGCCCTATACCACCGGCACAAATAATAACTAAATAGTGCGTTGCTTTCATGCTCGACCAATATAAGACGATCGTCAGAGTTGAAAGAAAACAAACACAGCATAATCACTTATCATATCTATCACAGCGCGTGGATAAAATATAATATCACCTATAAAACAGGAGAGTTAGTAAAACTATGTGAACAAATCATCAGGGTAATAGATCCACATAGTTATACATCAAATGTAATAGAGGTTATATAACAAAAACAAACTGAACAACTCTCTCATATACAAGCAAATAAGCAGTCACCGCTATGGTTTCCTAGTGCTGCCCAGTGTTGCATGGTGGAATAAGCGTAGAAATCCATATAAGTATATAATAAGAGATAGCTTCATCCAGCTTGTCCTTCGCACAGCTACCGCGTCACCTAGACCTACTATCTAGTCTACTCATTTAAGAGTATCCAAGACAATAAGAAGTAAAGCATAAAACCTTGGGTCAGACAAAAGTCTGGTGTAAGCTGTAAATGAATCTCAAAATACTATATAGGTAAATATTGTAAGGAACAGAGGTAAATGAATCATACCTCACCCATCCCTGCAACCAAAGAGTTAGCACATAATAATATAATATGCTACTCTACAATATCATAAAGGTACTGTACATAATAGAATAGTGGACGTCCATATATCCTTATCTTCAGTACCTACTCCTAATGATATCCATGAGTGATAGCCCACTAAAAAACAACCAAAACAACCATAGCATCCATCAAGCAATACTCACCATTACCCATCCCTGTGCCTGAATATATGATAATTCGTATGGCCCACATGCCAGAGACTAATGGAAATCCCGGTTTTCGTTGTACTCTCATATCACGTAGCCTAAAGCTCGATACATATCCCATAGCCCAAAGATAGACACTAGACCTAAAGCCACTGGTCCAGTGTATACAGATCCCTCCGTTGATCCATGTGTGGCACTTATAATATCTCTGCTTTGAGTACAATAGAAAACACTTCGAGTATCTACGATTCCTTAGCACCTATACATCCGAGCTCTCCTTTGCTCCATTCAGATCTGAGCCCTTCTCTTGCTTAATCCAGTTTCCATTATCCAGAAACCCTCCATGTTACCCATTCTATGGCTCTCTCCTTTATCGAGCCGCTATCTTCGGTACCTACTCCCTCCATGAGTCATAAACCGAAGATACATAACTTTCATCATGTTGTTAAATCGCCATCCAACCTGGTGCGAACGAGCCAACACCTCCAGCACGATCTACAGAACCTCCACTCCATTCCCCAGAAGTTCCACCATCATTGGACCCACCAAAACAACTTGATGCAGACTTAAACAAGTCGGCACCTACTTGTTTTCTTAGCCAATTATTGGCTAACTCTACTTCCTTGCTTATAGTACTCCATTCTCAAGCTCTTTGAACCCCGACCTATCCATCAAAACAAATCGGTCCCATGCCAAAGCCTTCATCTTCAAGTTATAGAAAACAAGTCATATATTAACCTCCAACACTTAGCTAATCTACTATATCTTGCCTTGGTCCACCTCTACTAGCCTTGCTCTTGAGTTCCCCTACAACCATCGAGCTCTATGACCAATAGGAACAAGTCAGTACCGACATGAACAAGTCGGTACCAACTTGTCTACTTAACGATTTTGGACGTGCAACTTGAACCCCAAGTTCTTCCCATACTCCAGAACTCCGGACCAAGTTTCGTCCAATACCGATCATCTTTGCCTCTAATTTACCGAATTCTCCAACCTATCTTCCTAAACATCCAAAACACTAGCAAACAACATTCAAGCACAACATAAAACATGGAATAACATGAAACTGCATCCATTCAAACAAGAAATACATAGAATTACAACAATCAAATAAATTCTAATCCAAATCTAAGCAATCAATGAATATATGAGTATGAACAAGGTGAATTACAAAGCCATTTCTACAAATCATATTAGAATTCATCAATTTAGGCCATAAACATATGTTAATATGTGATTAAAATTAGAAAAGGGTTTTAAGACCAAAAATCATGTTGAAACCTATAATTCTACCATAAAAAGATGCATAGGATAGTGAAAAGGAAAAAAACCAAACACCAATCACCAAATTCAACTGATTCGAGTCTCGATCCAAAGTCGACAGCAATGAAAAGCAGTTTGAATTAACCAAAATTATGATCTCTATCTTCTAATCAACGATCTATTCACTAATCTTTAATTTGGTTTGATTTAGAGAGAAATTTGGGTGATGTTGGATTAATCTAGAGTTAATGGGGGTTTAGATCTGATTAGGAAGAGAGGGAAAAACTTTTAATTTGACTCGTACAGTCGCTGTTTATAGTAATCTCGAATTAGACAATATGCCTAATCATGGGCTTAATTAATTACACACAAATTCTGGCCAACAACTATCTAAACTTAGAAAAGACATAACTTTCTAACCGTAAGTTTGTTTTTCTATTATGACCACTCTACGGAATGTGAAACCATCATCCAAAAG
The DNA here is from genome assembly GCA_030737815.1 of Allium fistulosum. Lineage (NCBI taxonomy): Eukaryota > Viridiplantae > Streptophyta > Magnoliopsida > Asparagales > Amaryllidaceae > Allium > Allium fistulosum. Next base: position 981,512,976 of record CM060907.1, on the reverse strand, counting down.
CAATGAAACTGATTTGGGATCCTAATTCGACTACTATAAAAATTTATAGACCAAGCAAGATTTTAGGGTCAAAAAGGTCGCATAGAAATTCGGGAAAAATCATAAGTGTGTAAAATGTTTCTAAGAGTGATATCCCAAAATTGTATAATTAAACAACCTCGTATGAATAAAATAAAAATATTTTACCACCCTTCGATATGTGAAATACGGGTCATTGCATTTCACCAAACCCTAAGCGAAACATAGAAGTCTTTCGACTTCACCAGTAGGTGTTAGGACTCACCCATTTTGGAATTCTAACCTTGGGCCTGCTCAATAAGTCATAGCTCCACGGACGATGGATAACTCCTTATTGGTTGTATCATATACAACTCATAACCCTTTGGTACCTTGTCCTAATTCTACTTAGACCTTGGGTATGCTCAACAAATAGAATCGAAATTATTCACTCATACCTACCATATCGCGATGACCTAAGTATAGTATATGTACCTTGAGTCTGCTCAACAAATACATATAGTTATCTTACCTCGTCTATTCAATATATTAATAATACTACACATAACATCCCTAGCTTGAATCTCCTCAACAACTAAGGAGTATGCAAGTAATTTATTAATATATATATATATATATATATATGCATGGTAGAGTATAACGTTATATTGAAGATTTATAATCTTTAATATTTATTATTGAGTGATACGACTTATGGAATTATATGAATAATACAATTCTTTATGAATTACTCTCATGATTCAAGTGTCGGATACATCTGAAATCACGGTATACATACATTTACATATGTATTTATTCCTCAAGTCTATTTAAGGTTTATATGTTCCACCTCTAGTTTACACATTCATATTATATAAGTTCTATTATTATATAACTTTATATTTTAAGTAATTTATATAATTGTCATATGTATAATAATATATTAATTAAATCTTATTTAATTAACTTTAATTAATTAACATTTAAATTAATTTTGTATTATTTTGATATAACATTTATATATAATATATTTATTATATATTATAACCTTTATAGTATAACACATATATCTCTTATATGTGTATTTTTATTTAATTAATTAACTTTTAATTAATTAATTTAATTAATTAACCTTTAATTTTTTTTAATTAATTAACCTTTAATTAATTAATTTAATTAAACAATTTTAATTAAATTATATTGATTTCGAAAATCATATTATATATATACATGTGTACTTATGATATCTTAAAAATTTAAAATTATCATAACATATATCAAACATATATAATACATGTATATATTTTTCTTTAATTAACTTAATTAATTAATTTTTTAAATCTTATTAATAAAATTAAAATTTCGAAATTAATATTTAATATTTTCAAACATTTGGAAATTTTTATTATATTATAACATTTATAATATATGTATATCTTATTTTAAATTTAACTTTTAAATTTAAAATCTTATATTTTAATTTTCAAATAATTTTTTATAATTAGTCCAAGGTCTAATCCAAATTGGATCTTTTCTATTAGGAACAACCTTTAGGTTGTGAACTTAATAGTTAACCCTAACATGACTAATTTAGACCACATAGGCTGCTGGGTTTTGATACCATTGTTGGAACTGGGCCAGCCCGCAACGGAAGTTATGGGTGAATTTCAAAAAAAATTACCCTGTAGGATCTTTATTGGGCTTATAAAGTCTAATTTAATTAGAATAGTTCTAAATTTAATTTAAATAAAATCTTTATTTCATTTAAATTTATAATTAATGGATTGAATTTTATTTAATTTATTTAAAATTAAGTATAATGATACATATATGTATCATATACATATATGTATGTATGTGCATGTGTAACATAATAATGCGTCCAATGTATAACATACCCGTATATAAATGTTAGGATTTGCATCGCAACAGACATGTTAACTCATCTTATATGTATTGTATGTTGTCCAAATGTGTGTGTGTGTATTTATGTATGTGTGTACATACAAAATTATTATTTAAATGAGTATTAAAACAATATAAATATTTACACAAACACACACACACATATATATAATATGTATTGTAAACGTAATATATATATATGCATATATATTAAATTAGATATTAATTTGATAAATAACTATATATATGTATTGTGCAAAGTTGTTTATTTGTTTTTATTAATATATTATACATGTATATTTTATAGCAACAAAAATAACACACACACATATGTATATGTATTTATTTATAATTATATTTTTAATATCCAAAATATTTATAAATATGTGAATTTAAATGTATATATTTATATTATATAATTATATCAGTTATAAAACTAATTAAAACTAAATATATATATATATATATATTATAACATTCCACATTCGATGCACATCATAAAAAATATTTTATTATATTTTTATATTATTACATTATTTATATATAAATATATTAGCCGAAAAAATTAAAATAATATTAAAAATAATTTTGTAACATATTTTTCAAATTTTAAATTGTATGAAATTCGAATATGATATTATAAGGTCATGAAAAGATTCCATAATTTACAGAGATAAAATTATATTTTTGTTATCTAGTTAATTTCGGTCGTCATTATAGATGATTTTTTAAAAATAATAAATTTGATTTTTGAATTATGGAATTTTCGCTGAAAGATAATATGGTGAAGAAATTTGTCTATAAAATTAAAAATATAATTTTTGAAACATATATTATTTTATATTAATTATATAACATTTATTTCAATTTAAATAATATTAAAAATAGTAAACAATTACTAAAGATATTTTTCTATTACCTAAAATTATATTTAGTTTAAATTTGCATATATAAAATATAAGATCAATTTTCAACATGATATGGTGGCATAATGAATTATAGGTCATTTGAATTTATGTAATATGACTTGTTAATATAAATATAATTAGTTAATAAATTTATATAAATTAAAACAAATTATTTCGGCTATGTATACATCAGATCTAAACAAAAAATTGTTTTTTATTATACACACACACACACACAAAACCAGTATGTGACAACATCCATACATATAGGAATCTCACCCAACTAACAATCTAATTATGATATTTACATACACACACACACACACATATACAGACAATCAATGGAATATTATACATAAATTTAAGTTATATGAGATAATAAAACATACTAAAACTATGTCTTGAAGTACACCTTGCAATGATGAATATCCATCCTTAGAAATCTTCTCAATTCGGCAGGCTACTAATCTTTGAATTATAGACAGTTGACTATCCAATAGTTGTTGATTTGAAATTGATTTGAGATGAATTTTGATGGAGCTTTGTTTAAGTGTGATCGACCAGTAAGGTGATGAAATTGGCGGCCAAAAAAACTTCTTACGCATTTGGGTTATGAGTTATTTTATAGTGGAAGGAATAGAGAGAAAGGTGGATCATATCTCTTACCCATTCTCCCTAAATCTGAGCCATCCATCTAAAATACCTCTAGCTCATTTTTTAGCCGCCCTTTACATTCGGGACAAAATTTCCATCCCCTTTCATGAGCTTTAAACTCATTTTAAGCCCAAATAAATATTATTAAGTAAATCTAATTTAATTACTTATTAATACGCATATCAATCGATATATTTATAACTATTATAAATATATAATAATATTTATTCCCCAAATCATATTCAAAATTTTATAATTAATATTTCATATATATTAATTAATTTATAAAAAATATAAACCAATTAAATCGTTTGGTTTAAAGAGAATCCGTCATATCGATTATGTGACTCGCTAGGTGTAAATTTGGTCAGCGATTAACACCGAACTATTCGAATGTTAACGTCCACACGTCACTTAGTACCGTGACATTTTGGCCAAATTAATGGCTTACTTAGTTTCGATAAAATCCAATTTCACTTTATTATTAAGCGTTACCCGGTTGTGACGTTTATTTACACTAATTCTCTTCGTCAAAACTATATATTACTTTGGACTTATGGAATTTGGTAATGGTCAAAATTCTAATATCATCCATATTCAACGGTATAGTCCACAAAAAAGTCCTTATTTCAATAATAACAATTAATATTAATCGAAATGCTCTAGCCGGAGATTTTGACTTTGAGTTAACTTGAGTTGACCATGTTACTAACCCCATATAACTGAGGAGACAAATCCTCTCTTGAATAGTGCTTCACTTTCAACACTTCCACTTGACCCAACTATAGTCACTCGATGGATGTCATGCCATGATTTGACTATAATCGAAGCATATCTTTCATATTGAAGATCCATAGTATTCTCAAGTCGAGAGAACAATGTAAATCAGTCACGTCAATATTTTCTGTTTGACCTTAGTTATATTGACCAATAACTATCGAGTGAGTCATTCAACAATTATCCAATAACTATCAGTGTATAACCCTTGGGTGCCCCAAGTAATCATGAGTAATACACTGCCCAACATTTGGAGGGTGTTACGTACTCTAGTCTCAACGGATATATCGATATCCAATCTCAATGCATCTTGACTAGAAACATTTAAAATGGTATATTTATTTTTATTGTGGTGAATTACTCATGGTTATAACACTTTGTAACAACTATCACAAAACATACCATTCATGGATTTTTCATTAAATATAATTTTAGTTAAATTAAATAATTAATATAACACATTATATCAAGTATATAGTAGAAATAAAACACCATTTATTACGAATAAGATTTGTTGTGTAACAAATTGCATAATTGCCCCTAAGACATACTCATAACTCTATCAAAACTCTCTTGGAGCAGCCTCAATGCTCTGCAGGATGATGCCTCATTAATACCATGTATCAAGGACCCGCCGCATGCACAACAAGATTCGGGTATTCGTTCATCGTCCAAAACTATATACATATATAATTGTCACACAATTTCGATTCAAGGCCATATATTTATTCATATCACTAACTACTCCATCCAAAGCCGAACACACTACATCCACATCTTTCGTTATCACAAAGCCTACACATATTCGTCTGTCATCCAGGTCTACATGACTACGTTCTTACAGCAAGAAATTTCAAACTTTGCATCCGTATATGGTTTGCATTCCATTGGTCATTTCAAGGCCTCATTTACTACATCCCTATCTCGAACATTATCATCAATCTATGCACTCGAACAACCACTTCACAAATCAAGAAACAACCGTAGAATCGCTAGGGAAACATCACGCAAAAAGTCGGATCACCATACATCAAAATGGCATTTAAAAATGCCAAATATCAAAAAATGGGTGGTCCGCCTGGTGGATCGGTGCACTGGTGTACAACCCAGAAACGGGTTTTCGAAGTTATTTTGTTTTACTTTGTTCTAAATTTCAATTTATTTGGTTCATACATCATTTTAATGATTCTATATCATATATATACACTAATTATCATGTTTCTAGGGTCTTAACCTATATATATTATCAAATTATAGTTTCTCTGAGAAATTGATTTGAATTGGGGTTGAAATCAGGTTTTTATAAATTTCTTATAAATAAAGTACGTATGTTCATTTCATAGTTTTGTATTTTATCGTTTTGGCCATTTATTACTTCATCATTAAATCCTAGGGTAGCCTTAAAACATCCTCTAACATTATCATAGTATTATATAAAGATCGAAGAAGCAACACTCACCAATTCTAAGCCAAAGAAACTCGAATTCGCCCGTTGTCCCGAATTCACAAAAATGTAAATCTCTGTAATTGCCTACAAAAACGATAAAGAATCCCGTTACGAACCCAATGCGACCCATCTCATTAAATTTTGTTAAAAGTCGATGATTTGATGTTTGGATGAGGGAAGAAGGAAGATAAAATTGTTGGGTGGTTTCAGAAAATGAGAAGTTAGAAATTGAATGTACATATATTTTAAATAGGCTTTAGGAGGGAAGATCTGAACTGACATCTTAATTTGAGTTCAAACTATGGGCCTGACCCAACTAAGCCTCAAACTTGGCCCACTTAAACAGAACTACGTTATGTCACTCAGATGACATTCGATTCGGACAAGTGAATACTCCATTTTGAGCGTAATAACGAGAGTTATGCAATGGTTCAACTCCCGTCGGCTAATTCAACCGTTTGTAAAAATTACTATTTTGCTCTTCTATTGAAATTTACCAAATTACCCTTCAATTAAATTCAAATTTTATTTATTATTATTATTTAAGTTATATTCAAAATTTCAGGGTATTACATCGTTAAATCTAACTTCGTCCATCATCTCTACTTTGTACCGTTAACCCCAAAGCAACTCCTTATAGCGCCTCTCTAACTGCAGCTCCATCGCCTGAAATTCCCTATCGGATGCTTTCTATGTGGGGCCCTAGGTCACCTTGCCTCTTCCTACAGAGATCCGCTTTGGTGCTTTGGCCACAAGTAATAGGATTGTAAGATATGCAAGTCGAGAGCGGTTTCCTATCAGGTTTCAAACTTTGCAGAGATCAACTCCCGTTTCGATTCTTCGAATCCATATCCCTCATCATCTACCTTACGCCATAGCCTATCGACATTCTTCATGAGATAGGAATCAAACTCCTTGAGTTACAATCCTTATCCAGACGTTTGAGGAGCCATCTATCGCCAGTAGTCTACTTAACTATTCAGAGCAGCTTCTCAATTGTTTAGTCACCTCGAGTTCAGCAATTTCAAACTTCTCAATTGATACAAATATAGCATTATACATGTGTAATGCAATTTGAGTATATCATTTTATTGTCCTTCAGACCAAATTTTAAAACTTACGTCGTTTAGACTAAAATTGATATCAGGTTTTTCCTTCCGACTAATTCCCTCATCAGAGAGAATTAGCGTTTTGTTATGCAATAAACATATACTTTGCAATGCAACTATTTTGTTTATTGTAGTGGAACAAAAGAAATTTGCCTTATTTCATATTTTGCACACAAATAAAGGTCGACCATGTCTTTTTCCAAAAAAAAGCTGAAAATGCAAATATATGTGGTGTAATTGCTAATAATTGCACTGCAATCATTTTGGATGAAAAATAATGTCACGATAATTATATGGCATGATGAATATTGGTGCAAACCGAATATTATTTAAACCAAGTTTTAAAATTTTGATTTTCGATTCCATTTCGATCACTAATTTTTTTTAATTTTGGTTTCGTTTAAGAAACTCTGCTTCAGTTCTGATTCCAAATTTCATTGTATTTTAGAAGATTTTATATATTGATTAATATATATATATATATATATATAAGAGCATTAAAAATTGTCCATATAGCTCAATTCCTATCCTAAAACCAAGAATTCTCAATCATTCTACTAGTAAAACCGGACCCAATTATTCAAATATAGCACACTACTTCGAAACGCCTAAAAATCCAATCATCTTATTTTTTAAAATTCAGGGCCAAACTCTTTAAAACAGCCCATTCCTTCAAAATCCCAAAATAATTAATGTTTCTATCCCTAGAAGTACAGAACCCGTCTCAAACATAAGCATGTGAACAGATACTTTCAGATGCGTAAAGTGTCATATTCCTATCCACATTCGAAATCACTTTCGAACAATGGATATCTGCATGTCCAGATACGGATGGATCCTATCTGCTCACGATCGATAAATTAAGAAACATAAATATGAAATTTAGTTTAATATAATTTTTTTTTTCAATACCATTGATTATAAAAGTATGCAAAATCAACAAATATGCTGATAATAAATAGTTTTGAGCAAATAATATGCATTAAATGCATATAATAAAATTCTTAACTAAAAAAATACATATCTTTCATTGTATTAAAATACACATAAAATAAACTATAATATTGATGAAAACCAAACGAATAATTTTCGGATATGAATGCCTTTGTATCCGTATCCATATCTGATTTTTGGATATCAAATATTTATCCACTTTTCGAATACGGATGTGGACGGATTTTGAATGTTCCGGGTATCCATTGACAGTCTTACTCAAACTGGTGCCTTTCAATGTTGAAAAGAAAAAAATCACCTATGCCTCTTGCTTTTTTCTCTTACTTACTGCTTAGATATTTTCCTTCCTCGAATCGATGTTCTCAGGTATCTTTACACGGAATTTTTTTGAAATGTCAATATCATAATTTTTGACAATTTAAGCCTGGTTAGCGTTGATACCGGACCGGAATGACTGGAATTCCAACCTGCTGACCGGAATCTCGAACATCCTAGAAAACAAGACAAAATGATTTGATAATGATCGAGTTGGTATTAACTACTGAGAAGAATTATGAGTTTGAAGCACAATGACAACATAAAGTCACCGCTAAATTACTAGAAGGTATGATAGGGACAAAAAAACATTCTTCATTCATCAATTTTATGTTATATTCAATGAAAATCTATCTTTGAGAATAAATTTCATAATAAATTTTACGGGGTGGTGCAGTTGGTTAGTACATGTGGTGTTCACATCTAAAGTCAACGGTTCAATTCTAATTCTCGGCAATTCACATATCTCTGTGAATATACCTGAAATATGTATTGTGGATTCAATGTATATGTCCTCAGAGTTCACAAGCGAAATTTACTTTTCTGGATATTAAAAAAAACTACACTATTGATTTTAACATAAATAACAATTTAATACATCTACATGTAACTTGATTGCATACCATATACTATTGATTTTAACATAAATAACAATTTAATACATCTACATGTAACTTGATTACATACCATTTATGAAGTAGATTTGAGGTTTATGTTTTTTTATAGATCAATTTGTTTAACATATTATGGGAGGCTTTGTTTATAGCCGGCATGTTATCCTACAAAGCACAAAATAGGGGCATGGTTTGCTGTTGAATTTAGAGGGAGTGTTGAATTTGCTGGAGTTGAACAATAAATAGCAAGAGATAAAAATTGTTATACCATGGATGTACCCATGCTTTGTACAAAATTTCGCATGATCTCAATGGAATCGATAATTTTCTTGAAATATTTGACTATTCATGAGCCGTTGATCGAAAGTAGGGATGATCAAAATGGTTTGTTCGATAATAGATAAAAAATATCAAAATCGAAATAATCATTCACAAATAAGAACTAGATGAAGTCGAATCAATATTTTTCAAAACCAAAACCAACAAATCGAAAAATATTAGTTCGGTATGCATAGTTTAATTGATTTGTCTTTCTATGAGATGTATTATCTAGTTGGTATGAAACAATTTATTGATTCCAGATTTATATAAACATGAAATGATGCTGTAATTTTAAAAAATAAACCACTTCTCTTGTACAAACATTAACATGAACTAAAAGAAAAATAATTTTGTTAAGATAATAATATAAAAATAATAGTTTTATTGATAATTATGTTTCTTATAATAATTGAAGTTGTATGCTCGTTTTATTGGTTGATTTGATTTTAAAATAGTCAAAACCGACCAAAAAATCAAATAATTACGAAAATAGAAACTGGCAGGTTAAAAGCGATCAAGCTCATTTGATTTGATTGGTTTATTCGATTTGAACCAATAAAATGATTTTATTATTTTGTTTTCTACATTTAAACCTCAAACTATAAAACCAATAATAATCATCATGAAATGAGAAACAGTTACAGAAGTTCAGAAAGATAAAGAGACATGAATTTTGAGTTGTGATGAACTTTATTGTATCTAACCAACAGCTTTCCAATCTTCAGTTATAGTGTAGTCACGATTATTTTAGAAAATAAAATTCGAATATAGATTTGGAACCTTCTAGCCTGTTGATTCAGTTCACAACGCATGGCATTCTAAACGTATTGCAAACTAGACAATGATGGTAGCGCATATTATATCTCCATAAACAAGTTTTATTTCAAAAAGAATAAATGCAAATCTGAAAGTTTAAAATTTTGGTATTGCAATTTTATCATTTAAACCCGGATCCTAGTCGGATTAGTATAATCAAAATCCGAACTCAGCCCGAACAGACTACGTTGGGCTTTTCAATACTATATTTCGAATTGGGTTATACTCCAACATAGTCCGTTGGACTTCTCATGCCTTTTGAGTACAAACCACTTAACCAGTCCAGTGGATCGGGTCTAAACAGGACATGAAACGGTACCCGGTCCTATTGATAATCACATTTGATCCTTGTTTGGGTAGACTGATTAATTAGGTGGATTCAGGTTGGGTTCGGATCAAAATTCGCAACGTTGAGGGGTCTAATTGCATGAATGAAATGCATCGGGTAAGATGCACTCATACATTAATAATGTGTGTTAAAATGTAAAACGTCAAAAATAGAAAACAGTTTTATTAATTTCTATATCATACATTCAAAAGCCGCAATTACCTTAAATGCAAATTAATCAACTCCTAAACACAAATCAAACCAAACTTGTTTAAAAACTTTAACAATCAAATCATGATGCTCATCGGCATTCAAAGACAAATAACAAGCCAGCAATCTCTCAAGCTCATCCGGCCGTCCGATCCCCAGCTCAAAAATCATCTCAACCATCGACTCTCTAAAATCTTCAGCTACGTCCATGGACCTCTTAACCACAGCATATCTCTCAAACCCCTTCGGGTCCCGTCTCGGTGACCTAACCCGGACCTTCTGTCGGATCCTTATCGGATCCGCACTCTTGGGCTTCTTCTTCCGGGTCCGTACAGAGTTAAGAAAAAGCAATTCGGACTCCGACCCTAGAGAAGCGTGCCGGGGTCTACTGTTATAGTTTCGAGGACGGGGTTCGTCCACAGAGAGGCGGCGGGTGATGATGCCAGCATGTGGAGGTGAGGATGACGTGGCGCTGCTCTGGTTTCGAGGGTTTGCGGGTTTGGGTTGATGTTTGAATTTGGATATCCAATAAGAGAAGGAGAATTTGGGTGGGTCGTTTTGGGTGCGGTTGTCTTCTCCTGTTTCTTCTTTTGTGCTTTTGCTTCTTTTCCAGTTCATTTTTTGGTACAAGAGAGTGGAGGGGAATGGGAAGAGAGAGAGAGCTGAGTTGAAATAAATAAGCGGAGGAAGGAGAGGGAAAACAGTTTGAAAGAGTGGGGAGATTGAACGGTTGCTATTTATTCATGGGAGTTGACTACTTGACTGGAATTTTTATACACCCGTTCTATTTCTCATCTCTTTTTAATTACCCCAATGGGTGTTGAATTTAGTTAAATTCAATAAGAGCATGTCCAATGGGTCTTGGCTTAATCAGTAACTCAAACCCCAAAAAAGGCTTGACTGGTGCATTTGGATCAAACAAAACTACCGCTCCATTTGAAATGTTTTGACTGATTTCGAACAGCTCAGATGTTGTGATAAGTCTTACTTGTAAGATTTGTTTTACATCGGTTATTGTTGAATATAAATGCAGTAAAACTAGTGTAATTTTACTAGCAATATACTTCTACTAATTATATTGAAAAATTAATCTTTACAAAACTAGATAATAAATATAAGTGTATACATGTAATATTATTTTTGTGAAAAACTTTCATAACCGATGTATGTTAAAATCTCAAGTATGTATTGATCAGCTATAACAATAATTTGTATAAACCAATTAAAACCGCCACGATCATTTACGGTCAAAATTGATACTTTCAAAACCTCTCATAACTGGTATTATAAAACTTCCAAACGGAGCCTAAAGGTAGATCATTTAGCTATTACACATAATGACGGTTAATTAATTAACTTTGCAAGTAACGGCTAGAAAATAATATCGATGTCCATTTATCCAATTTTATAAGGGCTTTGCTGCATAGACCAAGGGAATGATAGAATGGTACATACGGGTGACAAATGTATTATCTGATATCGGGGGCCCATTATGGTTTCAACGACTGAACTAGGTGTCGTACTTAAATCAGGCTTTATTACCCGGTTGAAATAGCATTGTCGATTTTTGTAAATATCAGATAAGAGATAATATTTCTAGTATAAAATAAATACAGGAAATTATTGTCAAGGACAAAATTTCTCAGCATTTTAGCCTCAAGGACAGACCTTCAGTATTTTAGCCCGAAGGACAACTTTCTTTAGGTATCAGTTTTTACAGTTTTTAGGTATCAGTTTGTAGTTATCGGTAGCAGTTTTTAGGTATCAGTTTTTAGTTCGGTATCAGTTTTGGAAGAATGTTTGTCCTTATGAATAATTTTGAAAGAATGTTTGTCCTTATGAATAATTTTTAGGAAAATGTTTGTCCTTGTACTTAAAATATTGAGGTCGTGTCCTTGAGGCTAAAAATATACAAATTTTTGTCCTTTAAATTAATTTCCCCTATAAAATATCCCTTATATTATCAGGTATGAACACAAAATTATTCTCTACTCTTACTTCCGTACATTGTTCGCTCTTTAAAAATTAAAACATATTCATCACAAAATGTCAAATAGCAAAAAATGAAAGCAACTAATGAATTCGACTTACCCAACCTTTCAATCATTCAACAAAATTTCAAATTCATGTGATAATTCCCCTTCCAATCAACGGAGTTAAAGAAATTGTTAGAGCCGGACTAGTCGCAGGTGAGTGAAATTGGTAGATTTAAAAAAATATATTACATGATCTATTGTGCTTATAAACCCTAAACGGTGAATTGGATCCAATTTAATTAATTTAAATAAAAACATATTTTATTTATTTTCTTTGATTTATTCAATTAATTAATTTAATGAAATGTAATTTTTATATTTTATAAGCATATCAATATATACTTAACGTGCATGTGCAACTTAACATAGGGTGTACGTTGTTTAGATATATACATAAATAGATGCTGGGATTTATATATACATTATGTACATACTTCGCTACACATATGTTGATTGCATGAGTAAACATTTCATTATCAGGTAAATAAATAAATATGTATATACTGTATATGTATATATAAAATTTTGAAAATTTAATTAAGATTTATTTATTAAAAGACATAGTAATATTTGACCAAGTTTATAATTCCAAATTTCAAATTCAAAATATCTATTTTGACTTAGTAAATAAGATTCAAATGTATAATTAAAAAATATCATTTTCTTGACTTTATACATTTAATATGCATGTGTGTGTGTGTGTAAAATTAAAATTTGTTGAATATGTTTATATATATATATATATATGTATGTATGTATGTATGTATGTATGTATGTATATATATGTATATATATTGTAACAAGCGGCCATAAAATGTCGCTTCTCACCTCCCACGATCGAACGCTAAACAATTGGTGCAGGAAGGTGCACGTCGTCATGAGAAACACCCCCGTGCTCTCTGTTTTTCCTATCTCCTCCTCTATCTACAACGAACCCTAACCCTAGATAGCGACTCCTCCACGTCGATGTCCTCAAGTGTCGTCACCCATCCCAAAGCCCATAAAGATTTGAAGCACCTCTCACCACGAGTTCAACAGATCCAAAATCAACTACTATCGTCGCTTATACCTCTCGATTTAATTTAAAGAAGGAGGCGGTTGTGTTTCTTTTACTGAAGGAGGATGAAGAGAGGAAAAGTACCGAATGAATGCATGGGGTGGGGGCTTGGGGTATGTGTGTATATATATATATATGTATGTATGTATGTATGTATTATATTTAATTTTTTCAAATAAATCGTCATACGTTACGAGCTTATATGATCACATGGGATGTCGAATCGCCACGAAACTCATTCATGCACATCGTTTTATTTTTCCGATCCCGACGACACTAGGTTTGTCACAATCTAAGGCAGTGCCCAAGAATGATAATTTCACTCGTTTTGAGGCCGTTTATCGATAAAATGATTTTCGGTCATATTATCGATATTTTTTTAAACTATTTATTTTTGTAAACGTATTTAAAAAATGAATTTTCTATCATTATTTATTGTTTAAAAAAGGGGTTAACAATGTTATAAAATCAATTTAATCACATTAAATGAAAGATTCCAATATTTAAATAATTCAGTTATTTAAATACTAAGTGTCTGAAATTCCGGATCGTTATATCCCCCACGTAGATTATTTTATCCTCGAAATCCCAACACGAGCAACCAAAGAAACAATCACACATCAATACTTAACAGTATTACGATAACTAGCAAACGAATAGTTTTCCCATGTTTAAAAATCCTATTATCGCGCAAGGATGATAAACAATCTATTACGCGTACCTTATGATCAACAGCCTCAGGTTATCACTTAGTCAATTATTCATAGTACCTTAAACAATTCAAAGAGTCATTCCCCAAACTCTCCATAAGCCAAAAAACAATATAAATATACTAAAGGTCTTACGATATACATGGACCATTCGTACGCAATATCAAATCTGATCACTTGTTTGATCATATAGGTTTCACTTCCAAATTAGCACAAATCACTTAACTCTCTAGTGCGCATTCCGGTTAGGCTTCTTGATTAGACATCTCTGTTTTCCTTACATAGTTATATACCATGATAGAAAACTCAGAATCATATCCAAAATATACATCAACTGTTCGCCTTTAAGAATCTAGTGAAAAATCCTTGTTGGACCGTTGTAAATCACCTCGAAATCATGTATTCGAATCTCATATCAAGAAATATCATGCGAATAAAATTATCTACGTACAACTTACGTACTTTATTCTATTGGTTTCTTAACTACACTAATTTCTTTTTAGTTCGTATTCTTTTTTCTGATATAGTATTTCTTATTTAATATTTAAAATCATTTATGAAGCATTTCATAAAATATTACTTCAATTCTTAAACATTTTATAAAGACTTATCTTTATTTATAAAACATTTCATTAAGACAAAATTTCATTTTAAAACACTTCAAGACTTTAGTTCATTACTTATGTAATACTCTACTGCATCCTAAGAATATATACAAAACATTCATATTTATTTTACTTAACAATGATGTTCAATAAATTTTAAACTTGTTTTAACTTACTACCTTTTCAAATGAAGAGTTATAAAAATCCAACTTTTATTTCAATATTAAATTTCTTTAAAGAATACTTTTTACCAGATTTCATTTCAGATCATTTGAAATAATAATGTATACATATATCTTTTCGATATCAAATCATACTTTCAGGATTTAAATCAAAATATGTTTTACCAAAACAACTCTATAACAAACTACTATAGTAGCATCTCTCACTTTGAAACACGAAAATAAATGCTGATGATACTGCAGTCATCACTGGAATTATTTTCCAACAATATAAGTGAGTTCGGTACTTTCTATCTTCTTTAAAATCATTTTAAAAATATTTCTATTCATAAATACCTCTAAATAATACTATTATTATATTCTCAAAAACCTTGAAAAACAATCTTCAAAACATCGGGATTTAAGTTCTCAAATTCTCAGTTTATATCCTTTTTTTAAAACCTATTTTATAAACCATACTTATAAAAAGTCACTTTCTTATATAAAATCATTTCATAAACATTTATTCCAAAATATCTTTTTATAATACACAACTTTTATTAAAGTTAACTTTTTAACCCAACATTTTTATCGAACGCCTTATAGTCAAACTGTGAAACGTAGTTCACAAGGTGCTCGTCTCAATGTTCCCACACCCAACCCATGTTGTATAAAGGTAAATTACTTATAAATCAACAAACAATAGTAAATGCTCAAAAACTGGCCGAGCATGAATAAGCTAATAAATGACGGATAAATGGACATCAATAATCCCTACGTAAATCAACTACATTATCAACCTATACTTATATATTCCTAATATATATCAATACATATATACTCTTATATATATAACACTCAAATCATGCTATGACATTCCATTACCCTATCTCTTAATGATTTATACCCAACCAAAGCCAAGGTTCTTGCTTAACTTTCAGCTCTAAGGTCCTGTTTGGGAACAACATATTTTCCTCCTTGTTGACTTTCAAGTAACCCTATATAAGAAGTGTTTGGCAACTACTTATTTTTGACTTATAAGTAAAAAAATTAACTAATTTCATAAACAAAAAAAGAGTTGCTTATGACTTATAAGTTACTTTTGAGAGAAGTAACTTGTAAGTCATTTTGCAACAAGTAGTTTCCAAATAGGCCATGATACCAGATGTAACGAGCGGCCTCAAAATATCACATTCACCTCCTATGATCGAACGTTAAACAATTGGCGCAGGAAGGTGCACGTCATCATGAGAAACACCCATGTGCTCTCCATTTTTCCTATCGCCTCCTCTATCGACAACGAACCCCAACCCTAGACGACGGCTCCTCCATGTCGATGTCCTCAAGTGTCGTCGCATATCCCAAAACTCATATTGATTAACCTCTCACCACGAGTTCAACGGATCTGAAATTAGCTTTTATCGTCGTCTATACCTCTCTATTAAATTTAAAGAAGAAGACGGCTGTGTTTCTTTTACTGAAGGAGGAGGAAGAGAGGAAAAGTGAATGGATGTGTAAGAGGTGGGGGTGTGTGTATGTGTGTGGGTGTGTATATGTATTTTCTTAAATAAATCGTCATACGTTCCGACCTCGTACGATTAAACGGGACGTCGGATCACCACGAAACTAATTCAGGCACAACGTCTTATTTTTTCGATCTTGATGACACTAGTTTCATCAAATCTAGAATAGTGCCACGGGATGATAATTCACATGTTTTGAGGCCATGTATCCATAAAATGATTTTCAGTCACATTATCGATATTTCTTCGAACTATTTATTTTTGTAAACATATTTAAAAAATGAATTTCCTATCATTGGTTAGTATTTAAAAGGGGATTAATAAAATTATAGAATCAATTTAATCGCATTAAATGCAAGATTCAAATTTTGTTAAATAATTCAGACATTTAAATATAAAATGTTTAAAATTTCATGTCGTTGCATATATTAAATATGATAAGGATCAACTACACCTCATTTTGTTACACCTTAAATGCCCTAATTTCAACCATATGTTTTGAAAACATTATTTATAAAATGAGGTGTAGCAGAATATTTAATTATTTATAAAATACATTATTGAAAACATTATTTTAATATGGCCTAATTTTTTTAAACTAAATTTCTGAAAACAATTTATAAATTATTTAGTTTTCAAATATCAAACTTGATTACACCACTATGTTTTAAATCAAATAAACGATATTATATATATACACATTAAAATTTTAAAAAACATTCTTTTTAGTTTTTGCTGATAACAGTTTTACACAATTTTTTTGTTTTTTAATATTATTTGCTAATTATAATAATATTATGATGAATCACATAGATTAACTATTATATAGCGTGTATTAAACTAATATAAATTGGCATGCTACAACATATAGAAAAAAGCGATAAATGATAGATATGATCTAAATGATTAATATATGTAAATGAATGAGTAAATAACTTATACCTTAGAGATGAGGCCGTAGAAACAAACGTTGATCAAAACACCCGACTAATTATATTTGATTGAATGGATGTGTTTGAGGTACAAAAAATGGAGAGAGAGAGAGAGAGGGAGAGGAGTTTGCGACCAAAAATAAAGAGGGGGAGGCAAGAGCTCAAAAAAGAAAGCGAAGGCTAATGGTTTGAATATATAGTGAGATCTAGAAACAAATCAATGAGGAATAATAAATGCTCCTAAACTAATCATAACCCGGTTAAACACAAAACAACAATCACTAACCAATAATTAATTCTTTTAAATTGGCCGAGCATGACTAATCAATCAACAAAGGATAACAATGCTCGTAAACTGGCCAAGCAAGACTAAGCTAATCGATGAGGGATAATAATAAACATCATTAATCCCTGCATTAATTAGATTATACATACAAATCAAACTTATATAAAGATCTTTAAAATTTTCCATAGTTGGAGTTCCCTTTAAGGCATACATTATAACAAATACAAATACAGTTTAATATGTATAATACACTCAAATCATTCTAGGGCATCACTAACCCTATCTGTAATTAGTTATACCCAACCAAATCCAAAGTTCTCGCTTAACCTTCAGCTTTGATACCAAATGTAATGACCCGCCTTTTCGACCCCCAAATGTTAACACTAATACATACATGATATTCACATGCTGAACACTTAAGTGCCGGAAAGACTGATTGCTAAGGTAAATAAGAAGAACAAGGAAGGAGGAACAAAACATATGAATCTTATAACGAAACAATAATGTATAATATCAAAAGCCAGTACAAAGAGCTACTCTAAGATACATGGCATTTTAGAGTTATAGTCCAAATTACTATCATCAGCCGGGAAGTTATAATAGCATGTCCTCACAAATGCTGATATACACATAATAGTAATGCAATAGAAATAAAATACACAGATAAACGAACAAAGTTTGAACTGGGTCAGCCTGCAGTAGAGAAATCGGGTAAATTTCAAAAAATTCACTTATTGGATCTTTAATGGGCTTATGTATTTAATTCATTTAGTAATTTTCTATTAAATAAAATTAATATTTTACTTAAATTTGTAAATAAATTTTATTTTATGTAATTTGTGTTATGTATATATATATGTATGTATGTATGTATATCATATACACATATTTGTCTGCATTGTGTATATGGTTTGACATGCTCGTGTGTAGATGTAGGGGTTTTACTATAACAGACATGTTAGCCAATCCTGTATGTAAATGGATTGTCTAAATGAGTGTATATATATGTGTTTGTGTGTGTGCATCAAATTATTATATACGTATAATATAATTATATAATTATTATAAAATATTGGTTGTAAATTATTTACACTATGCATTTATTAAAATACATGTGTGTACATATATACATATAAATAAGTATATATATATAAATTATATAAAATTATTTTCTAAAATAATTTAGAATATTTATAATATGAAATTCGAAGTTAATTATATATATTGATTAATTTAAATTGTATTTACAAATAAACATAAAACTAGTTATAATTATATATATACGTATAATAAAATTTATAATTAAATATATATTATGTTGCTGCTTTTGGTCAGAGAGTAAAAATAATTTTTTTAAACTTAAATATTAGTTTGAATAATTTATCAATTATTAATTACAACTGTACAAAATTAATAAATAAAATTTCAAAACCATTTTTGAAACCATAAGGTATACATTATAATATATAAAATTTTACTGAATTTTATATTACTAATAAATATATACATAAATTTTAATTAAATAATCAATTTTGAATTAAATAGCAGTATTTATATATATAATAAATATCCAGATAAATTATTTTTTTATTATTGTTGAAAGCCTTTTAGGTATAAACAAAAAATTTATAAAATTTAAAATATATTTATTATATGATTTAATCCTTTTTGTTTAGATTTAATTTGTAAGATCGTTTAATAATATTATTTTAATAAAAAAATATATTTTTATTTTGGCCATAAGCATCATGTGAGTATAGATAATTTTTGTGTATACATGCACTTATATATACAACCATTACCATGTGACAGTTTATTGATATACTGATTCATGATATTTCTAGCTCGCAACATATGGAACAATGAATATATAAACATCATTATATAATAATAGACTAGCAAAATACCTTTCACCAAAGCCTAAATTTCACACGTTGAAACAAAGAAATAAACTCCTTGAATCCAATCCCAATCTCGAAGTTGCTAACTTCTGAATTGCTTACCACCGTCAATCGAATCGTATAATGTGAATTAGTGCTTGGATTTTTGTTATTGTTATAAGATGATGGTGGTTTGATATGGAAAACAAAAAGAAGAATGCCAATGTCTAAAGAGTAGTGAATGTTAAAAGGAATAAATAAAGGAGGGATGAAAGAGTGGAATAAGGATCAAGATCCTTGTTTTTCTCTTACTAGTTCTCTCCTTTTAAGTTCAAAATTCCTCCCCCTAAACCATCATATGGCAGGCCCTAATTCGCTGCCTAATAGCCGCCTAAACCAAGCCCCAGTTGAGCCTCAAAACTATTTTAAGTCCGAATAATATTTATTACATTTAAGTCCAATTTAAATGCGCATCGATATCATATATCGATAAGTGTATTATAACTATTATATACACAATTTTTAATGTTGTTTAAAACATATCTAATAAAATTTTCTAATTAATATTTTATAAATATTAATTAATTTATAAAAATTATAATTTAATTAAATCAGATGGTAATAGGAGTATTCAACGTTTCGGTTGTGTGACTCGTAGGTGTAAATTTGGTCAACTATAAATATCGAACAATTTGAATATTAACATTCACATGTCACTTAGCTGGTGGTGTGACATTTTAACCAAATTTATTACTTACTTGACATTGGTAAAATCCAATTTTATTTTACTAAGCATTACCCGGTTATGACAATTATTTACACTAATTCTTTTCGTCAAAACTATATCACTTTGGACTTGTGGAATTTGGTAATGGTTAAAATTCCATTATCGTCCATAGACAACTCTATAGTCTAAACCCAAAGTCCTTTGTTCAATAATAGTAATTATTATTAACTGAACTGCACTGGTCAGAGACTTTGACTTTGAACTTCGGTTGACCATGATACTAACCTCATATAACCGAGAAGACGAATCCTCTGTTGAATAGTATTTTACTTTCAATACTTCCACTCGACCCTGCTATAGTCTTTCGATGGACGTCTTTCCACGATTTAACTATACTCAAAATAGAGCTTCCACATCGAAGATCAACAGTATTCTCAACCCAAGAGAACTATGTAATTTTTTAACATCGATATTTTCTATTTGACCTTAGTTATATTAACCAACAGAAAACTATCAACTGTATCATTCCATATTATATAATAACCATCTGTATGTAACCCCTTGGTGCCTCCAGTAGTCAAAATTAATACATTGTCCATTATTTGGAGAGTTTTCCGAACTCTAGTCTCAACGGATACATCGATACGATACATCTTGACTATGAGTATTTAAAACGGTATGCTTAATTTGATTATGATAAATTACTTGTGGTTACAACACTTTGTAACTACCGTCACAAAACATACCATTTGTGGATTTTCTATTAAATATACTATAACATCCCCCTTCTTGGAGGCCCAAAACTAACGGCTACGGATGCTGCAGTCACCCATGGATATTAATCCTTGGCGACCAAATACGGCGATGTTAGATTCATTGATACACAGAAACACATAAATATGGAAAAAATTTAAACTTCAGACAAACTCACATTCCATTTCAAAATATTTCCAATTCATTACATAATCCCATATTCACAAATAGCGTTCAGAGAAAATATATTTATTACAACATACGCCAAGAACGACATATGAAGATTCCCTCTTGGATGATTAGAGTGTATACAGGCAATGTAACAACTTTTCCATTACAAACAATACAGCGGAATCAAAAGAAAGAGAACTCTAAATAACTATCATGCCTCTTGCATGTCTCCGGAAGGTTATTCGATCATCTTAAGAGGTACCTGAAAACCTCAATTCTCAAACTACTAAAATCAATTGAGTACCCGAGAGTTTAAGGGGAAAACATAAACTTCGAGTCAAACATAAAGCCTGGTATGAATAATAATCTACCATCTCAAATCATTTAGATATCTAGTGAGACCACGCTGCTTGGCGGAACGGGTTTTCCCCTCACTAGTACCTCAAAACCTTTTTGAAACCATATACTGTGCTTCTTCATCCACAATGGTTAAAACAAATCAAAACAGTATAATATGATGACATGCAAAAAAACTGAATCAATTATGGATTACCCATCCCCATTCATTCTGACTATCTGTCTCAATTATAGTTTCTAGGATTATTATTAACC
The DNA here is from genome assembly GCA_030737815.1 of Allium fistulosum. Classification (NCBI taxonomy): domain Eukaryota; kingdom Viridiplantae; phylum Streptophyta; class Magnoliopsida; order Asparagales; family Amaryllidaceae; genus Allium; species Allium fistulosum. Next base: position 981,491,168 of record CM060907.1, on the reverse strand, counting down.
TATTAGTTTTCATGGGCTGACTAATAACCGGTAAAATATTTAAGGACTCCCTGTCAAATTACATGTTTTCATGAGATCATTAAGAACCTATTGGTAACTCCAATATCTTTACTCTTATCCTAGTTTTCATGGGCTAACTAGGAACCTATTGGTGACTCCAATATCCTTTCTTCTTACCCTTGTTTTCATGGGCTAACTAGCAACCTATTGACATATGTTAATATCTTAATCCGGATATAGTTTTCATGGGCTAACTACAAACCTACTGGCCCCTACCAGTATCAAATCATAGTTTTCATGGGCTTACTATGAACCTATCTTTCTGACATCTTCCTTTATACATAGTTTTCATGGGCTAACTATGAACCTATTCGCCCCGCCAATACTTTTCCTATACACAGTTTTCGTGGGCTTACCGAGAACCTATTGGCCCCTGCCAATATCTTTCCTTTATATTTTAGCATCCTATATTCTGGTCTTCCTGACCTCCTGTATGCAATTCTACTCATTCAGAAGTTTAATCAATTTATATTCACTACTGGGTTAACCTAGCTGGTTCTTCTACCCTTTATCCCCAAAATGTAGTTTTGGGTCCAATATAAAGTGAATATATTTATATTTGAAGAAGCAAACATAACAACATAGCAATACCACTCCTGTGGGTTAATATAAAACATGGTTAATCCCTTTAACCTATTATTTTATCAAAGAAAGCTTCTTCTCAAAACCATTACAAAAACCCATTTAATTTAGCCATGGGTTTTCCTTTTAAAAATTTGAGTTTGGGTTACAAAACCTCTCGAAACCTTCGACACCTTCGAAACCTTGCTTTCGACTTCATAGGTTGACCTCCTTCGAAAGCATTAAAATCTACCTTTAAAACATTAGGCCCCTGCCTTTTTAGTACTTTAAAACCTTCCTTTAGAAACCTTTGATTGTATTAAAGTATTAACATATAACTTTAGAAGTGTAGCTTCGAAACTAGTGGAAAGTACCCCTTTCGACATTATTGGAAGTAACCCTTCCGAAATCATTGAAAGTCCCCCTTTCGAAACCATTGGGTTTATACCTAAAATATTATTTGGGTCAAAGTGAATATAGGAGAAAGCAACTGTTTCGATACCATCCCTTTTCATACATAAAAATATTGGGGAAACATGATGGCGTCGGCACCATCCTTTCGAAAGCATAAAACATATGGGTAAAATAGTGGAAGGTCGGCGTCGAAACCCCTTTCTAAACCATTACCTTCGAAATCCCTAACCCCTTTTAAAAGCTACAGGAAGTGGCTTAAACTTATAAAACATAGTACCTTTCGACAGCATTGATGTCTTCGCTACCATCGAAAGGCTAAAGAACGACAATAGGGTTTCGACTAGGTTGGAACCCCTTCTTTCAAAACATTCTTTCATAAGTAAAGGAGCCCAGTTGAAAGAAAACTTAAGTTAATGGCAACCCTTTCGAAACCATTTTAAAAATTCTTTCGAAACCATATGCTTCGACTCCTTCGAAGGCTAAAATAAAACAAAGGCATGTGCTTCTCATTTTAAAATAAATGAAGGTAGCGACTCCTTCGGAAGCCATGCTTTCGACACCTTACCTTTCGCCTTCCTCCAATCCACTACGTACCATCTTTGTAATACCTTGTGTATTGGTTTCGGCTTAGTAGGTTTTGACTGGGTTGAAGGCGAAAGCTTCTGTGTTGAAAGGTACTTTCCAAAGTAGGCGGAACCCTCTTTTCTGAGTAAACCTGGTTTAATACTACTTAAAGCAAATCTTTTTCTAACTAACCTACCATGTGTCAACACCGGATTGGTTGCCTTAACTTTTTCAAATTATTTACCAAATAACTGCCACTAATTTCAGATCTAAACCATGGTTAAGTTAATCAATTAAGCCCTTCCATTAAACAAAACCAAATTTGCAAAGAAGTCTCTCTTCTAAAATAATTTAATTTGCATAGAAAATCACTTTGGAAAAATCCCCAAAAATTCCAGAAATTCATTTTAATCATGTTATCTAACATATCAAAACTCCAGACTCAAATTCTTAATATATTTTTCAAAATAAATTGATAAACCAAAATATCTATATTTTCCTTTAAAAATTCATAATAATCTTTCCGTAGCTTGGAAAATTATCAAAATTGAAAGCCAACTCCAAAATCATGTTTAATATAACATAAAAAATTTATATGGCATTTGAACATCAACACATATCGAATTTACCCTAAAACCATGTAAAACTTCTTTTAAACAAACTTGTTTAAATTCAAATCAAGATTCAAGCATATCATCATCCAATTCATCATAAAAATGAATTTGCTCTTAAATTCGAAAACATATGTTTCAAACCAAAAATAGAGATGGAATTATTATTCACCTTGATTTAGATAAGGAGATTGGATTGAGATTGATTTCCCCTAAGCTTGATTCTCTAGCTTTTAATTTGAATTCTTCTTCTTCTCTTAATGACCGGCCTTCCTTAAGCTTTTGATTTTGTGTTCCAAAATGACGTGAATGGGTAGTGAAATGGTAGGAACGAAATATATATGGGTAAGGGTTATGGGCGGCGAATTTTCTAATATACCCTTATGTAATTTGATGAACCCAAAACCATTCTTAAGCCTATTAGTTATTATATTAGGCTCGACATTAATTAAATTAATTCAAGTCTCAATCCTCTTATCACTTAACATTTACATTATTCTATTTAATTTATCTAATTATATCTCCTGAATAATGTTATCAAAAATTAGGGGTGTTACAAGCTCCCCTCCTTAAAGAATTTCGTCCTCGAAATTTAGTAAGGACTAAATACTAAACATAGCAACCATCTGTAACGACTCATAATAACCATACTAGTCTACCTGACTAGGAATTATCTATATAAATCTAATATCGACATACCCTTAAAGCAGATCAGGATAAGTATCTTGAATCTTGTTCTTTGTCTCCCAAATACAGTCCTTCTCGTTGTCGCTCCATTGAACTTTCACTAACTTTACTGTCTTGTTCCTCAATCATTTCTTATCTCTCACAACAACCTGAACTAGTTGTCTTACAAAAGTCAAATTAGGCTCTACTACTAAATCTTTCAACCCTATCGGAGGAATAGTAGCCTCTGGATCATGCACATACTTGCGAAAATGAGACACATGAAACACATTATGGACACCCACCATACTGCTTAGCAACTCTACTCTGTATGCGAGCTTTCCAATCCTCTCTATGATCTGAAATAGACCAACATATCTCGGTGCCATCTTCCTTGACTTCCCAAATCGTATCACACCTTTCATCGGTGATACCTTTATGAAAACCCTGTCACCTACTAAGAACTCTAGGTCTTTACGCCTCTTATTTGCGTAACTCTTCTGTCTGGATTGAGCTTCCTTCATCCGTTCTCATATTAACTCAATCTTCTCTGATGCCTCCCTAACCAAATCTGGACCTAAGACCAATCTGTCTCTAGTCTCCAACCAACATACCAGTGATTTGCATGGCCTTCCATACAAAGCTTCAAAAGGCGCCATTCCTATACTAGTTTGATAACTATTATTATAGGAAAACTCAACCAAATGTAGGTGATCCTCCCAAGATCCACCAAAATCCAACACACAAGCTCTCAACAAATCCTCGAGTACCTTATTGACTCTCTCTGTCTGCCCATCTGTCTGTGGGTGATATGCTGTACTCATTTTGAGCTTAGTTCCTAACACATCCTGTAGACTCTTCCAGAATTCACTAGTGAATAGAGCATATTTGTCGCTGACTATACTACTAGGAACTCCATGAAGTCTAACTATGTTCTTCATGAACAACTTAGCCAAAACAAGTGTCGTCTTGGTCGACTTTACTGGAATGAAATGGGCACTCTTTGTCAACCTATCCACAATAACTCATATACTTTCATTTCCTCTTCTTGACCTTGGCAACCCATCTATAAAATCCATGGATATCAAATCCTATTTCCAAACTGGAATCTCTAGAGGCTGAAGTAAACCACTCGGCTTTTGATGTTCGGCCTTCACATGTTGACAGTTTACACACTGCCTAACCCACAAGCCAACATCCCTCTTCATGCCTTCCCAATAGAAGCTTCTCTTCATATCTTGATACATCTTGATCCCTCTAGGATGAATCGTAAACTTGGATCAATGGCATTCCTCAAGAACTTCTCTTCTCAAGTTCTCAATATCTGGAACACATAATCGCCCCTTCTTTCTCAACCATCCTTTTTGGTCAAGACAAAAATCTTTCAAATCATCGACCTCGGTTCCAACCTCAAGCCTTCTAATCCTCTCGGCTAATAGTGGATCCTTGTTCTTCTTAGAAGCAATTCTCACGATCAACACTGGTTGAACTTCTAAATAGGACAACATGGCAGTACTTTGACCAGAGCTAGCAGTCGATCTTAACTGCACACTACAACTGGCCAAAGCTTCTAGATCTTTCAATTCTGCCAACATAGCTAACACCACATTCTGATGTCTTCTGCTAGAGCATCAGCCACTTTATTACTTTTCCCTGGTGTATATTCTATACCAAAATCATAAGCAGCCAAAAATTCCAGCCACCTTTGTTGTCTTATATTCAACTCCTTCTGAGAGAATAAATATCTTAAAGACCTATGATCGATATACAACTCAAATTTCTCACCCAAGAGATAGTGCCTCCAAATCTTCAAGGCAAAAATCACATTAGCCAACTCCAAATTGTGAGTAGGATATCTTACTTCGTGCGGTCTAAGCTGCCTAGATGCATAGGCAATGACTTTTCCCCTCTACATCAACACTACTCCCAATCCAGTCCCACATGCATCAGTGTATACTACCAACCCTTGGTTTCCATCGGGAACTACTAGCACTGGTGCATTGGTCAACAAATGCTTTAACTTAAGGAATTCTTCCTCACACTTGTCGGACCATACATACTTCACTTCCTTCCTGGTAAGCTTAGTCAAAGGTGCTGCAATCCGCGAGAAATCCTTAATAAATCTCTGGTAATAGCCAGCAAGTCCAAGAAAACTTCTGATCTTGGTCACCATCTCTGATCTCTTCCAATTGTTCACAGCTACGATCTTATCTGGATCGACTGACACCCTTTCTCTAAAACCACGTGACCAAGAAATTTAACCTCTTTCTTCCAAAAATGAAACATGGAAAACTTTGCAGTTAGCTGATTCTACCTCAGCGTCTTTAGCACCACTCTAAGATGATCTTCATGCTCTCTCTTATCCTTAGAGTATACCAAAATGTCATTTACAAATACCAACATGAATCTATCCAAATATTCTTGGAAGACTCGGTTCATCAAATACATAAAGAAAGAAGGTGCCTTCGTCAACCCAAATGGCATTACTAACTACTCATACGAACCATATCTAGTTCGAAATGCTGTCAAAGGAATGTTGTCCTCCGCCACTCTCTACTGATGGGACCCTGTTGCCAAATCCAACTGGGAAAACACTCTGGTTCCACTCAACTGATCAAACAGATCATATATCCTTGGTAGAGGGTACTTATTCTTTATCGTCCTTTCGTTTAGCTTATGATAGTCGATACACATTCTTAACGACCCATCTGGTTTCTTCTTGAATACCGCGACCGCTCCCCAAGACGAACTGTTTGGTCTAATAAAATTCCTTCCTTTTAGATCCACTAGTTGCACCTTCAATTCCTTCATCTCAGCCGGTGTCATCCTGCTAGCTGGCCTACTTACTGGTTCAGCTCCTGGCACAAGATCTACCCGAAACTCAACAGATCATTTCGGTGGTAGTCCTACGACTGGCTCAAAGACATATGCAAATTCTTTTTCAATTCGAACTTGACTTAGCTCTTCTCTCACTTTCATTGCACTTAACAAAGCACAACTAATCCGGTCAGAATTCTCTACCGAGAATATAATTCGGTTATGACTATCAGAGTGACTCAAATATATCTGCCAATCCTGGCAAAATATCCTGGCCCCATACCTCTTCAACCAATCCATACCCAACATGATTCCGAAATCTACGAAATCATAAACATACAAACTGCATGCAAACTTATGACCTAACAAATCAAGTTCTAACTGGTCACATCTCATCCCCAGAGTTGCATACCCTCATATTGGATTTGCAACCCTTAAGGAAGTAACAAGGTATGTGGGTTCTAAGCATAACCTATCAACTGGATATAAATGAATGTGATGCATCAGTATCAAAAAGTATCCTAACTGGTATACTCTGAATCAAAAACGTACCTTCCCCATCACAGTCTTTCCCTTATCAGCTGCAGTAGGCTTAGCTGATGATCCAACAGCAAAGACTTTCCCCTTGTCCGCCCTGACTGGCTTTGCACACTGGTTCTTGTAATACCCAACTTGATCACAGTTAAAGCATTTCACATTCTTCTTGTCTACAGACTTCTTTCCCTTTCCTGACCAGCACTCACTTTCATAATGACCCTTCTTGTCACATTTGTAGCATACCAAATCAGCCTTTGCCTTCTTGGAAGCATCCCCTTTCTGGGCTCCCTTCTTCTTAAAGAATTTCCTCTTCTTTCCCTAAGGACCTTGGGATTCAACTGGCTTCTTTCGGGCAGACACAACAAGCATCTCTTCATGGCGAATGGCCATCTCCACTACCACATTAGAAGGTTCTCGGATATGGGTCATGGTCATTCTTGCAAGCTCAGGTCTCAATCCTCGAATGAACCTTTCATTCCTTCTGACGTCAGTGTCAACCATAGCATATCCATATCGAGATGGCTCATCAAACTTAGCGGCGTACTCGATTACTGACATCTCTCCTTGAACTAGATCCATGAACTTCCTCATTAACACTGACTTAGCAACCTCAGACAGAAACCTCTGCTCAAATCTCCTTCTAAAATCATCCCATGTCAGTTCTTCCTCCGATACTCATGTGTTCATATTATTCCACCAGTGAAGCGCTGCCTCTTGCAACTGCCTAGAGGCCAGCCTCCTCTTTTGCCCATCATCCAAGTCTAGATCAGTAAAGATCCTTTCACAGTGCAATAGCCAATTCTCAACCTTAACAGTATCCTCTGTTCCAACAAATGGCTTTCCACCCAGACTGGTGTAGTCTCTGCTTTGCTTAGCGTAGTTATTCCTAACTGGAGCCACAGGATTAGCTCCTCCAACATTACCAGCAAACCTAGCTTGCAAAAGATTGGCCACCAACTGAAACACCATCCCTGCATCTACAGGCGAATTTTCAACACCTACATTTGCTTCAGCATTTGGGTTAGCATTAGCCTGTCGACCTTGGTTCCTCTTGGTATTAGGTCGAGCATTTCCGTTGGTTGTAGTGCTTCCTCCACCTAGATTTCCTCTTCCGCTTCCTGCTTCCATATTTTATTTCTCGTAAATCTACATACGATCCTTAGTAAGATATAAAAGAACGGTCTAAGAGAGAGGGGAACACCTACTTATATATATCTATATATCAAATTCAAGTATGTTACTATAGCGTTAACCCAAACCCCGATCATATTTCCGATTCATTGGAATTATGTTTGAAAATATGTTTGGTTTAATTTTCTTTTAAAGTTTCATAAACCTATGCTCTGATACCAACTTGTAACATCCCCCTACTTGGAGGCCCAAAACTAATGGCTACGAATGCTGCAGTCATCCATAGATATTAATTCTTGGCGACCAAATACGGCGGTGTTAGATTCATTGAGACATAGAAACACATGAATATGGAAAAAATTTAAACTTCGGACAAACTCACATTCCATTTCAAAATATTTCTAATTCATTGCTTAACCCCATATTCACAAATCATGTTTAGAGAAAATATATTTATTACAACATACGCCAAGAGCGACATATGAAGATGCCCCCTTGGATGATCAGAGTGTATACAGGCAATGTAACAACTTTGCCATTACAAACAACACAGCGGAATCCAAAGAAAGAGAACTCTAAATAGCTATCATGCCTCCTGCACGTCTCCGAAAGCTTATTCGTCTTAAGAGGTACCTAAAAACCTCAACTCTCAAACTACTCAAAATCAATTGAGTACCCGAGAGTTTAAGCTTAAAACATAAACTTCGAGTCAGACATAAAGCCCGGTATGTATAATAATCTATCATCTTAAATCATTTAGATATCTAGTGAGACCATGCCGCTTAGCGGAATAGGTTTTCCCCTCACTAGTACCTCAAAACCTTTTTAAAACCATATATTGTGCTCCTGCATCCACAATGGATAAAACAATTCAAAATATTATAATATGATGATATGCAAAACAACTAAATCAATTATGGATTACCCATCCGCATTCATTCCGACTATCTGTCTCAATTATAGTTTCTAGGATTACTATTAACCTATTAGTTTTTATGGGCTGACCAATAACCGGTAAAACATTTAAGGACTCCCTGTCCAATTACATAATTTTCATGGGATCACTAAGAACCTATTGGTAACTCAAATATCTTTACTCTTATCCTAGTTTTCATGGGCTAACTAGGAACCTATTGGTGACTCCAATATCCTTTCTTCGTATCGTAGTATTCATGGGCTAACTAGGAACCTATTGACATCTACCAATATCTTACTCCGAATATAGTTTTCATAGGCTAACTATAAACCTACTGGCCCCTGCCAGTATCAAATCATAGTTTTCATGGGCTTACTATGAACCTGTCTTTCTGACATCTTCCTTTATACATAGTTTTCATGGGCTAACTATGAACCTATTGGCCCCTGCTAATATCTTATCCTATACACAGTTTACATGAGCTTACTGAGAACCTATTGGCCCTTGCCAATATCTTTCCTTTATATTTTAGCATCCTATATTATGGTCTTCCTAACCTCCTGGATGCAATTCTACTCATTCAGGAGTTTAATCAATTTATATTCACTACTGGATAAACCTAGCTGGTTCTTCTACCCTTTATCCCCAAAATGTAGTTATGGGTCCTATATAAAGTGAATATATTTATATTTGAAGAAGCAAACATAACAACGTAGCAATACCACTTCTGTGGGTTTAATATAAAACATGGTTAATCCCTTTAATCTATTATTTTATCAAAGAAAGCTTCTTCTCAAAACCATTACAAAAACTCCTTTAATTTAGCCATGGGTTTTCCTTTTAAAAATTTGAGTTTGGGTTACAAAACCTTGGTTAAATTAGTCGATTAAGCCCTTCCATTAAACAAAACCAATTTTGTAAAGAAGTCCCTATTCTAAAATAATTTAATTTGCATAGCAAATCACTTTGGAAAAATCCCCAAAAATTCCAGAAATTCACTTTAATCATGTTATATAACATATCAAAACTTTAGACCCAAATGCTTAATATATTTTCCAAAACAAATTTATAAACCCAAATAACCATATTTTCCTTTGAAAATTCAAAATAATATTTCCATAGCTTGGAAAATCATCAAAATTGAAACCCAACTCCAAATCATGTTTTACATAATATAAAAATTTTCCATGGCATTTAAACATCAACACATATCGGTTTTACCCTAAAACCGTGTAAAACTTCTTTTAAACAAACTTGTTTAAATTCAACAAATCAAGATTCAAGCATATCATCATCCAATTCATCATAAAAACAAATTTGCTCTTAAATTCGTAAACATATGATTCAAACCAAAAATAGAGATGGAATTATTATTCACCTTAATTTAGATAAGGAGATTGGATTGAGATTGATTTCTCCTAAGCTTGATTCTCTAGCTTTTAATTTGAATTCTTCTCCTTCTCTTAATGACCGGCCTTCCTTAAGCTTTTGATTTTTCGTTTCAAAATGACGTAAATGGGTAGTGAAATGGTAGGAACGAAATATATATGGGTAAGGGTTATCGGCGGTGAATTTCCTAATATACTCTTATGTAATTTGATTAACCCAAAACCATTCTTAAGCCCATTAATTATTATATTAGGCTCGGCCTTAATTAAATTAATTCAAGTCTCAATCCCTTTATCACTTAACATTTACATTATTCTATTTAATTTATCCTATTAAATCTCCTGAATAATGTTACCAAAAATTAGGGGTGTTACATATACTTTTAATTAAATCGGTTAATTAATATAACACATTATATCAAATATATAATATAAAGAAAACGTCTTTTATTGCGAACAAGATTGGTTACCAAGTTAAATATATGTAAAAAATTACATAATTGCCCTTAGAGCATACCCTAACTCTATCAATCGCCCACTTGCACTTTGGGCTAATTATGGAATCTCTATCACATTCCTTCAATCAGTTTAATGAGAACTACTTGAGTCAAACCCTTCGTGAAGGAATCTACTACGTTGATTTGATTGTTTACTCAATCAATCAACTCAATTCGATGTTGATAAACCGCCTTTATCATATGGAACTAGTCGAAATATGTTTTTCGACTTCTATTAAGCTCTTATAATTACATTGTTATCATATAACAATCATGCAGTATTCTTTATACTTTGGAATCACCCCTAGCTCAATTATAAATTGTGCATGTATATTTATACTTTTTTTTATTGTGGTGCTATTTAAGGTGATGTACTTAGCATTTTCATCGAATAAGCCACAATGATTCATTTAGAACATTTCTAATTTAAATCTTCTTAATATGATTTGAAAATGAATTTAATATTGACATATTATACTTAATAGCATGTATGAAGTTCGAGTCCGAATACTCCTTTATAAGGAGTTCGTTGTTTCTATAAACAATTCTCTTGTGTTTCGTAAATACTCAAGCACACTCTAAACTACCATTTAGTGATCTTAGTTTGGATTTGATATTGGCTTCATGAATCAAATACATAGGCAAAATATGATATTGTAGACAGTACAACATGTATGATGATTCCTATTGTCAATTCATAAGGAATCCATTTGACGTGTTTCATATTAGACATTTTAATAAGGTCTTTGCATATCATTTGGGACTTTCACAACATCCTTTACACTTATTATAAAAGATATAATTTACAAACCCAATATCGAGTATTAAACAACCATACTATTGTTGATTTTAACATAAGCACATCGTTAACAATCAATAGTGTGTTGTTTGTTTATAATTTAGAAATATCTATGTACCTTTTAATGATTTTTCTTATGGACACACGCACATGCTTCCTTTGCATTTTGACTGAAAATCAAACTATTTGATATTTCTATCATAATGCTTACTCATTCTAATGCTTATAGAATGACGCTTTCATATCATTTCTTGGATTATATCTGAAATCCCAAATATGCAATATCGCTCCCACTGACTTCGAGACACTTTGGTTGTTATGTACAAACAGTTTATTCTAAATCATTATTTCGAATTTTCTATTTTAACACATATGTATCAAAACACAAAGTCATACCAGGCAATAATTTTATGAGTAAATATGAATCAACTTGAGCACATCAAATGGTGAATCTATTACGTTAATTTCAACAATTAAAATTTACGATGTTATTGCTCATTATATTCCAACTGTATTAGTCTTGCTCTTAAAGTCACATCTTGACCGATGGATCATATACCTTTGGGTATAAATATCAAAATCATATTTTGATAATGTACTTAGAATCCTTTTAGATTTGTGCTTCATACCATATGGTAGAGGCAATATTCTTAATGGTTTAATCAATTGTTGAGGATTACCTATTTTCGACATCGATAAGAAACTCATGGTTTCTCTTTAATGTACAAAGATAATTATTGGGCATTCTAATGCATTGTGTTCATTTAGGTTTGGTTAACTTCATTTCATCCTTCGTAATTAGTTTTATCTTTAGATTGTATCTAATCTATTTTACCACCAATAATTTCTAAAAGAAATTCATTCATTACGTAGTTGGTATTTCTTAAAACAACAATTGTTTCTCAGTACAATGGAAAATGTATTCATAATTTTTTTATAAATTGCATTATATATAAAATTGATTTGGTTTTAGTTTACAATACTTAAGTTCAAAACATAAATTGGTCATCCAATGATAGTTGTTCCCAAACTCCTTTCAAGACGATTCATACAAGATCCCTCAGAAACATTTATCACGTGCAGTCTTTCGACTCCCACAACCTGCCAACTCCTTGGCCAAGGATATGTTAGGGTTTCTTATAAACCCTTATCGTATAAGATTTTGTAAACCATCCTTTAAATGAAATTAATTTTAACCTTGTGTACTACTCTTAAGTATATGACCTTATATAAAGAAGTTAACTCAACTTGACTCACAATTAATCATACAATGTCCAACAAAGTTTGATTACTCCCTATCGATACATCTTTATGTATCATAGGGAGGAGTGCCATTTGAGATTGAATATTTAATCATTTTTAGTTATGCCCAGAACTCTTTCCAATATATTCTCCTATTCAAATTGAATCAATTTTTATTTCTACTACATGTTATTTTATTAACTTTCATTTTATACTCCATGAACTTATCATAGACATACTACATGTGTATTAAATACACATGTCCAGGTTAGTGATAACTCATTGGTGAATATAACGAAATATGTGTAGCTGTTTTGGAATTAATAGACTTTCGATTGCGTCATCTATATGTATCAACCCGTAGAGTTCAACTCTTATGAGCTCCCATAGAATATGCGTTTTGCTTTTAATTGTTTGAGATACAATTTACTAATAGCATATGATTCATAATCACATAACTAAAAGTTAATTTTCAAAATTATGGTTTAGTCCATAATTCCAAAATAATTGCAAATAAATTTAGATACTTATGTATGTTAAATGCATCAAAAATACCATTATTCTAGTTTTATTTTATAAGAACATTCATAATATTCATATTGAAATAAAACTATGTCTATTTTTCAATCAATACTGAAAAATAATTATTATTTCATAAATAATGTTTGATATGTTGTGTGAAAACAATTTTCGTAACCTGATGCGACCAATAATTGTTATATGGCATACTCCAACTATTTGCACCACTACAATAATAGCATATGAAACACGAAGCTTCATTCAACGGCTTAATATAAGCTATTTATTTCATTTACTATAACTGGTTTGCAGTGGAGAATTTTAGATCAAGTATCGTAAATTCAAAGGAATAAATATCATAGAAAACAATTTGCTTGTGAAAATACTTTTGGAATAGATATCATATTTCTTATTCCTTGTTATATATCTATTATTATTTTACAGTTCTTGTTTTCAATGTCTTTTTATGAAGCAGAAGTGACTATTCACTCTCTTTATCCCAACCATGCCTTAAGTTACATCTTCTCTTATGCATTCACTTTCCTTTCTACATGGTTGAACCATTCGAAGGAAACTCTTACTACAATATCGTAAAGATCTCTTTACAAAAGTGCATTTGATCATTCTTAACGTTTAAGGATATCAAATATTTTTCACTTTACATAAAATGATCAAAACGACATTTTAGTGGTCGAATTATTACACCTACCTTGTAACTTTTGATCTAATGTTACATTTAATCATAACGAGATCATTATTGTAATCAATCATATTGAATATACGATCTCACAGTATGGTTTACTTGCTTATTTCAAATGAACTAACTTTATCGAGGTTTCGTACATTACGAATTATGACTATTCTATATAACAATTATATGTGATCATACATGGATCCAATATTTATATTCTTGTATTGCTTTTAGAATTTGAAACTCATAGAAGGCAGTACACAGTCTCGAGCAAATAAACTTGTAAGCGACCAAATTACAAATGTATTTAACAGTTGTATAATTAGGCGCTTGCATGGGTCAGTCAACATGCAAAAATTTATTAGCAAGTATATTTTATATTTCTATTTATTAATATTAATTTAGTTCATTGGTATATTTTAATTGATAAACATTTTATCGATTATATTAATTGTATAAATTTATCAATGGAGATTATTATAACTTTATATAGCAGATGTCTTACAATCTCGGGAAGGCTTAATGTTACCATTTCATTTTTCTTATATGGCTCCCACTAGTTGTTTTTAATTCTCCAAACCCTAAGACAAAACATAGAAGTCTTTTTATTTCACTAGCGGGTATTAGGACACGTCTATCATGGGATTTTGACCTTGAGTCTCTCAACAAATCATAACCCCATAAAAAAGGGATAAATCCTTATCAGTTGTAACATATACAACTCTTAACCCATGGTTCCTTGTCCTAATCTCATTTCGGCCTTGAGTACGCTCAACAAATCGAAAGAAATTATTCACTCATACCTATCATTTCGCTATGGTCTATGTGATGAACGCCCAATACCACCTGCACCTACAGAGTATAAATAGTGTGTTGCAGTCATGCTCGGTCAATATAGGACGATTATTAGGGTTTAGAATGAACAAATGTAGCATATAACCTATCGTATATTTCACAGAGCATGGACAAAATATAATATCACATATACAACAGAAGAGACAGTAATAACAATGTGGTACCCTCATATCTTCATTATGATCTCCGCTAGCCTAGCATCTAATTTCTGAGTAGTACCGATCCTTTCTATAAGAGTAGGTCTAATCGACAACTTGCCAACATTTCAGGTTCTAGCTCGTAGTGAGGCCTGAAATCAAATCCGGCAGTATGCTCTATCTGCTTTCATTCCAAGAACATTGCTCCCAAATTAGCATGTCTTCTACTTAATGCATCGACGACCACATTTCCTTTATCTGGTGTAAAGGAAATATCGAAATCATAAGAAGCTAAGAACTTTAACCATCGTTGCTGATGAAGGTTGAGATCCTTCTAAGAGAAAAGGTACTTTAGGGATTTATAGTCCGTAAACAACTCAAACCTCTCTCCCAAAAGATAGTGCCTCCACATTTTCAAAGTAAAGGCAATCGCCGCAACTTTAAATCATTGGTCGGATAATTCCTTTCGTGCGGCTTTAACTATCGACTAGCATAGGCAACAACTTTTCCTTTTTGCATCAAAAGCACACCCAATCCAGTACCACAGGCATTTGTGTATACTATCACCTATTCTAGCCAACTTGAAATGGTCAACATTGGTGCACTCGTCAACCTCTCTTTCAGACTCACAAACGCATGCTCGCGCTTTGTATCCCAAGCAAAAGTTTGATTCTTCTTTGTCAAATTGGTCAACGGTGCTGCTAACTTCGAGAAGTCCTTGATTAAGCATCTATAATGTCCCTCCAATCCTAAGAAACTCCTTACATCCATAGCATGCTTGGGCTGATTCCTCTTGGACCGCTACCACCTTCGCAGGATCCACTGCTATGCCCTGTCTCAACACGACACGACCTAAGAATATCACTTCTTCTCTCCAGAAGTGATATTTAGAGAACTTCGCTCTCAACTTGTGTTTACTCAATATCTCTAGCACAATCCTAAAGTGTGTCTTGTGCTCCTCTTCGGTTTCGCAATAGATTGGAATGTCAACCACGAACATAAGAACAAATTTATGCAGTGTCTCTAAAAACCTAATTCATGAGAACCACAAAGTATGACGGTGCACTGGTCAACTCGAATGGCATCACCAACCACTCATAACAACCCAATGGCATGCAAAATACAGTAATACACACACTCTCCTTTGCTACTCTAAGCTGGTGAAATCGCTGCCAAATCCATTTGAGAGAACAACTTCGCATCGTGCAGCTGATCGAACAAGTCATCAATGCGTGAGAATGAATATTTGTTCTTCTTCGTTTCTTTATTTAGCTCGCGATAACCTACACACAACCTCAAAGAGCCATTCGCCTTAGTTGCGAATACAATAGGTGTACCCCACTCAGATATGCTTCTTCAAATAAACCGCTTCCTCAATAGGTCATTCACTTGCACCTCCAATTCCTCTTGTTATTTGGGTGCCATACGCCTCAAAGGCGTAACTATGGGGCTGGCTTCCTTCACCAAGTTAGTCTGAAACTCGATCTCTCTATGCGACGGCAATCTAGTCACTTCCTTAAAGATATCCGGATACTCTCTAGATATCAGCATAGATGATCAAACCTCTTGTGGAACCTCAAGCGAATATAGAAAGCTAACCATCACCCCATCCTCTAGTAGGTAGCGACTCACTACCGTTCGCCCATCCACATCTCCGATTGTCACCAATAGCTTCTCACAATCCACTATAGCCACATACTTCTTTAGCCAGTCCATTCCCAAGATAATCCCGAACCCAACAATATTCAAAACAAAGCAATCACAAATAAAAAAGCATCCATGACTCGATAAAACTAAACTGATACGAACCATGCACAGGCTAGTCGAGCCTCCAATAGGGTTTGTCACGATCAAGACCCGATCTACTATCTCGAGTCTTAATCCCAATTCGTTTACTAGGTCACTACATATGGATGAATGTGAAGCACCGGTATCAAATAAAACTCGAATAGGAACATCACCAATAGAAAGCATACCTTGAATGACGACTCATTTCCTCTTCTCCTTTGTCGAGTAAGCACTCGACGAAGTCGGAACTGCGTCTAAAGCATATGCCTTCACTATCAGGTTATCCTTCACCGGTTCTGGACAATCTTTCTTCAAATGCCTGGCCTGTTTTTTCGTAGTTGTAGCACTTCTTCTTATCACTCACTTTGCAATCCTTGATCAAATAACCCTTCTCTTTACACCCATAACAAAGGGTTCTCATTTACCCTTCTTGCCACCCTTGCCTTGGGACTACTTTCTCTTTCCATTCCACTTCTTCATGCATTCACCGCCGTGCTACGACTTTGGCTCTTCCATCTCAACAGAAACAACAATAGCAGTCCTAGTTTTGCGGTATAGGTTCTTACGGCGAAGTGCCTTTTCTACTAGCTTCTCAAATAGCCCATCAATATGGTCCGCTAGCTTCTCCCTAATATAGTCATCCAATCCTATGATGAACTTTTAATTCTTCCTTAAGGGATTATTAATGAATGACATCCCATACTTAGTCAAAACATCAAATTCTGCCACATATTTAGAAACTATCATCTCTCCCAGCTTGAGATCGGTGAATTTCCTAAACAATACCAAATTCTGAGCAGGCGAAATGAATTTCTCTTCAAACCTCATCTTAAACTGATCCTAAGAAAATAGGTCTTATGAGGTAGCAATGGTGATAGCATATCACCAATTCATAGCTCGGCCTGAAGCTGCCTTGAAGCCAACTTTCTTTTTATAGCATTTTCCACCTCCATATCACCGAAGATGCACTCACAAGTATTCAACCAGTCTTGTACTTCTATGGTTGATTCTGTTTCATTCAAAGGCTTCCTTCCCAAAATGGAGTAATCCTTGCTTGACTTACTGAAATCGGCCCTCGGCGCTTGCACTGGAGCACCTCCTCCCATCACAACTCCAGGAATATTTCTCAGCATATCAGCCATCATAGCTTTGAACATGGCTTGGAAATCAAGCATAGCGGTTCCTGATCCCACTCCTTCCTCCACTCTTGAAGCCGATCTCATAGTATTTCTTGTATGCTGGCTCATCCTTATTTATAACAAGAATGATCGGTCTCTCATATAGAAAACTGTGTCTATAGTGCTCATGTGCATGCGACTTATACTGTACTACTATATAGTTTTGAAAACCAAACTCATAACAAGCACACACTCTCTATCATATATACACTCTAGATCTAGTCTAAGGCGACAACTCCTTCCTTATCTCTACTTGATCTCAGGTTAATCACGTAACCATAGCTCTGATACCAAATGTGAAGACCGCCCAATACCACCAGCACCAGTGGAGTATAAATAGTGTGATGCAGTCTTGCCAGGCCAATATTGGACGATCATCAAGGTTTAAAATGAACAAATGCAGCATATAACATATCGTATATCTCAAAGCATACGGAAAAAAATATAATATCACATATACACCGGAAGAGCCAGTAATAAAAATGTGAACAAATCATCATCAGAGTATATAATCCACAGAGTATACATCAACAGTAGAGTTTATACAATGGAAACAAACTCAACAACTGTCTCAAATAAAAATAGTAAGCAGTTACTACTAAGGCTCCCAGTGCTGCACAACGGAATAAGCGCAGACTCTACTCATTTAAGAGTACCCAAGATAATAAGAAGGAAAAAACCTTGGGTTAGACAACAGTCTAGTATGAACGGTAAATAAATCTCAAGATACTATACTGGTAAATATGGTAAGGAACAAGAGTACACGAACCATACCTGACCTATCCATGCAAACAAAGAGTTAGCACATAACATTATAATATACTACTCTACTATATTATAAAGGTATGATACAATATACCATAGTGAATGTCTAAATATTCCTATCTCTAGTACCTACTCCCAATGACATCCCATAGTGATTGCCACTAAAGGAAAGCAACCAAAGCAACCATAACATCTATCAAACAAGACTCACTGTCACTGCGCTCTGAATATATGATAACTCGTATGGCCTCCTTACTGTTAAGAACTAATGGAAATCCTGGTTCTCTGTATACTCTCGTATCAAGCAGGCCAAAGCTCGATACGTGTCTCATATCCCCAAATCTAGACACTAGACCGAAATCAACTGGTCCAAGGTATTCGGATCCTCGCTACCAAACCATGGGCGTCCCACTTATAATACCCATTCTTCAAGTACATAAGAAAATGCTCCTAGCATCAACGGTTCCTTAGCACATACTTATCTGAGCCCTCCTTATGGATCGCTAGCAATCCATCCCTTAGTATGTTTTCATTTTCTTTTCCTCTGATCCTTCTTGGTTGGTTCTTCTAGTCCTTTTGGAAGAAGAAATGTTTTTCTGGCTTCGTCCATAGAATCAAAATCGACTTGTACTAAGTTACATTGCTGATACAACACGACATATCATGAATTGGTTTTAATCCTTCCGGAGGGGAATAACGGCTTAGGATAGCGTCTCACAAGCAGCTTATGTTGTTATTGCCTTCTGGAGATTTCGGATTGGTCTCGTTATTGCACAGTCGGTGTACCTCAACTGGGAAGAGCTTTCCGCGTCGCTTCGGACAACGGATTCGTTATCGATCGTTGATCGATAACGGGTAAGTGTAGAAGAGATAATTTCAAAAATGATATGAAAAACCCTTTTCATTCTTTACTGTGAGCGAACTATCTACACGGGATAGAGCGTTCGTAGTGTTCAGGACACCGAGTTCATCCCCCATAGATAACACACTGTACTTGCCCTAATATATACTTGAAATCCGATGTGTCGGTGTGAATCGATATTCCTTCGGAATTCAAGTGCTATAGGGGAATTTTTAGTTAAAGATAGAATTACCTAACCGCGTTGGACGCAAGTTTTGTTGTATAGAATGAAGTATCCGTCTTCTCACCGTAAGTCCAATGGAGCAAGTCCAGCACTTTCAGAAGCTGAATCGTCTTCCGTCGCCCCTTCCTCTTCTACTTCGTGAGATGAATACGGTCAACTAGCCCCGGTGGGCCTGGTTTTTGGCCGACTCCTCCGAATTTTAGAGTTCTTCGTAATCCATCGAAGAGAGCTTCCTCCATAATTTTTGCCAAGGTTTTGCATAACATTTGCTTGCAACATGGCATTCCGGAGGATGGTGTATGCCTTCCGGAGAAGAATGAGTTTGCCCATACGCCGCCTCCAAGATACACGACTAGCCGCCGGTACATGTGCTTAAACGGAGCAGTACCTCCCTTCAATGACTTCTTGAGAGAAACTCTTTCGAACTTGGAAATTGCTTCGTTTCACATTCATCCTAATGGATATACAATCTTGACTTGCCTGCGCGTTCTGTTTATGCTGAAATTTAATCGTGCCCCGAGTTTCGACGAGTTGAGATATCTTCTCTCGTTTAAGAGGAGAGACGAGTGCCAATCCCTTGTCGTCATCGAGGCCCAGAGAATCGCAAGATCATGCTACAGCTTCAAAGAAATCTGTCTCAATTCAAGACTCGGTACTTCTTCGTTAGATGTCCCGACGGGTTTAACCATCTTTGGACAACGGGGGGTGAGTTATCTTCTTTACTTATTGAGTTTCGATATGTCGCTATGGGATTTCTGACAGGTCAAATACTTCCTGCAGTTATTCCAAGGCCGAATAAAGACCTATCACTTGACCGGATTTTCCATACCTTGAAGGCCATAGATGCCGGGGGGAGATCGGTTAAATTTTTGCTAACGGACAAAATTTGTTTCGGTATGAGCTATTTCATCCTGGGAAATCCACTGTATCGGTTGAATTCCCTTCTCTTTCTCGTTTCAGAATACGAACATGCTCCACCTCTTCATCACATGGCTCTGAAGAGGGTGTTTTTCAAGAAAAGGAAGGCTTGTCTGGTGAGTCTGCTGAAGAAACTCATTAGGGAAGAGATGTCACGACTGAAGCCAGTTGTCCAGCCAGAATGCCCCTAATTCTAGAGGAAGGGGAAGAAGAGTTCAAGCAGCAAGAGGGATAGGTTGTAGTGGCAACAGAAAAAAGGAGGGTGAAGTTGAGAGTTGCAGTAGTCATGATTCCTCCTCCTGTGATGATGATTTCGACGCAGGTTCCGGTGATGGAGACTCTAAATCGTGTGACGAGACTCCAGGAATGAGTCTCGTTCTTCCGGATTCGCCTCCTTGAGAGATCCACAATAAGGATGCTCCTTCAGTAGCCGAGCGACGTCAGGATTCCTCAGTTAAAGATGGCGGCATAGACTTTTGGGATTCGAGCAACGTTTATATGGATATCGACGAACTAATGGGGGACGATTTTGGATTCGAAGGGACGTCTCCCCGCCCGGATCATATTGCACTCGGAGTCAGCCCAATGTCTACCACAGTGGCTTCCCGATTTGGTTGTAACGTCCTTTTATGCCCCACAGGATACATTACACATTTCACTAAGGTCACATTCACTTACACACGTATTATTTAGGTCTATTTCTCGTTATTATAGCTCTTTATTTATTCTTCATGTCAGGTTCCATGAGAGGCCATGGGCTTTACGACGATCTCGAGCAATTCACTTATTCGCAAATTTGGTTGAAAAGGTCTACAAGCTGCCATCAGCCCCGTGAGATAGAAGAGGAATGGAGAAGGCGAAAAGACTTGGAGGCCAAAGCTCGTCGCCATAATGACAAAGAACGGGGTCGGACGTATAAAAGTGGTTATGAGAAGAGAGAAACCCCTGATGACCAAGAGGAACCGTCCAACAAGTCAATGGTTGATCGTGGTTCTCATCCTTCTGAGCATCAGGCCTTTGCCCCGACCCCAGTTTTTAGCGGTCTTGAAATTCCATTTTCTTCCAATAAGGCTCTGTCTTCATCTCAAGTCCCATCGACCCACGTGATGCCCACTTCTGGTTCCTCGCACCCTCACAGGAGACCGACTTACATTCTTCCGTCTGGTCCCCCTAGACTTGAAGTTGTGCTCCCCGGGTGGTTTTTAAAGGGAGTTAAGTTTGACCACGACCTTCGCGCGATTCACACAGATTCCTAGATGCCCCATCTTCAGGCGATTCAAAGCGATTTAGAGCAAGCCAAGGGATGGGAAAAGTTATGCAAGCAGCTGGCCGATACGAACTGCAATAATTATCAAGAAATCCTCCCCTTTGAATAGGAGAAAGACGACTTCAAGAGGGCGTTAGCGGAACATAACGCCAGAATTGATCGACTGGTACAAGAGAGGGACATGGCGCTCCACGAGAGCAAGAATAACGCCGGCTTACTGAAGGAGCTGAAAGAGGCCCATGCAAAAATAGAGATTGTATTTCAAGGTGAAATTAAGAAGGCCCATGCGGATGAAGTTAAGTTGAAAGAGGAGTTCGAAGCTCGCGGCATGATTATTGAAGCCCATAAGAAGACTATCGCTGATCACGACAAGATTGTTGAAGGGCATAACAAGACAATTGCAGAATATAAGGAGATCGTGAAGTCCCATGATAAGATCGTCTTCGACCAAGCCCATAGAATTTCCTCGCTCCAAGAAAGAGTTGCGCAGCTTAGTGCCGACAAAACTTGTGTCAAAGTTGAGAAGGCCGCCATTACAGCGGATTATTTGGAGCTATAGGACACTTTTAAAAAGAAGATGAGAAGATGGATGATACCATCTTAAATTTCTATGTCAACTCCCAATTGCATCTGGGGAATCTTGGCTATTTGGGCCCCAAGATCCTACGCACTCTCGCCATGGTTTGGGAGGAAATTCTAGCCCAATTTTGAGAGAACGGGGAGGTCTATACTGAGCATGAGTTGGGGGATGCCTACCTTAATGAGGAATCGAAGATAGCACATGTAGAGGGTCGAGAGTTCCTGCGAATTGAGAAGGAATAGGTGGCTGCCGATGCTGCTATGACTTCAACTGCCAAAGCATTGCCTGAGCCCCTTATTTCCACGCCTAGCGAATCATAAAGACAACCTCGCGATCAATTGGCGAGCTCTGAGCTTGAAATTTCTCCGAAGATTGTGCGGCCATCGAAAGAAGGAGAAGGCGGGGAATAAAAGATCGACCTTTTTGGCCATTCCTCTGATGCAGGTAACCCTCTTGTTTCCCCCGAGTTTGAGAATTTTTAGCTTACGTCGTAAGAACAAGACGAACTTAACGCTTTATTTTTGATCTTATAGGTCTGTCTTCCTTACCTATTGATCCGCCGGTTTCCTCGATGCCCGGGCCCGCCGCTATTTCAACCGCCTCGATGCTTGTCTCCTTAGCTGCTCCGTTTGCGTCTGGTTCGCAGCCGAGGCCAGAATCTGAGAAGATCGCTGCATTGCATGGTCTAGACGACCCTTCCGTATCTTTGGTAGGCGACTTCACGGCAGCCGAAGCTCGAGAGCAAGAGGGCCAGATTGAACAACCGCGTAAATTTAACAGCAACCGTTTGTCGTTAAGAAGGAAAAGGTTGAAGCGATAAGATCTACGAGGAACGCCCACAAATCCCGGTGACGAAAGGGGGGTCTTCCGAGAAGGTCGAAGAGCAAGGAGGAGATGCCAGCACTGAGTAGATAGTTGATATCACGGGCATCGACAGTACTCCTGGCCGGGATTCTGTGGGGAAGTAGAAACTTCCAACTAAAAGTGGGAAGGGAAGCGGTGGAAAGAGGCGTTGACAGGTCGGGATAGCTACGGAGCCCCTTTTTCGAGATATTTTGTATTGTTTGATATGTGTTTTGTTCAAGTGTAGAGTCTGCACTTACTGCTTTGATTGTTGCAGCATCTGTATTTTTCCTTTTTTTGGCCGATATTGTGTTGGTACGACCCTTATATTTTGACTTTCTATAGAAAATGTTATAAGTAATACAATGTTGACATTTTGATTACAACTTTACTTGTCTACCTACCTATGTTTCATGTACTTATGTTGATTTTATTTACTGCTATTTTACCTAATCTTGTAACTACCGACAAAATTCTTTGTTTGGAGTAATAGAACTGTGAAGTAGTTGGATTTTTTTATTTGAGTATAGATGTGTGCCCTCCAGTTTACAGGGTTGGTTACTTCGAACACTAGACAAATGGATGGTTGGTCCGAGTGTTTGTTCATTTATTTTATTTTATTTTTTTGGTAATCAGACTTGTTTTGTAGTTCCTATTTTCAAGAACTTATGATTTGGACGTCTTGATTTCAAATTTATTGTCGGTCAACCATTGGAATTTTCCACTGACTCATTATAGTTTGACGTTGTTGGATTCATACCCGTTGCCCCCGAAAGTGGGAGTGGGTTGATTCTTGTTATTCATACAATGGACGAGTTTCCCAGAATCACCGGGGAAATACCGATACTTAAGGGTATGCGTGGCTTATGAGATGCGCGGCTTTTAGGACCGATGTGACCTATCGGTCCGGAACGGTTTTGGAACTTCTCGATGTTACCAATCTTCGGGCAACGTGAGGAGTTTATGCTTTGAGAGCATGATTCCATAGCTTAAGAAGTAATGCACATCTTATGGGATGCTTGACTTTGGTTTAGGACTTCCCGGTGCCGCTGGAGCAACACCGGTTCTTAGCAGGCAAGAATTGGATTCCGCCGATCCAAGGGTTTGAGTTGATTTTTTTTCGTCGACCCGGCGGGTAGGTGGGGCGTACTTGAGCGTGATTCCACTATCTCAAGCAGCAATTGAATGGTTTTGATCCAATTTGACCCCGTAGACTCAACAGGTTACTTTTATGAATGCAGTTTTATTGGTTCAGACAGCAAAGCAATTTTATTAAGAATGGTTAGGAAAATTCTCACTATTTACAATGCCCCCGGTATTTCGGGATGGCTTATTTGCTGAAAAATTGGAAGTACATAAGATAGTTTCAGATAAAGTAATGACGCAACGATTCGCTATTCCATGCTCAGGGAATTTGGATTCCATCAACGGTTGTCAGTTGGAAAGTTCCATCCCCTAGCTTTTGACTGATCACATACGGCCTTTTCCAGTCTGGTTCAAAGGTTCCCGGTATGGGATAGACTCATTTGAGGACGAGGTCTCCCACTTCGAAGGTTTGGTTGTGAAATTTGGAGTTGAAGTACCGTGCGACTCTTTTTTGGTGAGCAGCGGTCCTCGGTTCGGCTTCTTCCCTCTTCTCGTCAATCATATCAAGTGACTCGAGTAGGAGCTGCTTGTTTTGCCTCTGATTGAAATTCTGCCTTCGATGAGAGGGGCCTTCTAGTTAGACGGGGATCATTACTTCAACCATACGCCAAGGTGAACGGAGTATGCCCGGTTGCTTCTTTGTTTGTTGTTCTATAAGCCCATAGTGCGAGTGGAAGTTCATCAACCCAATCCCTTTAGCTTTAATTAGCTGCTTTTTGATGGTGGACTTGATGATCTTGTTTATTGCTTCCATTTGCCCGTTTTCTTGCGGATGAGGGACCGCAGAAAAGCTTTTCTCGATTCGGAAGCATTTGCAAAAGTCCTTAAACTCGGTGCTTTCAAATTGGATACTATTATCGGTGATGATTTTCTGTGGCACACCAACTCTGCAAATAATGTTTTTAGTAACAAAATTAATGACTTTCTTTGTGGTAATGATGGCCAGCGGTTTCGCTTCGGCCCATTCTGTGAAATAGTCAACGACAATTATAACATATTTAGCCCCTCCTTTGGCTATTGGCAATACACCAATCAGATCAATTCCCCATATTGCGAATGGCCATGGACTGACCATCTGCGTTAGCTCTATTGAGCGGGTCCGTTTGATCTTGCTGAATCTTTGGCATCAGTCACACCGTCTGGCGTAATCTGCTGCATCGCGGTTTACCGTTGGCCAGAAATATCCGTACCGGAGGATTTTCTTTGCAAGGGTTTGCTCCCAGTTATGGTCTCCGTAGTCGCCTTCATGAACTTCTCTTAGGATCCGTTAGCTTCGTTGTTTGTCACACATCTTAGCAAGGTGGTAGAGAACCCCCTTCGGTAGAGTATTTCATCCTGTACTATAAATCACAGTGCCTTTTGAACAAGCTTTTTTCATTGGTTCCTATCTGCAGGAAGAGTTCCTGTAAGCAAGTAGTCTCTGATTGGCGTCATTCATGTTTCTGGTTCGATGTCGGTCTCAAAAATCCAGCTGATATCCATTTCTCTTATACTTGGAGTGGTCAGGGTCTCAATCGGGACTAGTCCCAATGATTGAGTTTCTCTGGAGCTGGCCAATTTAGCTAAGTAATCGGCCTTCGTGTTTTGCACCCTCGAGATGTGAGTTATAGTGTAATGTTCGATGTCATTCAACAAGTCTCGCACTTCAGAAAGATAAGGGGCAAGGTTCTCCCCTCGAGCCTGATATTCACATTTCACCGGACAGACAACTAGTTGAGAGTCGTAGTAGATGTGAAATACTTTAATTCCGAGTTCCTTCATGACTTTCAGTCCCGCTATCAACGCTTCATATTCCGCTTTATGGTTTGTCTCAGGAATTCCAAGCGTAGGGCGTAGAAAATGGCTCGTCCTTAGAGGGAATTTAGAGGTAATTTCCTTTTTATGATCACATGGTTCAACAAAATGAAATTATGATCTATCTTTTGGTCATTAGTGAATTTAGTTGATGTGTTTATCATAAATATGAAATATTTGTACTATTAATTAGCCCAACATAAACCATCAAACTTTAACACACCCACTAAACCACTTGTTAACTCCCATGAAAATGTTAACGAACTTGAAAATAAAATCTATTCTAAGCATGATCTATTCACTATTGATTAGTTATATAGACCATCAAATTTTGATTTTAAAATTCATTTCATTACCATAATCATATGTAGATGAAAAAATAATTTGTGTTTATGTTTGTTTAAGCATAGCCTATTTAGTGTCAACAACATCGGCTATCAAATTCAAAGTTAAAATAACAAAAGTTTACTCCATTCAAACATTTCCATTAAGTACAAAAAGAGATCAAAAGTTAGCAAAATGTTGAATCTACATGATTAAGAGAGCTTCATTACCCATAAATTGAAGGGGTATAGCTTCTCATGTTTGTTATCATTTCAATAAATGTAGAGTTCAACATGAAATAAAAAACAAGAGAAAAATGCAAGCTAATTAAAATAAAAAGAGAGCTAAACTACTTGCAAATTAATCTAAGCTACTAACATAAAAGAAAAGAACATGAAATAAAATAGCATGAATTAAAATTGCATATAAGAAAATTACATAAGAAAAAAATGGCTAAGTAGCCATAAAAGAGGGAAAGAGAGCTTATATTTACAACCTGTGCCTACAACTGAACTAACTAAAGAGGAAGCTAAGAGCTTATTACATGAAACATAAGTGGTATTTATACATGTTTTGAAACCCTAATCATATTTTTGGGGATTACCCAAATTGCCCTTGAGGAAGTATGACCACCAAGTTATCATTAGCAAGTAATTTATCCAATATTAAATGTGCATGTGCTTTTAATGGCCACTAACATGTGTATTAGCTCCTAATTGTAGATCATGGCAAGTGGGTAGATGGGGTCCTCCATGTTGCATGAATTGATTTATTTCCATCTTCATTTGCTTGTCTTCGCTTGTGCATGCATGAATAAATGAATGTGCAAATTAATATTTTCAAAATTAGTATATGCACAAAAATGACCATTTTGCCCCGTATGAAAATGAATAACTGATGATTTGAAAATAATTTAAATATTGGTTTAAATATGTTAAAATATCCTATATGTTCATTTATTTAATTAAATTAGATTAAATATGCAGGTAAAAATATGTACATTATCCCATGATTTGATCGACGGTGATGTTCTTAAGATATTTAGATTCTTCAATTGGTACAACAACGTGGTCAAAATTTCGAATTTAAAGATCGTACAATTTTTTCAAATGTTCTATAATCTTTTATTTATTATTTTCATATCTTTTCATTTGATTTACAATAGATAAAACACGAGAAAAGTAATCATCGATTGGATATCATATATAAAGATTCAAACTCATATAGCATTGTTTGTAGTCTAATTTTCTTCACTTTGTCAATTTATAAGCGTTCTTCGCCAAAATCTCATACGTTTCATTGTTATTTTGCATTTGCAATCTTTTAGAACATAACTTCGTCTAGAGCTTGATGGATGATGCTAAGAGCATGTTGATCTTTCTCTTTCAATTCCTTGAAATTATTCCTTTCCTGATAAAGTGGTGACATCGAAGGGTTCTTCATACCCATTTTCTATGATATCAAATACGTCTTGTGATCCAACCAATGCATCCATGCAAATGCTTCAATTATTGTAGTATATTTTTTAAGTAAGGGAACGTTAACCAAACTCAATCCATTTATTATTCCTTCTTTGATATAAAGTTCGCTATGATATCACTGTTGGAAAAAATTTAGAAGAACAATAAACTTGGTTTTTTTAACAAGATAGATGTGAGGTTTGGAGAAAAAAAAATTTACGAGGAGGAAATAAGTTTTAATGTCCAACTTTGATATACAAAAATTCATACTTTTCCCTTGCCATCTCTATTCATACCATTTACATCTCAAATAAACGGTGAAGATTCACTCAATAATGATATTCCATAAATTTCTTTTAAACTCTCTTTTATATAATTTCAAATATATTATTATATAAATATTTACACACATACAATTTCAAATATATTATTATATAAATGTATATTCTAGATATTTTCTATATGAAAAAATCTAGATTAACAAAATACCAAATTAAGTTTATTTTCAACAATCGAGTTA
Source organism: Allium fistulosum (assembly GCA_030737815.1). Classification (NCBI taxonomy): domain Eukaryota; kingdom Viridiplantae; phylum Streptophyta; class Magnoliopsida; order Asparagales; family Amaryllidaceae; genus Allium; species Allium fistulosum. The sequence continues at coordinate 981,463,095 of CM060907.1, read as the reverse complement.
TATTAATTTGTATCATGCTATATATACTGCACCAATTGGATAGCACAATTTAGATATCAAATTTCAAAAATAAAAATAAAAATAATAAAATATATTGGTCGATAGTGGATTGTTGTGATTGTCTATGTGACCCACCTCGAAGCTTAGGGAAGCTGTTCTTCCTTTGTTTTGTTTGTTTTGTTCCGCTTGGATTGCCTCTGTTTGTGGGAAGGGATGATCCACCGCTGAGCACTTTGTACAAAGTCAAATTCTATCTGAACTTGTATTGGAAAAATGTCAGTTCAAACAACTCTAGCACTGTAGGCACCCTATCTTTTAACTTATAAAGTAATGAACCGTACTGTTCCTCTTCTAGTCCTTTTGTAGTTACTGTCGACTGCAATCTTTTTCGTCAAGTGTTGGAGGAAGAGTATGACCAAATATTGGACCGAACGTACCCTTTTTTTAATCTGTGAGCTGCGTTTGTGGTACACAATTACTGCCAAAAATCACATCATATTTCTGTTATCCAAAAGCAGTATTTTTGTTGTAAAATGCGTGGAAGCCGGAGGTTTTGAAGTCAATTTTTTTTTTTTAAAACGAAAACGAAGTCAATAATTTATCTTTGCATGAACAAAAAAAAGTTGAAAAAGAAACAGAGGGTCTGCTGGTGCGTTGGATCACAGGAATATATCGTTCAAAGCATCATTTTAGCACGTCAAGCAATAAAGTGTTGACGTTAAATGGATTGTTGAACAAAACAGTGGTTGGTTCTAAATTTGGTAGCAGCCAAAAGCAGGCAATTTAGTTGCCGCTGATAAAAGAGAGACAAACAGTCTTTTGCTTTTCTTCATAGCATCGACTTTTTAGCTGATTTGAAAGAGGTCCCGCCATCCTGTTTCTTCAGTGGTTTCTGGGTACCAACATATATATCAACTAGTCCGAACCGTGCTTCCCACGCGGGTCGTGGCTATATTTATTTTTTAATTATTGTTGAACCTTTATGTTATTATAGGATTATCGATAATTAATTACAACATTAAGTCCTGTATGAAAAAAATTATTATTTACGGTTCTGTTTTTTAATCCAAAGTAAAATATTTTGTTTATAAATATTGTTTTGATGTGCTGTTTATTCTAATGTTTTAATAGTTGATTGATGTCCAAAATTTACTACAATCCGTGTATGAAAGATCAAAGAAAGATATCCAAGTGTACAAAATATCTAAAGAGCATGAATGAATAAGGAGATAGTGCTACAAATTACACATTTTTTGAGTTCATCCAGTACATTTCAACAATTTCACATGAACTGGCACTAACTTATACATGTATCACATTTCAACATTGATTTCAATAGTTCACGCACAACATTCTCTAGATTGAGCTCAATTTTCCAATCACCTACATGTCTCAAAAGTAATTACACTCTAAACATCTACATATTTTTTCAATATTATACATGGTACAACTTCATAAATATTATGTTACATATGAAAAGTTGCATAGCCAAAGCTGATTTAGCATGTACTCTGAAGATGTTGTGAACGTGCACCATACAAACCAATCAAAACTCCTAACCTATAACATTACAAATAAAAACACCTTATCTATCAACATCGCATTACATAAAAGTACCACATTCAACACAAAGGAATTTGAATTTGTCCAATAGTCCTTTAAACTACTACATTATATGGAGTTTCATTGTATAAAACTTAAAACAGCAAAAAGAAACATATAGTACAAATGGTTCAATCAAGATTGTTGCTGAAACAAAACATATAATCAAGTCCTGCAGTGGTCTCTTCCCCAATGCATGCACCCACTTTCTAATAGTTGTTGGTGATCTCCAATTCATCAAAGTTGAAGGACTTAAATTATTTAGGTCAACCTTGTTCGAAATTGAAATATGATCTGATGATTCATACATTTATGGAGTCAATCTGCATCTTAAATGGCTAATCTGCCACTATTAAATCAACCAACGGTGATGGTAGTGCTACAGCGATGACTTAGTAAAAGATATCAATGAATCAGAACTACAAATGAGAGACAAAAACAGAATAAAAAAGTTCAAGACTAAAACATAAGGAAGGTATATCTGATTTATACTAATTTGGTAATCCCAACAAACAGTTCAATTTAGCAAGTTTCTAAAAGTTTCCAGTGCATGCAAAACTACATGGAGGACATATGTTTTCCTGAAAATTAAAGCTTTTGTTATTGAATTATCTATCAATTTGTCAATATTTACCACCTAGAGTTTTACGGAGATGAAGTCCAATAGGTGTTTGTAACAAAAAATAAAAAATAAATCCACTTCTGTCATAACAATTAATGTACTACAATAGTAAACCTTCATAAAGAAATAAAAAAGTATTTTTTTACTGCCTTTGTTTTGCAATAGCGAGATGACAGTACTAATAATTTCGGACACTAAAGGGAAATGGACACCAAATTGGGTAAATTATATAATAAGAATGAAGTACATGCAACTGGAATATAATCTAGTTCCAACTAAATTCATCAACTACTCGGTCTCGCGTTAATAAATGCCTGCACAATATAGAAATGCATGCAAATTATGTGTGCATTGTTTACTGTGTATATATTAATTATGCAATGAACTAAATGGGCAGGCCTAAAAAATTAGCATGTTTATGATATGAACCAAAAGTTATAGAACGTCAATTCAATATATTTAAACCAAATGGAAGGAATACTAAATTCATGTATCATAAATACTTACACTCAAAATAGATGTTTGTATGCAGAACCTACATATCTATGGACATGTATATGTAATCATAAGTAAGCCATGTTAGATTTGAAGAAAAGCAATGAAAAGTAAACATTCTATGAAAAATAGAACAATGAATAAAGTAAATATAGTATAGGGAAACATCAGTAATGAATCTAACCTCATGACAAAGAGATGAAGCAAAATAATTATTTATAACTAAATAAGAAAAGAAAACTTTTGAGGCTGCATTGACAAATAATGGAAAGAGGTTTTCGGTTTATCTTAAATTAAATAGTTATAGTATCATCGACAACGAAGGAGAGGGGTAAAAAATACGGAGTTATGATCTCATTTCCTCTACTGATATGACTCCATATGTAAGGTAATTGAAATTCAACTATCAAGTACTATCATTTCACTAATAATATTAGTCAAAGGAATTGAGTAATTTTCCATTAAAATGTAAAATAGAACCTGAAACCTTCTATATTCTAACATAGGAGACTTCATGAATTAGGTAGAAATTTAAGAAGCCAGTAAAGGAGAGTGATTTATTTGATTACAAATAGGCATTGCTACAAAATGTTCACCAACTTGCTTAGAAGTACTATTTATTTATGAACATAAACTAAACTTTATTAAAAACCAAATTAAATATCCCATCATGAAATAAAGAGATTCCTGATTACATCTCCTCACATTCTTTAATGGTTGACTTGTGAATAATACCACAGAGCATAAGGTGTCTATATTTCTTAATTTTATTATTAACCATACTTGATTTGTGATTCACAAAAATGTTGCTTCCAACTGAAGTAAAGCCTTAACCCAAGCCATGAAGTCATCCTTTGAATTGACTCTAAAGTAAAGTGTCTTTGTGATGGGAAATGCATATAATTTTTACTGTTGAAAGGATTAAAAACTGTACCAATTTCAAATAAGATAACATATTAATAAACTTTATGGCTAAGAGAACAAATTTCTAAATCATGAAAAAATAACATAATTATGATAACTTTTTAATTTTGCCAATATATGTTAGCTTCCACGATGAAACATGTAATTGTACATGCATATATTTTCAGTCAAGGAGTAACACATAAAAGAAACCCAAATAAAATCATATTTTGTAGCAAAATAATTATTTGTATAAGCCATAAGAAATATAAATGCATTGTCTTAAACATTATTTGTAATACTTAGTAATGATTCAAGAAGAATTATCCCATACTATTGCTTCCAGTACTTTAAAAATACAATGTATTTGCAGTTTTATGATTCATCTAATCTAAGAAACAAACAAAACTTGATCAGGGAGAACACATAAACTTTTATGTGCCTCAATTCATCATATGATAAAGGGAAGATAGATAAACTAAGAATTGAATTAATGATATTAAAATCTAGATATACTTGTCCAAAATAACATCAAGTAATGTATAAACATCTTAGGGAACTATAACGCCAGATGAACCGCTGATAAAAAAGGGTAAGTCAGTAGTAAAGCATTTTCATCATTATAGTAGTTGGAACAGACAATTACGTTAACCATACATTACATTAGCAACAAAATTAGAACTTGAAACTCACATTAACGTGGTAAGACTCCTTAAATTATGCTAAAATTGAAGACGCTTTACAATGAACAGTGAGAGAGCGATCATTTTGATTGCACAGAGATGACATTACTATGCCATGTTGATCAAAATAGCTGGATTAGAAAATTATGTTAGCCATTAAATTGCATAAGCTACAAAATTAGAACCTGAAACCTTATATATATTCTAATGTCGGAAGACATCTTGAATTAGGCTGAAATTTAAGTAGTAAAGGAGTGATTGTTTTGATTACAAAGAGGCATTGCTACAAAATGTTCACCTAAAACTTGCTTAGAATCACTATTTATGAACATAAACTAAGCTTTAATAAAAACCAAATTAAATACATGAAATAAAATAAGAAATCATACCCTTGAATTCTTCAAAACATGTTTAGGCTTCAGAACAAATTCTGCCTTTGCCCCATTTGAAATATTGTTACCAATATAGATAAACTCTTCAAATTTTGAATTGATGAACATGAACAATTATATCAAATAGCCTGACAAAATATGTACAAATAAAAACAGGTAACAAACACCAAAAGGATAATATTTATAGATTGTATATATTAGTTAACGAAAGTGGCTATGATTACTTAATAAATATAATATCAAAGAAGTGAGTTTCTAAGTACAGTAGATAATATATGAAATTATTATGAATTTAGAGAACAGCAGAAAAAGCAAGGCAAGGGAATTCCTATTTTCTTCGGCTAACCACTCAAACAAACAGTATTAACAGCAACTACGTTTATTATTAACCATTTGAGTATTTAACAAAACAATTATCGCTCTTCCAAAAATTCAAAAACAATTATGGTAATTTTTCTTTCAAAAAGATCATTGCGTCGCTCTCATATTTGTCTGCAGACACAAAAGAGTAGTATAAAGAATTAGCAAGAATTTTTGTTACTATAATGTTGAGTTATGTGGCATCTGCAACATCATATATAACTATCTTTAATATATAATTGACAACACAGATAATTTAGTGTAACATGACCACTACAGATTAAAGAAAAAACACATAATAAATAGGGTATATAAATCAAATTGGTAATAATATGCAATATTACAGACCTAAATTTTCTAACAGGTTTGTGTAAGAATGGAAACCTGTTTTACAGACCTAAATTTTTGTTACTATAGTGGTGGAGTAGTTTCCCCTTCTGCTGATGGTTTTTTCCTGCAGTGTTGTTCTTGTCTGGGTTTTTCCTGTTCTGGGGTTTTAGCTGTGCTTGTCCGCTGTTGTGTAGCGGTTTTGGTTTTGTACTGTTCTTTTGCTTTCATTGTATCTTTCTTTCCTGTAAGCCATTGGAGAAAGGCGATTTTTCTCCGGTTATGTATATATTCCTTTATTAAAAAAAAAAAAAAAAAAAAAAAAAAGGAAACCTGTTTTACTTCCCATAATTATGCACAAAATTAAGAAAATGAAGATGCAAAAGCAAAAATATTTCTTGGTCTAAGAATCAATTTATGACATTTACCCAAGATTGGATCATAGTATAAAAGCGTAGCAAAAATGATTACCAACGTAATTTGATGCTAATGGTAAATGTTAAGGCTTGATTTTAGTAGGATTTGGCCCATTTATAAATTGTTTTATAGCACCATTATTTTTGACATTTTAAAAGTGATATGCTATTGATAATGGTCGTATTTATATACATACAGGTTATCTGCAAAACAGAGGTTGAAGGCACTATCATTATTCATTATATAAAATAAAACCATGGTGGAAATGGATAAGCACAATTAATTATATTCTATATGGAAGCTAAAAGTTACTTTGATTTATGTACATAGGTATTTTTATTTCTCATCGTTCTTCTATGTTTTATACATATTGGTATTTGTTGGTTCAGATTTTAAGTTTGATGTGGGTAAAGGTTCAGACGACGCTACACATGGAGAAGTTAGATGCTAACCAATCTTAAGTTATTTAGATGTATCATCTTTCGAATTTGTCTCCTTTGGCATTGCAAGAGTAGGTTTGTATCTTCGAACTGGGTAATAGATTACCTAGCATAATTTTAATGCATGTTACAGTTTAGCACCTACCAACCAAGATATGGATAATTAGGGCTGCACACAACCCATATCCAACCCGACCCAACCCACATAAACCCAACCCAACCCATCTTAGTTCGGGTCGGATATGGGTTACAATTTGTAACCCATACTATATATGGGTCGGGTGTGTTATTTTGTTCAACCCAACCCTACTTTAACCCAACCCAACCCTATATTAAAAACCTAATTTAATATCAATACACTTAAAATTAGAATAGTCTAATCCTAGAATAATGTTTATGTATTCTACAGTAAATATACGAAAAAGCATATTTTATGTCAACCCAAACAAAATAGAATTTGGCAAAGATATTCCAAAGGGCATTTTAATGTATTTTAAAATGAAACACTTGTTCTACTATGTAGTGAACTAATTTCATATGATGTGTTTTACAATGAAATTTTAATAAAATATATGTTATAATGAATTAGTTAGTTTAAGTGCGTTATGCTAGCTAAAATCTAATATATTATGTTGAACATTTTAATGTTATTTTTTGAAAATATTCCCTTATATTCTCATTTTTTATTAGATTCATGCAACCCAACCCAATCCTACTAAACCCGACCCAACCCATACTTCGACCCAACCCATATCCAACCTCATATAGGGTCGGATACGGGTTGAGCTACCTTAAACCCATACCTATGCGGGCCGGATGAAATATTTGGTCTGACCCGACCCAACCCATACTTTGTGCAGCCCTATGGATAATGCATGGACTTTATTTCCTTTAGCATATCCTAAATCTTGAAGTGATAACCAAAGTTTCAAATGTATTCAGAAGCCATTGGAGTAGCTCATACAAAATAAATAAGAAATTACTGTTATAACTTTGTATGTGAATTTGTAGGTTGGTTATTTAAGGCTCATATTTATTTTATTTTATGGTGATATACATACATACATATATATAGACACATGCATTAGATAAGTTATCATTGTAAAACTTGAGTCTACATCTGTCGAAATTTAGAAAGTACTAATTTTCTAAATATATAACAACCTTAGAGCAACATCCGAGAATATGTCAAAGCATTTGTAAAACGTAAAAGCTGTAAATATTATTATCATTCTGATTAACACAAATTAAAACTAAAAACTTAATTGGTTCTGAGTGCTCTCCTTAAATTAAGTATCACTCTTGTTATCAAATAAAAGAAAATACTTAATTAGTGAAAGTAGAAAATCCATAACTATTTGTAGTAACAACAAATCTATGATATAAGGATGTACTGATAATTGGTACCTTCATTACTGTTGCAACTGGACATGGAAAGACTAAGGTCATGCTTGAGCGTGTAGGAGCACATGGAAATGATTATTGTCCCTAAAGCATTTAACAACGTGATTGGAGATAAGTATTAAAAACCTTTGTAGATGACTAAATTATTACTGCATGCAAATCATTGTTGTCCTTAAAGAATTTTATATTAATAACATGATTATAGATGGATATTAACACCTTCTATACATAAATAAATTATCAAATGACAAAGAGAAAGAAAGAATGCAAAATATTCAAATTTCTTAATCAAAGTAATACTGGAATGTCTATTACAGAATAATTAAGGGTATGCTTTATGACAAACAGGTTGAACTTCTACTCTTTTTTTTAGAATTGAACAATCAGTTTGCATATTGTATATGCTATTATTATTTCATTATAACAAACAACACTCTAACTATGTGTTGAACTAAAATGAAAAATGCACCATAAAGGCTAACGCTACAAAGTAGAATAATCTAATGCTTTAAACCAAAGTAGAAAGTAGGATTATCCTCATTATTGTTCTTCATGGTGAAAAAATAGAATCACCTTTTCAGATTTGTAGGAGCATTTTTTTAATCTATTTACACCACTAATAGCTAAACAGATGATAGAATGACTAAATTTTAGGAGTACTTATTATGGAAAAACAACCACAACTCCTATTCCAGCATTATGAAAGTAATGAGAAAAATAAAGTCAATATATCTTTGGGTATATATGCATCTCATAGAATTGTCTCATCGGCACAAACTTAAAAGTATAACAAACTTAATATTTGCTCTGAACATTTTTGGTATGATTATAAAATCAATAACTTTGCATCAATAAAAACTTGCTTGTAACACTTTTGTTCAACCATGATATTATTACGATGAAGCACTACTATGATGAAGAAGAAATATAGAAAACAAATAAATATTATAATACTAACTTAAGAGGGTAACCAACAATAGCAACATACAGTAAACTCCATATACAACATTATTACCATTGATAATATTGATTGAATAAAACTGACAAAAGAGCAAACAATTAGACCAGCTTGTCAAAATGAATGAAAGCATTATCCAAATGGTCTGATTATTAACATTTTTGTCATCGTATGTGTTATATGAAGCATGCATGTTTCATATAATTTCTTATATGGGAAAATAATCCTTAATCTTTGTTCCCATCAAAATACGAAATAGAAAACTGAATAATACCTACAATAGAAATAGACTTGCTGATACCGGTTTAAAATTGAAATAAGTTTTCAGAAGAGGCCTAAAATGGTTAAATTATCCTAAGAAAAATGGATACTTACAGCCAGATCAACAGCCCCAAATCCGAAAACAGCCATAATTGATCCCTATGTAGGCTTAGCAACATTCAATGTAGCCCTATGACCTAAATGATATGAAACAAAAGCAATTTGATATCATTTGTGCATGCAAAGTTGGAGAAATTAAAAGTACTTTTTATTTATTGTTTTACCAGGTGAAATTCCACAACCAAGGACACAGACTTTATCAAAGAGGTGAAGCAACAGCGCAGAGAACAAACAGCTTAAAAATAATGAAGCAAATAAAACAATGCAAGCTCAAACAGGAAAGCAATGGCAACATAATGGATTCATCAAAAAAGTAGGCTTTTTTTTTCCACCAATTGGATACAGACGCAGGCAAACAGCACGTATAGAGGAGACCAAGCGTGTTCGTGATCCGTTACAATGAAAGCAGACGTAAAACAGTGGCAAGCAAGGAACGACGACAGTGGAAACGAATGGAGAGGCGAAAATGCTTTTGACGTCGAGGGTAGGGTTTGTACAATGTTGGACGATGTAGGGCAGAAAGCGGGGGTAAAGCAACGACCGAGTTAGAAATCGAAGGGAATTCCCAATGAAACGAAGGAAAAGAGGGGAAGAGGAGAGAAGCGGAAGGAGATTCGATCGATTTCGGGTGGAGGAAATTAGGGAAGGAGAGTAGGGCTGGAGAGAACGGAATGTTTTGGGGGACGAAAAGGGGAAGATAAAAATACGTATAAATTTGGAAAGAAGGTTCAGTTGCCAAATTTCAAGGGGGCTTGTGTGAGCTTAAAATTTAACTCACTAATAATAATATAGTATAGATGTCTAGGGTAGGGTAGGGTAGGGTTGGGTAGGGTAGACATTTAGCCGTTACTATTTTCAACACTAAATTCACTATATCTTATTTAATATTCCATTGTATGTGCTGCATGAGGTTTGCTAAATCAACTCGCGCTTAAAGACACTCATGAAATTAAACAGTCAAGCTATACACAGTGCGGAACATGGCCTAGCGGATTCTGTGAATTCTGAGAATCCTGCACAGACCATGGCACAGGAAATTCTATGCTCGAAAGTGATGCTTTTTCTTCTAGTGCCCTTATCGTAGTCTACAATAAAAAATTTGATTCATAGCGCTCATAATTTCAAATTCAAAATTAGATATCTAGAATTCCTTGTACAATTATATTTTAGGACATATTTTTTAAATGAGCTTGCAAAAATAAGTTATTACAATTGTAGACCTCAGTCAAAACTAATTGTACAAAGGGCATTTTTATTCGAAGCGCTTCTTTGTGTAGGGTAATAAGTTTTAATGATAGCAATTCTGAAAAATTAGTTTTAAGGACAAATTACATGAAAATAAATAAATGAAGTTATCACTTTCAATTATACAAAAATAAGGATAAATGAATTTATCTTTTTTCTATATAACTTAAAAGGATAAATGAATTTATCATTTTTTTGTAAATTGTCCTTAAAAATTAATTATTCAAAATTATTGTTCTTAAAGCTTATTACCTAAAATAAGAAACCTTTCAACCTAATTTCCACTTGTAGAAATGTATCTCATTTTATATAGCTTGTTCATTTATAAAAGACGCAAGCTATATTTTTTTTCAATTTTTTTTAACTTGCACATATTCTTTTTTTAAATAAACACGTGCATTTCAAAAATGCGCAAGTGTATAAATTGTGTTTGCGCGTTTACGGAATGCGTAAATACAATTTCGGGTCTGAAATAAACAACAAGCCCCTTTTACATCCTTATTTCCTTTTTTCACTCTACATTTCCACAAAACCCAAACCCAATCTCCAAATTCACCCAATTTCAATTCTAATTCTCAATTTCAATTTCAAATTAAAATAATCTGTAGCTTAGCTTCAAATAATTAGTTAATTTATCAAGAAATGGAAGGTTTGTCTTCATCTTCTCAAACTAGAGGTAAAAAATATTGATTTTGGATTAGAAGATTTTTTGATTATGTATAACTTAGTTTAGGTATTATTGTTGTAGTTAATTAATTTAACATTGAAATGTTAGTTGTTGCAAATTGGTGTTTTTTTTGAAAATGGTAATTTATATATAACAAGTCACCGGGACAACATATCACATGTTAATAAATGTTCGAATCACGCCACACAAGTTTCGAACTTGTGACATCTCGCACCAAAACCAAATTACTTAACCATTTGGATAATGGTGCTTGTCGTTGCAAACTGGTATTGATTGGAAACCATAGTTTTAATTTTGATAGTGGGTGAATAATGGGGTGTTAATGGTTATGTATTGGATCATAATTTTTTGTACGATTACCATCCGAAAAATTTGATACAAGTGTTCTTTATCTTCAACAAAAACATAGAAGTTAAAATCAATCGCTTATGGAGATATTTATTTTATATTGAAAATGAAATGTAAAGTATTAATTTTTATTTGTTGTTATAAATTAGGATGTTCAAACAATTAAACCTGTAGACCATTCTAGTAAGCTTAAAGAAATAGATTATAAAGATCCCAGATTGAAATAACTGGTTTTTGGAAAGAAATGCAAGTTGAGTACATTAGACTAGATCATCATCTTCTTACGACATTTTTTTTGAAATGTTACTTTATATACAACATGTCAATAGGACAACATATCACATGACAATAAATGTTCGAATCACGCTACGCAAGTTTCGAACTTGTGACATCTTGCACCAAAGCCGAATCACTTAACCACTTGGACAATGGTCCTTGTCATCTTCTTACGACATTGTGTGATCGTTGAAGATCTGAGATAAATACTTTTGATATGAGAGTAGATGAAATGTCTATCACATTATGTGATTTACTTTTTATTTGGTTTAGCCACAGACGGTTTCCCGACGTATATATCAATAATGTGGAGTATGATTATATAGAATAGTGTCATAATTTACTTGGTTTATCTCCTCCTCCACTGCAATAAAATCTAAAAGTGAGATAAGTATGATTTTGTTTAAAATAAATTTCAAGAACCACTTGGAGCTGATGCGACGGATATAGAGATACTTCGTTGTGGTCATGCTGTATTTTTGTACTTCTTAAACTGTCGGCTTTTCCCAAATCATTCAAAAGCCCGATTTAATTTGAAATTTTTGCCATTTGTGGATGATTTAGCACATTGTGGTCAGTATTCATGGGGTAGTGCAGTACTTTGTTATTTATATGATGAGTTGAAAAATATTGCATTACAAAAAACAAAATTATTAGATGGTTATGCAACATTACTGCAATTATGGTCTTGGTCTCATTTAGCTATTGGACGTCCTTGTATAAAAATTCCTGCCAATTTTAATCATTATCTTCCATACGATTATAGATGGAATTGTGCTAGAAGTTGGCATGAAACTCCAAAAAATGTACAATTTCATCGAAATGAATTGGATTTATTAGTGGATGGTGCGGTAACTTGGGAGCCATATTCGTTGATTAATGCATTTTATGGTGCTAATGTACAATTTATGTTTTCGGGTTGGATCGCTAAGGGTAGACTAATCCTATTTTGGAACTTCGAAAATTATGTTCTCGATCGAGTGATGAGACAATTTAGATTTAATCATCAGCACATTTTTGATCACGTCGTTCCAATAGATCCAAATCCAAATGACTGGAGAGCTTTTCTTGATGAAAGTTTGGCTTTGTGGAATTCAACAATTGATCGTCCCGTTCAAGAACGTGATCTTCCTACACCGTTGAGTGAGTATGAATATTGGTATTTGCAAATAACTCATCGTTATATCTTGAAACAGTCGTCTAGAAGATTGGTTGCTTACATTCGTCGAGCTCCACTAGAGCGTGATGTGTTTAATACTTTAATTTACTATATTTGATAGTTTCTCTTTTTTTATAGCATATGAATTGTTAAATTATCTTGTTTTTTGTATAGGTAAGTGGGATATATTGTGCTTTAGAGGTAGTTGATAAAATTGAAGACAATCGTTTTGAGCCGGAGAAGGTGAAAAGTAAGTGTATTTATTTATGACGTTTACTCGACTCAATTTTAGATAGAAACAAGTTACATTGATAGGCAAGACCTTTGCATACGGCACAAGAAACACAGACTTGAGTGGTGGTACAAGAAACACATATGGGAGTGGACGAACAAGAAACACATACAAAAGGTAGAGAAGGTGAAACACATACCATAATGGCAGATGAACAAGAATGACCTAAATGGAGTAAGGGCGAACAACAACTTGCATATGGCGAACAATCTCTAGAGCAATAGAAAGAATGGCCATAATGGGGGTACACCAACAAGAAGAGTTATTATTCGATCCCCCTCAAGAACAAGAATATCCTCCTTTGACTCTAGATCAATAGCAAAATTCACAACCAATCACGTATAAAAGAAAGAATAAAAAAAAGAGAAACACCGCTTAAAGTTAGAATTCTTAAGGAATGAGTTATTTTGATATGAAATGTTGTTTTTATGGTGTTGATGTTCTGGGATGATATTATGATGTTTTTTTCATGTTGGGATGATATGTTTTGTTTAGCTTAGTATTGCGATGATTTTGTTGAAATTAGTGTTGATGTTATATAGTGTTGAAATTAGTGTTGATGTTTTATTTTGTTGTGATATATAAATGACTAGTGTTTTAAGCTTTATTTTTAATGAGAGCTTGTGCATTTCAAAAATGCGCATGTTTTATACGAAAATAGAACTTGCGTATTTCAAAAATGCCCAAGCATATTTTTGAATACCAAAATAACATAGAGCTATATAACCAATATCACCATATAATTGTAAAAATAGAGTTCAATATAATCAATATAACACCATATATCACTAATATAACACCACATATTGCCAATATAACAAATATCACAACATAACCAATATATCGGCATTTACATCATCACCATGTTGATTATCTTCATATATGATTGCATCATTATTTACCTTCATGTTATCGACCCAAGTTCTATCTATATGATATGCACAAGCTACTTGCATGCTATCCAATTGCACTTCGCTATCATTTGCATTATCAACGTAATCATCATCATCGTCGTCAGCACGACCAATGAATGCATCTTCCACTCGATTTATTTGGAAACTACAAGTACCAAAAATAATGATAAGATAAAAGTGTGTGAAAGTAAATCAAAATGAAAATAGTATGGTAAAATATTACTCACTTGGCAACTGTTTGAAATTGATTGGATATAGAAAGTTATGATTTGTATGTACTTGACTAGACAATTCTCCAACCATTCCACTATAACTTTTTAATAAATTTGTAAACTCTCCGTCATGATGAACTGTGAGATAAGAAGGAAGTGCCGAACATTCTTGAAACTGTGTAGTACGTAAAGGCTCTTCCATTGATATTGCGGACAGATGTGTTTCCACGACATTAACATGTTTTGTTTTCATAACAAAAATTTCTATCACATTCAATTCAACGGAAAACGTATAATTCATATCATCGTCGTCTTCCACATCAATAGCGGATGAACCACCATCTTTAACCCATTTCACTGTTATTTTAAAATCATATTCAAGATGGTTGACTTTTGTCACTTCAAATACACATTGTTTAAGCTCTCTAAAAGTACTTTTTTTTATTTTTGATCCTTTTTGTTTATCACCAACATAGCTAGGTTTACCATCTTCATCAACCAACAATTCTCCATCGTAGTAAAATATAGTTGGAACCGTTGACATTATATAAAAAAAAAAATTAAAACACTAAATTCAAAATCTTAATTTGTGAAAAACTCTAAACTAAAATTTTCAAAATTAATGCTTTGATTTGTGAAGAAGATGGTGTTTCCTTAGACAATCTTCAACCAAAAGAAAAAAGATTATGTTTCCTTATACAAAATTTGAAAAGTATAAGAAATTGGGGAGGAAATAAATTGAGGTTTGTTGAGATGGAAAGAATAAAATGGAAATGGAGAATAAAAGAGATTTGCTTTTTATTTCTGTCTCGAAACTGTATTTGCGCATTTCATAAATGCGCAAATACAATTTATAAACATGCACATTTATGGAACACGCAAGTTTATATTAAAAAAATAACAAATGTGCATTCCATAAATACGTAAGTTATTTTTTTTATTTATTTAAAATATAGCATGCGCCTCTCATAAAATACGCAAGCTATATGAAAGAAGGCGTATTTTCACGCTTGGTTTATCAAGAGACTTATTTTTACACTAACTAATTTTAGCATGCCTCTATCAGAAATTTGTCCTTGTATTTTAACTATCACTTCAAAATTTGACTTCTTTACGATCTCTTCTGCAAGTGTATGCGTCAAGATTTGGTATAACCAGTACTGCTTTTTTTGAAAAAATAATTAAGGCCTTCTTATTTTGATTTCAGAACAATCGGTTTTGCTATATTCAATCATCGCCGAGACTCCTTATGGTGCTTCCGACGCCGAATCAAATACAATAATGATAACGGGACAGATATCTGAATCCCCCCACCAACAGCTGCTCAATAAGACTCTAATATGACATATGCAGAACTGTTGAATTTGATTCGGATAGTAAAACAAAATGTGACTAAGGAGAAAATGAGCACACAGACATTTTGGTAAAATATCATGGCTATGTCAGAGGAAAGACAAAGTGAAGGTCCTGCCGGTGGTCAAAATCTCTCTTGTCATGAAGGTAGTCAAAAAACCATTCGTGCACTAGCAAATTTTACTGAGCTAAGCCACTCACAAGTCACCATCAAAAGGCAATTAAGCTAGGCAGGGAAGAGACACTCAAAGAAGGTACACTCGATGTAACGACCCGGAAATTTCTAACCCGAAAATTCCAGATAAATATATATATATATATATATTTATCTGGAATTTTCGGGTTAGAAATTTATATATATATATATATATTTATCTGAAATTTTCGGGTTAGAAATTTCCGGGTCGTTACATTTGGTATCAGAGCTGAAGGTTAAGAGAGAACCTTGGCTCTGGTGGGATTACAATGTGATAACCCTGATTTTTGAATATCTGTAATTGATAAAATAACTGGATTTAATTTGTAGAAATACTGATTTATAAGTTAAATAAATAATTCTGGAAATAAAAATATATACATGTATATATAATTAGTCCTAATTCTTGATGATACAAACACATTTTATTTAGATTATGAAGCCTACAATGAATCAGAGATGAAGGATTTAAAATTTTCTTTCTTTAATAGGTTTAAAACCTGTAAAATTTTAGAACAGAGATATTTGTGTTCTGTTCCCAGACATGCACAGTATAACTATATACATATAGGCATATTTTAACAACTAGACAACAATTTCATAACATGTTCAAGCATCAGCCACATCAATCAAGACTTAGGGATAGATAGAAGAAAGTTTGCTCACCAAAAGTTATGAACAGAGACAGAGAACAGAAAGCTTGTTTTCCAGGCTTGTTTTTATTTTGAACTTCTTTTTGCTTTAAAACTGAATCTGAAACTTGAATCCCAGGTTTGAATTTTGAACAAAAGTTGTTTGCTTTGTTTTGATCTTGAATTTTGCTTGTTTGAAGCTTTTAATCCTAGCTTTGCTTAAACTCAGGTAAAAAGAACTTGGAAGAAATTGTTTTGGTTCTCACTTTCGTTTAAAATTTAGTTTCAAAGAAGAATTTAGAACAGAGTCATATGAACACGCACAACCTAGTTTATTTTAACACTAATTATAAAAATAAAATAAAAGAAACACATATGCCACTTGTATTATGTATGGCATGCCTAAGCTACAAATGTTTAAATGCTATTTAAATACTTACACTTGTTAAATTCTTTGTTTAAAAGGTTTACACATGAAGTTAAATGTTTTTAATATGTTTACAAAGTTCTTATATTATAAAAATTCAATTAGTTATATATATATATATAAATTATATTTTAAAACCAACAATCTAAATTTTTAAACAATTAAATTTTGAGTCCAAATTTCAAAACTTCATTTTAAAGTATCTTTACTTAGCTTATTTCAAAGTTCAAATTAAAAGTTCAAAGAAATTTTATCTTCAAAATTCAATTTATTGCCCAATTTTATCTTCCAACTTTGAAAGTGATTCTTAAACAATTTTAAGTTACAAATTCAATTCTTATCATTCAAATCTTAAGTTTAAAAGAGATTCCCATATCCTTAATTTCAAATTAAGGTTTAATTTTTATTTATCTCAGTAATGGATATATTATCACAATCCATTTCTTCATTCATTCAAACAAATCAAATTCACCATTTTTAACTTTCCAAGTTAAATTTCAATTTCATTTTGAAATTTCCAATTCAAGTTGTTCATTCTAAACTCATTTACCCTTAAGTTAAATTCAATTTAATTTAGTCAATTTGACCTAATTTGAATTCCCATTCAAATTTTAAACCTTATAATAATAATCTTCCCACTTATAAATTCAAAAACTAATCACTTCGGGTTTTCATATCACATTCCAATTTAAAACTCAACACTAAGAGTTATTTCAAATCATCTTTAATATTATGTATATCCTTATATATACATTTTCTTTACACACCAAGTTATACCTTAAATTTTTAAACCATCTTTGGTTTTAATTCAAAAATAATTTCAAGTTTTCTGGATTTAAAACTTCACAATTTAAAACCCACTACAATTTACAAGTCTTACTTGCCTAAATGTTTTACTTCCCTAAAACATTCCATTATTAAACACAACAACCATTATGATAATAACCAAGATTATCATATCTGGAAACCAATTCATTTTTATCTTTATTCTAATAATACTTCTACATATTCAAGATTTTAATTTCAGTTTGGATCCATTTCAAACTTATCTTCATTTAATTTCAATTAGGTTGTATTACCATTATCATTTAATTCTCATTATTTTATTTTATTCAATTAATACAACAACCAATTACCTTAATATTTTAGAAAAACTATTGTTTAATAAACTTATATAAGATTTATTTACTTTTGAAACCATTTTGAAATCTTTATATAAGAAAATAACAAGTATGCTCTCATATATATATATATATATATATATATATATATATATACACTCGACTCATTTTAGGGTACCATTGACCCTATTCTTAACGAGTAATCCCACCAGAGCCAAGGTTCTCTCTTAACCTTCAGCTCTGATACCAAATGTAACGACCCGGAAATTTCTAACCCGAAAATTCCAGATAGTTAGAAGAAAAAGAAAAGAGATAGAAGAAAGAAACAGAACAAGACACAGATTCTCACATTCGCAGCGGATCAAAATACAATATCAAATAATAATATCAGTTATACAAAGAAAACTGTATTTGTTAATTACATTTTAATACATCAGAGTTACAACATTCACAAATATACTAGACAGTTAGAATTAACATGTCTCTAACAACTATAATATATCACAGCGGAATATACTCCATACGTTCCTGCCATCTAGCTCGCCTCCTGAGCTCCAGAACGTCCTTACCTGAAATCTGTAATACTCGGTCTGACCCGAGCAACCACAAAGTAACACCCGGGTCAGGCTGGAAACCAGCGTGAGTAAACCTATAATATGAAATACTAAGCTATATAACTTAAGTGAATTACCAAGGTAACTCGTACTTTCTTACGAGTTCTAATCTTATTTAAGTCAATTCATTTATCTCAAAACAATATCCAAGAATTTGTTATACAGTTTAAATATCCATGATACTTAAACTTATTTCGTTCCAGCCTATTTGCTTCCAAACTCACATTTATAAAGAATCGAAGTGGTTTCGGTATTTACTGATACCCGACCCCGGTCTCTTCGAATTCAATGTCATCTCTAATCCAAGTTGTTTAAGTGCAAACAAATCAATTCATGTTCAGAGTAACATATTCTCATAGCGATTCTATTACAAATAGATAATCCATATCCCAAACATCCTATCACATAGCATCATAATCACACACACAAGGATAACAAATAATCCAAGGTATTCAATATCATTCAATCATCCATAAGCAAGATTAATTAGTCACACCATTCTAATTAAATTAATTACTTCAATCACTTTTTAAATCCTATTTATTTAACATTAATTAATTACAAACCAATTAATAAATCATCCCCTAATTATCCATCTTAATTAATCATCTCTGATTAATTATTCTTTAATTACATTAAGTAATTAACCTTTAATTAATTACATAAATTAATTTTTCTTTATCCATTCACATTAATTAACCCTTAATTACTCTTATTAATTAATGATCCTTTAATTACTTTCATTAATTAATTATTATTATTATTAATTATATTCAATAATTAATCTTTTATTTACAAATAAATTAATTATTCCTTATTAAATTAATCCTTAATTACTTACATTAAGAATTTATCATTTAAGTAATTAATCTCTAATTACTTACATTAATTAATCCCTAATAATTAATTTATCTCTAATTAATTTATAACCTTTATTACTAATTAATTAATCCTTAATCATTAACCAATTACTAATTAATCCATAACTATCCATCAATAAATTAATTAAAAGTTAAATCATTTATCTTAATTAACTTCTTAATTATCATTTAAAAATCATATTTAATAAACTTTAGGAATTAACTATCCTTAATCTATTAACTTAAGACTTTAAGTTTAATTAATGATAAAAACATTTTATCTTTTCAATTACTACTTAATTACATTATTAATTATGTTTTAAATAAACTTTAAGAATTAACTTACTAAAGTTAAAATAAATTATACAACCTTAATTAATCAAACTTTTAAATAAATACTTATTATTTAAAGGAATTAGATAAGAATATTGTTAAAACTTGATTTTTTTGTTAAACTTTAAAAAAATGTAACGACCCGGAAATTTCTAACCCGAAAATTCCAGATATATATATATATATATATATATATATATATTTATTTGGAATTTTCGGGTTAGAAATTTCCGGGTCGTTACATTTGGTATCAGAGCTGAAGGTTAAGAGAGAACCTTGGCTCTGGTGGGATTACAATGTGATAACCTTGATTTTTGAATATCTGTAATTGATAAAATAACTGGATTTAATTTGTAGAAATACTGATTTATAAGTTAAATAAATAATTCTGGAAATAAAAATATATACATACACACACACACACACACACACACACACATATATATATATATGTATATATTTTTATTTCCAGAATTATTTATTTAACTTATAAATCAGTATTTCTACAAATTAAATCCAGTTATTTTATCAATTACAGATATTCAAAAATCAGGGTTATCACACTCGAGGAAGGGATGGGTCGAAGATCTTCATCAAGGGTGGTTCAAGCATGCCACAAATACATGGTCGAAGGAATCCTTGAGGCTATTGGGTTAGATGTATTAGCCAGCGGAGTAAATCCTTTTGTTGAAATTGCAAAAAGTCCTAATATGCTATTATAAACCATTTTAATTCACGTCAAGTCATATTTAATATGTTTTCTTTTGTAATTTGACTCAATATCAATTTAGACATTGTAATATTATAGTAGAATTTAAAACATAATTATGATTTTCACAATACTCGGTAATATTTGAAAAGAATACTAATAAATACATATATCTTTATTAAAATTTGTAATATCTTTTTTGGTGGCAGCGTGAACTATCAAAAACGTCCATCCGCGGGTATTAGTAAATTTTAATATCACTTGAAATATGATCTAACGATTATATTTCCTTTACAAATTCAAAATGTCCATCTACAAATATTATCAAATCTTAAGATCACTTAATAAGGTGTAACAAATAATCCTCTTTTACTATTTCATTTTGTTGTTAATTAATAATAATAATAAAAATTTAAACTAACAAAAAAATTGTTTTTGGAACTTAAAAATAAAAATTCAAACTAGCTCACATGATTTTGATCGCAGAAATATGGCTACATATTTGTACAAATCATTTTTCCTTTAATATATTAAATATATACAATTTGTAAAAAAGCAATTCGTGCACAAAGCGCGTGCCGTAATACAAATAAATATACATAGTTAGTGAGACTTATAACTATACACCCTATGTATGCTAGTAACATGCATTATATATATATATATATATATATATATCTGTGTGTGTGTGTCTGTGTGTTTGTATGTACACACACGCGTGCGCGCTCGCGCGCGCGCGCACACACGCCCACACACACACACACACACACACACATATATATATATATATATGGTGCATGGGCACACGCGCGCGCATATAAAGAGAGCTAGGATCAATAGTCCCCTTTCTTTAGCACCATTTTGTAACTTTTGATATCAACCACAAGTTTCTATTTAAATATTTGGGTTCTCTCTCTTCTGTCATATGAACCAAATATTTAAATATATACTTGTGGCTGATATTAGAGGGCCTCAAATGATGCTAAATAAAGGGGTTTATTAGTCCTAGCTCATATTACACACACACATACACATATATATTTATATAAATACACACACATACATACATATACATACATACATATATTGTAAATACACACAGACCTCAATCGTATCACTGTTAGAAAACTTGTTATTTAGCCACTTGACATTATCGACGTCGTGCCAACGCCTCTTTTTACGGCATCGTGATGGCATAGGATCAAAACCAACCAGGGGGATTTACAATATGTCGACAATTAACTGAAGACCGATATGATCAGAGTTCACCTCCGTGTCTAATCTAGAACTTGGTAATGAAAGGGAGAACCTCTATTCCAGTACGCGTCATAATCACAACAGCTAAGAGGAAGGTCGGACCATCTATACCATCCAGCTTCCTGAAGTGCTGGTATATATTGTATCACAACAAACTTCAATGAACTAAACATGTCCTCATATGATAACAGATCTGCAGGAACACGAACCTCCATGGTGAACTGATACAACATCTCTCCCTCCTAAGTACCAAACTGGAATTAATGTAGTCGAATGTAATAAAATCTGATGCCTATAAATGAGATCCTCAATGGATTATCGTTAGGCAACTGACCAGCCTCCTCCAACGATATGCATTAGGTCGTCTATGGACTCAAAAGGTCACTCCTAACCCGCATGTCCAACTGCTATCGGGACTCCTGAAGGTATTCGCTTACCCGTGCGAGGCTCGATGGATGTGATGTATGCTCTTCCATCTCCTAATCCTTCAGAAGTATAACTCAGGAAACCTACTGGCTGTCATATGAAGTCGGGGATGCATGTTAGCTGTGTAGTCATAGTACCAAGATGGAAGGATATACCAAAACTCAAACATCTACTCAATTCAAGAAAGAGAGATCCAAAGCAGTGTACAAACATGGAAGTATCACACTCCTCCAATCCACTGTGTGCAACTACTCCAGATTGGTTATCCTAGGAAGATAATCTAGACGAACCGTGCTCTTCTAGTTCGAGAAGTAGGTCGAACCAATTAGACATAGAAGATAGGCATGAATAACAACATCAGTCGTGTCTAATTTTTCTCTAAACTCTATGAAGTAGAGTTGTAGATAAGTAAGTCGAAGTGCACGACTCTAGATTCGGTCTGGATCAATTCTCGATATAAAAAATGGTGTAGAACTGAGGCGTCTCATACACATTATGTAACGACCCACCTTTTTAGACGGTTTAAATCAACAATAAACCACACATGTCAACTCAAATCATTCAAAATGGAGGATTGATAATGGGGTAAATAAGAAAATAAGAGAAAAGAAGGAAAAACAAAACACAGAATCTCACAGCGGAATGACAAAATATAATACTCAAATAAACAGTTCATGAAGCTATTTTATAATATACGTTTGATTACACAATTTTTACAACAATTAAAGTATAAACAACGAAATACCAAAAATGATGCAGCGGAAAATTTACTAATAATAATATATACCAAACTACATCTTTGTCCTCTAGAAATAAAGTCTTCAACAACGAAATGCTCAGGCTGATCCGAGCGTAATGAAAAGACAAAACAGTCGAGTCAGAACTAAAAGATCTTATGTAACTTAAATCAACAATAAATAAATATGAGTGTAATGGCTTCAGAGATGTTTATCGGATTTTACATCTCCTATCCATTGTATAACGTGCGTGCAATAACTTAAAAGATGTTTTAGGATTTTCCATCTCCTAAGGATCCGTTAAACTATATATATGTAGTAAAATACGCTATATATATGTAGTGTCTACCAGTAAAGTAAAGTATAAAAATAGCGTTAAGGCGTTAACCATTTCCTCTTTAACACATTTTTATAGGCATCGTAGTCTATACAATACTGTAAACTCCACCGTAAACTGGTGGGCTATCAGGGAGCACTTCATAGGTACGACACAAACCAAAATCGTAGTGGGCTTGATAAGGCATATGACAAGGCACGTGAGGCAATGCCAGGGTAGGATATTACCATTTTGCGGAACCAGGTTGGTGGTAACGCATAGCCTCAGCTACCGACCACCTCGAAAAAACACTCTCATAATCAAATTGAAGGTGGCCGCTAATCAATCACAAAGTAACAGATATGGTATCGAAGAAGCGTGTCCGATAGGAGGAGCGACCTCACTTGGCCTGGTTATGGCTCCTGTTTTAGCATATCAAGCTGACCCGAATACATTCTTACCTCATAACAGTAGCGTTCGCCAAACCATCCTACTTCATCTGGATTCTCCACCACGTGCACGGTTGTTAAAGTGGTTTCAGAATTGGTAGAGAGTATGACAATATCCGACCCCGATCTTTTTAACAACCAAACGCTTATTTCACACCGTGGTCATTTTATATAACATTTTAATAATAAATCCAGAAAACAGTTTATACCTTCATATCAAGATATCCATATACTTATTCCAAAAGTATAAAAATATTCATAAATACCGAGGAAGATTTCTTTCAATCAATTTCGAAAATAATTTATAAATCTCTCTTAAACCATTTATAAACTATTTATATGCTTTAGAACCATTTATAAAGCTATCTATTAATTCCAAATAGTTTACAACTCTTCCCCTTTTCATAAACATTTACGCAAATTCCTTTAAAATGCTTCCAGATCCCTTTATACAAGTTCTTTTATAAAACCCTTCATAAAATCCTTTAAAACCTTTAAACTCCTTTATAAAACCATTATAAAATCCTTTATAAAATCCATTATAAAATATCTTACAAAACCTTTTACAAAATTCTACAATCTTTTATCTATTAAAGTTATTATAAAAGTCTATATTTATTATCTTAAATCGAAACTATATTTATTATATTAAATTAAATTTAAAATATATATATTAAAACTATATTAAATATTTTATTAAATTAAATTTTAAACTATTTAAAAAATATATATTTAAAACTAAATAAAATTATAAGTTAAAATCTTAAATTTACATTTAAAGCCATAGATTAACTTATAATTTGAAGGTTTAAAACATATAAAATAAATTATTTTCCAAATATAAATTTTTAAATAAAATCATTAATTTAAATTTAAAAATCAAAATCAAAATTTTAAATCAAACATACTTTACCATTTAGAAATAATTTAAAACCGACAAACGCTGTCCGTATATAATTTTCTACCATATGGTCAAGTGATTGGGTATGTATCATTTCAACCCAAAATAGTTAAATTCCACAAGTATATATCATTTTAACCCGTATCCCAAATCAAAAATTTCCAAATCAATAAAATCGCTCGGGTATGTACCATTTCTGTAACGACCCAGAATTTACGTCATTTGAAATTCATATATTAAATTAATTTTAAATATTAATATGTAAGATTTGGAAGTCGAATTTAATTTAATTTCGATATAGTGATTTAATTGGACGATTAAATTATTAATTTAATACCTGAATTTGGGTAGACAATTAAAATCTGAATCAAATGTGTATAAAAATGATTTATAAAGTTATATTAAATTATATTGAAGTTATAATGATGTTATAGAACTTTTAAAATTGAATTTAAAGTAAAATTGTGAAAATTGAATATTTTAATATTAAATCGACTAGTGAAATAGTCATTTTTCAAACAGTCTTGGATTTCGACGAAACCAGTTTCATCGGATCCGTAATGTTAAATTATTGTAAGATTTCAATTTTCGTAGCAATCGGAATTCTCGTTTGTCCGGGGCAAGCCAAAACGCATCGAAATCGGTTTAAATCGATTTGATTTAAATTTGACCGTTTAATTCTGTAACTCGCACATACGATCGAATTAGCTCCCGAAACACGTTCCATTGTGTTAGGAACGCGGGGTAAACCTTATAAACGCCAGCCGGCACGCTCGATTTCGAGTTCGAAAATTTTGGAGATGAATAGTGATTTGCAATTTTGTATAAAAGGACTTGTTTCTTCATTTTATCACAAAACCCTAGAGACTTTAGGTTAGCCGCCAGTTTTCGTTAATGGCCGAAAATGTTCGAACCTTCCTTCATTAATCTCTCTCAATCCTTATGCTTTCATGAAAAACTTTCAACATCAAAAATGTCAGGCTCGAGGAGTACTCTTAATCCATACGGTGATGATCATTGCTTGGTCGTCGAGTTGTTCGAATTTTCATCGTGAAGACATGCGTTTCGTTCACGATTTGCTAGGCTAATGGGGGGCCGAGCTCGCCACCATTGGAGCCGAGGGTAGAGGGGAGCTAGGCGAACACTGCGGTGGGTCTCGATCAAGTTTTAAGCAAGCGAGGTGGTGGCAAGAATTAGGGTTTCGTGGTGGCTTGTTGGGTTTATCACGTTCGAACGTTGCCTGGGAGTTGCGTGGGGGGAAGAAGAAAGAAAGGTTGGCCAGGATTTGATGGAAGCAAAAACGAACGGTAGATGTGAACTGGGTATAAAATTAAAATGAAATTTGTAAATTATTATATTTTAAAACCATTCAAACTTTAAACAGTCATAATTGTTGCGTACGAGGTCGAAATTCGACGAATTTGGAAGCATTGGAACCTCAGCGACGCGATCTACGTAATGCAACTGGTTCGGAGTCAATTGGAGTCAGTGAAAATTTTGAGTAAAATTAAACGTCTGTTTAATTTTATCCGAAATAAAACGCTGCAATCGTTTTTGAAAGCAAGGTGAGAACTTCTCACTCAATCGAATGTTTTGTTTCGATTTAAATTTTAAATAGTTAGATTTAAAATTGTTGATTGTGTTGATTGTGATGATTTGATGATAAATTGTTATCTATTGTGTTAAATAGACCCTATACGCCGCATATTAAGCGGAGGTTATTTATTAAAAACATATACCGTGATAATTCCATATTGAAGTGGAATTGGTATTATATATGTATATAGCAATATATATATTGGAATATGTATATATTGGAGTTGTTGATTTCCCGCATTGTATAGCGGATGAGACCCTATTGCGCCGCATAATAGCGGATAATATTATAAATCCCATATACCGCGATAATTTCACTGTGAAGTGAAATTGGTATTGTGCTAACATCTGTGGATGCAGGGAAACAGGTTGGAGGGATCCAACTGGATTCCTCAAACATTTGAATTTATTTCATATGTTGTGTGTTGATTATTTATAATCGCCGTGTGATTATAATTGTGAATTGAAATTTGTTGACGGCTATAAATTAGCCGAATATATTTTGGTATCGTTGGATACCGAAAATAAATAAAATTGGATTTTTGAAAATATAAGTTGAAAATTTATTGAAATATTTATTTTTGATAATTGGATAAATTTAAAAAGGGTTTTAAAAGATAGAAATCTTATTATAAATGGATTTCGGGGAATATTTTTATAAGTTGAAAATTTATTTAAATTTGGATTTTTAAAAAGATTTGAAAGAGATAAAAGAATTTATTTTAAAAGGAAATATTTTTGGAAATTCATTGGAATTTTATTTGGAATTTGTAAATAAATTTGAAAATTGATTTGGAGTTGAAAAATGAATATTTGTGAAATTGATTTGAATTAATCAAATAATTTAAATAATCCTACTTATGGATGTCTGGATTATATTGGGTGTTGAATTGTTTGACATCTTTTATGTGTGATGTTTTGTGATATATTTTGATTGTGTGTGATTGTGATCTATTTATCTGTGATATATTTATATCTGTGATCTGTGAATGAAAGATAAGCGTTATAATTTATACCGCTTATCAAAATTTATTGTTATATTTGATCTGTGATGGTTGAATGTTGTTGCACTATTGTGTTGAACCTGTGGACTACACAATACACACACAAATGTGGATTTTACGTGGAAATCGGTTAAGTCACAGATTTTTATCAATTTTGGAAAATTGAAGTTTTGAATCCAAAATGGTTTTGGAATTGGAATTGAAAGCTTTTGAAAGTGAATTTCAAAAAATAGAGTTATTTCAAATAACTTAATAAAATTGAAATTTAAATCATTTGATTTAAATTTGAATTCAATATTTTGAATTGAATTCAATGAATTGGGAAATTGGGTTTAAAAGATTTTATAAGTATAAAAGGTGTTTTTATGGGTTTTTAACCAATTAAAATACGATCTTGGGGAAATTTAAATGTATATTCAAGTTTTATACTTGAATGGCTTTAACCTGTGTAAATATAACCAGTTTTTCCCAAATTGAAAACTATCTGTTTCCAAATAATAATAGTTTTTATAAATTGAAAGGATTTCCAATTTGTGTTGAAATGAAATATTTCCAACTTATATCGAAACAATCCAAGTTGAAATGAAATTGTAAATAGTTTGAAAAACTATAAATTAACCTTTGTGAAGATGATTAAACTTTATTTTGAAATAAAAGAGTATTTCAAAAGGTGTATCTTTTATATTATAAAAGACTTGAATTGTGAATAGTTCTGAAAACTATAAATTTAATCTTGACTTAAAGATTTAATGGGTTAATCAAATTGAATTGGAAATGATTTGGGAATCTGTGAATGAATCTTTGTGAAAAGGAATCAACTTGTGAAGTAAATCTTTTTGTTTAAAGATTTAAAATGGTAATTTGTTTAAACCATTTGAAAGAAAGGATTTGGGTAATAAGTTGCGACTTAATTGAAATCCCTATATCCGTATGTTTTAAATATGGTGCTCACTATTCGGGTTAGCCGGGAAAAGACCTTTGTGTCATATAACCCATTCCGAATTAGTGATACGACGATATGGATCGTATTGAAGACCGGTGGTGAAGACCGGGTATTTGTGAAAACGGTAGGATGACCTATCGATTGTCTCTGCACCGTTAGCTACGGTATAGAGATTTCCTTTGTGATGGGGAGTTTTATCGGGATTGTGAATACCCGGATTGCAAGGGCTTCTTTGGAAGTGCCTTCGGTTCTGTTCGAACCCGGAACAGACTTGTACGTTTACATGTCTGACATTACATTTTGAGATATAAAGCTGATTTCTTTCAAATACATTTCTGTTGGTGGTGGAGAATTTATTCTCTTAGCTTAATACCCTTCTCTGAGACGTACGAGCTCAGAGGTTATGTAGTTGAAATTTATCAGTGATATACTCCCAATTTGGTAGTGTGGCATGCTGAGTGTTGCTGCGTGATGATCATTTATTGATCATTTGTGATCAAAGCGTGGCTTTGTGAAAAAGCGTAGCTTTGTGGACGAGACCTCTTCGGACCTCACAACCCGAAAATGGTCGAAACAGGAATATGCGGCAAGGTTATGAGGGTCGCGCCCTTTAGGGTATGTCATTTCCTTCTGGAAAAGGGTGGTATCAAGTATGGAGCCCTGGTATTTAACCTATGTGGATACTCCGATCTCATTTATTGTGTGATTGTGTGTTTATCGAGGCGCCTCGAATAAAGGTCCTAAAGGACCAGGGGATGACATATTCGTGAGTTACCTAGTTACAGGGGTAACCCGGCCTTGTGTTGGTAGAGAGCAGTTGTCTCTCGGGACGTCCAACCAGAGGCGATCCCATGTGGCGGTAGGAAGTTCCTTAGCCAGACCATTTGTTGGAAATCCAATTTCCAATACGAACCTTGTACGGTATTAGTTGTAGAACCTGCTATTTAACATAGCAGCTATAGTAGGCATAATATAATGGTACCTATGCTGGCTAAGATTAATATTGTATTTTCGAAATGTTTTCTGCACTACGCACTAATAATAATAATATCAATGATTTTGCGTAGTAAGCATGTTTGACTATCATAAGAAGAAATCTCCTCCAATTCTGTGTTTGCATTGTGTGTGTGGCAGGAGGTCTTATGGTAGTTTCATTTTCCAAAAGCATTGCGGATATTTTCTACTTCCTTGTTGTTGATTGTTTTAAAGATAAAAACTGTTTTAGTTCTCACACCAGTCACCATGACTGACCTGGAGTTTATTGTTTCCTTCCTAAACTCTGGGTGCCCACCAATTTCCACACGGGCAGTCTAGAGTTAGGTTATCAGGTCATTCTAAATTCAGGAGATGCTGTGGAGCTCAGTGGCGAGCTGGATGGCGAGACGTAGCATTTGTATATGATATTATTTATTCCGCTGTGTATTCTGTATAAGGACAAGTTTATATAACTGTCTAGTGTTGTATTGTTGTTGTAAACACTGATGATGATGATGTAATGTATAAACTGACATAGTTTTGATTTAAAGATTATTCATTTATCTATTATATGTTGTTCCGCTGCGATATGTGAGATTATGATATTGTTCTGTGTTTTTTTGTTGTTTCTTCTTTCTTTTTCTTCTGTCTTCTTCTACCTTTTCTTTTTCTCCATAACAATTCGGTTTTTCGGCATTCGATTGCTCGGCAGTTGATACAGTGGACGTATTAATGTCGATTTTCGAGCGACGAAAAATCAAAACGTTACATTTGGTATCAGAGCATATGGTTAAGCGATAACTTTGGCTCTGTTGGGAATTACTCATTAGAGATAGAGTCAGTAATACTCTAGAATGAGTGTGAGTGTAATAATAGATACGAGTGCGTATTAGTTAGTGAATATTAAATTGTTTTATATTGTTTTTGCTTATCCGTTGAGCTGTTTGTGAATTCTGGTCGATATGTGGGACGCCATATTATCGATAGGGGTTTCTAAACACTTAAACGAGGCAAGTCGACATAGTATCATTTTAAATTGGGTAAACGAAATAATTTTACCTTGATTATATTTTGTATATAAAGAAGTAATTTTTCAGAATTATTAAAGTGTATATAAAATTGAATGGTTTGATTGTTGAAAATGTAAGAAAATATATAAGTTAATGAAAGTTGTTTGAATAAATTATATAAAAGCAACAATTGAATAAGTATGGAATTTTAATTAATATGATTTGCAATTGTGAAATAGTCTTATATGTAAGAAGTGAAACTATATGAGAAAAGGATTTATAAATGTGATTTATAAATAAAAGGAAATTTTCAAAAGACTTTAAGCACTGAATTCACTATTGTTACTGGGAAATAATAAGGGTGATGATTGCAGCATCATCAATATCATTTTCGAGTTTCTGTGTGATGGATTTGCTACCATAATAAATTGAAAAAAAATTGAAGTTTTATTGTGATAAACAATTTTGAAATCAAAATCCAAATTGTAATTGATAAATATAAGAGAAATGAGTTTTATACTTATAATAAATAATATGATTTGGGAAATTAAATAAATAAGTTGTGTAACTTATAAAATGAGTGAATGTAAGCAAAACCAATTGTAAAAGAAATGGTTAAACAATTTTGTTAAGAAAAACAAAATCTGAAGTGGATTTATAAGTGGAAATTTAAGTAAGTTAAACAAATGATGTTTAATTGGAATTGAACTTAAGTGATGTTGAATGAATTTGATTTTCATATCGAAGTAAAATAATAAAGAGAATTTATTAAATGAATGTGAACTTGAGTTATATAAATAAAATTCAACTCTATTTGTAAAATGAATTAGCAATTGAATTGAACTAATGAATTGAATGTTAATCAATCTAATGTAAATGAATTGATATGGAATAATGAATGTAAGTGTTAATTCATTAAAGCTAATAAATTGGAATTTGAATAAATCAAATGGAAGTCAACTTAATATTAAACCCATTGAAGTTAAAAGTGTTGAACCAAATTGAAGGTAAACAAGTGAATAAATTTGGTTGTGTTAAATATACATTGGTTATTATTTGATTGTTGGTTGATTGTATATAGTATAATTCATTAAGTGTCAATGAAGTTGAATTAATAAAATTGAAAGCTAAAGTAATTGAATTTAATTTGATTCGAAAGAGAACCAACTTGAATATAAATTAGTGAATGTAAACTAATTGAAAATGAAGAATTGAATGTCGTTGTATATGAATTGGTTGTCAACAATTACAAGTAATATTGAAATTTTATAAGTTGCTTATAAACCTTGTTAGTATGCATTTCCCTTAGAATGCAAGTGTTGTAGTTGTTTAAAAGAGTAAATTTTTTAATAACTTTGTATATATGTTGCTTACATATTTAAACTGAGTAAGTACAGGTGCCGTGGCTGCCGTTCAGCTGATTTGGTTGCGCTAAAATGCTTAATAAATAACTGCTTTGCTTAAAAATGCTAAAAAGGTACGCTTACGCAATAAAACATAGGAAATATGAACTGTTTTTCTGCTTTTCCGACCGTGTGGGTCGATGTATATATATTTATGTCTATTGTGATCCTACTACGATCGAACCACGCAAAGGAGACTATGGCGAATTTTTCTGAAAATTTAAGGCGTTAGAAAATTTTCGAAAATTTTTGTTAATGAAAGTTGATTTCTAAATTGTAATAAAATATAGGAATTGAACTAGAAAATGAAAACCATTGTTTTGGTTAAAGTTAAAGGTTTTGGAAAAGGTGAATATAAAATTTTCACTAAGTGGAATTTTGAAAAGTTAATGAATTTGGGGTATTTTTCTTACTTTGCAATTTCGAGGATGAAATTCTTTTAAGGAGGGAAGTTTGTAACGACCCAGAATTTCTGTCATTTGAAATTCGTATATTTAATTAATTTTAAATATTAATAAGTAAGATTTGGAAGTCGAATTTAATTTAATTTCGATATAGTGATTTAATTGGACGATTAAACTATTAATTTAATACCTGAATTTGGGTAGATAATTGAAATCTGAATCAAATGTGTATAAAAATGATTTATAAAGTTATATTAAATTATATTGAAGTTATAATGATGTTATAGAACTTTTAAAATTGAATTTAAAGTTAAATTGTGAAAATTGAATATTTTAATATTAAATCGACTAGTGAAAATAGTCATTTTTCAAACTGTCTCGGATTTCGACGAAACCAGTTTCATCGGATCCGTAATGTTAAATTATTGTAAGATTTCAATTTTTGTAGCAATCAGAGTTGTCGTTTGTCCGGGACAAGCCAAAACGCATCGAAATCGGTTTAAATCGATTTGATTTAAATTTGATCGTTAAATTCTATAACTCGCACATACGATCGAATTAGCTCCCGAAACACATTCCATTGTGTTCGGAACGCGGGGTAAACCTTAGAAACGACAGCCGGCATGCTCGATTTCGAGTTCGAAAATTTTGGAGATGAATAGTGATTTGCAATTTTGTATAAAAGGACTTGTTTCATTCATTTTATCACAAAACCCTAGAGACTTTAGGTTAGCTGCCAGTTTTCGTTAATGGCCGAAAATGTTCGAACCTTCCTTCATTAATCTCTCTCAATCCTTATGCTTTCGTGAAAAACTTTCAACATCAAAAATGTCAGGCTCGAGGAGTACTCTTAATCCATACGGTGATGATCATTGCTTGGTCGTCGAGTTGTTCGAATTTTCATCGTGAAGAAATGCATTTCGTTCACGATTTGCTAGGCTAATGGGGGGCCGAGCTCGCCACCATTGGGGCCGAGGGTAGAGGGGAGCTAGGCGAACACTGCGGTGGGTCTCGATCAAGTTTTAAGCAAGCGAGGTGGTGGTAAGAATTAGGGTTTCGTGGCGGCTTGTTGGGTTTATCACGTTCGAACGTTGCCTGGGAGTTGCGTGGGGGGAAGAAGAAAGAAAGGTTGGCTAGGATTTGATGGAAGCAAAAACGAACGGCAGATGTGAACTGGGTATAAAATTAAAATGAAATTTGTAAATTATTATATTTTAAAACCATTTAAACTTTAGACAGTCATAACTGTTGCATACGAGGTCGAAATTCGACGAATTTGGAAGCATTGGAACCGCAGCGACGCGATCTACGCAATGCAACTGGTTTGGAGTCAATTGGAGTCTGTGAAAATTTTGAGTAAAATTAAACGTATGTTTAATTTTATCCGAAATAAAACGCTGCAATCGTTTTTGAAAGCAAGGTGAGAACTTCTCACTCAATCGAATGTTTTGTTTCGATTTAAATTTTAAATAGTTAGATTTAAAATTGTTGATTGTGTTGATTGTGATGATTGGATGATAAATTGTTATCTATTGTGTTAAATAGACCCTATACGCCGCATATTAAGCGGAGGTTATTTATTAAAAACATATACCGTGATAATTCCATATTGAAGTGGAATTGGTATTATATATGTATATAGCAATATATATATTGGAATATGTATACATTGGAGTTGTTGATTTCCCGCATTGTATAGCGGATGAGACCCTATTGCGCCGCATAATAGCGGATAATATTATAAATCCCATATACCGCGATAATTTCACTGTGAAGTGAAATTGGTATTGTGCTAACATCTGTGGATGCAGGGAAATAGGTTGGAGGGATCTAACTGGATTCCTCAAACATTTGAATTTATTTCATATGTTGTGTGTTGATTATTTATAATCGCCGTGTGATTATAATTGTGAATTGAAATTTGTTGACGGCTATAAATTAGCCGAATATATTTTGGTATCGTTGGATACCGAAAATAAATAAAATTGGATTTTTGAAAATATAAGTTGAAAATTTATTGAAATATTTATTTTTGATAATTGGATAAATTTAAAAAGGGGTTTAAAAGATAAAAATCTTATTATAAATGGATTTCGGGGAATATTTTTATAAGTTGAAAATTTATTTAAATTTGGATTTTTAAAAAGATTTGAAAGAGATAAAAGAATTTATTTTAAAAAGAAATATTTTTGGAAATTCATTGGAATTTTATTTGGGATTTGTAAATAAATTTGAAAATTGATTTGGAGTTGAAAAATGAATATTTGTGAAATTGATTTGAATTAATCAAATAATTTAAATAATCCTACTTATGGATGTCTGGATTATATTGAATGTTGAATTGTTTGACATCTTTTATGTGTGATGTTTTGTGATATATTCTAGTTGTGTGTGATTGTGATCTATTTATCTGTGATATATTTATATTTGTGATCTGTGAATGAAAGATAAGCGTTATAATTTATACCGCTTATCAAAATTTATTGTTATATTTGATCTGTGATGGTTGAATGTTGTTGCACTATTGTGTTGAACCCATGGACTACACAATACACACACAAATGTGGATTTCATGTGGAAATCGGTTAAGTCACATATTTTTATCAATTTTGGAAAATTGAAGTTTTGAATCCAAAATGGTTTTGGAATTGGAATTGAAAGCTTTTGAAAGTGAATTTCAAAAAATAGAGTTATTTCAAATAACTTAATAAAATTGAAATTTAAATCTTTTGATTTAAATTTGAATTCAATATTTTGAATTGAATTCAATGAATTGGGAATTTTGGGTTTAAAAGATTTTATAAGTAAAAAAGATGTTTTTATGGGGTTTTAACCAATTAAAATACGGTCTTGGGGAAATTTAAATGTATATTCAAGTTTTATACTTGAATGGCTTTAACCTGTGTAAATATAACCAGTTTTTCCCAAATTGAAAACTATCCGTTTCCAAATAATAATAGTTTTTATAAAGTGAAAGGATTTCCAATTTGTGTTGAAATGAAATATTTCCAACTTATATCGAAACAATCCAAGTTGAAATGAAATTGTAAATTGTTTGAAAAACTATGAATTAACCTTCGTGAAGATGATTAAACTTTATTTTGAAATAAAAGAGTATTTCAAAAGGTGTATCTTTTATATTATAAAAGACTTGAATTGTGAATAGTTCTGAAAACTATAAATTTAATCTTGACTTAAAGATTTAATGGGTTAATCAAATTGAATTGGAAATGATTTGGGAATCTGTGAATGAATCTTTGTGAAAAGGGGTCAACTTGTGAAGTAAATCTTTTTGTTTAAAGATTTAAAATGGTAATTTGTTTAAACCATTTGAAAGAAAGGATTTGGGTAATAAGTTGTGACTTAATTGAAATCCCTATATCCGTATGTTTTAAATATGGTGCTCACTATTCGGGTTAGCCGGGAAAAGACCTTTGTGCCATATAACCCATTCCGAATTAGTGATACGACGATATGGATCGTATTGAAGACCGGTGGTGAAGACCGGGTATTTGTGAAAACGGTAGGATGACCTATCGATTGTCTCTGCACCGTTAGCTACGGTATAGAGATTTCCTTTGTGATGGAAAGTTTTATCGGGATTGTGAATACCCGGATTGCAAGGGCTTCTTTGGAAGTGCCTTCGGTTCTGTTCGAACCCGGAACAGACTTGTACGGTTACATGTCTGACATTACATTTTGAGATATAAAGCCGATTTCTTTCAAATACATTTCTGTTGGTGGCGGAGAATTTATTCTCTTAGCTTAACACCCTTCTCTGAGACGTACGAGCTCAGAGGTTATGTAGTTGAAATTTATTAGTGATATACTCCCAATTTGGTAGTGTGGCATGCTGAGTGTTGCTGTGTGATGATCATTTATTGATCATTTGTGATCAAAGCGTGGCTTTGTGAAAAAGCATAGCTTTGTGAAAAAGCGTAGCTTTGTGGACGAGACCTCTTCGGACCTCACAACCCGGAAATGGTTGAAACAGGAATATGCGGTAAGGTTATGAGGGTCGCGCCTTTTAGGGTATGTCATTTCCTTCTGGAAAAGGGTGGTATCAGGTATGGAGCCCTGGTATTTAACCTATGTGGATACTCTGATCTCATTTATTGTGTGATTGCGTGTTTATCAAGGCGCCTCATAAAGGTCCCAAAGGACCGGGGGATGACTTATTCGTGAGTTACCTAGTTACAGGGGTAACCCGGCGTTGTGTTGGCAGAGAGCAGTTGTCTCTCGGGACGTCCAGCCAGAGGCGATCTCTTGTGGCGGTAGGAAGTTCCTTAGCCTGACCATTTGTTGGAAATCCAATTTCCAATACGTACCTTGTACGGTATTAGTTGTAGAACCTGCTATTTAACATAGCACCTATAGTAGGCATAATATAATGGTACCTATGCCGGCTAAGATTAAAATTGTATTTTCGAAATGTTTTCTGCACTACGCACTAATAATAATAATATCAATGATTTTGCGTAGTAAGCATGTTTGACTATCATAAGAAGAAATCTCCTCCAATTCTGCGTTTGAATTGTGTGTGTGGTGGGAGGTCTTATGGTAGTTTCATTTTCCAAAAGCATTGCGGATATTTTCTACTTCCTTGTTGTTGATTGTTTTAAAGATAAAAACTGTTTTAGTTCTCACACCAGTCACCATGACTGACCTGGAGTTTATTGTTTCCTTCCTAAACTCTGGGTGCCCACCAATTTCCACATGAGCAGTCTAGAGTTAGGTTATCAGGTCATTCTGAATTCAGGAGATGCCGTGGAGCTCAGTGGCGAGCTGGATGGCGAGACGTAGCATTTGTATATGATATTATTTATTCCGCTGTGTATTCTGTATGAGGACAAGTTTATATAACTGTCCAGTGTTGTATTGTTGTTGTAAACACTGATGATGATGATGTAATGTATAAACTGATATAGTTTTGATTTAAAGATTATTCATTTATCTATTATATGTTGTTCCGCTGCGATATGTGAGATTATGATATTGTTCTGTGTTTTTTGTTGTTTCTTCTTTCGTTTTCTTCTGTCATCTTCTACCTCTTCTTTTTCTCCATAACAATTCGGTTTTCCGCCATTCGATTGCTCGGCAGTTGATACAGTGGACGTATTAGTGTCGATTTTCGAGCAACGAAAAATCGAAACGTTACAATTTCAACCCATAACGATTTTCTCTAATCTATATGATTATTCAGGTATGTATTATTTCAACCCATAGGGATTTTCCTAATAACAAACTAAGGGAACTTGCAGTGTGATAACAACATATATAATAAACATAACATCCAATCATCCAAAATGTCAACAAATAAACATCCATCACAATCAACATGCAAATCAGTCAATAAATCAAAACAATTAACTTATTATCATTATCAGGTATTTAACTAATAATTTAAATTCAATATTAATTTAAATGGCAATTTAATTCAATATAAATTCAAATTAAATTTAAATGACAATTTTAATTACCAAACAAAAAACAATAAATTTCTTATCAATTCATAAATATAATTCAACTAACATAAGAAGGTTTAGTATTGTGTGCGTGGGTTAAATCACTCACCTTTGATTTCAAGTCGATTTAAAATACAACAAAAGGCCAAAAATTCAATAGTCTCTAAAACCAACCAAACAAGTTTCATATTGTCTGAAATTTCAATACGATCCCAATGGAAGAAACCGCGTCCAAATCCGAGTCCGTATGAAAAAGTTATGATAGTTAGAACGTTTGAAAATTTAAAATAAAATACAGGGGCATTTATGTAATTATCCTTACCTCTGCTAAACCCTACGTACGCGACCTCACCGAACCCATCAGCTGCCACTATCTACCATGCTGCCGCGCCACCTACGTGAGCCACGACCTAGATCTAATCTCACCGTCACATCGCTCGTCACCGGCCGCCTCCCTTGGGCCCACGCGGTTGCCTCATCCACCGCCTGTAGTGGTTCGCCCTCGCCGTCTTCAAGCATGAATTTTGGCGAATTCATGCCCCAATAATATGACCAAACCTAATGGATCGACTCCCCTATTCGCCCTCTATGCAACAACGTCTCCCGATCGTCGAATCGTCGACGATCCACTGTCAATCGTGAAACCCTAGCAACGAACGGTTGTGAAAGATCGTCAATTTCTGGCCAGACCATGATTCAATTGCAAAAACGAATTGCAGAGAGTGATTACATTCATCGAGAGCTTTCCAATGATATGTAATTTGCTATGGTTTGAGGAGTTTGAATTTTAGAGTTTGATTTGAAATTGAAATTAGGGTCTTGGAAAGACAGCCATTGGAGAAGGAACCGATGAGAATAAAGTACGTACAAAAATCAGAAATAAAAGCTGCTAAGGTTTCAGAAAATATCTACTTATATTGACAAATATGGATAAGAACGAATAGATAGATCGAATTGGATCGAAACGATAACAACCCGAAAAGCCCGTTTCGTTCCCAAAAACGAAAATAGGTCATCCAATATATCGAAATATAGGTTTTCGATATTTTTAAACTCAATGGAACTAGTTTCAAACTCTAATTCCATTGTGTACAGAAGTTAGCTTTTAAAATCAATTTATATTCATTTAAATTTCATTAATCGATTTCTACGCGTTTCGAGCTCGCACGATCAAACGATAAGTCTGATCGCTACGAAACTTAAAATCCTATAATAATTCACTTTTACAGATCCGATGAAACTAGTTTCGTCGAAATCCAAAACAGTGACCAAAATGGTTATTTTAAACGTTAATTAAATAAATTATTAATTTAAAATCAATTTAATCACCTTTAAATTCTAGATTAAAAGTTAGCAATTTTCATCATTCTTGATTAACTAGGAATTTATAATCTTTTAAAAATACAATTTTTCATATTAAATCAAAGATTTAAATATTACATTAATTTCAACGTTCAATTACAACTGTAATAAATCCATTCATTATAATTTAAATTTCAAACAAAATCTTTTATTTAGATTTAAATTCGTATATTAAATCACTATTACCTGATGAATTAATTTAACAAAAGTTTCCATCTTACTATTCTCATCACTCGACAGTTAACGTCTTTTACCGTATTAATTACAATATTTCAATTATATTAATTTTATTGATTTCCAAATTAATTTCAACGGATTAAATAATAAGTTGATAAATAAAACAATCGTCATATATTAGTAATCCAAACACATTTCTAAGTCTATTGTTTACAGACAAAAGCTAATAAATTTATGTACTAATTAATTGATTTCATATACCATAATAAACCTATTTCAATTAATAACATATAATTTCAACAATAAATCCAACATTTACTTTATTTCTTATTGCAATTATAACCAAATTAACTTTATAATTATTTCAATTGATTGAAATTACATTAAAATAGTTGTCAATAACATCCAAATAACATTATTAAATCATATTCTAATTATTTTTCTCATTAATAAATCATAAATTTTAGTTTCTCACAATATTAAATTTCAAAGTCTTATTAAATTTAATAGTTTTAATTATCAAAAATACGGATCGTTACACTCTCCCCACTCAAAACTTTTTATCCTCGAAAAGGAACAAAAAGGAATTAAGAAACTTGATATAATTTTATTCAAATTATTCAATTTATAAACATTTTAAATTTACATCATTAAGTTTTAACATAACTTTGAAAATAACCACGTTTTCACAAAAATTTCTAAGTCCTAAATTTACGAAAAATTTCGGCAGAGTCTCCTTTGCGCGGTTAGGTCCGAAAAAATAATAATTGCAATATATATATATATATCATATTTCAATAATAAATATCCCAAACCATGGGAAAAATTATAAAATATCGTTTCAAAACCGTAATTCGAAAACATATCTATTTGTTGGGCAAGCAACTTCATATATCAAACCAAAAGCAGTAGCTATTGCTTTCATAAACCTGTATTTCACTTATATAATCCAAAAGAGTTAAAATTATGTTAAAGAATAATATTTTAGTTGTTTCAATTTGTAGCACAAGCAGTACACAATATATAATAATCATATGTAAACAGAAACAGTACAACCATTATATGCAACAAAAGAAATCAATTATATGTCCATAGCAACCAAAACAAATGGTTTGTCGAGGTTCAAAAACTTTTCATCGTTCAACAATTATAAATAAACTACCAAGTGTACCTTACGCTCAACAACCTTAGATAATTACTTAATAGATTATTCATACATCCTTAAACAATTTGAAGTATCATTTCCCAAACTTTCTATCGACAAAAACAACAAAGAATTTAAGTATTATTTAAATTTGCACGATGTACATAAATTTTTTATACACAATATCAATTCTAATTGCTTGCTTGAATACACACATTCCCTTTTCGAACTAGTATTGTTAACCCGACCACTCTAGTGTGGACTCTGATCCGATTTATTGATTCGAAATTTCCTTTTTTCCTTGCATAGCCATAAAACATGATAGAGAACTTCAAATTCATATCAAAAATTCATATCAATTGTTCATTGTCAAGAATCGATCAAAAAATCCTAATTCGAACTGGTGTGAATTACTACAAATCTTGTATTCAAATCTGAATCAGAACTGTTATGCGAATAAAATGATTTACGTGCAATTTACATATTTTATTCTATTGGTTTCTTTTCACCTCATTATTTGCTTTTCATTTGTTTTAATTCATTCATACAATAATTATCTTTTATTAATTTTTCTTTATTACTTACACAACTTATTTCACATTCAATATTTGAAATCATCAGTGAATCCATTATTAAAGTATTACATATATTTCGTTGCAGTTTATTTCACATTTATTATTTACTTATAACCTTGATATTTATTTTAATATTAATATTCATCAATGACTCATTTCAGTCATTTTCTTGAGTTTATAATCATTTACTTAAACAATATTCATTTTTTCCTATTTAATTTAATTACTAGCATTTCAAAATATTAACTTTTGTTTAAATATTTCTTGTACATCATAATTCTTATTTGTAGACATAGCTTCATTACTTAAATTCTACTTGTATAAAATTCTATTACGTATTCATATTAACATTTCAACTTTTAAACATTTTTGGTAAGTTATATATATGTTTTTGGAATGCAATTGAATGTTACACAAATTTATCTTATTCATTTTAGTTAATAAAAATGTTCAATAGTTTACGTCTTCTTAATTTTTCATTATCCTTTAATTTACAAGTGACAAATCTCCAATTTCTTTATAGTTTCATTAATCACTTAGCATCTAATTTCTTATTTTTCATTTTAGAAGTTTCCAACTATTAAAATTTCACTTTATTTCTACAACTGAAAATCATTAATTTACCTGGAACTTAAGAACTAAATACCGGGTTTATTTCAAATCATT
Organism: Allium fistulosum; assembly: GCA_030737815.1. Taxonomy (NCBI): domain Eukaryota; kingdom Viridiplantae; phylum Streptophyta; class Magnoliopsida; order Asparagales; family Amaryllidaceae; genus Allium; species Allium fistulosum. Next base: position 981,421,922 of record CM060907.1, on the reverse strand, counting down.
TTGAAATAATGTGTGTATATATATATATATCTTTTATATATATATATATATCAAATCATATTTAAGAAAATAAAATTAAAATTTGTTTATCAAGACAAATGTGTAGCAAAGCTACTACAGTTGTCTTCCCACTTTGAAACTCGAAAATGAACGTCGATGATGTCACGATCATCACCGAGATTATTTTTCAGCGACAGAAGAGGGGAGTACATAATTTGTTTCCTTTTAAAATTCTTTTAAAACATTTCTTTCAAATCACATTGAAAATATTTATATCCGAAAATACTTTCAAATAATACTAATATTATATTCCAAAACCTTTGAAAACCAATTTTAAAACTCCAAAACTTAAGTTCTCAAATTTCCAATTCATATTCACTTTATTTGTAAATCCTATTTTGCAACTAATATTTATAAGATTTCACTTCCTAACAAACAAACATATCACATACAACTATATCCATTTATAAAATTATTCTTTTATATACAAAATATAATACTAGGTAAAATTATTTCATTTACCTATATTTCAAAAACAATATTGTATCAGTCTGCCCTATTAAGTGTTTAGAAATCCCTACCGATGCCATATCGTCCTATGTACCGACCAGAATTCATAAATACTCAACAAAAAAAACTAACACAATACAAAATATTTTTATATCACTAAAAAATACGCTCTCTCATATATATACTCTCAAACTCATTCTAGGGTATTAATAACCCTATCTCCAATGAGTTTACACCTCGAACAAGCTAAGGTATCCATAAACCAAAGCTCTGATACCAACTGAAACGACCCACCTTTTTGGACGGTTTAAAACAACAATAAACCACACATGTCAACTCAAACCATTCAAAAGGGAGGATTGTCAATGGGGTAAATAAGAAAATAAGAGAAAAGAAGGAAAAACAAAATACAGAATCTCACACCGGAATGACAAAATATAATACCCAAATAAACAGTTCATGAAGCTGTTTTATAATATACAACATTTGATTATACAATTTTAACAACAATCAGAGTACAAACAATGACGTACCAAAAATGATGCAGCGGAAAATTTACTAATAATAATATATACCAAACTCTGTCTTCGTCCTTCAGAAATAAAGTCTTCAACACCGAAATGCTCTGGCTGACCCGAGCGTAATGAAAAGACAAAACACTCGAGTCGGAATTAAAAGATCTTATGTAAGTTAAATCAACAATAAGTAAATATGAGTGTAATAGCTTCAGAGACGTTGATGGGATTTTACATCTCCTATCCAGTGTATAATTTGCGTGCAATAACTTAAGAGATGTTTCGGGATTTTCCATCTCCTAAGGGTCTGTTAAACTATCTATATGTAGTAAAATACGCTATATATATGTAGTGTCTATCAGTAAAATAAAGTATTAAAATAGCGTTAAGGCGTTACCGATATCTCTCTTAACACATTTTTATATGAATCGTAGTCTATACAGTAATGTAAACTCCACCGTAAACTGGTGGGTTATCAGGGAGCACTCCATAGGTACGACACAAACCAAAATCGTAGTGGGCTCGATAAGGCATATGACAAGGCACACGAGACAATGCCAGGGTAGGATTCTACTGTTTGTGGAACCAGGCTGGTGGTAACGCATAGCCGCAGCTACCGCCCACCTTGAAACAACACTCCCATAACCAAATCGAAGGTGGCCACCAATCAATCACAAAGTAACAGATATGGTATCAAAGAAGCGTGTCCGATAGGAGGAGCGATCTCACTTGGCCTGGTTATGGCTCTTGTTTTAGTCATGTCAAGCTGACCCGAAGGTCAGGGCTACTTTCTTACCTCATAACAGTAGCGTTCGTCAAACCATCCTACTTCGTTCTGGATTCTCCACCACGTGCACAATTGTTAAAGTGGTTTCGGAATTGGCAAAGGGTATGAAAATATCCGACCTCGGTCTCTTTAACAACCAAACGCTTATTTCACACCGTGGTCATTTTATAAAACATTTTAATAATAAATCTGTAATACAATTTATACATTCATATCAAGATATCCATATACTTGTTCTAAAAGTATAAATATATTCAAAAATCCCGAGGAAGATTTCTTTCAATCAATTTCGAAAATAATTTATAAATTTCTCTTAACCATTTATAAACTATTTATATGCTTTAGAACCATTTATAAAGCTAGTTATAAATTCCAAAACAGTTTAACTTTTCTCCTTTCATAAGCTTCTACGCAAATTCCTTTAAAACGCTTCCAAATCCCTTTATACAAGTTCTTTTATAAAACACTTTTAAAATCCTTTAAAACCTTTAAACTCCTTTATAAAACCATTATAAAATCCTTTATAAAAATCTTTTATAAAATCCTTTTATAAAATCCATTATAAAATCTCTTATAAAACCTTTTACAAAATTCTAAAATCCTTTACAAAAATCTTTTATCTATTAAAGTTATTATAAAAGTCCATATTTACTATCTTAAATCAAAAGTATATTTATTATATTAAATTAAATTTTAAACTATCTAAAAAATATATTTAAAACTAAATAAAATTATATGTTAAAATCTTAAATTTACATTTAAAACCATAGATTAACTTATAATTTGAAGCTTTAAAACATATAAAATAAATTATTTTCCAAATATAAACTTTTAAATAAAATCATTAATTCAAATTTAAAAATCAAACATACTTTACCATTTAGAAATAATTTAAAACCGACCAACGGTGTCCGTATATAATTTTCTACTCTATGGTCAAGTGATTGGGTATGTATCATTTCAACCCAAAATAGTTAAATTCCCTATGTATATATCATTTCAACCCGTATCCCGAATCAAAAATTTCCAAATCGATAAAATTGCTCGGGTACGTATCATTTCAATCCATAACGATTTTTCCTAATCTATAAGATCATTCGGGTATGTATCATTTCAACCCATGATGTTTTTCCTAATAACAAACTAAGGGAAATTGTAGTGTGATAACAACATATATAATAAACATAACATCCAATTATCCAAAATGTTAACAAATAAACATCCATCACAATCAACATGCAAATCAGTCAATAAATCACAACAATTAACTGATTATCATTATCAGGTATTTAACTAATAATTTAAATTCAATATTAATTTAAATGGAAATTTAATTCAATATAAATTCAAATTAAATTTAAATGACAATTTAAATTACCAAACAGCAATCAATAAATTTCTTATCAATTCATAAATTTAGTTCAACTACCATAAGAAGGTTTAGTATTGTGTGAGTGAGTTAAATTACTCACCTTTGTTTTCTAATCTATTTAAAATCCAATAAAAGCCCAAAAATCCAACAATCTCCAAAACCAACCAAACCAGTTCCATATGTCTGAATTTCGATACGATCCCAACGAAAGAAACCACGTCCAAATCCGAGTCCGTATGAAAAAGTTATGATAGTTAGAACGTTTGAAAATTTAAACTTAAAATAAAATACAGAGGCATTTATGTAATTATCCTTACCTCTACTAAACCATATGTACGCGACCTCGTTGAACCCTCGACCGCTACTATCTACCATGCTGCCACGCCGCCTACATGAGCCACGACCTAGAGCCAACCTCACCGTCAGGTCGCTCGTCCCCGGCCGCCTTCCCTGGGCCCACGCGGTGCCCTCCGCCGCCACTTGTAGCAGTTCGTCGCCGCCGTCTTCCAGCATGAATTATGGCGAATTCGTGCGCCAAGAATACGACCTAACCCAATGGATCGACTCCCCTATTCGCCCTCTACGCAGCAGCGCCTCCCGATCGTCGAATCGTCGATGATCCACCATCGATCGTGAAGCCCTAGCAACGGACGGTTGAGAAAGATCGTCAATTTCTGGCTAAACTGTGATTCAATTACAAAAACAAATTGTAGAGAGAGATTACGTTCTTCGAGATCTTTCTAACGATATATAATTTGTTATGGTTTGAGGAGTTTGAATTTTGGAATTTGATTTGAAATTGAAATTAAGGTTTTGAAAAGACAGCCATTGGAGAAGGAACCGATGAGAATAAAGTACGTATAGAAATCAGAAACAAAGGTTGCTAGGGTTTTAGAAAATATCTATTTATATAGATAGCGATGGATAAGAACGAATGGACATATCGAATTGGGTTGAAACGATAACAACCCTAAAGGTCCGTTTCGTTCCCGAAACGAAAATAGGTTATCCAATATATCGAAATATAGGTTTTCGATAATTTTAAACTCAATGGAACTAGTTTCGAACTCTAATTTCATTGTATACAGAAGTTAACTTTTAAAATCAATCAAAATGAAAAGGGTACATTCCTGGACACCAATCTCTATACCAACAAGCATGTAAAACTCTAGAGCGATCCCCATCTCGAATTCCGAAAAATGAAATGTGTGGGTAGTAGGCCACCACCTCTCGGCTAGGGTCTCAATAAGAGGCCGATCAAAAGACTATACTTCCCTATTCTGTAATGAGACCTAAAAAGGACTGGCCTGTAATCTAGCTTTGATATGCGCAGGTAGAATGTCATAAATATGGGTGATGGCCTTAACCCAACTACCGTGATGATGGATATAACGATCCTATGTTTTTAAAATTTTATACAGGTTGCTGTCATTATCTCTACTTGAAATGTCATGTGTTAAAGAAACTTATAACAATATACCTACGTAGTGTTAAAAGCAATAGTTTACCTATGAAAGAGGCTATCAGGCATCTCCTCAATCGACCGTAAGTCTTAAATCATCAGCTCTAGAGTCGATGTAATGTGTATTCGACCTGCATCTGGCATTGCAATTTTTCTAACAGCACGCTATGGCATTTTGGTGAGCCTCCCCGGGCGCACTTTAAAAGGGTAAAAAATGATTTTTGAATACCGGTTACGACCGCGACTTTAGGAGTACCTGTCTGATCGTTTTAGGTATCACTGCTAAACCTGCACCCGTAACCTAACAATTGCTCTCCAAACCAATCTGGATGGTTTCCTATCACATGGCTCACCAACCCACGCTTGCCCATAGTGAAAAGGCTATGCAAAGAGGAAAAAAATGAATTATAATGCCTCTTTTGGTTGTTAGAAGATAGACAAACTCATTTTTTAGATGTCCAAAACTAGAGGTCAGAGAATAAGAGTCCAATTTTGGACGTTCAGAAAATGAGCCTCCAACTTATGGGCGGTCACAAAATTTGACGTCCATTGTTGACATTTCATCCGGGCTGAAGCTATTGGAGATTTGGCACCTAATTTAATACATTTGATGTCCCCTTTCAACAGCATGATACAAATTACCATATTTGTCAGCAAGCCCCCTTCCAAATCTCAAAAGCAAACAAAGGCTCGCAAAAATTCCCCTGCCGCACGCGCAAAACTCTTATAATGCCAACACCGTATAAATTGCAGCAAACAAAACTGCCGGCGTCTGCTTAAAATGAAAAGAAAGGAACGCACTCCATGCTTCTCCATCCTCCACATGTTTATCAAACAAAATACACCTTCATCGTCTAACATGAATTTACAAAGCAGACCAGTGTATGTTCTAAACATTAAACGCGGTAACTTCTTCCCTATAAAAGCAAGAAAGTACTTGTATTCTATACATCAAGTACATACATATTCCGTCCCTTGATTATGGCTTCTTTCTGTGCAAGAGTAGCAGCAGTCTTCTTCATTTTGACCTGCTTGTTCTCCCTTTGTATAGAAGCTAGATATATGAAAGATGAAGACTTGCTAAGAAAGCATGGAATTGTTATGAATGTGTTGCCTAGAGCAAATGTGCGGCCTTCTGAATCAAGTGGAAGCATCGATCTCGCTCCGAAGGGGAGGGAGGAAGCGGTTGGACAGCGCATGATGAGGGTGGAAGATGAGGAGTCCGTGCCAAGCCCGGGGGAAGGGCATTGATCGAGCTTCACAACATTTATTTTTGTTTTCACATTCTTTTTACATACATACCGATTATACAACAGTATTCTTTGTAGACAGATATTAATATTATACAACTGCTTCTTTTGATATATACAATTGTTGTTTATTATTTTTGTAGCTTACATTACTGAAAAACAGAGGCTGAAACTGATCAATCAGTTGCCTTTATATATATTTATTTCTATGCAAACCAACTGAACTTGCATACTGATTGCAAACATGCAAATGCATTATAAACAAACAAATTGCTGCATTTGGAGAGCAAGACAAGTGTGTTGTTTAGCCAAATTTTTGAATGCAATTTTACTTTTTATTTTACTCAACTGCATATTTACTCCTCATTTGCATGGTTGCTGCATAATTGGAACGTTGGAGTTCGTTGTTTGCAAATTCTTACTTCTTATGGTCTTTTACTGCATACTTGCAACAATTCTACCTAACCGAATACAATGTACTCCGTCTTGATCCCACAACCCTTCAACCAGCACTAATCGTACCTCCTTGTCCTTTTGCCACAAACTTTCACCCTTTTTGCATTCTGATACTTTCCTCTAGCAACAAATAGTCCCTTAGCTTCACTCTATGTCCGCTCTGCTTTCTCACGCTTCTGGTAGTTCTCTAGCCTATTTACTGTAGCTTCAGAGGAATTAAAAACACAACCCTCGGCCATGTTTTTTAGCGTTGTGTTTTAGTTATGAGATATAGATCCTTCTTCTCGCACAAAATTACCTGACCCTAATGGTCAATATAGGGGTTGAGAATTTGGTATATATTCATGAATGTTCTCTTATTTTTGCCAATGTGGGACTAATGTATATTTCATTCATATTTGGAATTCCAACATTTACTACATCAGCAAAATTAAATCTGTCAAACGGGTTGGGTTGGATCAAAATGGGTTGGATCGAGTTTGACCCAACTCATTTATGACCCATTCTTTTTGACACATTTATGACCCAACTCAATTATGATCCAACCCATTTAATAAGCGGGTTAGCCATTTAACCCATTTAAAAATTTAAATTTGATTTGACTAATAAAAAACAAATAAATATAAACTAATTCTAATTTTAATTTTTACGTTTTGAATTTCGATAAAAATCAAAATTTAAAAATTTAAAAATTTGAAATTTTAATTCTAATTTTCATCAAAATTCAAATATGGGAATGTGGTAGTCGGTTATTTTCTAAGTAGAACTGTCAGTATCCACGGAGAACTACAGTGTGTCTTAATAATATGAAGTATCTGAGTATTCCACATTGTCCGTAATTTAGGTGGGAGTTAATCGATCGAAGTCTCGTCTGATTCCGAGTTAGTATGAAGAAGTTATCACGATCTGAACAAAAAAAATAGCGGCTTCTGCACTAGGCGGAGTTCAAATATGAGGATGTGGTAGCCTGTTATTTTCTATGTACAACTGCCAGTCTCCATGGAGAACTACAATGTGCGTTAACAATATGAAGTATTCGAGTGTTCCATATTGTCCGTAATTTAGGTGGAAGTTAATCGGTCGAAGTCTCGCCCGATTCTGAGTTAGCATGAAGAAGTTACTGTCAGTCTCCATGAAAATCTACAGTGTGCGTTTACAATATAAAGCATCCGAGTGTTCCAAATTGTCCATAATTTAGGTGGGAGTTAATCGGTCGAAGTCTCGCCCGATTCCGAGTTGGTATGAAGAAGTTATTGTAGTCCAAATAAAAAAAATAACGACTTTTGCACTAGACGGAGTTCAAATATGTGGATGTGGTAGCCTGTTATTTTCTAAGTACAACTGTCAGTCTCCATGGAGAACTACAGTGTGTGTTAGCAATATGAAGTATCCGTGTATTCCATATTGTCCATAATTTAGGTGGGAGTTAATCGGTCGAAGTCTCGCCCGATACCGAGTTATTATGAAGAAGTTATTGCAGTCTGAACAAAAAAATTAGCGGCTTCTGCACTAGGCGGAGTTCAAATATGGGGATGTGGTAGCCTGTTATTTTCTAAGTATAACTGTCAGTATCCATGGAGAACTACAATGTGTGTTAGCAATATGAAGTATCCGAGGGTTCCATATTGTCTGTAATTTAGGTGGGAGTTAATCGGTCGAAGTCTCCCCTAATTCCGAGTTAGTATGAAGAAGTTATTGCAGTCTGAATAAAAAAATAGCGGCTTCTGCACTAGGCGGAGTTCAAATATGGAAATGTAATTTTAAATGGGTTATCCATTTATAACCATTTTAAAAATGGGTCAATCCAACCCATAACTCATTTAATAAAATTCATAAATGGGTTAACCCAATCCATTTATAAATAGGGTAAATGGGTTGGGTTAATGAGTTAAGTCATATTTTGACAGGTCTAAGCAAAATAGCTCCAATGTTTTGTTAGGAACTGGAGATAGTGGTTTTGATGTCGACAACCTTTGTAACTTATTTTATTATAACTTATATACTAACACTATTGTCTAGATATATATATGAATGTTATTATGCAGGATATATATAAGGCAGGTACTGATTATTGAAGACTGTACAGTATAAAGATCAAGGATGAAGAATAAGTTTGAAGACTCATGAGTATCAAGATCAAGATTTCAAGATATGTGTCTAGTTTATTGTTAAAACTTCATAATAGCATGGAAATCTTCATTTCGAATTTCATTTGGGATGGAACCCATTTCTACCTTCTTAGTGGCTTACAAACCCACAACAAGTAGCTTACAAACCTACGACAAGTGGCTTACAAACGCACGAACATCCTGGTTTTGTACAAGTTCTTGAGTCCTGATGTGATGAGATTTCTGCAGTAAGAAGCTTGCAAAACTACTTCAAAATGGTTTTTCAAAACGATTTTCAAAACTGCTTTTCAAAATATTTTAGCCTTCAAATTATCTTTTCAAATGATTTTCAAATAGATGTTTTAGCCTTAAAATATTCTTGTTTTTGTGTTTTAAAACATAGTAAAACTAGTTTATTTTACTCCAGAGTCATTTCATTTTGTTTTCATTTCAATACCATTTTTGTAACGATCCAGATTTTCGCGTTCGAAAATCGACATCCATACTTTACATCGTACTCGAATGCCGTAGATTCGACCGTTCAAATCCGATTCGCCGGAGCTTATAACACAGTTAAGTAAATAACACAGCGGAATAAATGAATAATACATTGATATACAATATCTGATACAACAGAGTGATACAATGAATATCAATATACATCAGAGATATGATACAACAAATAGCAGCGGAAAGAAAAATAGATAACAACAGCAGCGGAACAAATAACTCTAAGATAGTCTTCAAGAGAGAACTCCAGCAGTAGCTCGAACTCCCAATAACGATACACCAAGAATAAGCAAGTGCAGTCCGATCCAAAGACTGAACTAGCTCCAGATAACCTACTAATCTGACTATCTGAAAAACCAAACTCTAGACTGCTCGTGTAGAAAATTTTGAGCACCCAGAGTTTAGGAAAGAAACAATAAACTCCGGATCAGTCATGGGACTGGTGTGAGCAACAAAAACAGTTTATCTTTAAAACGAACAACAAAAGATTTTAAAGTAAATTCGCAATGCTTTTTGAAAATGAAACTACCATAAGACCTCCCACCACACACACAATGCAAACGCAGAATTGGAGAAGATTTCTTCTTATGATAGTCAAAGATGCTTACTACGCGAAATCAAATCATTTTTGATATTATTATTAGTGCATAGTGCAGAAAACATTTCGAAAGTAGAATATTGATCTTAGCCGACATAGGTACCATTATAGTATGCCTACTATAGCTACCATATTAAATGGCAGGTTCTACAACTAAAACCGTACAAGGCTCGTATTGTTTCTTTGGATTTCCAACAAATGGTCAGGCTAAGGAACTTCCTCTTCCACGATGGGTACGTCCCTGGAATAGACGACCCGAGAACCTAACCGGATCTCTGCCAACACAAGGCCGGGTTACCTCTGCAAAAATAGGTAACTACTGACACGCGTATGCCATCCCCCGATCGTCACCGATCTTCCCGAGGATCCCCGATTTCCAACAACCACAAAGTAATAAATTTGCAGCAACCACAGAGGTTAAGTATCTGGGCTCCATACCATGATACCACCTTTATCCAGAAGGAATGACATACACTAAGGGGCGCTACTCCCTAGAACCTTGCTGCATCCTTCCTGTTTTGACCATTTCCGGGGTGTGAGGCTCGACGAAGTCTCGTCCACAAAGCTACGCTTTGTCACAAAGCCATGCTTCGGGTCAAACAGATGATCAACCTATGATCACAAAGATATAAAATCAAATAAATGATCATATCGCAAATGATCAAACACTGATCATCACACAGCAACACTCAGCATGCCACATTACCAAATTGGGATATATCGCTGATAAATTTCAACTACATAACCTCTGAGCTCGTACGTCTCAGAGAAGGGTGTTAAGCTAAGAGAATAAATTCTCCGCCACCAACAGAAATGTATTTGAAAGAAATCGGCTTTATATCTCAAAGTGTAATGTCAGACATGTATCCATACAAGTCTGTTCCGGGTTCGAACAGAACCGAAGGCACTTCTCACGAAGCCCTTGCAATTCCGGATAATTTCCAATCACGTCCGGACTTCCCGTCACAAAAGAGTGATATAAATCTCTATACCGGCGCGACTCAGTGCAGAGACATTCGATAGGTTGTCCTTTCATTTTCGAAAAATATCCGGTCTTCAACACCGGTCTTCAAATGCTATCCATATACGACGTATCACTATTCGGAATGAGTTATACGACCCAAAGGTCCTTCCCCGGCTAACCCGAATAGTGAGCGAAATATTTAAAAACATACGGATATTGGGATTTCAATTAAGTCACAACTTAAACCCAAACTTTCTTTACAAATGGTTTATCAAATTACCATTTTAATCTTTTAAACAAAAAAGATTCAATTCACAAAGTTCGCTTAATTCCACAGATTCATTCACAGATTTTCCAAAACAATTTCCATTTTAGTTTAATAAACTTGTTAAATCTTTAAATCAAAGATTTAACTAATAGCTTTCAAAACAATTTCATTTCGAATGGGTTAAATAAATCATCATTTTAAATCTGTTAAACTAGACAGATTTAATTCCTAGCTTTTAAAAACAGAATTCATTCATAACTTGGAAAAATCATTTTTCAATTCAATCTTGAAATTCCTTTAATTTAAACTGGAATTTCTTTTCTTATCTAAAAGCTTTTACCATTTAAAAACAACAGTTTTTACTTTGGAAATCTGATTCATTCATACTAGTTGAAATTCTTGGTTTAAATTCAAATTCCCAAATTAATACATTAAAATGGTTTAATTCATATAAACACATTTATATCATCTTTTATCCCTAGTTTCCAAATCATAGATTTAATTTCAAACTTGAATTCAAATTTAAATCAAATTATTTAAATTTTCAAAAACTCGGTTAAGTTATTCAAAATAACTTTTATCTTTGAAATTCCCTTTCAAAAGCTTTTCACTTTAAACCCCAAATTTCTAATTTCAAAATCAATTGAAATTAAAATTTCAATTTCAAAAACATCAAATTTAAATCATCTGTGACTTAACCGATTTCCACGTGAAATCCATATTTGTGTGTGTAAAGGTGTAGTCCAGGGGTTTCACACAATAGTGCAACATCAATCATCACAGATTTATCGATAAGCGTTAAAATCGATAACGCTTATCTTCATTCACAGATTCATAGATAAAATAAATTTATCAGTCACAAAGATTCATAATTACAATTCGATGTGGGTTTCGGATAACCAACGGGAATCCGACTCCCTGTCGCATCGAAATTCAAGTGCCGTTTTACGGGTCAAGGGTTTCATATTCACATAGTAATATATCACAGGTAAGTAAACTACAGATCACAACATAAATCAGGGTGTATCACAAAACATCATATATTAGGGATATCAAACAATTAAATCATCCAATAGAATCCAAATATCAAAAGGTAAGGTCAATAAATTATCTAATTAATTTAGATCGAATTAATTTCTTACGAATTTCTAATCCGGGTTGATTAACATTAATACTTTACAAATTATCTTGATTTATTATTCTTAAATCATTTATTAATTATCCATTAATAATAAATCAATTTACCTTTAGTTAAAATTCATCAACCTTTAATTATTAAATAATTAATCTTTAATTATTTAATTTACTATTAAATCAATTATCTCTAATTAATTACTTTGATTAATTATCCTCAATTAATCTCTTTAATTTATTATTCCTTGATTAATTATCATTCTTTAATCAACTTCATTAATTTATTCAACCTTTTATTAATTTATCTCACATTACTTATCTTAATAAATTAATCACATTAATTAATCATTCTTTGAATAAATTAACTTTTAAATATTTATTAATCAATCTTAATTACAAAATGTATATCATTCTTAATTACTTTAAAATCATTTATTAGTACAAATTACTTACTTTCATTATCATTGGAAAATCTACTTTACACTTTAAAAATTAATTTATTGATACATTGAAATTTTAATGTAAATTGATTTAATTCTGGTTTTAAATTTAATCGTTTAATTTATTGTTAACAACTTTTAACTTATAGTAAGTTTTTAACTTAACTTAAATCAATCTTGTTTACATTGCAAATTTAAATTACTTAACATTGTAAATTCCTATTTTTATTTGGGCCCGAGCAAACTCCCAGGAAACTCGAGTCTTTCTTTCTTCTTCCCCTTCCAAATCAACCAGAGCTTCTAACTCGAGTTTCCCTCCCCAAATACTCGAGTTCATCTTCGAGTCGACCATAAAACGTTCCCGAGACCAACCCTTCTTCCCCAAAACCATAAACACCACCTGACACGCAACCGTTCCCGTGCACGTGCACATCAACGTGCCGCCGTTCTGGCGAACGTCGCTCCCTCCGGCAAGTCACGAATCATCCCTAAGCTCGATTGCAATATTCAACTTGAAGTCAAAAATTTCAGATCTAGATTTCGTCACTCGATCGAACGACCTGGATAAAACTCCGACCAAAAACCCCCTCGCGATCACGTCACCGACCACCAGAGACACTCCAACTCCGGCCTCACCTCGCCTAACCCTCACGCTACCGTCCCCTTGAGCATCACGCAGCTCGATCGACTAGAGGTGGTGGAAACACCTCATTCCCAGACCACTACCACACTCGAGCATAAACCTAAAATTCACCTCGTTACTTCAATTTATGCAATAGAAAAATTATTTGATAATTTTCCTGAAATCTTAACTCAGCAAACTAGCTTCAAACAAAATTTCAACAACAAATATTGGATCGATCATTAGAAATTGGTAAAAATGCAAAATCTATTCAACTGTGAACTGCTCATAGCATAAGCAACAAAAAAACATCATATTAGTTTTAAAAATCCTACCTTTGAATGTTTATTCAAGTTATATAATCAATTCAACAATTTAAAATATTTGAATTAATCATATGATTCCCTTTTTACTGTAAAATTGAGTTCACAGAGTCCATATTCCACTATCAAGCTTCAAACAAAATCTAGGCTGTGATTTAAGTTTATATAAACTTATTTTGTTTACATTCTACAATCAAACAAGTAAAAGATTAAGTGATGATGTTTGTTTTACCATTCTACTCAAAAGAAACAACTACAGATAACAGAGAATCAAGAAGAGCAGCTATCCAGAGATTTACCCAATCATTTATAGCAAAACACATTGTCACAGAGAAAAAAAAAACAAGTTCCATATTAACTTAAGTCATATCTTTAAATAGAATGTTACTCACCTATTTGTTTGAAACAGAGAGTACAAGCCTGGAAGTGCTCTGAGAAACTGGAAACTGGATTTGCTTTTAAACTTGCATGATCTTTGCATTGCTTGATGAATGTTTTTAAGTCTGAAGCTTTTTGTTTTTGTTTTTGTTTTTTTTCCTTTTCTCTTTTTCTTTTCTCAGTTTTGTATCAAGGGATGAAATGAAATGAAGAGGAGGTATGAAAGAATGAGTTTACAGATGATGTATGTTGTTGTTTGTACAATACAAAAGTATGGCTGAGATGATCTTTAGCATACTTGCATTTATTATGTTATGGTGGCTGCATAACTTACTTTATACATAAACACTTGTTTATTCCTTGCCTTTCATCTCTTTGTCTCGGCTGAGATGTTTGCATTTATTACTTTGTTTCCTCTTATTACCTTTATTTTGTATGTACAATCTTGCCTTGCCTACTTATTTACAGGCTGCATACCTTGTTATATTTTCATTTTATACTTTTGTTTCTTTAGTCTTGTTTATGTACTTATTTGCTTCTACTTGCCTGCACATCCATAATTAATCATACATATAATATTTTATTTTATATGTTGTTTTGTTAGAATTTACATAAGTGTTACTTTATATTTTTTATAGTTCATCTTTTATATGTATATCTATTTGAATTGGTCAAATTTATTTTATATTCCTAGTTTAAATATTTATTGTTATCTTACTCATTTTAATTCTATTTATAACTCAATACTTATTATCAATCATTATTAAACCATTTATTTAAGTTTTAAATTCAAATAGAAATATATATATCTACATATATATATTAAATTTACTCGTATATACCTAAATATATATACACATTCAATATACACACATATACTCACATATACACTATTTACAATATTTTAAATCTCAAATGATTTATTCAGAATATACTTGGATATCGGGGAAACTCGCTCCATTTAATCAATTTAATTTCACAATTTTTATTCAAAAATTTATTTAATTGTCAATTTAATTCATAAATTCATTTAATTATTAATTAAATTAAATTTAAATTTCGGGGTCGTGACAAATTTCCCCCCTTAAAAGAATTTCGTCCTCGAAATTCGCAGGCACGAAAATAACACAGAGATAGACAGATTCGATCTCTTATAATTCCTCGAACACAAGATATGGATTCCGAATTCAAATCGGAATATCACAAAATACATACCGATTTGTCCCTCTTCGGACTTTGGTATTCACAGAAATTTCAATAGAATTTCAAATTTTGTTTTAAACGAAATCGTTTTATTGATTTAATTCAAATTTAGCTTCATATCCTATTAATCAATTTAACTCAATTTAAAATTCCAATTTCAAATTCATTAAGGTTTAAATCAAAAAGCTGATAAGAAACCGATGAAGATACGAAGTAAGATCTTCTACAACGATTCGTAGAGCCATCACCACACCAAAACTTCTTCTTGTAGATGATACGAAGAAATGAAAAGAATTTGGAAACGAATCAAAGAATATTGATAGAGAAAGATTGTTTCCACTGTCACAGGGTATTGACCATTTATAGTCGTACTTCCCTGTCCCCTATCTCGTCCTCTTCTTGCACTCATACTCACTATCAGTGGATAGTAAGAGAATTTACTGAGACGTTTAGACGGATATCTGAGAGATTACTCATTCTAGAGTTTACTTCACTCTATCTCTAATGAGCTACTTAACATGTTACACTCCTGAGCTAAAGTTCAACCTTAGCTCTGATACCAAATGTAACGATCCAGATTTTCGCGTTCGAAAATCGACATCCATACTTTACATCGTACTCGAATGCCGTAGATTCGACCGTTCAAATCCGATTCGCCGGAGCTTATAACACAGTTAAGTAAATAACACAGCGGAATAAATGAATAATACATTGATATACAATATCTGATACAACAGAGTGATACAATGAATATCAATATACATCAGAGATATGATACAACAAATAGCAGCGGAAAGAAAAATAGATAACAACAGCAGCGGAACAAATAACTCTAAGATAGTCTTCAAGAGAGAACTCCAGCAGTAGCTCGAACTCCCAATAACGATACACCAAGAATAAGCAAGTGCAGTCCGATCCAAAGACTGAACTAGCTCCAGATAACCTACTAATCTGACTATCTGAAAAACCAAACTCTAGACTGCTCGTGTAGAAAATTTTGAGCACCCAGAGTTTAGGAAAGAAACAATAAACTCCGGATCAGTCATGGGACTGGTGTGAGCAACAAAAACAGTTTATCTTTAAAACGAACAACAAAAGATTTTAAAGTAAATTCGCAATGCTTTTTGAAAATGAAACTACCATAAGACCTCCCACCACACACACAATGCAAACGCAGAATTGGAGAAGATTTCTTCTTATGATAGTCAAAGATGCTTACTACGCGAAATCAAATCATTTTTGATATTATTATTAGTGCATAGTGCAGAAAACATTTCGAAAGTAGAATATTGATCTTAGCCGACATAGGTACCATTATAGTATGCCTACTATAGCTACCATATTAAATGGCAGGTTCTACAACTAAAACCGTACAAGGCTCGTATTGTTTCTTTGGATTTCCAACAAATGGTCAGGCTAAGGAACTTCCTCTTCCACGATGGGTACGTCCCTGGAATAGACGACCCGAGAACCTAACCGGATCTCTGCCAACACAAGGCCGGGTTACCTCTGCAAAAATAGGTAACTACTGACACGCGTATGCCATCCCCCGATCGTCACCGATCTTCCCGAGGATCCCCGATTTCCAACAACCACAAAGTAATAAATTTGCAGCAACCACAGAGGTTAAGTATCTGGGCTCCATACCATGATACCACCTTTATCCAGAAGGAATGACATACACTAAGGGGCGCTACTCCCTAGAACCTTGCTGCATCCTTCCTGTTTTGACCATTTCCGGGGTGTGAGGATCGACGAAGTCTCGTCCACAAAGCTACGCTTTGTCACAAAGCCATGCTTCGGGTCAAACAGATGATCAACCTATGATCACAAAGATATAAAATCAAATAAATGATCATATCGCAAATGATCAAACACTGATCATCACACAGCAACACTCAGCATGCCACATTACCAAATTGGGATATATCGCTGATAAATTTCAACTACATAACCTCTGAGCTCGTACGTCTCAGAGAAGGGTGTTAAGCTAAGAGAATAAATTCTCCGCCACCAACAGAAATGTATTTGAAAGAAATCGGCTTTATATCTCAAAGTGTAATGTCAGACATGTATCCATACAAGTCTGTTCCGGGTTCGAACAGAACCGAAGGCACTTCTCACGAAGCCCTTGCAATTCCGGATAATTTCCAATCACGTCCGGACTTCCCGTCACAAAAGAGTGATATAAATCTCTATACCGGCGCGACTCAGTGCAGAGACATT
This sequence comes from Allium fistulosum, assembly GCA_030737815.1. NCBI lineage: Eukaryota > Viridiplantae > Streptophyta > Magnoliopsida > Asparagales > Amaryllidaceae > Allium > Allium fistulosum. The sequence continues at coordinate 981,404,796 of CM060907.1, read as the reverse complement.
CGACAGGTTGTCCTTTCATTTTCGAAAAATATCCGGTCTTCAACACCGGTCTTCAAATGCTATCCATATACGACGTATCACTATTCGGAATGAGTTATACGACCCAAAGGTCCTTCCCCGGCTAACCCGAATAGTGAGCGAAATATTTAAAAACATACGGATATTGGGATTTCAATTAAGTCACAACTTAAACCCAAACTTTCTTTACAAATGGTTTATCAAATTACCATTTTAATCTTTTAAACAAAAAAGATTCAATTCACAAAGTTCGCTTAATTCCACAGATTCATTCACAGATTTTCCAAAACAATTTCCATTTTAGTTTAATAAACTTGTTAAATCTTTAAATCAAAGATTTAACTAATAGCTTTCAAAACAATTTCATTTCGAATGGGTTAAATAAATCATCATTTTAAATCTGTTAAACTAGACAGATTTAATTCCTAGCTTTTAAAAACAGAATTCATTCATAACTTGGAAAAATCATTTTTCAATTCAATCTTGAAATTCCTTTAATTTAAACTGGAATTTCTTTTCTTATCTAAAAGCTTTTACCATTTAAAAACAACAGTTTTTACTTTGGAAATCTGATTCATTCATACTAGTTGAAATTCTTGGTTTAAATTCAAATTCCCAAATTAATACATTAAAATGGTTTAATTCATATAAACACATTTATATCATCTTTTATCCCTAGTTTCCAAATCATAGATTTAATTTCAAACTTGAATTCAAATTTAAATCAAATTATTTAAATTTTCAAAAACTCGGTTAAGTTATTCAAAATAACTTTTATCTTTGAAATTCCCTTTCAAAAGCTTTTCACTTTAAACCCCAAATTTCTAATTTCAAAATCAATTGAAATTAAAATTTCAATTTCAAAAACATCAAATTTAAATCATCTGTGACTTAACCGATTTCCACGTGAAATCCATATTTGTGTGTGTAAAGGTGTAGTCCAGGGGTTTCACACAATAGTGCAACATCAATCATCACAGATTTATCGATAAGCGTTAAAATCGATAACGCTTATCTTCATTCACAGATTCATAGATAAAATAAATTTATCAGTCACAAAGATTCATAATTACAATTCGATGTGGGTTTCGGATAACCAACGGGAATCCGACTCCCTGTCGCATCGAAATTCAAGTGCCGTTTTACGGGTCAAGGGTTTCATATTCACATAGTAATATATCACAGGTAAGTAAACTACAGATCACAACATAAATCAGGGTGTATCACAAAACATCATATATTAGGGATATCAAACAATTAAATCATCCAATAGAATCCAAATATCAAAAGGTAAGGTCAATAAATTATCTAATTAATTTAGATCGAATTAATTTCTTACGAATTTCTAATCCGGGTTGATTAACATTAATACTTTACAAATTATCTTGATTTATTATTCTTAAATCATTTATTAATTATCCATTAATAATAAATCAATTTACCTTTAGTTAAAATTCATCAACCTTTAATTATTAAATAATTAATCTTTAATTATTTAATTTACTATTAAATCAATTATCTCTAATTAATTACTTTGATTAATTATCCTCAATTAATCTCTTTAATTTATTATTCCTTGATTAATTATCATTCTTTAATCAACTTCATTAATTTATTCAACCTTTTATTAATTTATCTCACATTACTTATCTTAATAAATTAATCACATTAATTAATCATTCTTTGAATAAATTAACTTTTAAATATTTATTAATCAATCTTAATTACAAAATGTATATCATTCTTAATTACTTTAAAATCATTTATTAGTACAAATTACTTACTTTCATTATCATTGGAAAATCTACTTTACACTTTAAAAATTAATTTATTGATACATTGAAATTTTAATGTAAATTGATTTAATTCTGGTTTTAAATTTAATCGTTTAATTTATTGTTAACAACTTTTAACTTATAGTAAGTTTTTAACTTAACTTAAATCAATCTTGTTTACATTGCAAATTTAAATTACTTAACATTGTAAATTCCTATTTTTATTTGGGCCCGAGCAAACTCCCAGGAAACTCGAGTCTTTCTTTCTTCTTCCCCTTCCAAATCAACCAGAGCTTCTAACTCGAGTTTCCCTCCCCAAATACTCGAGTTCATCTTCGAGTCGACCATAAAACGTTCCCGAGACCAACCCTTCTTCCCCAAAACCATAAACACCACCTGACACGCAACCGTTCCCGTGCACGTGCACATCAACGTGCCGCCGTTCTGGCGAACGTCGCTCCCTCCGGCAAGTCACGAATCATCCCTAAGCTCGATTGCAATATTCAACTTGAAGTCAAAAATTTCAGATCTAGATTTCGTCACTCGATCGAACGACCTGGATAAAACTCCGACCAAAAACCCCCTCGCGATCACGTCACCGACCACCAGAGACACTCCAACTCCGGCCTCACCTCGCCTAACCCTCACGCTACCGTCCCCTTGAGCATCACGCAGCTCGATCGACTAGAGGTGGTGGAAACACCTCATTCCCAGACCACTACCACACTCGAGCATAAACCTAAAATTCACCTCGTTACTTCAATTTATGCAATAGAAAAATTATTTGATAATTTTCCTGAAATCTTAACTCAACAAACTAGCTTCAAACAAAATTTCAACAACAAATATTGGATCGATCATTAGAAATTGGTAAAAATGCAAAATCTATTCAACTGTGAACTGCTCATAGCATAAGCAACAAAAAAACATCATATTAGTTTTAAAAATCCTACCTTTGAATGTTTATTCAAGTTATATAATCAATTCAACAATTTAAAATATTTGAATTAATCATATGATTCCCTTTTTACTGTAAAATTGAGTTCACAGAGTCCATATTCCACTATCAAGCTTCAAACAAAATCTAGGCTGTGATTTAAGTTTATATAAACTTATTTTGTTTACATTCTACAATCAAACAAGTAAAAGATTAAGTGATGATGTTTGTTTTACCATTCTACTCAAAAGAAACAACTACAGATAACAGAGAATCAAGAAGAGCAGCTATCCAGAGATTTACCCAATCATTTATAGCAAAACACATTGTCACAGAGAAAAAAAAAACAAGTTCCATATTAACTTAAGTCATATCTTTAAATAGAATGTTACTCACCTATTTGTTTGAAACAGAGAGTACAAGCCTGGAAGTGCTCTGAGAAACTGGAAACTGGATTTGCTTTTAAACTTGCATGATCTTTGCATTGCTTGATGAATGTTTTTAAGTCTGAAGCTTTTTGTTTTTGTTTTTGTTTTTTTCCTTTTCTCTTTTTCTTTTCTCAGTTTTGTATCAAGGGACGAAATGAAATGAAGAGGAGGTATGAAAGAATGAGTTTACAGATGATGTATGTTGTTGTTTGTACAGTACAAAAGTATGGCTGAGATGATCTTTAGCATACTTGCATTTATTATGTTATGGTGGCTGCATAACTTACTTTATACATAAACACTTGTTTATTCCTTGCCTTTCATCTCTTTGTCTCGGCTGAGATGTTTGCATTTATTACTTTGTTTCCTCTTATTACCTTTATTTTGTATGTACAATCTTGCCTTGCCTACTTATTTACAGGCTGCATACCTTGTTATATTTTCATTTTATACTTTTGTTTCTTTAGTCTTGTTTATGTACTTATTTGCTTCTACTTGCCTGCACATCCATAATTAATCATACATATAATATTTTATTTTATATGTTGTTTTGTTAGAATTTACATAAGTGTTACTTTATATTTTTTATAGTTCATCTTTTATATGTATATCTATTTGAATTGGTCAAATTTATTTTCTATTCCTAGTTTAAATATTTATTGTTATCTTACTCATTTTAATTCTATTTATAACTCAATACTTATTATCAATCATTATTAAACCATTTATTTAAGTTTTAAATTCAAATAGAAATATATATATCTACATATATATATATTAAATTTACTCGTATATACCTAAATATATATATACATTCAATATACACACATATACTCACATATACACTATTTACAATATTTTAAATCTCAAATGATTTATTCAGAATATACTTGGATATCGGGGAAACTCGCTCCATTTAATCAATTTAATTTCACAATTTTTATTCAAAAATTTATTTAATTGTCAATTTAATTCATAAATTCATTTAATTATTAATTTAATTAAATTTAAATTTCGGGGTCGTGACAATTTTCAAAACAAATTTTATATTATTTCTTAACATAGGGATGTCGACATCATGGGAGACCCCATGTCAACATGGTGGCCGTTTCAATTTTCAAAAGAAGTGTCTATTCGTTTAAATCTCTTCAAGCATAGTTATGACTGTTGGTGCTCTATAAGTAGCCTTCACAAACGAATTTTTTAACTAACTAATTTCATATTTCCTCACTCCTTCTCCACGAATCCATATTCTAAAATATTCATATTTTTAAGATCGTGCCAAAATTCTGCCGAAATCTCAAGTGAATCAAATTAGAATCTCATTCTTATTTGATTCTCTGCCCTCTCTCGAAGATCAAAGTGCTATTCAGAGTTATAGGATCAATTTGTTATTAAAAGTTTATCGAGTCTCTCTATAAGGTGTGGTTGTGCCTGGAAATCAATTGGGTAATCTTGTGGCCCGTAAATCAAGAGAGTTTGCCCCGGACTCATGAGACAGGAGGGTACCTCAAGGCCTTTAGAATCTGAGGATTGTAATCTCGACTTTGGTATAATAAAAATCTGTATGAGGTGTTCTGCCTTGGTACAGGACTGGATGTAAGGTAACTCCGAACCAGTATAAAATCTGGTGTGTTCTTTCCTTTTACTGCTTTTTATTTACTTTCTGCATCTGTGTTTGATTCTGTGATTGTTCTGTGATTAAGTTCTTCATTTGTTTGTGTCATAATTTTAATTTAGTCCATATAAGTTTTAGAATCCATTAAACACTATTCACCCCCCTCTAGTGTTAAATTAGCCTTAAGATCCTTAATCCGCGCTCCCTTTCAATTGGTATCGGAGCATAGGTTTTCATAGTTTTATAATCTGAAACTTGAAAATGGCATTTTTAGAAAATTTTGTTAATACTAGTTTGAATATATGCATTCATCAAAGTATCAGAAGTCTGCATATAGTTTTTACGAAAAATCAAGTTATCTACCGAATTGGTTTGTTATGCAGGAACAGACATGTTACATGGCTTTTGAAGAATCAACAACCAATGGACAAACTGTGCAAATTGAGAAAGATAAATGGATACTTGATAGTAGCTGTTCAAGGCATATGACTGGAAATCTCGAGATACTCAATGACATTATATATCAAGATGGTGGATTAGTCAACTTTGGAGACAACTCAAAAGGATATGTGATTGGCATCGGTAATGTCGGTAGTTCTAAAACTCCTCTTATTTCTGATATTTTGCTAGTTAGGAATTTAAAACATAATCTGCTTAGTATAAGTCAACTATGTGATAAAGGATTTAAAATTAAATTTGGAAAAGATAAGTGTCACATCGAAGATAATATGTCAAATATTATCTTTGAAGGAATTAGGAAGAAAAACATTTACATCCTTAGTATGAAAGTTTCAAATGATAACTTATGTCTTTTGGCTAATACAAGTGACCCTTGGATTTGGCATAAAAGATTTGGTCATTTAAATTTCAAACTGTTATCTAGGTTATCAAAGCTTGACTTAGTTAGAGGTCTTCCCAAGTTAAACTTTAAAGTAGATAGTATATGTGATGCTTGCCAATTAGGAAAACTTAAGAAAAGTTCATTTAAATTAAAAGATATGATTTCTACTTCTAAACCTCTAGAATTACTTCATATAGATTTATTTGGTCCATCTCAAGTTCAATCAATTAATCACAATAAATATGTTTTTGTAATTGTAGATGATTATTCTAGATATACTTGGATAATTTTTCTTAAACTTAAAAGTGATGCTTTTGAATTATTTAAGAATTTTTCTAAAAGAATTCAAAATCAATTTTCTTTAAAAATAAAAACTATTCGTAGTGATCACGATGGAGAATTTGAAGAAAATTTTGAGAATTTTTGTAATAAAAAAGGAATCACTCATAATTTCTCTTTTCCAAGAACTCCACAACAAAACGGAGTGGTATAACGTAAGAATAGAATGATTCAAGAGTGTGCTAGAACAATACTTTCTGATAGTAACTTACCTAAAAACTTTTGGGCTGAAGCAGTCGCTACAGCTTGTTATATATTAAATAGGATTTTAATTAGACCATTAACTAATAAAACACCATATGAATTACTTTACAATAAGAAACCCATAGTAGCTTTTAAAGTTTTTGGTAGTAAGTGTTTTATTCTTAATACAAAAGATAATTTAGATAAATTTGAACCTAAATCCGACAAATGTATCTTTATCGGATATTCTAATAGAAGTAAAGCTTTTAGAGTTTATAATTTAAGAACTAACACTATTGAAGAAACAATGCATGTATCTTTCGATGAAAATTTTAAAGATACTATGCAAATAGAAGATGAAGAAGATTTTGTAACTTTAAATAATGAACCTAATGAAACTAATTGTGAAATTATTCAAACTAATAAAAGAATTAGACTATTAAAAGATCATCCTGGAGAAAATATACTAGGAAATATTGAATCTATAGTTAAAAACAAGAAATCAACTAAATAGTATGAGTAATGTAGTTTTTATATCAACTATTGAACCTAAAAATCCAAAGGAAGCATCATCTGATGATTCATGGATTCTTGCTATGCAAGAAGAATTGAATCAGTTCACCAGAAATGATGCTTGGGAACTTGTTCCTAGACCCGAGGATAAAAGTATAATTGGAACAAAATGGGTTTATAAAAATAAAATGAATGAACTCGGTGAGGTCGTGAGAAATAAAGCTCGTTTACTCGCGCAAGGTTATTGTCAAGAAGAAGGAATCGATTATGACGAAACCTTTGCACCTGTAGCAAGACTAAAAGCTATCAGGATTCTACTTGCTTTCGCAAATTACAATAATTTCAAGTTATATCAAATGGATGTTAAAAGTGCTTTTCTAAATGATTTTGTAAAAGAAAATGTTTATGTTGAACAACCTCCACTTTTTGAAAATAATGAATTTCCAAATCATGTATATAAATTAAAGAAAACGTTATATGGTCTGAAACAAGCTCCTAGAGCCTGGTATGAAAGACTAAGATCTTATTTACTACAATCTGATTTTGAAATTGGTAAAATAGATACAACTCTTTTTATTAAAAGAAACAAAAATGATATTCAATTAGTACAAATATATGTAGATGATATAATATTTGGGTCAACTAATAACATAATGAATAAATAATTTTCAGATATAATGACTAAAGAATTTGAAATGAGTCATATGGGAGAAATAAGCTTCTTCTTAGGACTTCAAATCAAACAATTAGATAAAGGAATTTTCATTAGTCAAGAAAAATATGCCAAGGATTTAATTAATAAATTTGGATTGACCACTTCTAGTGGGAAACCAACTCCAATGACAACTAATGTAGCTTTAAGTAAAGAAGATAAATCAAAAGATGTTGATCAAAAATTATATAGGGGAATGATTGGTTCGCTGCTTTATATAACAGCAAGTCGTCCTAACATCATGCATAGTGTCTGTCTCTGTGCAAGATACCAATCTCAACCTAAAGAAACTCACTTAGAAGCTGTTAAAAGAATTTTAAGATATGTAAAACATACTTTAGATTATGGTTTATTTTACCCTAAAAATGATGTATTTGATTTAATTTCATATTGTGATGCTGATTACGCTGGTTGTAAATCAGACCGAAAAAGTACAAGTGGAACTTGTCACTTTCTAGGATATTCTCTGGTTTCCTGGTTTAGTAAGAAGCAAAACACTGTATCCTTGTCAACAACTGAAGCAGAATATATATTTGATACTTTGGCTTGTTCTCAAGTTATATATATGCAACAAACTTTAAAAGATTTTGGATTAACTATAACTAAATCACCAATTTATTGTGATAATACTAGTGCAATAAACTTATCTAAAAATCCAACTCATCATGCTAGAACAAAACATATTGATATTAGACATTATTTTCTTAGAGATAATATAAGTAAAGAAGTCATAACTCTTGAATATATTAATACTGAAAAACAAATTGCTGATATATTAACCAAACCATTAAATGAACAAAACTTTACTAAATTTAGAAGAGAATTAGGTATATGTTCATTAATTGAAATATAAATTATAAATAATACAAGTATAGTTAATAATTAACATAAATAAAAATTTCTCAAAAATTGAACTGGGCATGTCGACATGACCCATTCCCCTATGTCGACATACATGCCGAGATTTTCTAATTTAAATTTTCCTCTAAAATTAGTTATTTGGTTATATATTTTTATATTTCTACTTTTACTCCTTTCCTCTGTTATATTCTCTGTAATAAACTTCTAAAACAGTAAATTAATGGCTTCCTCTTCTAATAACGAACCTTCTTCGCCCACTTCTCCTTATTCTGGCCCTTTTCAACGTTCCACACACGTACGAGCCATCAAATTACAAGAGAAGATGAAAGATTTGCTTCAAATGATGATAGAAATTCAAGTGAGTCAACTGCGAATGGCTAGAGAACAAGATAAGCAAGGCATAATTCTTAGGAATTTACAAAAATTCCTTATGGATAACCATGCTAGTCCCATGTCATCGAAGAATCGTCACAAGCCATGGATTTTGAAGAAGAAGAGCCTATGGAAGAACCACAAGAGAACCAAGAAGAAGAACATCCTCTGCCGAATCCGGATGTTCATATGGACGAAGACGATGGCGTGATTTGCGTTGGAGAGGTCCTTTTTGACGCTAATGGGAACTTGGTCGAACAACATGGAAACTTTTGTCTCCACTATCCAAATTGTTCGGTCCATAAATCACCAATAGTTAAGGGTCCTCGTTAAGCGTTTTTCGTTTTTCTCTTTCTTGATTCTTTATTAGTTAGTTAATTTGTATATAAAGTGTTTTCTTAATTAATGTTCTTCTAAAAACAATCTTTGGTGTATAAAATCTTGAATTCCATTTAACCTAGGATGCTCATACATAGTTATTATTCTTATGTCATATGTTTGTTTATCTCATTTTCTATTAAGTTCAAGGTTTATAGGTTATTGTTTTGTTGATGACAAAGGGGGAGAAGTTATATAAAATAGTAGGCTTGGAGTAAGGGGGAGTTGTTGGTGTAAGGGGGAGTTATGGTATGATCGAAGTGATAAGTATATTTTATAAGGTTGTCATCATCAAAAAGGAGGAGATTGTTAGGAACTGGAGATAGTGGTTTGGATGACGACAACCTTCGTAACTTATTTTATTAAAACTTATATACTAACACTATTGTTTAGATATATATGAATGTTATTATGCAGGATATATATAAGGCAGGTACTGACTATTGAAGACTGTACAGTATAAAGATCAAGGATGAAGAAATCAAGTTTGAAGACTCATGAGTATCAAGATCAAGATTTCAAGATATGTGTCTAGTTTATTGTTAAAACTTCATAATAGCATGGAAATCTTCATTCCGAATTTCACTTGGGATGGAACCCATTTCTACCTTCTTAGTGGCTTACAAACCCACGACAAGTAGCTTACAAACCTACGACAAGTGGCTTACAAACCCACGAACATCCTAGTTTTGTACAAGTTCTTGAGTCCTGATGTGATGAGATATTCTGCAGGAAGAAGCTTGCAAAACTACTTCAAAATGGTTTTTCAAAACGATTTTCAAAACTGCTTTTCAAAATATTTTAGCCTTCAAATTATCTTTTCAAATGATTTTCAAATAGATGTTTTAGCCTTAAAATATTCTTTGTTTTTGTGTTTTAAAACATAGTAAAATTAGTTTATTTTACTCCAGAGTCATTTCATTTTGTTTTTCAATACCATTTTCAAAACAAATTTTATATTATTCTTAACATAGGCATGTTGACATCATGGGATACCCCATGTCGACATGGTGGCCGTTGAATTCAAAAGTTTCAATTTTCAAAAGACGTGTCTATTCGTTTAAATCTCTCACGAATGGTTTTGACTGTTGGTGCTCTATAAATAGCCTTCACAAACGAATTTTTTAACTAACTAATTTCATATTTTCTTCACTCCTTCTTCTCCACAAATCCATATTCTAAAATATTCATATTTTTAAGATCGTGCCGAAATTCTGCCGAAATCTCAAGTGAATCAAATTAGAATCTCATTCTTGTTTGATTCTTTGCCCTCTCTCGAAGATCAAAGTGCTATTCAGAGTTATAGGATCAATTTGTAATCAAAAGTTTATCGAGTCTCTCTATAAGGTGTGGTTGTGCCTGGAAATCAATTGGGTAATCTTGTGACCCGTAAATTAAGAGAGTTTGCCCCGGACTCGTGAGACAGGAGGGTACCTCAAGGCCTTTAGAATCTGAGGATTGTAATATCGACTTTGGTATAATAAAAATCTGTATGAGGTGTTCTGCCTTGGTACAGGACTGGATGTAGGGTAACTCCGAACCAGTATAAAATCCGGTGTGTTCTTTCCTTTTACTGCTTTTTATTTACTTTCTGCATCTGTGTTTGATTCTGTGATTGTTCTGTGATTAAGTTCTTCATTTGTTTGTGTCATAATTTTAATTTAGTCCATATAAGTCTTAGAATCCATTAAACACTATTCACCCCCTCTAGTGTTAAATTAGCCTTAAGATCCTTAATCCATACTCCCTTTAATGTTTATCATCTGATGGGTTTTTATTGGGATCCCCAACCCTCTTACAAACTTCAGTTTCTTTTTCACCTTGGTCGTTGCAAATTCTTATCCAGAAGCTGTAGCCCTCCAAACTGGTTTGCATACTCCAGAATGGTTATACTTCAGTCTGCCTCAACTCCAGGGACTTCTGAAACAATTCTTCCTGGCTCGCCTACGGTACAAAACCTTTCTCCGGATATTGCCTTGAACTCTGCCTACTCCACTGACCGCTAACCCCGCTCAATCTTAGGTATCTTCCCTCAAACAATGGCATTACCCCTCAAGTGATGTGCAACTAACTTTGTTTTTCTTTCCTTTGTACATTCTTCTATTCGAAAGTTGTCTCACGCTACTCCAGCCATGAACAACAACCGACTCATTCCATTAAAAGTTCGACCATCCAAATTGATAAATATCTCATTCAACCTTTAAAATTCATCTTCACAATCACCCTGAACGCTTCTATCCTACCTTAAAGTTGCGCTAACTCCTGAAAAACGACTGCTAGAGAAAATTCCTCGTCTTCAAACAAATATGAAATCAAGATCATGAGTGTAATATCTCACCTCTGTATCCATACTATCGAAGAGTATTGCTAAGTAATACCGTCTGATAATACGTAGAATGTGGCGATATTGGACCATCACACCTGAATATTCCCCTGAGCTAACATCGTTACATATCTCAATATCATATACAGCTCACATATACATGCTCAATATAAGCACAAAGTAATAAACTTGTGCGTTTCCAAAATAGAACAATGCACAGTATAATAAATATCAGAGATCATAGAGTCATCACAATGCAGTGATAAAATATAATACATCAAATACATGAATCCAAGTGGGTCTACATAATATAAGCCTAAAAGGCTAATACCCACTGTCTTCAAAATATACATAACATAGTCCATCACATAACATCATCATTTCATCTACATAAACAAATGATGCTACAAAAATACATAATGGGATCATAATCCTACTATGTAACTAGCCTCCAAAATGTGCCCAATAACAACTAGCTGACTACTTCATCACTAGATTTGAAATGTCTTTGACTGATCCAAATATTATAAAAAGATAAATGGATCGTTAGACTATGTCTAGGATGTAGACGTTAGCACATATAATAACTAGCATGGTATAACAAAAATATAACACAAGATAACATATGAACATCTCAATGTAACATCACATAGAAATACCATGCACATGAATCATCAACCAAAGAAATAAACAAGTCTTTCATCACATCATATATCTCATGATCATAGTGGGTGAAACAACCATACATCATACATACATCAACACACTTCAATCACAAATATGGCATGCACTCAGTAAAATTGAGATTATCTCTTAGATAATCGTATAATAGATATGTACTAGGTCACACTAATCAATGGACCCTTAGTCTCATGAACAGTCACATTGTCTCTCGACCTCATAACAGACTATTTTATAGAGGCGAATAAGTCGTACATCTAAATATATCTCATAACCAGAAGGGAGACCGACAGCTCTCAGCCTGCTTTAGGAGCCCTTCTCATGTGCTCACTGCACTGCTCCTATCGTCTTTAGTTTCCTCGACGGCCATTATGACATAGCTTCCATCAAGTGTAAGACAACGATATGCAATAGTCACAACCCAGCAAGTGCTCTATGATAAAAAAATTGCTGGCCTATGTGACATTAGGGCAGTAGCTCTCAATCATAAACATCAGAAACTATGTCATAGATTCGGGGAGCAGCATTGCAATCGGGTCACTAGAATGGATACTAGCCTAATCTAGTTTTACTCCTCACACAATAATAGGAGTAGATTCTTAGTTGATAGACATACTATTGGCTCTTAGTTTGCTCGCTCTTGGTTCACAATACCTTAAAGAGAATATCTCTTGTAATACCTCGTATTACTTACCCCATACAAGTGACATTTACTTACAAAATTTAATCGAGCAAATATCAACTCAGGTGTCTCATACCATCTGGTGTTACTCGCTTGTTTACTCAATGCTCATAAAATACACTTGTATCACACAATTATTCTACATAACAAGTCCAAAAAATAACTAGAGAAATATTACCGAACGTTCCTTGTCATTCGATATTATAACTTTGTTTATTCAGTCTTCTTGTTACACATAAAATATGACCAAACAAGGTGTATAGATTAATTAGGAAAGAGATTTTAATTATAGAAAATAAATATTTATTTAATTCAAAAGCCTTATATTATTTACTATTCAAAACAAAATTTTCCTTCTAAAAATAAGAATTTAGAACCTTGTATTAAATTTCCAAATCTCTTTTCCCATATTTAAAATCATAAATACTCATTTTAAATCACTTATTAATAATTAAAATCCTCCCATAATTTTCTATAATTAAATACAACTTTTAAATAAATATTTAAGCCTTAAATTCAATTTCCCACTTATCTATGAACTTCCAAATTACTTCAATAAATAACCCCTAAATAAAATAATTATTTTTTACACAAATATTTTTATTTTAAATACTTTTAATCTCGTTTGAAAAGATTTATTTATTTATTAAAAAAAACACCTCACTTTGCCCTGGAGCAACAGAACTCCCAGCTCTACAATTGTGACGGCCCACCCTTCATAATACCCTGAATCAACGTCGAATGACAACGTCTGACTGCCGAATACCATAAAATACAGTCCAATAAGGTAAAGTTAAAATAAAACACTAAACCAAGACATCGATAAGATCTCACAATGAAATGACAATATATACTGAATATACATGAACAGAATAAGATGACAAAATATAAGAGACTACGTTAGCGGAAGTGACTGATAAATAAATATCAATATAGAAAATCAAAATACATCAACTCTCAATAGAATGAGGTCCTGAATAAATATCTGATACAACAGTCTCGTATTTAATAAATAAGTATGTCATGTACTACAAATGTATCTAGTATATATATCTCAAAATCTCGATGCTATGCCTCCAAAATGCTCCAACTGCATCCTGTAAGCGTATCCCCAAGAGCACCTAACTCTCGAACTACTCAATCGAGTACCCAAGAGTTGTCATGACATAAGCAGACAAAGAAAAAATGTGGGTCAGATTTAAGTCTGGTGTGAGGGGAACTATTTTAGAATACTATATATTAAAACTATATACAAATAAACAGGGACAGTTAAATTACAACCGGCCCTCTCCACAAACGTGGTCCAGGGAAAATTTAGACTGCCTACAGACAAGTAAAGTAAACTCTTCTTAAACGATAAAGAATTATACCTTACCTTTCTTTCTTCCTATATCCTTAAATCGGTCCATTATGAATATAATGTTGTGACCAAAAACTGCATGCACAACAGTGCAATGTGAATCACATCCTACAGTATGAGTATAAGGTCAAAACTACAATCATTGGAGACTAGTGGTGGTATAGGAATCCTAATTTAGGTCTACCTCTAATGTCAAGCAATTTACACAAGTATACGAAACATCACAAAAGAATTGTACCACCCAATATTCATTTTAAACTATATGATAAACTATTAATCGTCTATTATATATTATAGTACCTGTCACCTACTATACGATGTATTACTAATCGTCTACTGTATGATATATTACTAATCGTCTGCTATACGATACCTTATCGTTCTTCCATTGACTACCCATTGGAGAATAAACCAGAAGAAGTCAGTATCTAAATATACCATAGACTCCAAGTCGCATCATAATGTAATAGACTCGTATAGATCTCACATTGACCTCTACTACAAGCATAGGTGATATATAATCTATTTTAGACAGTCGTCACCATCTCTCTCCACACATGCTCTGAAATCTTGTATGCATGTTGTGCCGTTCTCCCGTGGTATCATCGATTATCTACATAATCACTACATATTCATACTATATGGATAACGGGTGTATCCCGTATAACGTGCTCTCGGCAACTCAAGTCAATCCACCGAAGCCATATAGAACGCATCATCTCTCAAACATACGTATCGAACCACCAGAGTTGACATATAACTCTAGTCTTACCTAACAAGTTATATTATCATGACCTCTCATGGATAACGTCTCGTTCGCATCAAGTGAAAGCATCATACATGTTCTACCTCGTTTTAAGCACCGTCTCGACTATATCTATTACATTGTCTTGTCACCGGAACTCGGTACCCGATCACCGAAAACTAGATCCCAATCTACAACTTTTTATCCTTTAATTTGTTTAGCTCGTCCTAATATATTTCTTGAATATCAAACTTTCCTAAATATATTTCCATAGACTTACACTGAGTATATATAAACTATGTATAAATGTATACACACTCTTTCATGTAGTTTTATCCATTCAATTAATTTAATTGTTTGATGAAATCCATACTATACAACTATATAGACTAATTAGCCTGTTCACAACATTAAGGACTTCTTATAAATCCTAACATCCAATTCAACCAAATTCATCTTACTTGAGAATTTAATTCAACCGTCAGATTATTTATTTGTTTACTCAGTCTGTATATTCTTCATATTATTTTATAGAAGTTCCAAACTTATTTTATAAAACAATACTCTTGCCTATCAATCATATTATAGCTTAAATTCACTTAATTATTCTATTAAAATTAAGTTTAGTTATCAATAAGGTCTCAAAATGTTATATAGCTTATGTATATAATTTCTATATATGCATACACATACATTTAAGATCATTTCTTTGGGTCTAAATTTAATAAATCAAATTATGGAAATATTCTAGATTTTACAACTTTATCAAACCCTATTAGGTAATAAAATACATATCTTGTAATTTCTAACTTTTGATTAGTGAAAAATATATATACTAATGTTTCTATCACTAATATAACTCCTACTTGGAGTTTTGATTAATTTATAATCACGCTAAAAATTAATTTCCACTCCATCTAATTCTATTAGCTACGAATAAAATCCAATATCTACATATACGGGATAATAATCAATTATCCCAAATATTAGCAATAAAATATATAATGAAATTTCTATCGCTAATATAACTCTAAATTAGAGTTTAATAATTTATAATCACTATAAATTAATACCATCACTATCTAGCTTTATTCGACATGAATATAACACAATATAAATATACAGGATATTAATCAATTATCCCAGATATTTACTCAAACAAATCCAATCAAATGGGAAAACAATTTCATATATATATGTATGTATGTATATTCTACCATTACTGGGTAAGATTTTCAATATATAACATTATGGGGATTTATACCGATAAATAATTTGAGTTATAATTCCGCTCACCTGAACCATAAATTCCTGAGTGTTTGAATCCAGTCCAAGCCAGTGCCATGTTTTAGAGAGTCTAACTATGAGCGCAATGATGAAGACCGCATCTCGATTGGACCTCGTATGCAAATACGAATTAAATACGAAACGTGGTTAATTAAAATAATTAGTCTCCTTAATTACATTAATTAAATTTTATCCTTTCCTCCCTAAATTAAAATTCCCGCTCACGTGACCCTCTTGCCGCCACTTCTCACCACCGCGCACATCTCCAGGGGCCATCAGAGCACCATCGCACTCCCCTTCCAAAACGGTACCCAATGCCAGCCATCGCATCATCTCTGGCTACCACGAGAAAATCGCGACATCCCTATCCAAACCCTTGACCAAGTGTGAACCATCGCCTCCTGCTGCCACACTCATCGATAGCCTTCACCACCACCGGCGAGTTCCTCCTTATGTCGAACTGCTTCTCCCCACACCCTCCATTCCACTTCCGACGCTACCTCCCCGAACCCGACCAAAAGCTCCACCGAGCTCGCCATTATCGCCTCCTTTCCTTTTCAAACATCGACCCTCCTACAATCTCGAAAAAAGGAAAGAGAGCCAAGGGTTTTGAGGGAGGAAGTGGGACGACATTGATGTTGGAGGAGGTGGTGTGTTCGGTCGACAAAAAGGAGAGATGGAGGGAGATATATTATCTGGCAGGGGGGGTGTGTGTGTATAATATATACATTTTGTTTAATTCTTTAAATAAAGTCGCCTCACGTTTTGAGCCCGCACGATTACACATCGAATGGTCACGAAACTCATCGATGCATTTCTCTTCATTATTCTGGTCCCGATGGCACTAGTTTCGTCAAAATCCAAGATAGTGCCCTGGGATGATAATTTCTCGTATACCTAATCAATACGAGTACAAATATATATTGAAATATCCCCAACTCCAAATGACGAGTGCTCATTGTCGTCTATAACCAAATACCCATATTCTGGACTTAATGGAAATGGTTTCGAGACCTAATTCCATCGTATACAAAAGTTAGCCTTTTGGATCGATCTACGAATCAAACGTAAGCTACTAGCTAAAAATCCATCGATCGAAACTTATCGATGCTTATATTCATTCCCAACCGCTCAGACGATCCTGACTCAATGGAAGAGATCTCAAGTCCTAATTCGTCCATTTGTGAAAGTTGAGTTTTCGGCCCATCAATTAAATTAGCAATCCAATATTTAATTAAATCAATTATTTAAATATTCTAGTGGATAAAAAATGTGGTTTGTTACATTCTTCCCCCTTTAAAAAGAATTTCGTCCTCGAAATTCCAAGGCAAAATGTAACTCTACCTAAATGCTAAAACAATCGAACACCAACATATCCATAATAATCATTAACTAGTATATACCCGTGCAACGTATAACAACTCATAACAAGCACTACATATACCATTACATCTTACCACTAGTCTGCACAAAAACACATATGGAAATACACATGCCTACTAACATGATGCATCCCACCAATCGAGCATCTATGAATACTCGAAATCTAAACAACGAACCACTAATTTCAAGTGATCGTAACAAAGGGAAAATGACTTGAACTAGTCTCTAGGCCTTCACCTTCATTCCCTATATACACTCACAAACAATTCAAAGTCCTATCAACTAAACTAAACGCCTAATTTATGAACACGTTTCCAAAGAAATGGAAATGGAAAACGAAGGGCAAACTTACAATTCAAAAGAGAAATTAACTAGCTATACTACGTTTAACAACCTTCTCGTTAACTTTTATTTTAAATTCGAATCGAGTTACGGAAATTTCGGTAACACCTTTTTTACTCGGCTAGCTCCGAAAAAATCCCCAACTAGTCAACAAATATATATCCCATATCTCGGACATATACATGCAATATATACATATGATATACCTTATAGAGTATGTATGTCACATAGCAAACACACCCATTAAGCATAAACACGTACCTCTTTTATTAGCAAGCATATGCCACTTACGTATTAACATAAGCAAATAAGCAATCCAAATAGCCAACAACTACCTCCATGTACCTGTTCACATACTCAACAAAGAGGATTAAACATAATTGCAACATTAACCATGGATTTAAGCATCTCGAATCAACAAATGCATACATACCAACATGGTAACTCAATCACGAACAACATCCAAACATGCAACCCAACATATGCTCTAACTTGCAATTCTAAAATGAATGCAACTAGCATAAAATTTTAATACGTATTGTCTTTAGATAGTAACTGGTACTACCACAACTATATATATCTATCAATTAGAGAGTAAGCTCAAATAATTCGATATCTAAATATACCGTTAACTCCGATTCACCTCAAAAGCCAACAAACTCACATAGATCTCATCTCGACCCCTACGATGGCCATGGATGTCATGATCTATTTTAGATAGCTATCTCTCTCCAAATCCTATTTTAAATTGTGGAATTATAACTACATACAAGAAATCAAACACATTAGACAAGAAAAAAAATCAAACAATAGCAAAGAACGACAAACAAAAATTAGACTACAAGCAACCATCAACAAACCAATTAGCAAATCATAGCAAGAAAGAATAAACAACAATAACTAGCATGCCAATTATCAAACGTGCACGAAAGCAATCGATAAAAGTCAACAATAATAAAAGTTAGCCAACAGAAAAATTAAACAATATCAAACAGTAAAAAGAAAACACAAGTAGCAGCAAGCAACAAACAAGCGTACAAAACAATCAAATATTTGAAAGGAGTCTATACCGGCATGCACAGTAACCGTCAAGAGTAAAACATGCATGTTATACCATAAACTCCAATGGGTTCGTGCAACGTTCAAAAGGAATAAATGCTTAAGTTGTGTAACTTCTTTTGTAAATATAACACACGAATAACTACTACACCTTTCGGCTATGAAGAGGAAAATCTATACGATATGCAGGATCCTCAAGTCTTGAAACTCTCAAATAAATCCAGCATCAATGCCTTACCTTTTCTTTTCTTCCGAACGAAACTCATTCTCTAGAAGAGAAAATTACACTAATTAAATCATCATTAAATGAAGATTTACAATTGTCTGGGTTTGCTCGGGTACAAATCCATCTCGACCGCACAATGTTAGTAAGGATAACATACTAAGTGCACTATGATGCTCGTCTAGGCAAGTATCATCTCATCACTTAGAAGATTATCCAAATCGGCACAAAACTAGTCAAGAAATCCTTCCCAAACTATCCCATAAAATAATAATTATACTACACTAAGATTTTATAATTTTTAAAGATCATTCCAAATGACACGATACCCATTCCAACCCTTCGTTTGCTCGTAAGATTTCTTTGTTAAATTAGGGTCGACCACCTGACTCCATCCATGCGAACTCCGATCTGGTTCTTTAATCCGACTACAGAAATCTCCTTGCATGACTAAGGTTGTGCTTCAGAAATCTTTCAGTCGCCCAAGAACCCGACTCAAGTGCTTGTCTAAAGTGAAAAACCCTATCCTAACTGGTGCAAATCACCTAGAAAATCTACGCTCGAACTATAGGTTAAGAACTGGTACGTGAATGGGAATCCCCATTCGGCACATGGGATTATTCCCATCACCTGAGGTTTACTAACACAAAGGAAAACAATTCCAAGACGAATGACTCTAGGCAAAATGTATAAGTCACCCGACCGGTCTTTGCCCATTACTGGAAAACTACCGAACTCTACTTGGATACCGAATCCAAGTCATCACTGAGCGACCCCACTCGATCCGGATACTCATGCATCAAGTCCGAGTGGCAGTATGCTTGGTCATTTCACCTCCGCTTTGCAACTAGGGTGACCCATACAAGGTTTATCCCTACCGGATAATTTACCTACTATGAAAGATGTCAAGCTTAGCCTATTTACCAGGTGACTAACAACAGATAAAATATACTACTCAAGTGTCAGAAGGAACAGAAGTGAGTTCCCAAAAATAGAGCTTACCTCACTTCATAAGCTCCTTCCGATTCTCCTAAGCCATAAGCCCGCTAGGACCCGGTAAAGCCTAAGAGGCACAAGTCATCATCACTTACACACCCTTCGAATATGTAGGATAGCCCTTCTTCAAGTGATCAAGCTGAATAGAAACATTTACACTTCTCTTTAGCTAGGCGACATTTCAAAGCGAAATGCCTTCCACATGTCATAGGAGCGACATACTAGGCTAGCTTTTCGTTTTCTAACAAGCTCGATCTCTTGTATCATGGTCTTTATGTTTCGATTGGAGTTTCAGTTGCTTTCCACTTTCATTACATCAACGGTATTTCATAGGCATTCTCCCAAAGGAGAACCATCCCTACGAGATATTCAAAAGTGGACCCTAATAGTGATAAGGCTAAGCAATGAATCCCTAATCAATGCTTAAGACCCAAGGTAAATTTCTTTGCCCACAACAACGGAGTACCAACCACCTCAAACCCTAAAAATAAAAGGTTGAATTGCTCAACACTCCTTCATCGACAAGTTGTCTTGCTCAAGATGGATGGAATACTCAAGCTACACGCTCTTCTCCATCTCAGAAGTGAACTGAGAACTTAAAGCAACGCCTGAATAAATTCCAAATCACGGGTCTGCCTATCAGCCACACCAACACTTCATCCTACCCAGCCAAAGTCTCCTTTTCCAAATGCCAAGAAACAACCTCCATTACGAGAACATTCCCTAGACTTATATCGATGGAAGCCTTCCCATACATGTGTCCAAGATCATGCCTTAGCAATAGCCTCAGGACTCAAATATGGCTCCCTTCTAAGGCTAATGAAATTCTGGCATAACTTCGAAGAGTCTAGAGCTGGTGGAGTTAGAAATACTGACACCCAAAGGGCCATACCACTTCAGGCGCTAACCGCAATTTGCTAGAGATGTCTAGGGCAACTGAACATCTTTTGTGGTAGCTAAACAGTCTGAACTAATCAGGCATCACAAACTGCCTACCCCCAGTCGCTCATGTATTCCGTCTACTTATACGGATAGGCCGACGAAAATACCTTAGCAGCTAGCGGTAGAAATAATTTAAGTCAAGAAGACAAGCGGTGTATATAGTATTATATAGTAGAAAAATATAAGTACGCTCTCTCAACGTATCTCCATTGACCAGATTAATTAACTCAAATTGGTCTACTTGGTCCGAGAGTTGAGCCTAAGCTCTGATACCAAATGTAACGACCCGCCCTTCGTAATACCATGAATCAACATCGAATGACAATGTCTGACTCCTGAATACCACAAAAGACAGTCCGTCGGGGTAAAATTAAAACAAAACACTGAACCAAGACATCGATAAGATCTCACAAAGAAATAACAACATAAAATATACCGAATATACATGAACAGAATAAGATGACAATATATAAGAGACCGCACTAGCGGAATTGATTGATAAATGAATATCAATGTAGAAAACCATAATACATTAACTCCCAATAGAATGGTGTTCTGGATAAATATCAGATACGACAGTCTCGTATATAATAAATCGGTCTGTCATGTACTACAAATGTATATAGTATATATATCTCAAAATCTTGATAGTATGCCTCCAAAATGCTTCAGCTACATCCTATAAGCATATCCCCAAGAGCACTTCACTCTCTAATTACTCAATCGAGTACCCGAGAGTTGTCATGACATAAGCAGACAAAGACAAAATGTGGGTCGGACATAAAGTCTGGTGTGTGGGGAACTATTTCAGAATACAATATATTAAAACGATATACAAATAAACAGGGATAGTTAAATCATAGCCGGCCCTCTCCATAAACGTGGCTCAGGGGAAATCCGGACTGCCTATAGACAAGTAAAGTAAACTCTTCCTAAACGATAGAGAATTATACCTTACCTTTCTTTCTTCCTGTATCCTTAAATCAGTCCATCATGAATATAATATTGTGACTAAAAACTGGCGTGCACAACAGTGAAACATGAGGCACATCCTATTGTATGAGTGTAAGGTCAAAACTACAATCACTCGAGACTAGTGGTATAGGAATCCTAATTTAGGTCTACCTCTAATGTTAAGCAATTTACACAAGTATACGAAACTCCACAAAAGAATCGTACCACCCAATATTTAATTTAAACTATCTATTATACGATATACTATTAATCATCTATTATATGTTATAGTATCTATCGCCTACTATACGATGTATTACTAATAGTCTACTATACGATATATTACTAATCGTCTACTATACAATATATTACCAATCGTCAACTATACGATATAATACTCTTCGTCATTCCATTGACTACCCATTGGAGAATACACTAGAATAAGTCTATATCTAAATATACCATAGACTCCGAGTCACATCACATTGCAAAAGACTCGTATAGATCTCACCTTGACCTCTACTATAGGCCTGAGTGATATTTGATCTATTTTAGATAGTCGTCGCCATCTCTCTCCAAACATGCTCTGGAATCTCATATGCAAGTCATGCCGTTCTCCGATGGTATCATGGATTATCTACGTAATCACTACATATTCATATTATATGGATAACAGGCGTATCCCGTATAACGTCCTCTCGGCAGCTCAAGTCAATCCACCGAAGCCATATATAACATATCCTCTCTCAAACATATGTATCTAACCACCAGCGTTAACATATAACTCTAGTCTCGCCTAATAAGTTAAATTATCATAACCTCTCATGGATAACGTCTTGTTCGCATCGAGTGAAAGCATCATACACGTTCCACCTCGTTTTGAGCATCATCTTGACTATATCTGTTACATCGTTTTGCCATCGAAACTTGATACTCGATCACCGGCAACTAGATCACAATCCAACATTTTCTCCTTTAATTTATTTAGCTCATCCTAATATATTTCTTGAATATCAAACTTTGATAAACATATTTCCATGGACTTACATTGAGTATATATAGATTACGTATAAATGTACACACACTCTTTCATGTAGTTATGCTCATTCAACTAATTTAATTGGTTTATAAAATCCATACTATATAATTATATAGAGCTATCATCCTATTCACAATATTAAGGACTTCCCATAGATCCTAACATTCAATTCAACCAAATTCATCTTACTTGAGAATTTAATGCAACTATCAGATTATTTATTTATTTACTCAAATTATATATTCTTCATATTATTTTATAGAAGTTCCAAACTTATTTTATAAAACAATACTCTTACCTATCAATCATAATATAGCTTAAGTTCACTTAGTCATTCTATTAAAATTAAGTTTAGCTATCAATAAGGCCTCAAAATGTTATATAGCTCATGTATATAATTTCTATATTTGCATACACATACATTTAAAATCATTTCTTTGGGTCTAAATTTAATAAATCCCGTTATAGTAATATTCTGGATTTTACAACTTTATCAAACCCTATGAGATAATAAAATACTTATTTTATAATTCGAACTTCTAATTGGTGATAAAATATAAATACTAATATTTCTATCACAAATATAACTCCTACTTAGAGTTCTGATTAATTTATAATCATCCTACAAACTAATATCAACTCTATCTAATTCTATTAGCTACGAATAGAATCCAATATCCACATATATAGGATATTAATCAATTATCCCGAATATTAG
The DNA here is from genome assembly GCA_030737815.1 of Allium fistulosum. Taxonomy (NCBI): domain Eukaryota; kingdom Viridiplantae; phylum Streptophyta; class Magnoliopsida; order Asparagales; family Amaryllidaceae; genus Allium; species Allium fistulosum. The sequence goes on along the minus strand of CM060907.1, from coordinate 981,381,087 downwards.
CAATAAAATATATAATGATATTTCTATCGCTAATATAACTCCAAATTAGAATTTAATTAATTTATAATCACTATAAATTAATATCATCACTATATAGCTCTATTCGACACGAATATAACACAACATAAATATAAGGGGTGTTAATCAATAATCCAGGATATTTCTCGAACAAATCCAATCAAATGGGGAAACAATTTCATATATGTATACATTTTCTACCACTACCGGGTAATATTTCCAATATATAAAATTATGGGGATTTGTACTAAGAAATAATTTTAGAATTATGATTCGGCCTACCTGAACCATAAATTCTTAAATGTTTGAATCCAGTCCATGCCCTTACCATATTGTAGAGAATCCGAATATGAGCGCAACGGAAAAGACCACGTCTTGATTGGACCTCGTATGCAAAGGATACGAATTAAATACGGAATGTGGTTAATTAAAATAATTAATCTCTTAAATACGTTAATTAAATTTAATCTTTTCCTCCCTAAATTGAAATTCCCACTCACCTGACCTCGTTGTCGCCTCTTCTCACCACCATGCACATCTCTAGGGGCCACCAGAGCACCATCGCCACACACCATCACACTCCCCTTCCAAAACGGTACCTAATGGCAGCCATCACATCATCTTCGGCTACCGCGAGCAAATCACGACATCCTTATCTAATCCCTTGACTAAGAGTGAACCATTGCCTCCTGCCGCCATGCTCATCGATAGCCTTCGCCGCCACCAGCGAGTTCCTCCTTATGCTGAACTGCTTCTCCCCATGTCCTCCATTCCACTTCCGACGTTACCTCCCCGAACCCGACCAAAAGCTCCATCGAGCTCGCCATTAATGCCTTCTTCCCTTTTCAAAATCGACACTCCTACAATCTTGAAAAAAGGAAAGAGCGCCAAGGGTTTTGAGTAAGGAAGTGGGATGACATTGATGTTGGAGGAGGTGGTGTGTTCGGTCGACAAAAAGGATAGATGAAGGGAGATATATTATCTGGTAGGGGTGTGTGTACATATAATATATACATTTTGCTTAATTCTTTAAATAAAACCGCCCCACGTTCGAGCCCGCACGATTACACATCACATCAGATCGCCATAAAACTCGGCGATGCACATCTCTTCATTATTCCGATCCCGATGGCACTAGTTTAACCAAAATCCAAGATAATGTCCCGGGATGATAATTTCTCAGGTATCTAATCAATGCGAGTACAAATACATATCGAAAAATCTGCAACTCCAAATAACGAATGCTCACTGTCATTTATAACCAAATACCCATATTACGGACTTAATGGAAAATATTTTGAGACCTAATTCTATAGTATACAAAAGTTCGCCTTTGGGATCGATCTACGAATTGAACTTAGGCTACTAGCTTAAAATCCATCGATATAGACTTATTGATGCTCATTCCCAACCATTCGGACGATCTAGACTCAATGTAAGAGGTCTCGGGTCCTAATTCCTCCATTTGTGAAAGTTGATTTTCAGTCCATTGATTAAATTAGCAATCCAATATTTAAATAAATCAATTATTCAAGCATTCTACTGAATAAAAAGATGCACGTTGTTACAACAATGGTCAATCCGTTGTCGCAATTGGTCGACCTACTGTTGTGGCTTTGAGCTCAAATATACTCCAGGTTCTCATCTCTCTTCCGCTTTCTCAATTTTCTTCATATTGTGGTCATTCTCAAGCTGTGCAGTTAAAGTCCTGCTAAAGCCTCGCAAAATCCCTGCTATATCTCGTAGCACTCTTCGACCTCTACGCTTTTTCAATTGAGAGCTATTAAACAATAGATCCGCTTTAAGCCTCACTATTTTCTGCTTACCCGCTTAATCAAGGCTTTTTAGCATCTGCTTTAGCAATGTTGATATAAAATGGTTGATTTGACTAATTCTCTTTTAAACCAAATCAACAAAGTTAGGATAAAGTCCTAATTTTAAGGCACAAGTGCTCACTATAATTTAGATATCTATTATAGTCACAAAATATGGATTGCATAAATCATGGTATTTTTTGGTTTTATTATATAAGATTAAACAATATATATTTTTCCTTCATAAATGGTGTGAGAATGAGAATAAATTAACTTTAAATGTTTGGTTTTATATTTACTGAAGCTTTTTGCACCTCCACTATTTTCCGCTATATCCCTACTTTACCCCGCTATAACTTTTTGCACCTCCACCGTTATAGAACCGCTAATTACTTTAACAACATAGTTCTTAAGCATCAACAGACCTAAAAATTGCACATAATAATGATCAAAGCACACACATAACAAAATAACGTAGTTTGGCTCACAATGGGTTCGGTTCATTATCAAATATAATTTCCCATAGCACATACATTTCAAAAAAATTCATTACACTCATCATCCAATTCAAGCACAAGTCTACATTACATATAGTTAGACTAAGCAAATACCCACCTTCGCAATAGCAAACACAAGATACACCTCTAGTAATTTACTATTGCTTCAAACTCCTTCCCAATCATTGTCAATTTTAAGTTGAATTCCAACTCGCTCAAAACTAAATTTTGATACATTCTAGTGGTGTAGATCCTTATTGAGAAGCACATATCCAAGTTTAATCAGTTTTGGAATTTTATTTGAATAGCATCGAATTTTTAAAGATGAGGTTAGGGTTAAGTTTGGTTATAGGAAGTGGAAATAATGAAAAAAATAGGCAATATGAGATATTTTGAAGTATGGTAGGAAAAGTCTAGTGTAACACCTCGTAAAATAAACTGTAATTAATTAAAAGAATGAATAAATAAATTATTAAAGTTTAAAAATGAAATTTGAGCAAACGTTAGGATTTGGTCATGAAACATGAAGCATTGTGTTCATGGAGATTTTTTGAGCCACTTTCATATATAAAGTTTCGCGATCGGAGTTCAAATGAAGAAGTTATCGACGTTTGAAGATTTGGATCTAAAATATTTCAAAACTGATTAAAGAAATAAATATTAATAAACTTAAGGATAAAGTAAACGTTAATAATAAGGTTAAGTAAGTGTTAAAAATAACGATAACGGGAATAATTAGGTACTGGGACCCATCGGTCGACCATTATATAGGGGTTATCGACCGTTAGTAAGGTCGGCGCTAATTTAAGCCTCAGCCTAACGGTCCAGATTTAATAAATAATAATATAACGTATGGAACTGATTTGAGCGTCTATGAATACAGGCCTAGCCCCTCACTTTTCCTCTCATATATCCTGAACAGAGCACAAACCTCCACCATTCTTCATTCTCCACTATTTCTAAAAATTATACAAGTATTATATATATATTGGAAATTGATAGAAAATAAAAGGGAAGAAGAGGAGGAGTGAATCAATTCTGCGAAAAGGGTAAATTCTAGATTAATAAATTTAGACCTGTGCAATTAAAGCCCCGCAAAATCCCCATTATAGCGCATAACGCTCTTCGACCGCTACACTATTTCAATTTAGCGCTATTAAATAGCAGATATGCTTTAAGTCCCACTATTTTCCGCTATAGTCACTAAATCAAGACTTTTTAGCACTCGCTTTAGCAACATTAATATAGAAAGGTTGATTTGACTAGTTCTCTTTTAAAATAAATCATTTTTTTGGGTAAATACCTAATTTTAAGGCATAAGTGATCGATATAAGTTAAAAATTCATTAACTTTAAATATTTTGTTGTATATCTAATGAAGCTTTTTGCACCTCCGCTATATTCCCACCATAACTTTTTGCACCTCTACCATTATAGAACCGCTAAGCGCTTTAAATGTAGAATTTTAGACTCAGCTAGACTCAAGTCTCCTCAAATCTTAAATTTTAATGGGTATGTATACAGCTTGAAATATATATTTTTAGTTGAAACGAAAAGGAGTCAAGTAAGAAGAATGAATATGGATCTGGAGATTTGAAAGCCATAAGATGAGTGGGAAATTATGTATTTTAGATAATACTAAATTTATATCATTGGAATTCAATTTTTTTATTATGTCTATGCAGAAACCATTGAATTGTAGGCTTAAATAAACATATCTAAATTGAAATCCTTACCTATATATTCAGAAAATATTCAACTTTGATGAAATGATATATATTCACCCTGGATCTGGAGGTTAGGGAAAATAGTCCCTAAAATTTATGAAATATAATATTGATAGAATTGCAAAGTAAATTCCATAATTTTTCTTAATTGGATTGTAAATGGTTAAACTTGATAATCATCATTGATGATGCTTTAATTTAATTTAAGATCTAAATTTCTATATTTTAATTCATTGGAATTATAGAATCTCCATGGGAATTTCCATAAATTATCCAACTTCACAATTATATATGAAAAGTATGTCGTTTGAAATAACAAGGAATATGCCCAAATGAAAGAGATGTGCAAAGTAGGATGTCTTTCCGTATTTTGCACTATTTATTTCAATAAAAATAAAATAAGATAATTCTTTGAAATTGCAAATGCAGCACAATCCCACTTTTTGGTAGACAACGGTAACATTTCCTTTTTGGGAAAGATGCTTCCAATGCAATAAAATGCAGAAATAAATATTTCTGAGGAATTTACACATAAGTGCATATCCAGAAATCCCTAAACATACAAACTAAAATGTTGCAAATAGAAATATAAATAAGCCCGTTTACTAATTAAATAAATATATATAAAGTATAAGTTTAAGAACTAAATAAATAAACAATGGTTATAACATAAATACGTATATATGGTAATGAGCAATTAATTATACATTATCATATTAATTACAAAGTGTTATCCAGCATTCTAGCCTGGCTATATCGAACTGATTGCAAGAATTAGATTCGGCCGTCATCAAGGCTGACGGTCGGAGTGATGATTGTGGGACCCAAAAGTCAAGTACAAATGATCATATAAAGTCGGGATTGAATGGATTTGATGGATGTACAATGTAGAATGCTCAAATTATGGAATATGGCTCAATGGATGGGAGGGATTGGCATAGATTGGCTCATTGAGAGGGATCAGCATACTTCATGAAGGAGGGATCGACATACATCAAAATACAAGAGCATTCTTGCAGAAAACAATCAATATCTCGAGGTCTACAAGTTCAAAGCATATGAAATTTGGAGAGCAATATGGACCCTAGGGAACATACCCTAATGATCGCATATCAAATAGACAAAGTTGGAGGGATCGGTATACACCCCTCAAGAGGGATCGATAGAAGGCAACATTCAAGTCATGTTGAATCAAAGATCAAGCGACAACTCGAGTTCCAATGATTCAAATGGCATGAAAATTGGAGGCCAAACATGTTTTTGCATAAGGAAGCCACAATAGGGATCGCTCCACAAAACTAGACCAAAGAAGGGATCGGTACCGATCCCTCCTCTTTGGGAATTGGGCCCAGCAATCCCTCTAGTGAGCCCATGTAGAGTAGCAGGTCGCTCAACCGAAATTTCAGAGAGATACATGATCGTCTTCACCTATAAATACTGGCCTGATGGGTCATTCTAAGGATCTTTACACTGCTTGTTACTCTGGACTCTATTGTAATCAAGTAATATCTACTTTTTACTGCTGTAATCAGATTTATAAGTGATTAATAAAGGATAGTCTTCAAAGTGGATGTAGGCATACAACGCCAAACCACTATAAATTTCTATGTCTCTGATTATAGTTGATTCTGTTATTTGTAATCCATCTACTCAATTTAATTTTGTTTTCCTTCACTTACTTCTCTACAAAAAACCATTCTTGGCTGTTTGTGACCAATTTAGTTGCAAACATTTTGGTGCTTTCACTGAGAAACTTAATACTTAAGTCATTAGGATCTCTTTGTTGCTACTGGATAGGATCCCCAAAAGAGATCTGCAGTTATCCTCAAGAAGTTGCTCATACTACTCAGATTTGTAAAAATATAAGCAAAGCTATAAATAATGGTGAGAAATACTAGATCTACTTCTCAATACGTGGAAGAAAATGAGAATACTAGCATCCAGCAAGGAGACCCAAGCAATCAACCAACGAATGTGAATGCTGAACTGGTTGAAGTTCAGAATCCTATTGATTCTATTACAAGAGCTGAATTTCATAATTTAATGAGAGAGATGATGGAGAGCCATCGACAATTAAATCAGCAAATTCAGACTAATATCAACTTGATGAACCAACTCAATTAGCAGCATTGAGAGAAGGCTAGGAGAGACCCCACTCAGGCATCGGAGAGTTCTAGCTCATCGGACGAATATCACAGGCATATGCATTGCAGGATAGAAGAATATCGCGTAGAAACTTCAGAATGTCAACTGGCAGACCATCATGGTCTGCCAGGACCGGCCGGTGTCATTCCCTCCATAGGGATAGATACTGATCCCTCCTCTAAAGGAGGGAATCCTCCCATACACCTTGGGAATCGAGGGGGAGCTGCTTCTATTGGTTTGGATGATGGAGTTCGATTAAATGCTGACCAAGTACTTCCTCAGAATGAAGATGAAATGAATGTACAAGATATGCATCGGAAAGATGGTGAACCAAGAAGGCGTGAAATGGCCCGTAGACATCGACCGGACCATTAACATTAGGTGGAGCACAACCATCGCTTGGCACCGACTATCCTAACATCGGACTTATCAGCAATGGTTAGACAGTTGGTGAGAGAGAGCCAGGGCTTGACTAACAATGAACGGAGAATCTCAAGAAGCCTTACCTCGTTCACTGATAATGTTATACATGCAGAATAATTGAGGAGATTCAACATGCCATCACTGCCCATCTACGAGGGAAAAACCGACCCCAGGCAGCATATCATAAGATATGAATGACTAATGGATTCTACACAAGCGGATGATACGACTAAGTGTAGATGCTTTCCCATAACTCTCTTTGGAATAACAATGATGTGGTTCACAAGACTACCCCCACGATCAATTTTTAGATTCGATGATTTGGCAACCAAGTTTGTGGAACAATTCTGGATGGACGCAACTCGTCCCAAAGATGTGATGTCCCTATCCAGCGTAATTCAGGCTCCAAGAGAGTCATTGAAAGATTATTTGGAGAGATTTCATACAACTATTACGGAGGTCAGTAATCTGAATGACCATGCGATATTAATGGCTGTGACGAGAGGGATAGATCCAGAATCTGATTTCGGTGATTGGTTAGCTGGCAAGCCACCTGCAATGTTGGAGCTCTTTTACGCAAAGGCGACACAGTATTTGAGAAAGGAGGACAAGACCTCCAGGAATAAGAGTGTTGCGGGACCAAGTGGAGAGGAAGTACAAAGTAACATCGCAGTAAAGCAGTCTGATGACAGCTCAGGAAAAGTTCAAGTGAATGTCCAAAACAAGTCAAATCAGCAAAAGAAAAGCGGAGATAGGGACCGAGAATGAAAGATGGATCCTGGAAAAGGGAAGCCTAGGATTTCGATGTTTGATACTTACACACGGTCGGAAAATATTATCGGTTTCACGAGTGTTATAGGCACAATACAAAGGAATTCAGGCATCTCCAAGATGTTATAGAAAAACTGATTCGAGAAAGGAAATTACAAAAGTTTGTGAAAGCCCCACAGGATGGTAGGCAAGGGACATCTGATCCCAACCAAGGACAAGCACCGCATAGGGCTGAAGAGCCCGCACGGATCGGTGGAAGATTGGTAATCAATACAATAGTTGTAGGTCCGCATCCAACTGATAAAAGTTGGCATGAGATGGAGCACTATGCTAGCGTGATTAAGCATGTGGATTTTGACTGTTGTTCGAATACGGAAGATGGAGCTCCCAAAAAACAGCAACGTACGATGGCTGATGATATTGTGTTCAGGAATAGAGATGCAAATAAGGTGGAGGCTTCGGCGGTCGACCCAATGGTCATTTCGGCCAAGATCGGCCCCGCTTTGGTAAGAAGGATATTGATTGATTGTGGAAGTTCTATAAATATAATTTTCAAGAAAGCTTATGATCAGATGAGGATGGAAGCCAAGCATTTAAAGCCATCTAAAGCCCGCATACATGGTTTTAGTGGCATTGTAACTAAAGCTGTTGGTTATGTTGAACTACCCGTGGAGTTGGGAGAAGGTGACCGTAGGAGAGTGCGGATCTTGTCGTTTGTTGTTTTGGATGTTGACTTCCATACAATGTTTTCCTAGGCCGACCGGCCTTAGCTAAGTTCCAGGTAGCTCTTGCCTCATGGTTTTTGACTCTGAAGTTCCCGACGGATAATGGTGTTGGGGTTGTTCATGGTAATCGGGCGACTGGACGTGCCTGTTATGTAGCTGAGATGAGAGATGCTCAACGCATGGAGAAAGGTAAGGGTGTGGACAAGTCAGTCCGCATCCAAGCTACTGAAGATTGACAAACCAGCGCATGAGCCTTGGCTTGGGCGCCACAGTCAGTTCTATAGAGATATAGATCCAAGGGATGATGAGGAGGAGCCCATAAAGACCAAGGCTTCACCGGCTGAGCTGACAATTGACATCATGGTTGGCCATGATGACCCGTCACGGGTCCTAAAGGTCGGATCACATCTCAACACTCTGATGATGAAAGAACTTGTTGGACTTCTTTTAGAGAATCTCGATGTGTTTTCTTGGACTCATTCTGATATGTGTGGGATCTCGCCTGCCATTACGAGCCATGCATTGAATTTTGACCCGAGGCATGTCCAGTGAAACAAAAAAGACGTGGAATAGATCCGGAAAGATCTACCGCTATTAAAGAGGAGGTGGATAGACTCAAAGACAACAGGTTTATTCGCGACGCCCTTTACCCTAAGTGGGTATCTAATCCTGTACCTATGAAAAAGGCGAATGGGAAGTGGAGAACATGTATTGATTACTCAGACTTGAACAAGGCATGCTCGAAAGACAGTTTTCCCCTTCCAAGGATCGACCAACTGGTAGATTCGACTGCGGGACACGAATTGCTATCTTTCATGGATGCTTACTCAGGATATAATCAAATTCTGATGCACATCCCCGATCAAGAGCAAACCAGCTTCATCACCGACGTTAGATTGTACTACTATGTAGTAATGTCGTTTGGATTAAAGAATGCAGGAGCGACTTATCAACGCTTAGTCAATAGGATGTTTAAAGATCAGATTGGAAAAACTATGGAAGTGTATGTGGATGATATGCTCATGAAGTCACAACGATCAAGCGACCACATTAGAGACTTGGCAAAAATGTTCGACATCCTCCGACATTTCAAGATGAAAATTAATCCTTTGAAGTGGTCTTTTGGTGTTGCATCAGGAAAATTCTTGAGCTTTATTGTTAACGCTCATGGAATAGGAGCTAATCCCAAGAAGATTCAGGCTATCCGCGATATCCAAGCACCAAAGGTCATTAAACAAGTACAAAGTCTAAATGGGAAAGTTGCAGCCTTAAGCCGATTTATTTCCAGAGCTATTGACAAATGCTTCCCTTTCTTTGACTTAGTTAGGAAAGGGAAAAGAAACTTCGAATGGATACAGGACTATAAGGACGCATTTCAAGCTTTGGTGTATCATTTGGAGAGACCCCCCATCTTGTCAAAGCTGGTGGATCATGAAGATTTGTACATTTATTTGGCCATGTCGGCACACGCTATAAGTGCCGCCTTGCTTTACAAGGAGGATCAAATCCAGAGGCTGGTGTATTACTTCAGCAAACGATTGATGGGAGCTGAAAAGAACTATCCAAAAATAGAGAAACTGGCATACTGCTTGCTAATTGCATCACGAAAGCTTCATCCATACTTTCAGGCACACCCGATCAATGTTTACACCGAACAACTGCTGCGTTAAGTCCTATAGCGACCTAAGACATATGGAAGGTTACTCAAGTGGAATATCAAGCTTAGTCAATTTGATATCACTTATCTCCCTCGGAGGGCTATCCAGAGTCAGGCACTAGCAGATTTATAGAAGAGTTCACCACGTAGGATGATTCCCTAGAGAGTAGCGAAATCCCTACCATACGGTGGAAATTGTATACTGATGGAGCGTCCAACGATCATTGTTCTAGAGGTGGAATTGTGCTTGGAACTCCCGAAGATCGGTCAATTTGTTATGCTTTAAAGCTTGATTTCCTAGTGACAAACAATGAAGCTGAGTATGAAGCTCTGAATACTAGACTTAAACTCGCTAGAGAACTGGGAATAAAGTCTCTTGAAATCTTTTGGGATTCACAGTTGGTAGTGTACCAAGTCAGAGGAGATTATCAAGCTAAAGGACAGCGGCTTGCTCCATACCTTACCCTAGTCCAAGTGTTGTTGACTGAATTTAAGTACTATGACATTTCGCATATTCCAGGGGAACAAAACAGAGAGGCTGATTCATTGGCAAAGTTTGCTAGCACCGGCGACGCATAGCATATGGGCTTGGTTTCGGTCGAAGTATTAAATGCCCCAAGTATAAACACGATAGAAATCGATCGGACACTGGAAGCAGAGCCTGAGAGGGAATCGTGGATGACTCCGATCAAAGACTATTTGTTACATGGAGTCTTACCGGATCAAAAAAATGAAAAGCGACAAGTCCTTCGTAAAGCTTCGCGATATGTCGTGCAAGGAGATACAATAAAGGTTTCTCTGTTCCCCTACTCCGGTGTATCGCTCATGATGAGATAAAATGTGTACTTAAAGAACTTCATGAAGGGGAATATGGCGATCACACTGGGGGGAAGACTCTAGCATAGAAAATACTCTGTTACGGGTATTACTGGCCGACTGTTAATCGAGATGCTGCTTATTATGCAAGGCAATGTGACAAGTGTTAAATATACACAAAAGTTCCAAGAGCTCCGCCAACAGAAATCACACAAATGGTCAGTCTGTGGCCATTTTCCATGTGGGGCATAGATATTATCGGTTCCTTACCATTCCTTAAAGGTGGTGCGAAGTACGCTATCATTACGATTGATTACTTCACCAAATGGGCCGAAGCAGAACCTTTAGCCACGATCACAACCAAGACAGTAATGAACTTTATTGTTTGAAACATCATATGTCATTTCGGTCTTTCATGAATTACAGATGATGGGACTCAATTCGATAGCGTTGAATTCAAAGACTTCTGTCGGAGGTATCGTATTGAAAAGTGATTTGCAGCGGTCACTCACCCTTAAGCAAATGGATAGGTTGAAGTTGTGAACAAATTTATAAAGTCCAATCTGAAGAAGCGTTTGGAGAAGGCTAGAGGCAAGTGGGTAGATGAACTCCCGACAGCATTGTGGGCTTATAGGACCACCCACAAATCCCCAACTGGCCATACTCCATTCGCCCTTGCTTATGGTTCCGAAGCCGTCATTCCTGTTGAGCTCGAAGTTCCTTCTCATCGAGTGACTTAGTACAATCCTAAAATGAATAAAGATTTCCTTTTAGAATCTCTCGACTTTATATATTAGAAGCGCGAGGAAGCCGATCTGAGGGCAGCTGCGGATCGACACCGAGTCGCCCGATATTACAACCTTAAAGTCCGACCTAGAACCTTTGAAATCGGCAATCTCGTCCTGAAACGGGTTTTTCCTACCCCATCGCACATGAATCCAATATGGGAAGGACCATATGTCATTGAACAGAGGCTTGGAGAGGGAACTTTCAAGCTAGCGACTGTTGATGGCATCACACTCCCAGGGGCATGGAAGAACGAGCATTTATGATGCTATTTCACTTAGTTTATTTCTTTTTCATTCAGTTGTATTTGCTTTCAGAATTTGCTTTAGTATTTGATTTTCCAGACATGTAATACGATAGATTATGTCTTTTCTTTCCATTTAGCAAATAAAGTTTTGGACTTGCTTTATATTTATGATTGCTATAACATTATGTATTAGTTACATAACGAAACTGATTGATGTCGATATGTCCGAACAAGTTCCCAGAGTTTGGGATTAATCAATTATGCTAGTTCCTAATGGGACTAAACAAGATGAGCTTGGTCCGGTTGTTTATTTGACAACTCACATTCATAATCCAACGGACGGGATACACAATGAGGAATAGATGTGACTCGATCACTTGATGGTTGAATAAATCCTGCCGAATGATTGAACTGAAATAAAATAAGAGCGATCGTGACACGATCGATCACTCGCTAAATCAAACCCTGGACCCTGGGGGAAAATCAATCAATTAAGGAGAGTACGATCCGAATGCTCCTCGAAATAACTCTAAGTCTCAGAGTGTGGGCTGGAGTATAAACATAAATCAGGTGTGAATCGACCACCGACAAAATAAATCTAAGCCCCCAGAGTGCGGGCTAGAGTATAAACGTAAATTAGGTGCGATTCGGCCACCAATCAACTAACTCTTATCCCCAGAGTGCGGATATGAGTATAAACAGATAGATAAGTGAGGTTCGACCATTCACTATTCCATGAACTTCGGCTTGAAATCAATAGGTAGAGTCTAAACCCACTAAGGATGGAGTTCGACCTTCCAACGTCTAACCCCGCTAACCTAAGACTGGAGGGTAGGAGTGAAGTTACTCAACACCGTTGAACTCGACGGCGTAACACTATGGCTAGAGCCTAGCATTAGATGCGAATCAAGGCCACGACCACCTAAAGCCTAGGGATAGAGCTAGTGGATTGTTAACAGAATTAATGAACAACAAAGTACAAGTACATTGAATGAAAAGAAATAGTTCAACTACTTAAATAACAGTTCACATGAGAGCTCAACAGAAAATAAGAACTTTTATTCACATGGTAAGTTTCAAAATTGTGGTACAAGTTATTTCCAAAAAAATCGGGATTCGTACCCGTATAACCATAGCTAATAAAAGAAAACGACAAACAAACAGCTATGCAAACTATGTACACACCTAGCCGAAGTGACAGCTATTTCTTCGATCTTCTCTTGTTTTTGGATTTTTCGAGAGCGGTGATGTCTGAACTTCCACTAGTTCTCTTCCTTGATCCCTTACCGCCTTTGGCGGGAGAGCATTCGCAGCTTAGAGATAGTTCTCTGGGAATCGACTTACCAGGTGGAATGACTTGTAGTGGGATAAGGTGTGGATCATCAATGTCCACCTCAGTGGGTTCAGCTTTAGCCTTTTTCTTCAACAACTCCTCCTTCTCAATACGCTCCTTCAGGTTGATCTCATCAGTGCGTTCGAATGTCCCGATAATCACAACATCATCAGATTCATCCACAACAACGGATCTTCAGCCTTATCATCGTCGAGCGCTTTGATGACTTGAGCATCGAGTCCCGGTACATCGGTGGTAGATGGAATCTCTGTTAATTTCACTTGCTACTGCATAGCAGCGTCGCTTTTAGGAGTTTGGCTGGGACCCGGCAGACCTGTCAATTTGTTAAAACAAGGAGATAAGCCTTAAACCATTGGGCGTGAAGAAAAAAACATCTCATAGAATGGAGAGTAAAGTGGAATACCTGTATCTGGCTGGCTCTCGGTTGTTGCTGGAGTGCCCTTTCCCAAATAGGGTCAGCACTTTGGATTGATAACCGGGCTTATCTGGATCATAGCTCAAGCCCTGCCCCGAGACAAAGGAAACCGATGCTCCGGCTGTTTGGAAAGAAGACGGGCCCTTAGGATCGTTCTCCGAGGATCCAGCAATATGTTTCCCTTTATCGGAAGGTGCTGAAATATTAAAATATTAGAGTCTCACGCTGTGCAGTTAAAGCGCTCGGTAGATTCAATGCGGTAGAGGTGCAAAAAGTCATAGCGGGGATACAACGAGGATATAGCGGGATATAGCGGATGACTCTAAAATAGCATATGAAACTCATACTTAATATTTTTACAAATATATAAATGGTAATTAAATGAAAAATTAACATTCAATTGAATTATAATTAATACAAAAATAATTTTAAATAAAAACATGTGCGAGTATACTGTAAATAAACGTAAAAATGTTATATAACATAATTGAATTTAGTAGAATATTAGAATATTTTCATTTCTGAAAATATATTAAAATTTTAATTAAATAAACGAATTTCATAATTTTTATAATGTATAAATGTCATTTTTCAATTCATTTCTTTTAAAGAAGATATAGCGGAAATAGCAGTATATAGCGGGAAAAACGGGATATAGCGGAAATAGCGGGGCTTAAAGCGGAAAGGCTATATTTGGAGCTATATGGAAAAATTATAGCGGCAGGAATCCGCTATGAGATATAGTAGGATTATAGCGGGGCATTAACTGCACAAGTCTCGCGGCGGCAAGGTCTAGGGGTTCATTTCTATGGAGAATCTCACGCACCAATTACTCTTCATTTAACTCAGCTTTGCCTAACTCCCTCTTTTTCATCTCAACGATGTACTCCTAGGCTTCAGCAAGTGACTCGAGATAACCATCGCCAAGAAAACTTAGTCACGATGGATGAGGACTTTTTTGTTGTATTCAATGATCGGTGGATCAAACAAGTCCTTGATTTTAGTCCGACCGGACTCCATAGCTCTTCTACTTGGGTTTCAATTTGTTACATCGTCTCCTTGCGGCCTTCCTCTCGTGCCTCCTCTTTAAGGGCTTATATTTTGGCAAATTTCTCATCAAGTTTAATTTTAAGGCTCCTGGCTTCAACAGCCTCTTCGTAGTATCTTTGTGATTCTACCTAAGCCTTAATATTCTCTTTCCTTTTTTTCCTTAAGGAGCTCTTCAAGTTCTCGACGCGGAGGGCCAAGACATCTTTCTCCTTTTGCAAGGGTCCTTTTCCAGAGCAAGTGCCCCGCTGCGATTGTGGGTAGCATTTCTTTCTTATGGGAAGCTTCTAAACGACTCACTGCCTTTGATGTTTCCTTGGCACTCTTTTTTACCTCAGTAAGTTTTGTTGTCAACTCCGATAGCTCATTATCTTGGTGTTTGATTATGTCTTTATCATGGATCGCCTCTAGCTTGAGACGACCTATTTCATATTGTCGCTCGATTGCCACTTTATAGATTTTTTCCGCTAAGTGTTGAAATGATTCATGCTGCACAAACACGTCATTAACACATGCAAGAGAGCTTGCTTTGGCGTGCCCCGAGATCATATGTACCGTGGGATGGAATTTATGCCCGTCGAAACAGATTTTCGGAAAAGTGGACTTAAGTCCGGCAAATTTCTCCGCTATAGAAGTGTGAGGAGCAGCGGTCGGCAAGGATGGATCAGAAGTGGAAATTGGATGCTTACTCGATCTGCGGTCATGAGATCGCCTAGATCTAGAAGAACCAGAGTGATGCTCATGTGGTGTGGCCATTTGAGGGCCGCGGAAGGAAGGCCGGTCTCCACTATAAACGAGAAGATTGGGCTGGTCTCCCTGGCGAGATGACTGAGACTGGGTTTACGCTTTGAAGAAGAAGATTCACTTGAATGATAGCTTTTCTCTCGTTCATCATCTTTTTCCCTACGCCTGCTAGATTTTAACCCACGGCTAGATCCATAATGCATTGAAGAGCCCCTTAGGCGATCAAAAGCCCGAGATTGAGTCATTGCACCTACAAAGACCAAATGAGAACATGTAAGTATCTACCATGCAAAGAATTGATGAAGTGCGCGTAGTGAAGTGCACGTGGTTGTGAGTGTCCTAGTGTTCCCCCCAGACAAACCGGTAGCTGTAGCCTTGCTTATGGGTGTTTTATCTCCTCTATCAGTAGAAAGAATGCCTTTACCACCCCTAGTAGGAGAATTGAGCCCTTCATTATTGATGTTTGGAAAGTTGTAGGTCATAATGTTATCGGGAATCTAGAGATTTGAAAATCCTTTCAGTGAACTTTCCAAGTGTTGGGAAGAAGATTCTTCTTCAATAGAAGTGATGATGAATTCTGGATCTGCAGTAGTCTTTCTTCTGCGAAGTTTATATGCCAGCTTCTTCTTTCTCTTGGTTGGTGTTTGAGTTTGCACACCTTGTGGCGGTTCGACCACAGGCGCCTTGCCTGGGCCCGCATCAGCGTCGCTTGGTCAATTGGCCTGGGTATCCTTAATCTCACCTTCTTCAATGTCATCCCGAGTCCCTTCGGCTTGAGGTACGACAGGATTGATGACATCCCTTTCTTGCTCTGCAACGTTTCTCGATAACGTTCTACTTTCGGGAAGCCCAATGCTACAACCCTCTTCCAACAACCCGAATAGAGATAATAACTCATCGGTTACAAGAAGTTCGATGTCCCTGTCTTCGAAAGGGATAGCGCAAATAGCGGAGACCGCTCTTGAAAAACTAATTCCTTTAGGAAATGGCCAAACACCTGTAGGAATTTCGGATGTTAGTAGATTCAAAAATATGACTTGGAATAACGGACCCAAGAAAGAAATTTAAAATAACACTTACGTCCTTCCAACCATCGCCTTGCGAAGCCATGTGGACACCAAACATAGAACCACTCGTTTTTGAACAGAGAGAATTTATTCCAAGCGCCCATTAAGACTTGGAAGTTGGGTGAAGGTTCAAGAAAAACGTAGGAAGGACTTCCTGGCCGCCGTTTAAAGATGTAAATGAATCTTATGTCCTCGGGAGTTGGCAGGCGAAATAGAACGCTCATGAATAGCAGAAAATTTCCATGTAGGAAGGCGTAGCTGTTCAGATGGAGTTGAGTGGGAGCTATTCCAAGATATCTCAACATTTCTTGAATAAACGAATTGAATGGTGGTATGCATCCGGCCCAGCACATAAATTTGTTACACGCTGTGTACCCCTCCGGAGGCAAGTGAGGCCTATCATTTGTCGAAGGAACCAGGACGTCTACAAATGAAATTCCATGTATGGAACACAGCCTACGAAGGGCAGCCTCACCAATTTGGGAGGCTTGAGAATCTATTGGGTTATCTAGGACAATGGCACCTTCTACTGCGTTGGGAGCAGGGCTTATATCCTCCACTGGGATATCGGAACATTTGAAAAAAGGTTGACCGACAGGTGAGAAACTTTCATTTGTTCGGCTTGATGACTAGGAGAAAGCCTGCAAGATATAATCGCAGAGCTCGATTCTGCTTCAGGATCGCTATGCTGCATGGCCAGTTCGGAAGACATAGCAGCTAAACACTCTGAGCGTCTAGAGTCCATGTTAGCTATACTCAGTAGAGAATTGAGGTTAGAAAAGTTTACCTGCTCCCCCGTGTTAAGTGTGAGATAGTGCGGTGTAGTGAAGTGTATAGCAGAAATAAATAGCTTAAAATTAGAAAATGAAGTTAAATGATGAGACATTGGTTTCCGACCAGAGGGGCCGTCATCGTTGACCGTCTCAACTGGCAAAAAGGTCGATCAGTTGCGAAAACTTTAGGATCGACTATTGGCATATCGAAGTGTAAAGTTTATCGTTCAAGTCCATATGCAAGTTTTTAGTCTATGTTGAAAGTTCTAAGGATTTCATTATTCAATCTCAAGTTCAGTAGTGAATATGCAAGTTTTATTGTTCATCATCAGCATACGTCCAAATTCATTGAGGTGAATTAGTGGTGATTGTCCGAACAAGTAAGGTTAGATTAGATTACAAGTTCAAAGAGCTCTTTATGCCGATCCCTAACCATATGTCGGTCCCTATGTTTATGCCGATCCCTAACTTTATGCCGATCCCTATCCCATAGCCACTCAACCGATCCCTCTCTCTAACCTAAAACTGCCGATCCCTAATCCTACCAACCCCTCGACCTCAACCACTTTTCATCGAGCCTCTACACCGATGGATCGGTATAGATCCAAACCTCCAGCACCGATCCCTCCTCTACTCTATCTTCTTCCTCCTTCGGTCTACCGAACCCATCCATATTCAACGTTTCATCTCCAAATTCGACCGTTGTTCCATCATTACATCAAACTCTAGAATCTCTTACATCACCATGAAACCAAAAGATAAAGCAAGAAAGCTCACATATGTGTTTATATGTTAAAGGAATTGGCGGATGGTTCAAAGGCGATCGAGGTGAAAAGTATATAGAAGATGATTTATAAGGGCAAATTGAAGCACGAGAAGGATTTGTTTTGGAATCGTGGGGAGAAGAAGAGAAGGGAGGCTTAGTTTAAATAGGAGAACGAAAAGGGTTCGGTGCTTTGGATGGTGATGAGAAAATGAAGTAAGTAAAGGTGAAGGAAATGGGAAAGCTACTTTATATATTTATGGACTGAAGGATCAGCCCAAGTCTTTGGCATGGAGCATGGAAAGAGGGATCGGAATGAAAGCTTACCGATCCTGTAATTGCATGAATATTAAAAGAGAAATAGAAGGAAAAAGAGGGATCGGCACAGAAAGAACGCATCCCTATTAAAAAAGGGGGGATCGAGAGAGAGAGAGATCGGCTAAACATAGGCCGATCCCTACAAATGCTTCTAAAAAATGATTATGAAGGTTCAGCTATAAACATGAGCATATAAAATGCAGGAAAGTTGGCGACGACCCATGAACATGTGAGCACATATGGGAGCCAGCA
The DNA here is from genome assembly GCA_030737815.1 of Allium fistulosum. Lineage (NCBI taxonomy): Eukaryota > Viridiplantae > Streptophyta > Magnoliopsida > Asparagales > Amaryllidaceae > Allium > Allium fistulosum. The sequence continues at coordinate 981,362,729 of CM060907.1, read as the reverse complement.
ACGAGAACGTGTGTATGAACATGCACGTGTGTGACCCAAAGGTTCAATTTTTCGAAATCGACAGAAATTGAAATCAAACCGGAAGCCTTCAAGTTCGAGGCTGGAACAAAAAAACAAAACTTGTTAGTCTTGTGGAACCAAACTTATGAATATTAAATAATGGAGTATAGCCTTGAATTTATACTATTGGAAATTGACCAAGCGTCATGACGATCAATGAGAAAAATAATGCCTTAGAGAAATAGTTCAGAAGATGGATAGTAGCTATTCAGAAAGCTGGATGGATTTCTTATTGATGACTTTAATTTGCTTCGATTCAAAGCACGTCATGTTCATCACAAGACGTACTTTGGGGGGCAAGTGTTATTTGGCATTCTAGTCCAGAACCGATTCCACAAATTAGATTCGGCTGCCATCAAGCCCAACAACTCTGGAGTGATGATTGTGGGACCTAGTAGTCAAGTACAAATAATCATATAAATTTAGGATTGAATGGATTTGATGGATGTACAATGTAGAATGCTTAAAGTATGGAATATGGCTCAATGGATGGAAGGGATAGGCATAGATTGGCTCATTGAGAGGGATCGACATACTTCATGAAGGAAGGATTAGCATACATCAAAATACAAGAGCATTCTTGCAAAAAACAATCAATATCTCGAGATCTACAAGTCCAAAGCATATTAAATTTGGAGAGAAAGGTATATGGACCCTAAGGAACCTACCGTAGGGATCGCATATCAAATGGACAAAGTTGGAGGGATCGGTATAAACCCCTCTAGAGGGATCAACAGAAGGCAGCATTCAAGTCATGTTGAATAAAAGATCAAGCGACAACTTGAGTTCCAATGATTCAAATGGCATGAAAATTGAAGACCAAACATGTTTTTGCATAAAGAAGCCACCACAGGGTTCACTCCCCAAAACTCAACTAAAGAAAGGATCGGCACTGATCCCTCCTCTTTGGGAATTGGGCCCAGCGATCCCTCTAGTAGGCCCATGTGGAGTAGTAGGTCCTCGATCGAAATTTCAGAGAGATACATGGTCGTTATTACTTATAAATACTGGCTTGATGAGTCATTCTAAGGATCTTTACGCTGCTTGTTACTCCAGACTCTATTGTAATCGAGTACTAGTTACTTTTTACTGCTATAATCAGATTTATCAGTGATTAATAAAGGATAGTCTTCAAAGTGGACGTAGGCATACAATGCCGAACCACTATAAAATTCCGCGTCTCTAATTATAGTTGATTTTCTGTTATTTGTTAATCCATCTACTCAGTTTAATTTTGTTTTTCTTCACTTACTTCTCTACAAAAAAACCATTCTTGGGTGTTTGTGACCAATTTAGTTGCAAACACAAAGAAAATGCTAAATACAAATAAAGTAAGAAATTAAGGATTTAATCGGAAGTTATAATAATCAAGCCAATATGGGTATAAACCCATTTATTGAATTTAATTATAGAAACCAAATATAACACTGATTAAGGAAATTAAATGAGCATGGTAAATAAATTTTGAGAAGTGCAAATAAATGTCATTAACCTTTACCTAATTTAAATATAACAGATCGTTTATAAACGACATTAATTGGAGGTAAAACAAGTAGCAACATTTAATAACAATAATGAAATAAGAAGTTAAACGCAGTAAGTGTATAAAATAAAAGGTAAGTTCATAGAAAGTAAATACATGAATATTAATAACTTTGGAGGTGTAAATTTCCACATTTGATATTATATGGCCTCAATAATACATTTGCGACAGTGTGAATTAGTGTGCCTAGGCCAATATTTAGATTAATTATAAATGACTTGGTTTAATATGAGTTGGGATGCATGGTCAGTAGAGTTACACTAGAGAAGTCTTATGTCTGCAAGGGGCTACCAGCAATTGTGTATACGTAACTGATGTGGGACATCTCCAACTTTAAAACCTGTGCAGATATATGTTCAAGTACAGTTTGTGGTAATTCTAAGAGGGCCTGCTTTAGGTTTGAGGTATTAAGTGGTTGTTGGGTTTGCGTCTTTCCTATTTAAGAAGTATTAACTGGTCGAAATTATCTTTTACGTGCGCTAATGAAAATCTCTTGGAGAGGTCCACTTCGGGATTAAGGTATTAAATGACTGTTGGAGAGTCTTCTTCTTCCACATCTAAGAAGTATTAGGTGGTCTAGAAGAGATTTTCTATGATGACAGTTAGGAAGTGCCATGAAGGGTTAACTCGGGGTTAGGTATTAAATGACTGGAGGGTCTGCCTACTTCCCATTTTAAGGGTATTAAGTAGCCCGGGTACTTCTTCTCGCATCGTTAGGATATGGTTGATGGGAGATGGGTTGTTGAACCCAATATACACTATAGCTGTGAAAGGGCCCGTTTCAAGGTTGAGTTATTAAATGGCCGCTGGGTCCGCTTCTTCCTTATTTAAGAAGTATTAAGTAGCCTAGGTTTCCTTTTTGGGGGAGTATAGCAATGTGCATTTATATATATATATATATATATATATGTGTGTGTGTGTGTGTGTATGTGTGTGTGTGTGTGTACAAACACACATATACATGTGTATATCTTATACCTCGGAGTAGGTTGGACGTACACGCATGCGAAATTAAATGACTAATCCATAAATAATAGACATAACACATAAATGAAAATTAATCAACATAAACTAGTGTTATGGATAAAGTATGTAATTTACCTCGGAGTTGGTTGTTCTACCCCCTCCTTATTACAACCCACATGATAGATTTAGAGCGACATGATGCCGGTACAAAACATGAATGGTTAGTGGATAGGTCTTCTCATCCATGCTCTGCACTAACAAGGCAACTAGATATGTAAGTATGATATTGGTTCCAAGCCAGTAGCCTTAGTTGGTATACATGTTTTATTATATTTTACTCGCTCACTGTGAGTTGTTACATTTGGTATCAGAGCTTTGGTTAGTCGATCATAAGAATTTGGATACACTGAGTGAACGTTTTTGTATTTTTACCTAGAATTGTATATATATTACATGCCAGACTCTATATATTCTGATTATAAAAGTAATTGCGACCATATTTTGAAAAGATGATAGCTGAATTTTAATATGTTCTCAACAAAGATTAGTTAAGAATAATTGGAAAAGAAGAAAAGTCCAAAAGGATGAACAAATAAATTCATTTCTGAGTTCGACCCCATGTGAAAGAATTTAATAGAACATGTTAATTTTTCTTAGATTATTTGAAATGGTTTTCAAAGAATTTATTTGAAAATAAAACAACCTGAACTGAAAATTTGTTATTTTTGAAAAGTAAGTAAATGCCAAATTTTTTGCCACATAAATTATCCTTTTGGAATATAATCTTAAAAAAACTAGTAAATTTTAGGAAAGCCAAGAACCTTTATTTTTGAATAAATGGAAAATATGGCGTACGCTTGGCTCGATGATTTTTCTATTTCCACAAATTTAAAAGTTTTAAAATTCTTTTTAAGGGATAGATAAATGGAAATGATACTCGATTTAAATGGGGTAGAGAGAATGGACGGGTAAAAATGTCCAATAATGAAGATATGAAGAATATTCCCATCTACGGAAAATATGGAGAAAAACAGCTTAAGTAGATTTATAAAAAAAGTAAACAATTCCACATTAATTGAGAAAAGCCCAATGGCTAAAGCTGTAAACGAATACACTACAATGATCCAATGAAGAAAACAATCAAAGAGAAAAGGAGCATGGAAAATAGGCACAAGGACAAACTTTGAAAAAAAAAATTGGCTAAAATACAACAAGTTTCAATTTTGGGCTGAAGGACAAACTTTGAAAAAAAATTAGGCTGAAGGATAATGCTAATTATAGTGAGAATTTTGTATAGTGTAAAACTGAATATAATGCTAGTTATAACTAACATTTTGTATAGTGTAAAAGCTGAATATAATGCTAGTTATAATTAGCATTGTCCTTCAACATAATATTTTTTGCAAAGTTTGTTCTTCAGTCCAAAAATGAAACCTGTTGTCCTTCAGTCTAATTTTTTTTTTCAAAGTTTGTCCTTCTCCCTAATTCCGTCAGAAGGAGCTTATAAGGAGGAGCAATTTAAATAAGTGCAATCTAAGTAGAAGAAATTTAAATAGTGGAAATATTAGGAAATTTAAGTAGATATGTTAGAAATTTATATTAAAATAATGTTAGTAATCTAATTAGAAATAATGTAAGAAATTAAAGGCTAAACAAAGGAAAAATGGATTATTTCCATAAGCATGTGTAGTAATTGCACATATCTTTTAAAAGCCCCCTCATATGCTATAGTCTCCATTAAGGTTGAAAGTGGAAATAATACGGGTAATAGGAAAATAATAGAATGAAAGTTGTCCTTGTCTATTTTAGTTTTATTATTCAGAGTTATAAAAGATGTTGTGGAAACATTGTATTAGTTCATTTTTGAAAAATGGTTTAGTATAGCAATTGAGTTTTTGAATGCAAAGCTTAATAAATGGTTTGAGTTAAGAATCTTACCTTTTAAGAAGTAAATTTCTGTTGTAAAAAGGCCTTTAAAGGAAAACTAATTTGAGTACCGTTCATGCAATAAAAATTCGACTCTTACTGTTTGAAAAGAAAGAAATAACGCGTTGTTTAGTGGAAAAAATCTTTTTAAATTAAATTGTTAACATTGACTTTTGAACTTAATAAATAAACTTACTTCATAAATCCTAAATTATAGTTTTATAAGTATTACACCTACAGTTAAAGTTGGTTAAAATGAGGATTTTTTCATGGCTCCTTTTGGAAACCAAACCGACTTTGATATGACATAGATAAAGATGAATGCTTAGGTAACACGGGTTTAAAGTTAATGCTATGAATAAAGTAACTACGAATGCTCATAAAGTAGCAACAAAGAATCCCCATTGAATATAAGGAATATTGGCATGAACCTAGGATTGTTTAACATGTGTGAAAGTCATAAGAAGAACCCATAGAAGAATGGGAAAATGTATCAAAGTACACTTCTATGAGTTTTAGAGTATACTCACATGAAAGATTAAAGGTAAGGAAGATAAATATCAACATTTGAGAATACTATCAAGAGTAATATAATTAGAGAAGAGGGTAATGAGACGACAAACACATATAGAAGATGTTGGTTGACTTAGGATCAAAGAAAGGCAAAATAGGTGATAGAAAAGTTATTCTGCCAAGCCAATTTTCCCGATGAGTTATTCTAAATGTGTGTAGTTTATAATTCTTACCCACTGTAGTGTGGAAATGCACAGATTATCCTAAAATTGATGTAATAATTGAAGTAATGGATGGACCTTATTTGTAACGACCCGAAATTTCGACGCTCAAATGTCGATACTAATACAACCACTATATTCACGTGCCAAGCACCAAAGTGCCAAAAAGACAAATTGTTAAGGTAAAATAAAAGGAAAAAAAAGACAGAACAAGAAATAAAGAACACCGGGACTTGTCGATTCCAAGAACAACCTCAAACTCGAACAAAATTAAAAACTCTTCTCAAAATTTTAGTATTCACAAATAATTTCAAACAATACTGTTATTAGTTTCTCAAAAATCTTGAAAACCATTTTCAAAGACACTGCGATTTAAGTTCTCAAAATATCAGTTTAAATCCTCTTTGTTTATAAACCATATTTAGAAAATTTAAACTAAACTTCTTTCATTAAAGTTAACTGTTAACACAATATTGTCACCGAACGCCTTATAGTTAAAATGTGAAACTCAATTCACAAGATTTTCATTTCAGTGCACCCATAAATACTGTCTACCCAAACCATGCAGTAAAAATGTAAACTTCTCATAAATCGGCCGAGGAAGATTAAACTTATTAATAAGGGATAACGAATGAAAATCATTTATCCCTACATTAATTAGACTACACTTATAAGTCATACTTATATAATTACTTATATATAACAAATACGTATACGCTATCATATGTATAATACACTCAACTCATCCTAGGGCATCACTTACCCTATCGCTAATGAGTTATAAAAGCCTAGGTTCTCATATAACCTTTAGCTCTAATGCTAGTTGTAACAATCTGGAATTTCGACCTTAAATGTCGACACTAAAACATCTACGGTATTCATGTACCGAGCATCAAAGTGTTGGAAAGATAAATTGTTAGGGTAAAATAAAAGGAAAACGAAGCAAAACAAGGAAGAAAAAACACAATATCAGAATCTCACAGCGGAACGATAACATATAAGATCAAACAGACAGTACAAGGTGCTACTATACAATACATAGCATTTTAGAGCTACAATTCCAAGTACTATCATTAGCCTGGATAGTTATAACAGCCTATCCTCACAAATGCCGATAAATATATACTAGTAGTGCAGCGGAATACTGCGGTAGGTGAAACTCTAGCTCGTCTCCTCGAGCTCTAAAGAATATCCAACTAAAACCTACCTTTCTCAAACTGCTCAAAAGAGCACTTGAGGAATTAAGAGAAAATTAAAACCATGAGTCAGAAAAAAGTCTAGTATGAGAAACTTAAGAAACATGCGCCCATGTAACAGCACCTTTTGAGACCAACCGAATCACTGGAATGGTTTTCCACGCAAAAGAGCCAAACCATCTAATAAGTACATATGGCGATATAATAGATAATGTCTAGGGTGTAGAATACAAATCAGAAAATAGTTGTGATGCATATACAACAAAAGAATATTAAGTGTACAATCAAAACCGCTACGGTTAATCCGTATATGAATTTTAGTTGGAGGTGCCCTCGGTACGTCGAGAACGGGCCACCTAACAATGGTCGGAGATATCTTTTCAACCAGCGTATATCTCTAGATAAAGTATACCTTAGAATAAACATAGCTAGTCCATGCCCTAACACGTGGCACCAAGTATCATCACTCTCGCTATCAATCTGAAAGCATCTCAAGAATAGAGTTGATACACCCATAGGTTAGCTAAACCCATTGGCTATGCATCCTACTCTAGTTTCTATCATTTCCAATGGTGAAGTCACATTTAGCATCTCAACACTCGAGTCTTCATCACTCGAATAGATCTCGAGTCTCTCCACAAATTCCAGCTACTCGAACAGATCTTGAAAATCTACAAGGATTCTTGCATCCAAAACAGATCTTGAATCTTTACAAGGATTCTAGCATCTTGAAAAGTTCTTAAATCTCTCCATAGACTCCATCATAAGTCCTCCGACGAATGCTAATGATGACCTCTCTATCCTGGGATCACTTTCAAGATAGACAGTACCACGCGATAGTATCGTTCGAAATGTTAACGCTAACCTCTTCCTTGGACTTAACCTTATGATAGACAGTGCAATCCTATAAAATTTTGCTTGACAACCGCTTTCAATACATAGAACATGTATATCGGTTATGAAGTAGTTAAGGTTTCAAGTAATCTCATATAAGTACACTCCCTTGCTTATCGGACACTTTAAAACCAATCGATGGATTTTCGGTTAACTTAGCTTCGGTTCCTTTAGAAATAAACAAACAATGCATAAGAGTGGAGATCATCTCTTATCCAAACAGATTTCCTTGTATTTTGTTCTTGAAGAGCAAGATTAGTTTACACGTAGGGTATAACATCACCAAAGATAATCATACTGTATAATTCTGTATTCCTTCTAGACATTTCCTAATTTAATTTTGGTCAAATTTGATATCAATGAGAACGATTCCATATGAAAACCAAGTTGCGAATACTTATCACATTTTCGACCTTCCCAACTTACACTATCCCTCCGTCAAGAGTGAAGCCAGGTATATTAGAGCACTGGTTGCATCAAAGCCTTACCTAGACACTTCATTATTAACTCTCATAGATAGAACAAGTCTACTTTGTCGGTTTTTAGTGTTAAGTATAGGATTAAATACTTTCCATAAACGAGTAAACACACAAATGATTAAGTCACACAAAGCACTATTAATTCACATAAGAGACTTCTAATCCCCTTTTATTTAATTAATTCTTTTATTAATTGAAACTTCATTTATCAAATAATTACTTCCTTTAGAAGTAAGCAAACGATGTATAAGAGTCCTCCCTAGGGGATCTTAAATACATACGTTTTAAAAATAAGAGACGACTTAGATGAATGAGTCCTCCTTAGTGGATCTCAAACCGCATGAATGCATAATGCTTCTATTCACTTCCTTTTTCTACTTGTATATATATTAAAATACCTTTTCAAAAGATATATGCATGTATTCTACTATTTTACTATTCATTTGTACTCTTTTCAATACTTAAAAATGTGTTCATATACTTATCTCAAATGGTATAAGAATATTTACAAGTCTTTAATAAGACTTCTTACTTTAAATTATAATCAAAGAGAATAAAATCAAATGTTACTTAAACATTGTTGTTATAAACCCCTTCTCTTCTATAAGTTAAAACTTTACTTTATATAACCTTTTTTCAAAACATTATGTATTTGTCATTATCTTTAAATCTCCTTTATAAAGATCTAAGTACTTTCACAAGTCTATTCAAAAGTGTTTTAAGACAAATGTTACTTAAACATTGTTATGACAAACCCAAAACCATTTCACTTATAATTGTCTTTAAAACATTCTTTTTAAATATATAATTATATTCCTAAGTATAATCAAAAGAGCTAAAAACAAATATTGCTTAAACATTGTTTTTATAAATCCAAAAACATTTATACTTAACATTATCTTTAAAACATTCTTTTTAAGGATCTAAGTATACTTATTAGCAAGATAATATACTTTAAATTAACTTCTCAAAACTATTTATTATAACTAAGCGTTATAACCAAAACCACTTGTCCTTTTATAAAGTACTTCACTTACTTTTAAAACTTATATATATATATATACACATAGTTTAAAAATACTTATAAATAGATTTTAAATGTCTAAATAAAATTTTACTTAAAATAAACATTTTGAAATTTAACAAAAATCATAAAAAAAGCATATTTTTTCATCTAAAAACTCTTTACTTTTAAAATTCATAAATAATTAATAAAAATATATTTAAACTTGAAACCACTTTTATAATACTCTAATTAATGTTATTAAACATCCTAAAAGATCTCACAAAAATAATTAATTTAATTATCATGTAAACTCATTCTAAGTCACGAAAAGTGTTAAAAATAACACTATACAGCTAGTGTTGTAAAAAGATCCCAGAAATGATGTACTGAGTCAAAGACACATTTATAAGTGGTTTAAAAGGTCATGGACGAAGAACTAGAAAAATTGCCTAAAAGTTCGACCAGCTTTCTCCATCCAAATAATTGATTTAAAGCCCAATTGTTTTATAGTAAGTACTTTACTTATAGTACTTAAAAACCATGCAAAGAACCCCTAAGGATATTCCCTAAAATCTTATTAAAAAGCCTCGAAATCAAGGTATTTTCAAAATGCTCATATAACGACCATTTTCGCTATAACTTTTGCAACTCAGTTCAACCAGTATTATAATCATTTAAACTTTAATATTTTTATAGTAAGAAGTACACATATAGTAATTATTAAATAAGAAAAGAAACCCTTAACGATTTGAAAATCATATTAAAAATTGCCAAACACAAGGCAATTTCAAAGTGCTCATATATCGACTATTTTCGCTATAAATTTTGCAACTTTTTCCAACCACTTATTACAACTTTCAAACCGCTTCCTCATTGTCCCATACACTACTAAAAGTGTAGAGCATAACCAAAGTAATTATATTCACAATATAACCCAAAATAACCAATTTGAATAAGTTTAAACACAAGGGGATTCAAAGTGCTTTCATAGCGACTACCGCTATATGTACCATTCCATATACATTCCAATTTCAAAACACAGTTTAAACAACCATATACACACAATTTCAAGGCCACACCACATGTTATAGAAGGTCATAAATGTAACAATATACAATATAAAGTTTTTATTTTCTTGTCAAAAGAAAGGGGGTCCAAAGTTATAACTTTAATTAGTTGATACTTAACTTTAACTTTATATTCAAACACACAACATATATAACACAATATATACCTATACAATGGTGAGTAAAATCACTTAAATCCATGATAAAACCAAGAACAAGCACACAAGAATGCATGAACACTTTCTACCATCATCAAACATCCAAAGCTTGTACCTTTTGCTTCATTTAATCACTAAGCCACCTCCATCCCCTCTAATTGCTCACGGCTTACATTTGGTGGGGGATTTTTCTCCTCTTCTTCATCATTTGACTTGCTTTTCCATGTTGCAAAGATTATCTAAGGCCTTTTCTAAAGTTTGGTGGAGGTTGGAATTGATTTTTTATTAGAGATTAACTAATGGAGATAGAACTGGATTAGCATTAAGTTGTTTCTACCATTTAAAATTAACTAATGAGCTAATGTAACATGTGAAGGGTCTTATGTAGAAGAGTCCTATGTAGAAGTGACCAAGAGGTAACCATTTACCTCTTACCCTTCATGAAAGGTCATCATGCATGCTCCTTCTCACATGCCACTTTTACACCTCATTTCCTAAAACAAATATCTTTGCAATATTCACCAAAATATCTTCTCCTTAATACATTTGTTAATATTTTACTATTCACATTTAGTTAGCCATAAACACTAACATATTTTTAGTTTGTATTTAAGTACACATTAATATATTATACAATCACAAAAAGTTCGAACAACTTTTATCCAGAAAACAACTTTTTATCGAAAAAATGATTTTCGACCGTATTATCGATATTCTTCGAAGTACTTATTTTTTTTTAAATTTCAAAAACAAGTTTACCATAATTAGTTATTAATTACAAGGGGTTTAACAAGGTTATAAAATCACTTTTATCGCATTAAATCAAAGATTCAAATATTTAAATAATTACGATATTTAAATACGAATTGTTCGAAATTCCGGGTCGTTACATTCACCCCCAATTAAAACTTCTCATCCTCGAAATTCCAACATGACAAATAATCAAAAAAAAGCACACAATAATACTTGACAGTATTCAAAATTACTAGCAAACATAGCTCATAGTTTGCTCAGGTTCAAAAACCCTCTCATCACACAAGGATGATAAATAACTTACTAAGCTACCTTACGCTCAACAATCTTAGGTTATTACTTAGTCAATTATTCATACTACCTCAGATGCAATCGAAGAGTCATTTCCTAAACTCTCAATAAGCCAACAAAACATAATATACATATACTAAAGCCCACATGATGCATACAGATCATCCGTATACAATATCAAATCTGATCGTTTGCTCGATCACGTAAATTTCACTTCCCAACTAGTATTGATCACTTGACCTTCGTAGTGCGGACTCTGATCAGGTTGTTTGATTAGAAATATTTTTTCTCCATACATAGTCATATACTATGATAGAAACTATAGGATCATACCAAGAATCCATTTCAAGTGTTCACCGTCGAGAATCGAGTGAAAAATTCTTGTTCGGATCAGTGTAAATCAGCTCAAAGCCATGCACTCGAATCCTGGATCAAGCATTGTCACGCGAATAAAATGATCTATGTCCAACTTCTATATTTTATCCTATTAGTTTCTTTAACTATACCAATTTATTTTTAAATCACATTCATTTACACTAATAGTATATCTCATTCAATACTAAAATCACTTAAGAACCATTTCATAAAAATATAACTTCAAGTTTATAAACATTTTATAAAGAAATAACTTTATTTATAAAACATTTTATAAATTAAGTTCATACTTGAATAATACTCTACTATATCGTAAGAGTACTACAAAACATCAAATTCATTTCACCTTCTAAAATTCAGATGAAGGCCCAAAAAAATTTGGGTCTTATAACCGAGTTAACCTTTTGACTTCTTTAACCTTCGGGTTAGGCAAGTATCTAGGAAGAGCAAGACACTGATATCCAAACTCGAGTTTAGAGTCTACTTTCCTTAGACACCCCTAAGGTAAAGACATTTATTAGTTGGTCCAATAACATCGAATGTTTTACTTAACATAGACGTTCAACAATTTAAAAGTTGTATTAACTCTACTACCTTCTCGCTTCAAGAGTTATGAAAACTCATTTTTATACTTAATTATAAAATTTCTTTAAAGAAAACACTACAACAGATTTGGCCTTTTGCAGCGTTTTGGAAACGCTATGAAATTTTTTAATAGCATTTTGAAGAACGCTTCTAACAACAAGCCGTAACAGGTTCTAAAATTATCACAACACTTGGACAAACGCTACAGAAAATACACATATTACAGCGTTTCTAGTTGTGTTGTTCATATGTATTTGTAGTGTTTTGTTGTTGTTATATTATATTTATTACAACGTTCATGTCTCGCTGTTTTTCTTCCATACAAAAATAGTTGTTTTATTACATCATTTTCGAAATGCTATTATTTATTTATCAAAAACAATTTAGAGGAAATAGGCTATACGTAGGAGTTCTTTTTTTTAAAGAATTAGGTTAGCGCTGCCGAATGGAGGGAAATGAAAATTTAGTGAGGAAAGGTATTAGGTAGCGGTTTAACAAGCTTTTTATATTATTTCAAGTTTTATAGTACACATAGACAATATATTGCCTCAAAACGCTGTAAGTATAAGTTGTGAAAAATCATTTTTCTTGTAGTGAAACTTTAGAACAACACACCCGGGTTTTATTCCAAATCCTTTTGAAATAATAATATGCACATATACCTTTTGTATATCAAATCATACCTTTGAGATTTAAATTAAAATTTGTTTACTACTTTGTAGCAACTATTATCATAGCATCCCCCACTTTGAAACCTGAAAATAAGTGCCGATGATGCTGTTGTGTAACATCCCCTATCTAGAGGCCCAAAGCTAAGCGCTAAAGGTGTAGCAGTCATCCATAGTATTAACTTCTGGCGACTAAATACGGCTATGTTAATGGTATCCATAATATCAGAAGCACTTGAATTATGAAACAAAATCACAGATTTCAAAAACAACATTTTACTGATTACATTTCCAAAACATGTTCCATATTCAAATTACATAATCCAATCTCTTTACCAGGTTCGGATAAAATATAATTATTACATAAATACGCCAATAGCGATATATAACAATGCCCCATTGGTTGACCATATATACAACACAGCGGAATCAATCCAAAATATAACAGCCACTCCTAATTAGCTATCTGTCAGCCACCTGCTCGTCATCAAAAACTTTATTCTCCAACTTACTAAACTTGTAAACCTCAACCCTCAGCCTACTCAAATCAATTTTGAGCACCCGAGAGTTTAAGGATAAAACATAAACTTCGAGTCAGACATAAAGCCTGGTGGGAATAATACTATACATCTTGGTTATCTGATATTAAGTGAGACCCCACCGCTTAGCGGAACGGGTTTCCCCTCACTAATATCCTATTAAAATATATATTTTGCAAATTATAATCCTACAACCAAAACTGGTTAAATCTGTAAAACAATATCATGAATATGTATATATCGGTTATCGAATGGACTATCTGTCCAAACACTATTGTTTTGTTTGGCTAACAACTAACCCTTGGTTGACTTGGGCCTACTAGACAAAATGATAAATATGATCTAACAACTGTTAGATACTGGACGGTCTGTCCCTAACTTACTTCTCCAAGGGTCTCTTGATCTTAATGGTTTTGCAGGCTCACCAATAACCTTTTTCTTCTCTGCACATATATTACTTTCTGTGTGTAACCATCATTTAAGTCTATCTAACTAAGCCCTTCACACTGGAATTGGACTAAAATTAGCTTGGGGCTAAAGCTAATTTATAGGGCGCGACCTGACACCAGTCCCATCTGGTCTTCTATATCTGAGTCATTTTTCTTAGGGTTAACTACCCTTTAAAATTTTCCTTGAGAACCTTTTCAAAATGATTTAAACCTTTAAATCATACTTATACAAGGAAAATACATTCTTTGATTTATTCTAAGTTATTTTCCATGTTACATATTCTTTACACAAAACCTTGTTGATGAAAACGTTTAAACTTTTGAAAGTATCCCTTCCGAAACCATTGAAAGTACCCCTTTCGAAACACAGTAAAACCCTTCTTTATAACATGCGCCGAACGACCAAAATCTTCCTTTCGAAACCATTCACATAAACCTTTCAAAACCATTCCTTCGAAAGCCATAAAACCATAGACATCCACTTTAAAACACTTAAACATTGCCTTTCGAAACCATTGGAAAACCTTTCCTTTTAGACCTTTCGAAACCACCCCTTAGTAACCTTTCTTTAAAACCATTCGAAAGCATCAAAACATCAAGCCTTTCGAAAGCATTTGGGTTCAATTTATAACATGTGGAAACACCTTTCGAAACCATTTGGGTTCTACCTGTTATAGGGCAAAAGGGTCATTAAAACATTTAAGTCGAAAGCATCTCTTTCGAAAGCATTTCCTAAGTAAAGAAGTGATGGTGTCGAAACCATCCCTTCGAAAGCATTGGAGGAGCGGCTTGGTTTTGAACACAAGGTAACCCTTTCAAACCCAATCTGGGTCGAAAGGTAAAAAGCGGTAGTCAGGGGTTTCGACCTAGTCGAAAGAAGTTACTTAGAAACAAAAGAGCAACCTCTTAAAACCATTCTTTTAAAACCATTTGACCTGGTCGAAAGCAAACCAAGTCGAAAGCACTTTCTTTGAAAGCAAACCAGGTGCAGTTTCAATTTAAAACAAAGCATGCTTCGATCCCCTCAGAATCTTTGGTTTCGACCCAGTACCTTCCGCCTACATCCAATTCACTATGTACCAGGTATCGATACCATGTGCATTGTTTCGATGGAGTCGGAGGCGGAGGTAAGGAGTTGGAAGCCTGGTGCCAAAAGCATTGAAACAAGAAAAAGCATGTAGATTTGACTTTTTAGACTATTTCTTTGTACCTAACCCACCTCGTTTGTCGAATTATGATTGGTTGCAAAATTTTCTTTTCTAAAAGTACTGCCAATTTTTAGAAATAACAATTTGGATTATTTACAAAATACCCCTTCTCCATTTTATAAATATATAAAACATTTAAGTCCCATATCTTAAATAATTTTATATATCCATTAAAACACTTAGAATAATTCTTCAAAAATTCCAAAAAATCATTTTTAATATGTTTTCTAACATATATAAATTTTAGATCCTAAGCAAATATAATTTGGTCGTAATTAATTTTAAACCCAAATTAGCATTTTCTTCACTAGAAAATTCATATAAAATCCACATTAATTCAGAAAATTATAAAAATTGAAACCCATTTCCAAATTATTGTTTCTAATCTAATTTTAAATTCGCAAGGCAATTGGATGTCATATAATAGGGTTTTCATATCAAAACATATCAAAATTTTTATGTGAATTAGCATAAATCATCAACAACATATAGATATACAATTTTTTTTTTTGGAACTAGGGAAACCTGGTCAATCACTACCGACATGCGATTCCTGAACAGTAAACCTAGGGAATAGATGGCTGGCCCGCCACAACCACTATTCCAGGCTAGCTAGACCTTTCGGTTGACTTGGAGCGGTAGGCGCGAAAATGAACCTCAAACCTCCCATGTGAAAGGCGTATCTCCTCCCACACAAAGGTGGGACTCGAACCTCGAACCTCACACTTGGGAGGCGTATCACCCCACCACCCCGCCACAAGCCCGCGGACATAGATATACAATTTTATCATCCAAAACATGGCAAAACATTTGCAAATAATTCGGATTTTATGCTAAAAACCGAAAAGCATTAAAAACTTGAGATGTAGTCATTATTCACCTTAGCTTTGTGATTAAAGATGTGAGATTTGATCTTGATTAAGTGATTTGATTCTTCCTCTTTAATTCTTCTTCTTTGCTCTTCCAAATGGTGGCCGGCCTTAGCTCTATTTTTGTTTATGAAAATAGAATGAACATCTAGAATGAATTCCTAAGGGGTTTAGGGTATAAAGATGTGTTTATTACAATTTTGCCCCTTATCTATTTCATTTTTATTCTTTAGTTGATTGTTTACATGGCACGGCTACCTCTTATTTAATCACAAATCTCAATCCATTAATCAACTTACATTATTTTACTTTATTAAACTAATTAAATATCCTAAATAATGTTACTAAAAATATAGGGTGTTAGTATGTTACAGACTCCCCTCCGTAAAGAATTTCGTCCTCGAAATTACGATAAGGTACACATCAAAACAATCAAAGGTAAAACATACCATTAAACAAATCAGGATAAGTATCTCTTATCCTATTCTCAGTCTCCCAAGTACAATCTCTGTCATCGTCGCTCTACTGGACTTTAACTAATCTGACTGTCTTGTTCCTCAACTTCTTCTCATCTCTCGCGACTACGCGAACTGGCTTTCTAACTATAGTCAAATTCGGCACTACGACTAAGTCATCTAACACGGTCGGTGATATAGTAGTATCCGGATCTCGAATACACTTTCTTAGATGAGAAACATGGAAAACATCGTGAACTCCTGCCAAACTGCTCGGTAACTCTACTCTATACGTGAGTTTCCCGATCCTCTCAATAATAGGAAATGGTCCAACGAATCTCGGTGCCCACTTCCCTGATTTTCCAAAACGAATCACACCCTTCAACGGCGACACCTTAATGAAAACATGTTCTCCAACAGAAAACTCTAAGTCTTTCCGTCTTTTATCTGCATAACTCTTCTGCCTAGATTGAGCTTCCTTCATTCTAGCTCGAACTAACTCAACCTTTTCTGCAGCTTCTCTAACCAAATCCGGACCAAGAACCAACCTATCCAAGAACCAACCTATCCAAGGTCTCTAACCAACAAACTGGAGATTTGAATGGCCTTCCATACAAAGCTTCAAATGGTGCCATCCCTATACTAGGCTGATAACTATTGTTATATGAAAATTCGACTATATGTAAATGGTCTTCCCATGACCCCCCAAAATCTAGCACACAAGCCCGTAACAAATCCTCCAAGGCTTTGTTAACTCTCTCCATTTGCCCATCAGTCTGTGGATGCTAAGAGGTACTCATCTTGAGCTTGATACCTAAGGTATCCTGTAGAATCTTCCAAAACTCGCTTGTGAATAAAGAATTTCTATCACTCACTATACTACTAGGAATTCCGTGTAGTCTAACCACATTCTTCATAAACAACTTCGCTAACACAGGCGCCGTTCTGGTTGACTTAATTGGAATGAAATGGGCACTTTTGGTCAATCTATCCACTATGACCCATATACTTTCATTTCCTTTATTTGACCTCGGCAACCCGTTTATAAAATCCATTGAAATGGAATCCAATTTCCACACTGGAATGTCCAAAGGTTGAAGCAACCCACTTGGCTTCAGAAGTTTGGCTTTTACCTATTGACAGTTCAAACACTGCTTCACCCATATGCCTACATCCCCCTTCATACCTTCCTAGAAGAAACTTCTCTTCATGTCCTGATGCATCTTAGTTCCTCCCGGATGAATAGTGATCTTCGAACGATGGCATTCCTCCAAAACTTCCTTCCTAATGTTTCCCACATTCATAACACACAATTGTCCTTTCTTTCTCAACCATCTATTCTGGTCAAGGCCAAAATCCTTTAAGTTATCGCTCTCCGTTCCATCTCTCAACTTTCTGATCCGTTCAGCCAACACTGGATCCTTTAGCTGTTTAGAAGCAACCTTTTCGATCATAACTGGTCGAACTTCCAAACATGATAGCAAAGCAGTTCTTGTATTTGAACTACTCCTAGTTCTCCAATGTACTCTACAAGTCGCTAATGCTTCCAAATCTTTCCACTCAACTATCATCGCTAACACCACATTCTGATGTTTTCTGCTAAGTGCATCTGCAACCTTGTTGCCTTTCTCAGGTGTGTATTCAATACCGAAATCATAAGCAGCTAAGAACTTGAACCATCTCTGCCGTCTCATGTTCATCTCCTTCTGAGAGAACAAATACTTCAAAGACTTATGATCCATATACAACTCAAAATTTTCTCCCAAAAGATAATGTCTCCACATCTTCAGTGCAAAAATTAAAGCAGCTAACTCCAAGTCATGGGTTGGGTATCTGACTTCATGCGGCCTAAGCTATCGAGAAGCATAGGCAATCACTCTACCCCTCTGCATTAATACAGCTCCTAACCCAGTCCCACATGCATCCATGTACACCACCAAATCCTAATTCCTTTCTGGAACAACCAACACAGGTGTATTAGTCAATAAGTGTTTCAACTTCTGGAATGCCTCCTCACACTTACCGGTCCAAACGAACTTCACATCCTTTCGAGTTAGCTTGGTCATCGGTGCCGCTATCCACCAAAAATCCTTAATAAACCTCCGATAGTAACCAGCCAATCCTAGAAAACTTCTTATCTCAGTCACTGTTTCTGGTCTCTTCCAACTATTCACGGCCTCGATCTTAGCTGGATCCACTGATAACCCATTCTCTGAAACTACATGGCCAAGAAACTTCACTTCCTTCCAGAAATGGCATTTCGAGAACTTTGCCTTCAGCTGATGCTGCCTCAACGTTTCAAGCACTACTCTAAGATGAACTTCATGCTCTCTTTCATCCTTAGAGTACACCAAAATATCATCTATGAAAACCAATACGAACCTATCCAGGTGCTCCCAGAAAATCCGGTTCATCAAATCTACAAAGAAAGCTGGTGCATTAGTCAGTCCGAATGGCATCACTAATCATTCGTACGATCCATATCTGGTTCTAAACGCCGTCAAAGGAATACTATCCTCAGCCACTCTAAGCTGATGGAAACCTATAGCTAAATCCAACTGCGAAAATATCTTGGCTCCACTCAACTGAACGAACAAATAGTCAATCCTAGGCAACAGATATCGATTCTTTATCATTTTCTTGTTTAACTTATGATAATCGATACATAACCTTAACGATCCGTCTGGCTTCTTAGAAAACACTATGGCTGCTCCCCAAGGTGAACTACTAGGTCTGATGAAATCTTTCCTTCGAAATCCATCAACTACACCTTAAGCTCCCTTATTTCGGTAGGTGTCATCCTGCTTGGCGGTCTACTTACTGGTTCTGCCCTAGGCACCAAATCTATCTGAAACTCAACGACCCATTTCGGTTTCAATCCTCCTACGGGTTCAAAGATATCCGCGAATTCTCTAACCATGAAAACTCGGCTCAACTCATCTTCCAACTCCACAACACCCAAAAAAGCATTCACCTCATAGCTAGGGTTTTCTAAGGTATATACAATCCGCTCCCTATAGTTTGGGTGTCTGAGTGATATTTTCCCATCATGGAAAAATATCCTAGCATTGTACTTACTTAACCAATCCATACCCAAAATAATTCCGAATCCTACGAAATCAAACACATGCAAACTGCAAACAAAAGTATGACCTAACTAGTCAAACTCTAGGTGGTCACATCTCATCCCAAGTGTTGCATACCCTCCTATCGGATTTGCAACCCTTAAGGAAGCAAATAGGTATATGGGTTCTAGGTTAAGCTTATCTACCAAACAATGAAATACAAAAAAATGCGATGCACCGGTATCAAACAGAACGCTAACAGACATACCATGGATCTAAAGGCTACCTCCCAACACTGCCTTCCCTTTCTCCTGCGCTGTTGGCTTCGAAGTAGCAGCCTCCAATGCAAATACCTTTCTCCTTCCATCCTCAGCAGACTCTTTGCATTGATTCTTATAATGACCAATCGGATCGCAGTTGAAGCACATGATATTCTTCTTCCCATTCACCTTCTTTGCCTCTCAAGAATGACATTCATTAGCAAAATGCCCCTTCTTGTTGCATTTGAAGCAAACAACCTCAGACTTTCCCTTCTTCACGGCTCCACCCTACTGGGCTCCCTTTTTAGGAAAGAACTTCCTTTTCTGACTCTGCCCCACTTGGACCTTCTTTGCCTTATTCTTTTCTACAGAAGCAATAATTTCCTCGTGTCTTAGACCCATCTCTACTACAACATCACAAGGATCCCTGATATGAGCTAATTCAGGCTTCAACCCCATAATGAACTTCTCGTTTCCCTTAATTACGGTATCCATAGTGGCATGACCATATCTTGCCAACTCCTCAAACCTCATAGCATACTCTAACACAGTCATCTCTCCATACTCTAACTCAACAAACTTTCTGAGCAAGGTAGACTTTGCCATCACAGACATGAATCTCTCCTCGAATCTCCTCTTAAACTAAGCCCATGGCATTGTTCCTTCATCCACTCAAACCGTCACACTATTCCACTGGTATAAAGCTGCTCCTTGAAGCTTCCTTGAAGCGAGCCTTCTTTTCTGCTCATCACTGATCTCTAAATCTGTGAAAATCCTCTCATAGTGCAGCATCCAGTTCCCCACTTCTATGGAACCTTCAGTCCCAACGAATGGTTTTCCTCCCAACCTAGCATAGTCCCTACTCATAGCAGCATAATTGTTGACTACTAAAGCTTCCTGGACTCCTCCTTCAACTACTCCAGCAGCAAATTCCGCTTGCATCATATTCATGAAAAATTGATACATGGCTCTCATGTCAACTTGCGAGACTTCAACACCAATATTTCCAGCTCGTGCCTGACCTTAGTTCCTTCTAGTATTAGGTCTGGCATTTCCATCTGTAGTGGTGCTTCCTCCTCCCACATTATCTCTTCGAGAATCTATATCTACATTCGAACCTTCGTGAGATACAGAAAAATAACCTAATAGCGATAGGAGACTTGAGATAAAGCGCATATTTATATATGGCAAATACAAGTACATAATTATAGTGTTATCCCATACCCTAATCTTATCTCTAATTCCTAAGAAATATGTTTTCAAAAATTATTTTTAGTTAAAGTTTTCCATAGACCTATGCTTTGATACCAAGTTATAACATCCCCTATCAAGAGGCCCGGAGCTAAGCGCTACAGATACTGCAATCATCCATAGTATTAACTTCCGACGACTAAATACGGCTATGTTAACGGTTTCCATAATATCAGAAGCACTTGAGTTATGAAACAAAATCACAGATTTCAAAAACATTATTTTACCGATTACATTTCCAAAACCTGTTCCATATTCAAATTACATAATCTCATCGCTTTCCCAAGTTCGGATAAAATATAATTTTTACATAAATACGCTAAGAGCAACATACGACGATGCCCCCTTGGTTGACCAGAGTACTATATATACAATACAGTGGAATCAATCAAAAATATTCCAGCAACTCCTAATTAGCTATCCGTCAGCCATCTGCTCGTCACCAGAAACTTTATACTCCAACCTAATAAACCTGTAAACCTCAACCCTTAGCTTACTCAAATCAATTTTGAGCACCCGAGAGTTTAAGGAGAAAACATAAACTTTGAGTCAGACATAAAGACTGGTGTGAATAATACAATACATCTCGGTTATCTGATATTAAGTGAGACCATGCCACTTAGCGGAACGGGTTTCCCCTCACTAATATCCTTTTAAAACATATCTTTTGCAAATTATAATCCAACAACTAAAACTGGTTAAATGTGTAAAACAATATCATGAATATGTATATATTTGGACTATCTGCCCAAACACTGTTGTTTTGTTTGGATAACTACTAACCTATTTATCGAATGGACTATCTGTCCAAACACAGTAGTTTTGTTTGGCTAACTACTAACCCTTGGCTGACTCGGGCCTACCAGACAAAATAATAAATATGATCTAACAATGGTAAGATAAGTCTTCTGGACGGTCCGTCCCTAACTTACTTCTCCAAGGGTCTCCTGATCCTAATGGTTTTGCGGGCTCACCAATAACCTTTTTCTTCTCTGCACATATATTCCTTTCTTGTGTAACCATCATTTAAGTCTATTTGACTATGCCCTACACACTGGAATTTGGACTAAAATTAGCTTGGGGCTAAAGCTAATGTATACGGTGCGACCCTACACCGGTCCCATCTGGTCTTCTATATCTGAGTCATTTTTCTTAGGGTTAACTACCCTTTAAAATTTTCCTTGAAAACCTTTTCAAAATGATTTAAACCTTTAGATCATACTTATACAAGGAAAATACATTCTTTCCTTTACTCTAAGTTATTTTCCATGTTACATATTCTTTACTCAAAGCCTTGTTGATGAAAATGTTTAAACTTTCAAAAGTATCCCTTCCAAAACCATTGAAAGTACCCCTTTCAAAACCAAGTAAAACCCTTCTTTATAACATAGGCCGAAAGGCCAAAACCTTCCTTTCAAAACCATTCATATAAACCTTTCGAAACCATTGAAAAACCATTCCTTCGAAAGCCATAAAACCTTAGACATCCTCTTTAATACACTTAAACATTGCCTTTCGAAACCATTGGAAAACCTTTCCTTTTAGACCTTTCAAAACCATTGGGGAACCACCCCTTAGAAACCTTTCGAAGCACCAAAACATCAAGCCTTTCGAAAGCATTTGGGTTCAATTAATAACATGTGGAAACACCTTTCGAAACCATTAAAACTATCTCTTTCGGAACCATTTGGGTTCTACCTTTTATAGAGCAAAAGGGATATTAAAACATTTAAGTCGAAAGCATCTCTTTCAAAAGCATTTCCTAAGTAAAGAAGTGATGGTGTCGAAACCATCCCTTCGAAAGCATTGGAGAAGCGGCTTGGTTTTGAAAACAAGGCAACCCTTTCGAAACCAATCTGGCTCGAAAGGTAAAAAGCGGCAGTCAGGGGTTTCGACCTAGTCGAAAGCAGTTACTTAAAAAAAGCGCAACCTCTTAAAACCATTCTTTTAAAACCATTTGACCTAGTCAAAAGCAAACCATGTCGAAAGCACTTCCTTCGAAAGTAAAGCAGGAGCATTTTCAATTTAAAACAAGGCATGCTTCGATCCCCTCGAAACCTTTTGTTTCGATCCAGTACCTTCCGTCTATATCCAATTCACTACTACCAGGTATTTGATACCAT
Organism: Allium fistulosum; assembly: GCA_030737815.1. Classification (NCBI taxonomy): domain Eukaryota; kingdom Viridiplantae; phylum Streptophyta; class Magnoliopsida; order Asparagales; family Amaryllidaceae; genus Allium; species Allium fistulosum. The sequence goes on along the minus strand of CM060907.1, from coordinate 981,339,809 downwards.
GTGCATTAGTTTTGATGGAGTCGAAGGCAGAGGTAAGGAGTTGGAAGCCTGGTGCCGAAAGCATTAAAACTAGAAAAAGCATGTAGATTTGACTTTTTAAACCATTTCTTTGTAAAATTATGATTGGTTGCAAAATTTTCTTTTCTAAAAGTACTGCCAATTTTTAGAATTAACAATTTGGATTATTTACAAAATAGCCCTTCTCCTTTTTATAAATATATAAAACATTTAAGTCCCAAACCTTAAATAATTTTATATATCCATTAAAACACTTAGGAAAATTCTACAAAAATTCCAAAAAATCGGTTTTAATACGTTTTCTAACATATATAAATTTCAGATCCTAAGCCAATATAATTTGGCCGTAATTAATTTTAAACCCAAATTAGCATTTTCTTCACTAGAAAATTCATACGAAATCCACATTAATTTAGAAAATTATATAAATTGAAACCCATTTCCAAATTATTGTTTCTAATCTAAATTTAAATTCACAAGGCAATTGGACGTCATATAATAGGGTGTTCATATCAAAACATATCATAAAATTTATGTGAATTAGCATAAATCATCAACAACATATAGATATACAATTTTATCACCCAAAACATGGCAAAACATTTGCAAATAACTCGGATTTTATGCTAAAAACCGAAAACCATTAAAAACTTGAGATGTAGTCATTATTCACCTTAGCTTTGTGATTAAAGATGTGAGATTTGATCTTGATTAAGTGATTTGATTCTTCCTCTTTAATTCTTCTTCTTTGCTCTTCCTAATGGTGGCCGGCCTTAGCTCTATTTTTGTTTGTGAAAATAGAATGAACGTGTAGAATGAACTCCTAAGGGGTTTAGGTTATAAGGATGTGTTTATTCCTCTTTTGCCCCTTATCTATTTCATTTTTATTCTTTAGTTCATTGTTTACATGGCATGGCTACCTCTTATTTAATCACAAATCTCAATCCGTTAATCAACTTACATTATTTTATTTAATTTAAATAATTAAATATCCTAAATAATGTTACTAAAAATATGGGGTGTTACATGTAGTCATCACCAAAATTATTTTCAAGTGATAGAAGTGAGTTCAGTACATTCAAACATACTTTTGGGACTTAACCAAAATCATTTTCAAAGCGGTATCAAATACTTCCTGTAATAGTACCGAGTAAATTAATCTTACTTTCATAAACCAGTTCCCAAAATATTTAGTTTAAAATCCATAGAAAATATACGAATAGATCGTGTGACACTAAAATGATACTAAGCAAATGGGAGACCCCCTTATTATGAAGGGTAATACTTAAGTGAAATGCTTACCAACCGAACACATCTCTCTTCCATTTTTAATCGCTTTCGAGACATTTGAACTAGATATCATAAAAATACTTTGTTCTCGAATTGTTATCCCAACTTTTGGCAAAGTCGAGATACCCAAAGATTAACTGAAAATCAATGATTATTAGTCATGAACATCGATTGTGCATCGCAGGTTCACCATGGATATCGATGAATTTTGTCCGAGTCCGGATCGGGCTGCAACTGATAAGACATGTCAAGCAAGGCCAGATGAAACAACGTTCCAAATTTCGAGTCAATCCGAGTTCGTATGCTCAAAATACGAAGGTTGCAAGGTTAAGGAAATATGTTGTTCATTGTATTCGAATCGACCAAGATTCGAATCCATCACCATGAAGGCCTTCGAATCGACAGAGCACGACCCCACTTCGAATCCATTGGTGAAGCTCGTGTTCGAATCCATAAAAGTCGACTCCATCGACTTCGTACCCATCGAGTTCGCTCCTGTTCGAATCGATGGCACTCCTGTCCTCGAATCCATAAAGAGAAGGAGCTTCGAATCCAGGAGGCGTAGCCTTGCTTCGAATCCAGGAAGTGTAGCTCATTTTTGAATCCATCCAGCAGGAATAACTTCGAATCGAATGAATACAGCATAGCAAACTCGATTCGAACGAACGTACCTAGATCGATTCGAATAAGACCTTCGCTCATTCGATTTGAAGAGGGATGTCTTCGAATCCACTACCACGAATCTACCCAGTCAAAGCGGCGAAGAACATGGAGTCGACCCAGTCAGTCCGGAGAGAGAAGCGGATCGATACGAGGCATGCGCACCACGCCATTGTCTTCGCGTGCAGGAGGATCGATTTGAACGAATCGATTCGAACTAGATCGATTCGAACCAGGCTAGTCAACCAGAAATGCAACCTTGAATCGATCATAACTTTAGATCTACACATCCAAATGCTATGAAATTTTCAGAGAAGCTTGAGCACATGTTGAAGAATGTCCACACCAAATTTCAGCTTGATTGGACAATTTCTTGATCGATTCGAACCTAGGGTCGAATCGATCCCGGTGTGGGCCCGGATTTCCATAAAGCGGGCATGTGGGCCCCCTGACGTACCAGAACTGGTCTCCCTTCATTTTAGGCGAAATATCAGCCTCCTACACCTATAAATAGAGCCCCTGGTCATTCAGAAAAGTGGTCGGACAATTCTAAGTACTAAAGAGCGCCCAGATTCTGCCAGATTTACTCCAGAACACCACCGCTGCTTTAGATTGACACTTAGCATTTAAATTCAGTTGTACTACAGTATAAAGAATTGTAATCTTCAAGTATCAAGCAATAAAATCATCAAACCTTGAAGTGGACGTAGGCCGGAGATAGCCGAACCACTATAAATTGTGTGTCACTGTTCATTATTTCTTGATTGCTGCTTGTTACTTGCTTAGATCTGTGATTTGTGTGTGAATACTGTTGATTCGTATTCATACGCTGGTGCTTTCACTACACTTGGGGTTTGTGACCATTTTTGGTGCAAACACTTTGGTGCTTTCACTGAGAAGAACTAGCACCCGCTACACCAGATTCAGAGTTTAGACTTGAAATTTTAAGGGTTCAGATTTGACTCTACAATGACTCGACAAACTAGACAAAGAGCTGAGAGGAGCCAACAGGCAGGAAGTCAGGAGGCATCCTCTGGCGCTGGAGAAGGACAAGCTTCGATCTACATTACTAGAGATGAGATGGAGGCTATGAATAACCTAATGCAGGAAAGGATGATGAAAAGCCAACAAGAGATGCTGCAGAATTTCTTCGAGCAAATGAGAGCTACATGGACACAGAACCCTGGACCAGCTACAGCGGTTGTGAATACAGAACCAGAAGGCAATCAACAAGGGCTTGGGGGCAGGCCCGCAGGATCCAACGCAGAAGTACCTTTGGAAGGAGCTCAACCGGCTAGGGCCAACACAAATGCTAACGAGCCGCCCGAAGAGTACGTACCAGAATTCCCTACGAGGCTCGGAGGGCAAGACCGAGACATGACAAGGGGGCAACCCCTAGATGGAGATGAAAGAATGATTGGCCTAGTGAGATGACTCATGAGAGGAGGGTTGTCAGGAGGAGGATTGGAAGAAGTTAGTCGGAGTCCGTTCGCTTCGAATATCAGGAATGCAAGGAACCCTCCGAAGTTCAAACTACCAACGCTGAATCCTTATGACGGAAAGTCAGACCCGACCATGCATATCACCAGATATATCAGACACATGGAAGTGCTGGGAGCATCTGAGGAAGTGATGGCACGATGTTTCCCCTTATTCTTATCAGATTTGGCTGCTCTTTGGTTTAGGCAGCTAGAAACCGGATCAATCAGGACATGGGACGAGCTTGTGGATTGCTTCATGAAGCAGTTTAGGGTTCACGTGACGCGACCTAAGAGCGTGATGACTTTGGCATCAATAAAACAAAGGACGGGAGAGTCCATAAAAGATTTTTTGTTACGATTTAATGCGACGGTGACTTCTGTAGATCGCCCGGACCCATCGATGATTTTGATGGCGGCAGTGGCAGGAGTTGGAGAAGGCACCGAATTCAAAGACTCTTTGACTAAAGATCCACCGCAAGATCTTGGAGAGTTTTTCCATGAAGCTGAAAAATTCATTCGATTAGAGGAATCACGAGCCGAGAGGCAGGAAATAAATGTTGCACAAGGCGAAGGAACCGCCAGGGAACAGTCCAGGGCAGACAAAGGAAAGAGAAAGCAGGATGACGCATATGATGGTCCTGATAAACGGAAGAAATTCCGAGAGCCCAGATTCAGGCAATACACAGACTTGGTGGCAGGACTGGAACGAATTTACACCGAAACTCGGGGGCAACTCCCCTATCGAAAACCACCCAGGAGAGATCCCACGGAGCGGGAACGTAGGACTGGAAAGTACTGCCTATTCCATGAGCTGGATGGGCACACTACCGATGAATGCCGCCACCTGAAGGATGAGGTGGAAGAACATGCCAGGAGTGGTAGATTGCCGCAGTATGTCAGAGAACGTACGACGGCGGTTAGACCCGAACAACTACCGCCTCAACCAAACAGGAATGATCCTGGATCGGGATCACGACTCGTCATCAACTGATTGTGATGGCAAGGGCCAAGTTCAAGATTTGGACTCTGGTCGATTAGTTTTCTTAGATTTGATTTCCAAAATAAAACGGCTATCCCACTTACTCATGTACGGGAACCGGAGAGATCCCTAGGCATGCTTTGAGATGGAAATAGACCGCTCCGCCCGGAGAGGCATTATCTTGTTTTTCCTGGTGTTTGAGATTGAACATCTAGGATTTGAATTTAATAAAGAAACACTTATTAAAATAAACCTTTGACCAGAGAGTTAAAGGATAAACATTAAATATCAATATAAACATGATCGCTTTATGATCCTACCCGGAGAGGCAGGGTCCGGAGTGCAAGAAGTGAGTTGCTTCGCCGGAGAGCGACAGGATCAACTCACTTAAGCATCGTTTCCTATTCACCGGAGAGTGATTGGATCAGGATTCGATAAGAGCCCGGAGAGGCTATGATCGGCCCACGATTTAGGCCAAGACATCGCTTAATGTTCAGATTCACTGAACCGGAGTGCAGGAGGTGAGTCGCTTCGCCGGAGAGCGACAGGATTGACTCACTTAACGTTGTTTCCCCTTCACCGGAGAGTGACAGGATGGGATCCAGCATGAGCCCGGAGAGGCTATGATCGGCCCACGATTTAGGCCATGACATCGCTTAATGTTCAGGTCCACTGAACCGGAGTGCAGGAGGTGAGTCGCTTCGCCGGAGAGCGACAGGATTGACTCACTTAACGTTGTTTCCCCTTCACCGGAGAGTGACAAGATGGGATCCAGCATGAGCCCGGAGAGGCTATGATCGGTCGAGAACGAACAAGACATCGCTTTTACGCCCTAACTGGGGACGGAGTGTAATGGGTAGAAAGCAACATCGGAGTGCAATAGGATCTTTCTATTCGATCGCTAAGTCTGGAATGGGCTCGGCAAGGGTCCGGAGTGACCATCGATAATACGGAGAGACGGTAGAATCTCATTCTTAACTTCCACTAAAAGAAATTGATAACAATTCGACTTCGAACAGCCATGGACTTGATTGAAAATGCTATAAGCTATGAGTAAAACATGAACTCACTGCATCCAACTTAAGACTGATCAAAACACGCCTTTTACCAAAAAGGCATGTTTTGGGGGGCAAAATGTTATCCCAACATTTGGCAAAGTCGAGATACCCAAAGATTAACTGAAAATCAATGATTATTAGTCATGAACATCGATTGTGCATCGCAGGTTCACCATGGATATCGATGAATTTTGTCCGAGTCCGGATCGGGCTGCAACTGATAAGACATGTCAAGCAAGGCCAGATGAAACAATGTTCCAAATTTCGAGTCAATCCGAGTTCGTATGCTCAAAATACGAAGGTTGCAAGGTTAAGGAAATATGTTGTTCATTGTATTCGAATCGACCAAGATTCGAATCCATCACCATGAAGGCCTTCGAATCGACAGAGCACGACCCCACTTCAAATCCATTGGTGAAGCTCGTGTTCGAATCCATAAAAGTCGACTCCATCGACTTCGTACCCGTCGAGTTTGCTCCTGTTCGAATCGATGGCACTCCTGTCCTCGAATCCATAAAGAGAAGGAGCTTCGAATCCAGGAGGCGTAGCCTTGCTTCGAATCCAGGAAGTGTAGCTCATTTTCGAATCCATCCAGCAGGAATAACTTCGAATCCAATGAATACAACATAGCAAACTCGATTCGAACGAACGTACCTAGATCGATTCGAATAAGACCTTCGCTCATTCGATTCGAAGAGGGTTGTCTTCGAATCCACTACCACGAATCTACCCAGTCAAAGCAGCGAAGAACATGGAGTCGACCCAGTCAGTCCGGAGAGAGAAGCGGATCGATACGAGGCATGCACACCACGCCATTGTCTTCGCGTGCAGGAGGATCGATTCGAACGAATCGATTCGAACTAGATCGATTCGAACCAGGCTAGTCAACCAGAAATGCAACCTTGAATCGATCATAACTTGAGATCTACACATCCAAATGCTATGAAATTTTCACAGAAGCTTGATCACATGTTGAAGAATGCCCACACCAAATTTCAGCTTGATTGGACAATTTCTTGATCGATTCGAACCTAGGGTCGAATCGATCCCGGTGTGGGCCCGGATTTCCATAAAGCGGGCATGTGGGCCCCTGACGTACCAGAACTGGTCTCCCTTCATTTTAGGCGAAATATCAGCCTCCTACACCTATAAATAGAGCCCCTGGTCATTCAGAAAAGTGGTCGGACAATTCTAAGTACTAAAGAGCGCCCAGATTCTGCCAGATTTACTCCAGAACACCACCGCTGCTTTAGATTGACACTTAGCATTTAAATTCAGTTGTACTACAGTATAAAGAATTGTAATCTTCAAGTATCGAGCAATAAAATCATCAAACCTTGAAGTGGACGTAGGCCGGAGATAGCCGAACCACTATAAATTGTGTGTCACTGTTCATTATTTCTTGATTGCTGCTTGTTACTTGCTTAGATCTGTGATTTGTGTGTGAATACTGTTGATTCGTATTCATACGCTGGTGCTTTCACTACACTTGGGGTTTGTGACCATTTTTGGTGCAAACACGAATCGACTTGTCAATTCTGAGAGCAACCTCGAACTCGAACAAATTTAAAAACTCTTTTCAAAATTTTAGTATTCACAAATACTTTCAAATAATACTGTTATTATTTTTTCAAAAATCTTGAAAACCATTTTCAAAGACATCGGGATTTAAGTTCTCAAAATATTAGTTTAAATCCTCTTTGCTTATAAACCATATTTAGAAAATTTGTACTAAACATCTTTCATTAAAGTTAATTGTTAACACAACATTATCATCAAACACCTTATAGTCAAACTGTGAAACTCAATTCATAAAGTTTTCATTTCAGTGCACCCATAAATACTGTCTACCCTACCCATGCAGTAAAAAATAAACTACTCATAAACCGACTGAGGTAGAATAAGCTTATCAATAAGGGATAACGAATGAAAATCATTAATCCCTGCATTGATTAGACTATACTTACAAGTCATATTTATATGATTAGTTATATATAACAAATACATATACGCTCTCATATGTATAATACACTCAACTCATCCTAGAGCATCACTTACCCTATCGCTAATGAGTTATACCCAACCAAAGCCAATGTTCTCGCATAACCTTCAGCTTTGATACCAGTTGTAACGACCTAGAATTTCGACCCTCAAATTTCAACACTAACACATCTATGACATTCACATGCCGAGCACCCAAGTGCTGAAAAACAGATTGCTAGGGTAAAATAAAAAGAAAAAGAAGTAGAATAAGGAAGAAAGAACAAAACATCAGAATCTCACAGCGGAACGATAACATATAATATCAAATGATAGTACAAAGTTCTACTCTATGATACATAGCATTTCAGAGTTACAATCTAAGTACTATCATTAGCCTGGACAGTTATGATAGCCTATGCTCATAAATGCCGATATATACATACCAGTAGTGCAACAGAAATAGAAATACTATGATAGGTGAAACATCTAGCTCGTCTCTTTGAGCTTCAAAAAATATCCAACTAGAACCTGCCTTTCTCAAACTGCTCGAAAGAGCACTCAAATAATTAAGGGAAAAATAAAACTATGAGTTTGGCAAAAGTCTGGTATGTGAAACTCAAGAAATATATGGCCATGTAACAATACCTTTTGAGACCAACCGAATCATCAGAATTATTTTTCCCTCAAAAGAGCCAAACCATCTAATAAATACATTTGGCGATATAATAGATAATGTCTAGGGTGTAGAACATAAATCAAAAAATAGATGTGCTGCGTATACAACACAAGAATATTAAATGCACAATCAAAACCGCTAAGGTTCATTTGCATGTGGATTTTTATTAGAGGTGCCCTTGGTACGTCGAGAACAGGCCTCCTAACAAGGGTCAGAGATATATTTTCGAGCAGCATATATCTCTATATAATATATACCCCGTATTAAACATAGTTGGTCCATGCCCTAACACGTGGAATCAAGTATCATCGCACTCGCTAGTAATTTGAAAGCATCTCTAGAATAGAGCCGATATATCTCTGGGTTAGCTAAACCCTTTGGCTATGCATCCTACTCTGGTTTTTGTTATTTCCGATGGTGAAGTTATATTCAGCATCTTAACACACGAGACTTCATCGCTCGAACAGATCTTGAATCTCTCCCTAGATTCCAGCTTCTCAAATAGATCTCGAATTTTTATAAGGAGTCCATCATCTTAAAAAAATTTCGAGTCTCTCTTTGGATTCTAGCATAAGTCTTCCAACAAAGGCTAATGTTGTCCTCTCTCCTAGAATCACCCTCAAAATAGACAGTATCACACGATAGCTAACCTCCCCCTTAGATTTAACCTTAGGATACATAGTGCAACTCTATAACATTTTGCTTCACAACCACTTCCAAAACATAGAACATTTATATCGGTTTTGAAGTGGTTACAATTTCGAATCATCTGATATAAGTACACTCCCCCGCATACTGGATGCTTCAAAACTAATCGTTAGATTTTCAGTTAACTTAATTCTGGCTCTTTCAAAAATAAAAATAATAATGCATAAGGATGGAGATCATCTCCTATCTGGACGGATTTCCCTATCTTTTTTCCTAGAAGAGCAAGACGAGTTTACACGTAGGTTATAACATCATCGAAGATAATCGTACCGTATAATTCTCGTGTTTCTTTTAGATATTTCCTAAGTTAATTTTGGTCAAATTCGATAACAATGAGAATAATCATATATGGAAACCGAGTCTCATATACTTATCACATTTTTGACCTTCTCAACTTACACTATCCATCTGTCAAGAGTGAAGCCTGGTAGGTTAGAGCACTGGTTACATCGAAGCCCTACCTAGACACTTTATTATTAACTCTCATAGATAGAACAAGTCTGATTTTTCATCTTTTAGTGCTAAGTATAGGATTAAATACTTTCCATAAACGAGTAAACACACAAAGCACTATTTAGTCACACGAAGCACTATTAAGTCACATAATCGACTTCTAATTTCCTTTTATTTAATTAATTATTTTATTAATTGAAACGTTTTTATCAAATAATTACTTCCTTCAGAAGTAAGCAAACGATGTATAGGAGTCCTCCCCTGGGAATCTCGAATACATACATTCTAAAAGCAAGAAACAACTCCAGCGAATGAGTCTGGGATCTCAAACTGTAAGAATATGTTATGCTTCTATTTGATTGAGTTAGGGGTATGCCCTAGGGATAATTACACAATTTATTACACATATCTAACTCGATAACCAATCTTGTTCGAAATAAAAGGTGTTTTCTTTCTATTATATACTTGATGTAATGTGTTATATTAATTAATTAATTTAATTTGAAGTATTTTTAACATAAAATTCGTAAATGGCATTGTTGCACCCATATTTTCCTAACACTTGTAAAGCTGAATTGATGCAAGCATAGGACCCGAAAGAAATACTTTCACAATAGGAATTAGACTATGAAAGGGAAGCGAGAGCGAAGTCCAGATAATACTGCGCCAAAGTCCAAAGACAGTGGCAAAACATGAGGACTGCGCCTTTCAATTAGGCATAGCTTCAGCATTATAACACTCCGCCAGTAACTTGAGATAGCTGCAAAGTATAGGGACGGATCTGCGATCCCAACACCTACTTCAATGGGTTGAACTGCAACACAACCTTCAAGCTCCAAATATGAAGGTTGTGTTGTGGTTCCAAAAGTAATCTTTAATAAGTTGGAACTGTGGGATCTTTAAGTAACAACAAGATGTAAAGAATGTGCTACAGCCCCAAAAGAATTGCAAATGATATAGAATTGTGGAACAATCCCTGAGGCAATTATATGCAACAGAGGTGCCCTGCAATCTTAAACTAATGTTTAAGTGGCAGGACTGCGCCACAATTTCATATTGACATTCAATAAGGGCGCCCCGCCATCCTTATTTGATGTTGAAATGACATAACATTATCACAATTCGGAAGGATACTACACACAAATACAAGAACTCGAAGGACGGTGCTATAAGGTAATACTGCTCCACAACCATAAGCTAAGTCATGTTCCTTAAAGGAAAGCCAAGAAGCCATGACTTCGCTCTCAAATTCCTAAGACACAACTTAAATGCAAGGGCGACAACACGTTCCTCCATTGATAAGAATAGTTCAGAATAGGTTCAGGCAATATGATCATCCTTCAACGTGGCGGCGCAATCTTACTGATTGAGCCATATGGCTTGGCCACGATTACCCCTAACATTTTGTTTCGTTGTTATTTTGGTGGAACCGTGTAGTACGACTTCAGGAATGACGACATAGTTCGGATGCTATGTAACACTGTCACCCTATGTAATTACGGAGGCGTAGTTCTCAATGGCCCATTCACGATAGCACAGTTCTAGAGTACTTATAACCATGTATTATCTCGTTGATGGAGGCAGTTTCTCATTGCAATGTCATTTACACATGTGTGTAGTTCATTGGCTTGTTGCTTTGTGCAATAATCAGGTCATGGTCTATTCATAATTGGGGTTTCCCACTTCAACAAACTTCCCTCCCAAGTTCAAATTCATTAAATCAAACTACGGTTTCTGCCAAAGGCTACATTAGCAATCCGTATATAGTAAATCGACAAGACAGATGATCAATACGTGGTATAATCCAAAGCCAGAAATAAAAAGAGCGAAAGATTGACGTTGGCGATCTGTGAGAATCTCTATGCACTATAGTTGGATGGGGAATTGTAGCAAGAAAGGGGGGGGGTTTGTTAACTTTACCCTTTTTTGGACACTAAAATCAAAATTGTACTCTTCGCCATTTTTTCACCTGTACTAAGAGTGGAAACGGAAGATAAGGTAATTTTCTCATGGACATTCATTAATATCCAAACAACGTAAATTCTCTATGCCATTTATTACTTTTATTACTTTACTCTTTCTGTTTTTAGTTCTAAAATTAGAATATATTGCTTAACAAATTGGATAGAGACCTTTCATAAGATTTTGAATATTTTCTCTCATAATTGCATAAGAATTATGGAACATAATTACTTCCTTTAAAGTCAATTTTAATATTACTTAATTTTGTTGATTCCCAATCACGTAAGACAACATGCATCATGATTACTTCAAAAAACTACTTGGGTGTTTCTAAGATGAAAAATCTCACTAACAGGTATTTTTTGTGATAGTGGTTATAAAGTGTTGTAACCATAAGTAATTTATCATAATGAAATAAATATATCATTTTTAATATTCCTAGTCAAGATGTATCTAGACTAGATATTGATACATCCATCGAGACTTGAGTACGTAATGCTCTTCAAATATTGGGCAGTGTATTACTTAAGACTGCTGGGGGCACCAATGGGTTATGTACTGATAGTTATTGGATAACTATGGACTGCCTTGCTCGATAGTTTTCTATTGTTTAATATAATTATGGTTAAACGAAAAATATTGATGTGACAAAATTACACAGTTCTCTTAATTTGAGTATACCATTGATCTTCAATATGGAAGCTCCGCTTTGATTATAGCTAAACCATGGCATGATATTCATCGAAAGACTATAGTTGGGTCAAGTGGAAGCACTGAAAGTGAAATACTATTCAAGAGAGGATTCGTCTCCTCGGTTATATGAAATAGTATCATGGTCAACTGAAGTCAACTCAAAGTCAAATTCTCTGGCCAGAGCATTTCGGTTAATAATTATTTTATCATTGAACCAAGGACTTTGTGTTTGGACTATAGAGTTGAATATGGATGATATTGGAATTTTGACCTTTACCAAATTTTATAAGTCCAAAGTGATATAGTTTTAACAAAGAGAATTGGTGTAAATGATAGTCACAATCGGGTAACGTTTAACAAAGTAAAATTGGATTTAACCGAAACCAAGTAAGTGATAAATTTGGCAAAAGTGTCACAACAACTGCTAAGTGACTTCTGAATGTTAATATTTGAGTAGTTCGATATTAATCGTTGACCAAATTTACATCTATGGGTCACACAACCGAAACGTCCAATGCTTCTTGGACCAAATGATTTAGTTAATCTATATTCGTTATAAATAATTAAATTAATCAATATTTATGAAATATTAGTTGTAAAATTTCATTTTGATTTTATGAAAAAATTTAAATTAATATTTTATAAAAATTATAAATATATTAATCAATATACGATATCAATACGCGTTTAAATTAGATTTAAATGCAATATTATTTATTCGGGATTTAAATGAGTTTGAAGCCCATATAGAGGATGTACATTTTGACCATAATAGACAGCAAAGTAATGACCATGAGATGGCTAAAGGGGCTAGGGTTTGAATGGATATGAGGAAAGAAAGGGTAAGAGAAAAATATTGACCTTGATCCTAACATATCTCTTCATTCTCTCCTCTATAAAAGTATCTCGACCCACTCTCATTTCTCACTTTAAGAGAGCCTCCATCTACATTTATTTTTGGCCGAAAATACACTCTACTCCTCCTCTATATTCTAAAGTTCAAATCAAATAAAATAGTTGTTATTCGATAGTTGGTGGTAATCAGTTCAGGAGCTAGCACCATGCTGAATTGGAAACTAGTTCAAGCAGTCGATCTCATCATTTCAAGGTGTACTAATAGGCTTTAGAGATAAGTTAATTTTCCGATTTACAATTATGTTAAAATATTAAGATAATTTATATATCAAATATTATTTGTTAGTTAGGTAATGATTCTACAATATTTATATATCGTCACATTCAGAATGGTTGTTTGTTTATATACTTGTATATAATATATTTTTTATGTACATGGGTTTGATAATAACGACTCAAAATTAAAAAAATAATTGATTTTTTATTATTTAAATTAACTAAAATAAATTATTTAATTATACAATCTTTTTAACTCAAATATTAATTCTTATATAATACAAAATATAGTTCTAAAAAACTATGCAGATAATTTTATACTTAATGGATTTTTGATTAAAATAATTTTATAAATATATATTTATTTTTAAATATTATTTAAATCATTTAATTCTATAAATAAATAATATATATATTATATAAAATATGTTTAAAATTTTATAAATTATATTTACCATTAATAACACTTTCAGTAAATAAAATAAAAAATAATTTTTTATATATAATTTAAATACTTAAATAATATCTTAATTTAATAATTGATTTTAAAATCTATGTTAATTATAAAATAGGTAAATAAAATATCAAAATATCTTCGAAATTTTACCGGAATATTTAAATTTAAATTTTTCTTTCGAAAATATTTTTCTGTTACTTTTTATTAATTTTCGTATGGAAATTAATATATATAAATATTTAATACTTAAAAAAACAAATTTTGCCGTAAGCATTATAATAGGCACATATTTTTGTTTTATATACTTTTAATATATATGTATTTCATTTAAGTATACTTATATATATTCATTATTATTAAATTATTTATAAGATACATACATATATATATATGTATGTATATATATTATACGTTTTTTCAAAAAATGATTTTGATTTTAAATTTTCTATAAAAAAAATACATTAATTTTAGTATAATTTCAAATATATGCGTATGCATATTTATATTTATATTTATATACACACATATATATTTTATAATTTTCATATACATATATTTATTTATATATTTATAAATAATTTCAAAATAAAATATAGATTTATATGTATATGTATATGTATATTTGCAATATTTTGAATACACAAATAAAGTATATAAACATACATTTGACGATGTATTTATATACTAGATGAGCTAACATGTCAGTTGCGTTGTAAATACCAACACTTATACACGAGCATGTTATACCTTGCACGGATTTCTATGTGACATATGCACAGATATATATATATATATATATATCTGTGTGTGTGTGTGTATGATACACATGCATATATATCTGTAATATAATATTAAGTGCATAATATAAAACTATATTATAAATTTAAATAAAATAATGATTTTACTTAAAAATAATTTAGAAATGTTCTAAATAAATTACACTACATAGGCCAATTAAAGATCCAAAATCGTAAAAAAAAATTGAAATTCGCTCATTACTTTCGCTGTGGGCTGGCCCATTTCCAACAATGGTGTTAGAGCCCAATAGTCCATGCGATCTAAATTTGTCATGTTAGAGTTAACTAATTAAGCTCATAGCCTAGATAGCAAGGTGTCTAGAATGGTAGTGTCGAAGGATTGAGTTTGGATAATCAAGTGCTATACTCTACATGGCTACCAGCCTAACTCGAACAGATATGTGAGCCTAGAGGTTGTCCCTAATGGAAAAAGGCCCAATTTGAATTGGGTCTTGGGCTGATATTCAAAATTATTCAAAAATTAAAAGTATAAGATTTTAAATTTAACTATTAAATTTAAATAAAATATATACAAATTACAAATGTTATAATATAATAATAATTTTCAAAATGTTTGAAAATTAATATAAGTTAATTTAAAATTTTATAAAATTTATTAAAGAGATTGATAAAATATACATTAATTAAATAAGTTAATTAATTAATGAATATATACATGTTCTATATATTATGATATATGTTATGCTATTTTAAAATGTTAAATTAACATAAGTATACATGTATATATATAAGTGAATTTCAGAATTAATATAAATTTAATTAAAATTGTGTAACATCCCATATTTTTAGTAACATTATTTAGGATATTTAATTAGCTTAATTAAATAAAATAATGTGTTGATTAAGGGATTGAGATTTCGTTTTAATTAAAGGGTAGCCGTGCCATTAAACCAATGAACTAAAAGAAGAGTTAAAATGAAATAGCGGAGGGGTAAAATAGGAAAGAGGTCACTCTCATACCCTAAACCTTAGCCGTGTATCCCATACACGTTCATTTTCATTTGTTCAAAATTTTAAACTTGAGGCCGGCCTCCATTAACAAGAGCAAGAGGAAAAAAGATAAAGAAAAGCTAAGGAAGAAGCTTAATCAAATCCATTCACATCTCAATCTCTTTAATCTCATAAGCTAAGGTGAATAATGATTACATCTCATGTTTCTTATGATTTCGCTTTTAAGATGAATTCGAACATATTTGCAATGTTTTGCCATGTTTTTGAATGATGGAATGATTATATATACTTGTTGATGATTTATGCTTGTTCATATAGATTTTATGATATGTTTTGATATAAAAACCCTATTAAATGACATCTAAATGCTTTGCAAATTTTTATACAAACCGAAAATGATATTTTAGAGATGAGTTTCAATTTTCAGAATTTTATGAATTTATGTGGATTTTATATGAATATTCGAGTGAAGAAAATATTATTTTGGGTTAGAAATTAATTACGGCCGAATTATATTGGCTTAGGGTCTGAAATTTATATATGTTAGAAAACATATTAAAAGTGATTTTCTAGAATTTTTGTAGAATTTTCCTAAGTGTTTTAATGGATATATAAAATTATTTAAGGTATGGGACTTAAATGGTTTATATATTTATAATAAAAAGGATAAGGGTATTTTGTAAATAATTCAAATTGTTATTTTTGGAAATCGGCAGTACCTTTAGAAAAGAAGAATTTGCAACCAAACACAATTTGACAAATAAGGCAGGTTAGGTACAAAGGAATAGTTTAAAAAGCCAAATCTACATGCTTTTTCCTGTTTTGACGCTTTCAGCACCAGGCTTCCAACTCCTTACCTCCACCTCTGACTCCATCAAAACCAATGCACATGGTATCATATTTCTGGTACGTAGTGAATTGGATGTAGGCAAAAGGTATTAGGTCGAAACCAGGGGTTCCGAAGGGGTTGAAGCGCTACTTTATTTTTAATGAAAATACGCCTGCTTGCTTTCGACTGAATAGCTTTCGACTTGGTTGGTTTTCGTCCAAGTCAAATGGTTTTAAAGAATTGTTTCGAATGGGTTGCGCCTCTTAAAATAACTGCTTTCGACTAGGTCGGGACCTTTGACTACCGCTTTTTTACCTTTCGACCCAGATTGGTTTCGAAAGGGTTACTTTGCTTTTTAAAACTTGGCCACTTCTCCAATGCTTTGGAAGGGATGGTTTCGACACCATCACTTCTTTACTTAGGAATTGCTTTCGAAAGATAGGCTTTCGACTTAAATGGTTATAAGGACCCTTTTTCTCTGTTGAAGGTAGAACCCAAATGGTTTCGAAAGAGGTGGTTTAAATGGTTTTGAAAGGAGTTTTTCCACATGTTTTAGATTGAACCCAAGTGCTTTCGAAAGGAAGATGTTTATAAGGTTTTCATGCTTTCGAAAGGTTTTAAAGAAAGGTTTCTATGGGGTGGTTCCCCAATGGTTTCAAAAGGTTCGAAAGGGTATTTTTTTAACTGTTTTGAAAGTGCTAAAAGGAAGATTTTTCCAGTGGTTTCGAAAGGCAGTTTTAAAGTGTTTTAAAGAAGGATGTCCAAGGCTTTATAGCTTCCGAAGGAAATGTTTTTCAAAGGATTCAAAAGGTTTGTATGAATGTTTTTAAAAGGAAGGTTTTGGCTTTCGACCTAGGTTATAAAGAAAGGTTTTACTTGGTTTTGAAAGGGGTACATTCAATGGATTCGAAAGAGGTACTTTCAAAGGTTTAAATGTTTTCATCAACTATGGTTTGAGTAAAATATATATATAACATGGCAGGTGATTTTGAATAAATCATAGAGTATATGTATTTTCCTTATGTGAGTTAGATTTAAAGGTTTTTAAGGAAAATTTATGGGAAGGTTTCCCTATGTAAAATGACTCAGATATTAGAATACCAGATGGGACTGGTATAGGGTCGCGCCCTATACATTAGCTATTAGCCCCAGCTAATTTAGTCCAAAATTCCAGTGTGTAGGGATTTGTCACAGGTAAGACTAAAAATATGGTTACACACAGAAGGGAATATATGTTTATATACAGATAGGTTATTGGTGAGCCCGCAAAACCATTATGATCAGGTGACCCTGGGAGATGTTAAGTTAAAGACAGGCCATACAGAAGAGAAGTATTTAACATATAGTTAAGGACAGACCGTCCAGAGGAAGAGGTGTCTAACAGATGTTAGACTATTTTGATTATATTGTCTGGTAGGCCCGAGTCAGCCAAAGGTTAGTAGTTAGCCAAACAAAACTATAGTGTTCGGACAGATAGTCCATTTGTTACTTGATATGTAAGTTTACATAATAATGCTTTACAGATTTAACCAGTTTTGGTTGCAGGATTATGATTTGCAAAAGATACGTTTTAAATGGATATTATTGAAGGGAAACCCGTTCCGCTAAGCGGCGTGGTCTCACTTAATATCAAATACCGAGATGTATAGTATTATTCACACCAGGCTTTGTGTCTGACTCGAAGTTTATGTTTTCCCCTTAAACTCTCGGGTGCTCAAAATTTATTTGAGTAGGTTGAGGGTTAAGGTTTATAGGTTTTAGTAGGATGACGAATATAGCTTCCGGAGACGAGCAGGTGGCTGACGGTTAGCTAATTAGGAGTTGCAGTTTTATTTTGATGTATTTCCTCTATGTTTGTATTAAGTCGGATATGACTATTTAGTGGCTCTGATCATCCAGAGGGGCATCTTCATATGTCGTTCTTGGCGTATTTATGAAATAATTATTTTATCTGAACCTGAGAAAGCGATGGGATTATGTAATTTGAATATGGAACATGTTTTGAAAATGTAATGTGAAAAGATGTTTTTGAAATCTGTGATTTTGTTTCATATTCATGTGATGCTGATATTATGAATACCATTAACATTACCGTATTTGGTCACCGAAAGTTAATACTATAGATGACTGCGGCATTTGTAGCGCTTAGCTTCGGGCCTCCAGATAGGGGATGTTACAAATTGTTTAGTTAAATAAATTAATTAAAAGGTTAATTAATTAATAATATACACATATATATTATATATGTGTTATACTATAAAGGTTATAGTGTATAATAAATATTTTTATTAAATGTTATATTAAGATAATATAAAATTAATTAAAATGTTAATTAATTAAAATTAATTAAATAAGATTTAATTAATATAATATTATACATAAGACTACTATATAAGTAATATGAAATACAAAAGTTATATAATAATAAAACTTATACAATATGAATGTATAAATTAAAAGTGGAACATTTAGAAACTCTAAATAGACTAAAGGAATAAATACGTATGTAAATGTACGTATACCATGATTTTCAATGTGTCCGACACTTGAATCACGAGGCTATTTCATAAGAAATACATTATTTCATACGTCGATATCACTCAATGTAATATATTAAAGATTATGAAACTTCAATATAATGTTGTCCGCTACCATATATATTAGTAAATTACTTGCATTCTCCTTAGTTATTGAGCAAACTCAAGCTAAAGATGTTATGTGTAGCATTATTAATATATTGAATAGATGAGATAAGATAACAACATGTATTTGTTTAGCAAACTTAAGGTACATATCCTATACTTAGGCCGTAATGATATGTACGAGTGAATAATTTTATCTCGATTTGTTGAGCTAAATCAAGGTCGAAGTGAAATTGCGACAAGGTACTAAGGGTCAGTAGTTGTATATGATACAACCGATAAGGAGTTATCCATCGTCCATGGAGCTATGACTTATTGAGCAAACTCAAGGTCAGAAATCCAAGATAGACGAGTCCTAACACCCATTAGTGAAGTTGAAAGACTTTTCTGTTTCGACTTAGGGTTTGGAGAAACATAAAATACCATTGGGAGCCTTATTCGGAAAATGAAATTATAACATTTAATCTTTCTAATATTGTAAGAACTTATGTTATATAATGTTATACTAATCTACGTTGATAAACTTGTGCATTTAATATGATTTATAAAATATTTATCAATTAAGATATACAAATGAACTGAATTGAAGATTGACAAATAGAAATATAACATATACTTACTAATAAATGTTTGTTGCATGTTAATGTTTCAATGCCCATGCAAGCGCCTGATTCTACAACTACTAAATACATTCGTAATTTGGTCGCTTATGTGTTTATTTGGTCGAGACCGTGTATTGCATTCTATGAGTTTCGTACTCAAAACCAATACAATACTATGGATATTTGATCCATATAAAATCGCATATAAATGTTACACGGTGAACGATCACAGTTTGTAATGTACAATATTTCGATGAACTTAGTTTATCCAAAATAAGCAAATCTACCATAGTGTGAGATCAAGTGTTCAATTTGATTAATTATAATAAAAGATCATATTGTGTTAAATGTAACACAAGACCAAAACTATAATATAGATCAAAGAAATCGATTGCTGAAATGTTAGTTTGATCAGTTTATGTAAGGCGCATTATATTTGATGTCCTTAAATGTTAAGTATAATCAAATGGATTTTTATAAAGAGTTCATTATGATATTATAGTAAAAGATTTCTTTTGAATGGTTTGACCATTTAGAAAGAATAATGAATGTACAAGAGTAGATGTGATTTAAGGTATAGTTGGGATGAAGAGAGTGAATTGTCACTTCTGCTTCATAAAAAAATATTGGAAATGAGAATTGTAATAATAATGATTGATACTTAACATTGGAATAAGAAATATGATTTCTATTCTGAAATGTATTTTCGTATAGAAAATTATTTTCTATAAGGTTCATTTCTCTGAGTTCAAGATATTTGATCAAAGAACTCTCCACTATTAACTAGTTGCAATATATGAAATAAATATCTATATTAATTGAATGATGGACGTCCGAATTCAGTACACTGTTATACTAATGGCACAAATAATGGGAGCATGCCAGATAGCACTTATTGATTACATCAAGTTATGAAAATTGTTTTTGTAAAACATTGCGATCATAATTTATGAAATAATGACTATTCTTCAACGTCGATTGAAAAATAAACAGTTATATTTCAATGTGAATATTATGAATATTCATTATGAAATAAAACTATAATGTGGTATTTGTTTTCATAACAAAAATGATGCATCGGAAAATACTGAAGTGTCTAAAATTATTTACAATTATTTTGTAGTTATATACTAAGTCATAGTTTTGAGAAATAATTTTTATTATATGGTTATGAATCATATGCTATTGGTTAATTATATCTCAGACAAATAAGGGCGAAGCCCTCATACAATAGAAGCGTCATAAGAGTTAATGAATCTTCCGATTGATACATATAGATGTATACAACCACAAGTCTATTAATAGCAAAATGGTTCCATGTACTTCATCATATTCACACGATGAGTTATCATAGACATGAATATGTGTATTTGATCCGCATATATAAGTCTATGATAAGCTCATAGAATATAAAGGGGAAGTAAATAAAATAACATGCGACGGAAGTAATTCAATTTGATCGAATGGGTAAGCATATTGGAAAGAGTTACATATGGACGTAATATGAATAAAGATACAATATTAAAGGTAAATTCTCCCTATAATACATAATGATGTGTTGATAAGGAGTAAATGAATTTTCTTGGAGGCACGATTAATGATGAGTGAAGTTAAGTTATATTCTTTCTATAAGGTGTGACTTAAGAGTAGTACACAAGGTTAAAATTAATATCATCCAAAGAATAGTTTACAAAACCATATGAAATAAGGGTTTATAAGAAACCCCTATATATCCTATGCTAAGGAGTTGGCAGATTGTGCGAATCAAAAGACTGCACGTAATAATTGTATGCAAGAGGTATTGTATGAATCGTCCCAAGAGAATTTTGGGAATGATAGTCATTAGATGACTAATTTATGTTGTGAACATAAATACATTGTGAACTTATGAAAAATTGGTTTTATATAAGGCAATTCATAAAATGCTTGTGAATGTTCATTTCATAGCACTGAGAAATAATTGTTGTTTCAAGAAGTACCAACTTCTTTAAGAAATTATTGGTATCAAAGGAATTTCGATACGATCCAATGATAAAACATATTACAAAGAATGAAACGAAATTGACCAAGCCTAAATATACACAAATACATTAGAACGTCTAATGAGTATTCTTATACATTACAGATAAACCGTGAGTTTCTTATCAATATCAACAATACATAATCCTCGATTGTTTAATTCAACCATTAAGAGTATTGACTCTATGGTATGGTACAATGCACAAATCCAAAATAGATTCCTAGTCCATTATCAAAATATGATTTTGATAGTTGTATCTGAAGGGATATGATCCATTGGTCGCAAATGTGTCTTTACGAGAAAGACAAATGCATTTGGAATATAGTGAGCCACATTGATAACAATAATACCGTAAATTTCAATTGTTGAAATTAATGTAATAGATTCACCATGTTAGTCCCTGAGGAGTTGGTTTTGATGACAACAACCTTACTTAGAATTAGATTATAAAATATATAATACTAACATTATTGTGTAGATATATATAGATATGTTTGCAGGTACTAAAGAATGAAGAACTGTACAGTATAAAGATTCAAGATCAAAGATTGAAGATATCAAGATTTAAGACTCATGAGTATCAAGAATTTCAAGAGTTCAAGTTTCCAAGATAAGTTATATAGTTAGGAATATTGTTAAAACTCATAGAAAGGCACTGACATCTTAAAATCTATTTTATTCGTGGAATGGAATCCACTTCGTGCTCGTTAAAGGGATGGAACCCTAAGTAGGATGGAACCTACGAAAAATCTAGTGGAACATCTTTTTGTATCCACTTACTTTTATTTCAAAATGATTTTCAAAATATATATAGCTTGTTTTTCAAAATGATTTTAAATATTCTTGTTTAAAAACCAAAATCATCTGTCCTGGTTTTTCAATATATTTTAGCCCCAAAAATATCCTTAGTTTTAAATATCCTTAATTTTAAATATCTTTGATTTTAAATTATTATCCTAATTTTTAAACTACAATTTTGATATTAATATATTTAGCTGTTTTATATATTTATACTTAAGATTTAAATATAAAAGTATAGAAAATTATTATATATATTTTAATATTGTTCTCTATATTTATTTATGTATTATAACTATATACAAGTATATTTTAAAGTTTAAATATAAGTATAATATAATATAGAAATTATTTTCAAAGAAAAACAAATCACCAAAAATATAAGGGCATGTCGACATGGTCACATGTACCCCTGTCGACATGGTGACAGTTAAATTGTTTTTTAAAAGAAGTGTCTATTCACCACATCCCTTCACCAATGGACATGGCTATTGATCTACTATAAATAAAGGGTTTTTTCAACAAATTTTACTTACTTTTGTCTCTGATTTAACTTCTCTTCTTCTTCTCCACTTTCTTATTTACAAATTACACCATTACTCTACCGAAATCAATATCGAATCTAACTAGATAATTTCTGGTTTTGATTCTCTCCACTATCTCTACAAGATCCAAGTGCTAATATGAGTTATAGACTTTTTGTAATCAATCGAGCGAGAGAAGGTGTGATTGTAGCCCTGGAAATCAATTGGGTGAACTTGTTGCCCGGTAAATCAAGTATCTCTACCCAGAGGATTGTGAATATGGAGCAGTGTACCTCGTAGCCTTGAAATCGAGGGTTGTATTTATAAGAATTGTTTTTGAAAGGAAATCTGTACTTGTGTTGCGGGACTGGATGTAGGGTAACTCCGAACCAGTATAAAATCCGGTGTGTTCTTTCCTTTACTGCTTTTACTTTATATTTGCATCTGTGTTTGATTCTGTGTTCATATATGTGTCTGATTAGTGTATACATTGTTAACAAATTAAGATAAACTCAAAAAGATTAACAAATTTCTTAAAACACTATTCACCCCTCCCACTAGTGTTAATTCTAGCCTTAAGATCCTTAATCCGCATTCTAACAATTGGTATCAGAGCTTTGTTTTCAAAAGTTTCATTATCTGAATTTTGAAAAATTTCAAAATGGCTACTAACACTAGTACTGCTATTACCACCAACACTAGTTCATTTGTAGAAGGTCAGTCTACTACCAGACCACCACCTTTTAATGGTAATAACTATGCATATTGGGCATGTAGGATGAAAAAAATATTTACAATCTATAGGACTAGACACTTGGAATGTCACACAAACAGAATATTCTAAACCCACAACTGCTTTTGCTCAGTGGACTGCTGATCAAAAGACTGTTGCACAGAATAATTCTAAAGCTATGAATATCTTGTTTTGTTCACTTGATAGGAATGAATTTAATGGAGTGTCAGTTTGTAAGTCTACATATGAAATCTGGAAAACTTTGCAAGTTACTCATGAAGGAACAAGCAAAGTTAAACAGACAAAAATCTCCATGCTCACAAATCAGTTTCAATTATTCAAAATGAATCCTAATGAGTCTATTCCAGATATGTATAGTAGATTCCAGGATATTGTCCACTCTCTAATATCATTGGGAAAAGTATTCTCTGAAGAAGATCAAGTCAGAAAAATCCTAAACTCTCTTACTCCAGAATGGGATCAAAAGACACTCGCAATCGAAGAAGCAAATGACATCAGCATCTTAAAGATTGAAGAATTGATCGGAAACCTAATGTCGTTTGAAGTTCAAATGCTTGGGAGAAGAGAAAGCAAGGCATCAGAAAAGAAATCAATTGCATTCAATGCACTAACAGAAGGATCAGATTCGGACAGCGATAATGATGAAGAGATTGCTTTTATGACCAAGAATTTTCGGAAATTCCTGAAGTACAGAAAATTGAATAGTTCCAAGGGAAACAACTTTAAGAATTATGGTAATCAGACTACAGTACCAAACTTTATCAAATGCTTCAATTGTGACGAACCAGGTCATATCAAAAGAGACTATCCGCATCCAGATAAGCAAAACCCTCCTACAAACAATGATTCTGCAAAGAAACGGAAACGTGCATTCACTGCTACTCTAGATGACTCTGACTCATCCTCCAGCGACGATGAACAGAAGAAAGATAATTCAAATCTGTGTTTCACAGCAATTCTCGATTTAGTCGATACTGAAGACACGGACTCTGAAAAAGGTACACGTTTACATTACATTGGCTGAAATTGCATGCTTGAATTGATTGATTGATTGGTTGTTTTTGAATTGATGGGTCGTTTGAATTTTAAATTTTTTATTATTTTATTATATTTTTTATTATTATTTTATTATTATTTTTATTTTTAAAAATATTATAATATTTTATGAGTCTTAGTAATATTTCAGATATTATATAGACATTAAAATAATAGATATATATATATATATATAAATATTACATTATATAAAAGTATCTAGTCATCAAAATTTACGGATACCTGTCGACATGGGTCCATCCCAACCTGTCGACATGGTATAGAAAATTTGAAATTCAAAATTTGAATTCAAATGCTTGTATTTTCCTCCACTCTTTCACACCATTCGAGACTCTGAAAGGACACTTTTTGACCAGAGAAACTGTCCATTTAATTTCTATTTATTTACTATCATTTATCTCATCTTTTCACTTAACTTTTCAAATTCAAACTCTTTCTTTATAACTCAAGCTCTCTTCTCTCTACATCAATGGCCTCCTCAAGTACTCCATCAACTATGAGACTCTCCAAAACCTTAAAAGAACACCTCTTTTATGATCCGGAAGCAATCAAAGCCTATATTAGCTATGCTAATTATGGAAAAGTTCATCCCGGAAAGTTTGCAATTTTCGGCGATTTCGCTTCTTATGAAATCGATTCTCTTTGTGTTAGCAACAAAATTTTAAGTCTTGTTGACGATTCTCAAAATGATTTTGTATGCTACCCAAATCTTGTGAAAATGTTTTATGCAAATCTTAATCGTGGCTTTTATCAAGGAAACGATGATGAAATTTGGAGTAGTGTAAAAGGCACTCAAATTGTTTTAAATTGTGAAGTTTTGGGAGCGATTCTAAATTGTAAGTGTACGGGTATGGATCTTTCAAATTTAAATTTTAATGAAAGTGATCGTGAGACTTTCCACCATATTTTTGAAAGTGACGAAAACTTTGATTTTATAAACCGCAATTTTCGTCCAAAAGCAAAAATTGTGAGCCTTCTTTTGCAACACACTTTGACCCCGAGATCGGGAAGTTTTAATAAGCCTACTTCAAGAGTTTGTAAAGCTCTTTTCGCTCTTTTTGGAAACTATGATATTAATTGGGCTCAAGTTATTTTGGATGAATTTCGGCCTAAAAACTTGGAAATGGGAGAAAAGATTTTATATCATGGAATTTACCTTACTAGAATTTTCAACTATTTTGGAGTGAAATTTAAAGGAGAGGAATTCATTTCTAGAAAAGTTTTCAATCATTCCAATATCTCACTTATGAAAATTCCATACATCTTTCAACCTTATGAATCCCTTGTGGAAAAGGAAGAGCGTTTAGCTCACGAAGAAATGGAAGAAGGAGAGGAAGAAGAAGGAGAAGAAGAAGGGGATGAAATGGATATTCAAGAAGAAGAAGAGGAAGGTGAAACATCTCTTGAAAGTATTGATTACACCTCCAAACCAACCAACAAGATGATTATCCAAAACCAAAAGATAATTGTGGAAAATCAACGAACACTTAAGAGATCCGTTGGTAAAAAGTTGGATAAAATGTCTTCTAAGATGAACAAGTTCTTCTCAAAAGTCAGCAAGAAGTTTAACCTTTCATCATCCTCATCATCCTCCAATTAGATCTATCTTTTCATACCTTGTCGTAGTTGTTTAAGTTTGTTTAAAGTTTGAATGTTATTGTATTTCATGTTGTTTAATCCATGTATCATTCCAGTTTGAATTAATGTTGAAGTTCTTTCTGTTATCTAGCTTATTTCATCTCTAGAATAACTGTTAATATAATATATATAAATATATATATACATTTATTCAAAATCAAAAACAAGTCATCAAAACACAGATGACCCTGTCGACAACCCCCAAAGGCACCCTGTCGACATGCTTAAAATCTGAAGTGTCTTTTCATTTTAATTTTTGAATTTTAAATAACCAACTTGTATCTATTCATTTCAAACGAAATTTACACCTATAAATACCTGTTCTCTTCCAGAAATCTTTACTAAAAGTCATTACTTATCTATTCTATCTATATCTCTTCTCTTTTTCACAAAAATGGCCGATCCTATTCACAATTTATCTGAAAATCTTGAAGAAACTCTTAAATCCTTCAAAAATATTCTCTCTCTCATTCTCCGTAATCAGCGTCACTTAGAATTGAGTCAAATGCAGATGATCAAGGAGCAAGAAAGGCATTTCGAAGCAATTCGTTGGATGATTTCCTCCCTGCACAAGGATGATAATGAAGCACATCCTCCCATTTCTCTATCTGTTGATAATGAGAATTAAGATGCCATTAAACAAGACCTTATCTTTGGAGGAGAAGGATGGGTTGATGTTCCTCGTAATATTTGATTAACTTTGTTTAATTTTTGTTTGTTTGCTTGCTTAATTAGGATTTGGTTTGATTTGCTTGAATTTGACTTAGTATGGATTGATATTATGTATTTAAAATATAACATACATATGATTAGTATTAATAATATATGATCTTTTATGTTATCATGATTATCAGTTTAACTATCTATTTTTATATTAAAAACTCCATTATGAATAAATAAATTGTGTTCTCTTATTCGTATATTCTCTTATCTTTTGAATAAATAGTTTAGTAGTTAGGAAAAGTAGTTATTAAGAGTTTAGTTTAAAGTTAAGTATTGATTATGTATGATAACACTATCATTATAATCACAAGTAATGTAGTCTTAGTTTCAGGGGGAGTTATATAGAGTTATATAGTATTATAATTAGGGAGTTATATGGTTTTTGTTGATGACAAAGGGGGAGAAGTATAAAATAGGATAGTTAGGCATAGATTAAGGGGGAGTTATTAGAAGTATTAGGATAGAAGTGATATTTTATAAACAAAGGTTGTCATCATAATAAAGGGGGAGATTGTTAGTCCCTAAGGAGTTGGTTTTGATGACAACAACCTTACTTAGAATTAGATTATAAAATATATAATACTAACATTATTGTGTAGATATATATAGATATGTTTGCAGGTACTAAAGAATGAAGAACTATACAATATAAAGATTCAAAATTAAAGATTGAAGATATCAAGATTCAAGACTCATGAGTATCAAGAATTTCAAGAGTTCAAGTTTCCAAGATAAGTTATATAGTTAGGAATATTGTTAAAACTCATAGAAAGGCACTGACATCTTAAAATTTATTTTATTCGTGGAATGGAATCCACTTCGTGCTCGTTAAAGGGATGGAACCCTAAGTAGGATGGAACCTACGAAAAATCTAGTGGAACATCTTTTTGTATCCACTTACTTTTATTTCAAAATGATTTTCAAAATATATATGGCTTGTTTTTCAAAATGATTTTAAATATTCTTGTTTAAAAACCAAAATCATCTGTCCTGGTTTTTCAATATATTTTAGCCTAAAAAATATCCTTAGTTTTAAAATCCTTAATTTTAAATATCTTTGATTTTAAATTATTATCCTAAGTTTTAAATTACAATTTTGATATTAATATATTTAGCTGTTTTATATATTTATACTTAAGATTTAAATATAAAAGTATAGAAAATTATTATATATATTTTAATATTGTTCTCTATAGTTATTTATGTATTATAACTATATATAAGTATATTTTAAAGTTTAAATATAAGTATAATATAATATAGAAATTATTTTCAAAGAAAAACAAATCACCAAAAAATACAAGGGCATGTCGACATGGTCACAGGTACCCCTGTCGACATGGTGACAGTTAAATTGTTTTTTAAAAGAAGTGTCTATTCGCCACATCCCTTCACCAATGGACATGGCTATTGATCTACTATAAATAAAGGGTGTTTTCAACGAATTTTACTTACTTTTGTCTCTGATTTAACTTCTCTTCTTCTTCTCCACTTTCTTATTTACAAATTACACCATTACTCTGCCGAAATCAATATCGAATCTAACTAGATAATTTCTGGTTTTGATTCTCTCCATTATCTCTACAAGATCCAAGTGCTAATATGAGTTATAGACTTTTTGTAATCAATCGAGCGAGAGAAGGTGTGATTGTAGCCCTGGAAATCAATTGGGTGAACTTGTTGCCCTGTAAATCAAGTATCTCTACCCATAGGATTGTGAATCTGGAGCGGTGTACCTCGTAGCCTTGAAATCGAGGGTTGTATTTGTAAGAATTGTTTTTGAAAGGAAATCTGTACTTGTGTTGCGGGACTGGATGTAGGGTAACTCCGAACCAGTATAAAATCCGGTGTGTTCTTTCCTTTACTGCTTTTACTTTATATTTGCATCTGTGTTTGATTCTGTGTTCATATCTATGTCTGATTAGTGTATACATTGTTAACAAATTAAGATAAACTCAAAAAGATTAACAAATTTCTTAAAACACTATTCACCCCCCCTCTAGTGTTAATTCTAGCCTTAAGATCATTAATCTGCATTCTTACACACCATTCAATGTGCTCAAGTTGGTTCAGATTTTACTCATAAAAAATATCGCACGGTGTGACTTTATGTTTATGTATGCGTTAAAATAGAAAGTTCTAAAAATGATTAAGAGAAAACTATTTACACATAATAACTAAAGTATCTCGAAGTCAATGGGAGTGATATTGAGTTTGTGACTTTTTGGATATGATCCAAGAACAGATATGAAAGTGCCATTTGACAAACATCAAAATTAAATAAGTGTTTTGATATAAATATTAAATAGTATGATTATCAGTCAAAATGCAAAGGAAGTGTGTGTTCATAAGAAAGAATGTTAAAAGGTACATTAATATTTCTAAACTGTATATAAGAACACACTGCTGATTGTTAACGTTGTACTTGTGTTAAAATTAGTTTTAGGCGTTTTACGTTGGATTTGTGAATGACATCTTTTATAGCAAGTATAAAAGATAGTGAGAATGTCTCAAACGATATGCAAGGACACCTTATTAAAATATTAACATGGAACATATAAGGTGGATTTCTTATGTATTGGCAATAGAAATTATCGTACATGTATGTTGTGTATTTGATTCATGAAGCAAATATCCTATCCAAATATATATCACTAAATGATTGTTTGAGGTGTTCTCATGTATTTATGAAATGCTAAAGAATTATTTACAGAAACAACGAACTCCTTTTGAAGGAGTGTTCGGGCTCAAACTTCATAAGTGGTATTGAGTATAATATGTTAATAATAAATTCAAGTTAAGAATCTTTAAGTTGTATATGTTCCAAATAGAAGAGATTGTGGCTGATTCAACAAAAAGGCTAGGTACATTGACTTGAATACCACCACAATAAAAGCGATGTATATATAATAAATACACAAATTTATAATTGAGCCGAGTGTGAATCCAAATGTTGAGAGTCCTACAACATTGTTATATGATAATAATGTCATGATGTAGTTTGTAATAGAACTTAAAGCTCACTAGAAATTGAGAGACATACTCTGAATTGTTCCACATGATAAAACAGTTTATCAACGTCGGGGAGAGTTGATTAACAGAGTAGATAATTGTAGCCTAATGGCATACCTATTCACTGAGGGATTAACATGATTGTTTTTGAAATCGATTGGAGAAGTTGGAATAAGCTTCCATAATTGACCCCAAGTGCAAGTAGGAGATTGATAGAGTTATGGGTATGCCCTAGTGGCAATTATGTAATTTGTTACACATATCTTACTCATAACAAATCTTGTTCGAAATAAAAGGTGTTTTCTTTCTATTATATACTTGATATAATGTGTTATGTTAATTAATTAATTTAATTAAATGTATATTCAATAAAAAATCAATATATGGTATGTTTGTGATAGTAGTTACAAAGTGTTGTAACCATGAGTAATTTATCATAATGAAAATAAATATTCCATTTCTAATATTCCTATTCAAGATGTATCGAGACTGGATGTCGATACATCCATTAAGACTAAAGTACATAATGCTCTCCAAATGTTGGGCAGTGCATTACTCATCGCTGTTGGGGCACCAAAGGTTTACGTACTAATAATTATTGGATAACTATGGTATAACTCGCTAGCTGGTTTTTTGTTGGTTAATATAACTAAGGCTGAATGGAAAATATCAATGTGACAAAATTACACAGTTCGCTTGACTTTAGAATACTGTTGATTTCAATGTGGAAGCTCCACTTTGATTATAGTTAAATTATGGTACAGTTTCCATCGAATGACTATATTCGGGTTGAGTGGAAGCATGGGATGTGAAACTGTAATGACTTGCCTTTTCAATCCTCAAAAGACGACACTAATACATTTACGATATTCAGGTGCCGAACACCTAAGTGTTGGAAAGACAGATTGGTTGGGTGAAAGAAAAGAAAAGACAGAACAGAACGGCGTATCGTAACGGGTGATATATAATATCCAAATGATCTTTACAGAAGAAACTTTAATATTCGTACAACAATCAGAGTCTAAACTATCATCAGTCTGGACAGTTATAATAGTCTATCCTTACACATATTGATTTATCCAAAACAAGAAATACAGCGGAAATAAAAGTATAGAAATACGCCTTGGAGGCATCTAGCTCATCTCCTGAAGCTCCAAAGTGTCCAGAGTTAACTCAGGAAAAATTCTCAAGCCTGACCCGAGTATTATAAGAAAATAACACCCAGTTCAGTCTGGTAAGCCAGCGTGAGAAACTCAAATCATATGGATTGTTATAGTTATAAAACTCTTCCAAAAATAAAGGTATTGTTTGTATTAAAATTGGGCACAACACTCTTCGGATGTGTTTGAAGAGATAAAATGAAGAAAATAAATGTAAAATGAAGCAGATCTAACAAACACACCAATAAACAAATAAGAAAATGCACAGAAACACTCGGATTTAGAGTGGTTCGGTGAATTGCCTACGTCCACTATGAAATGGCTGATGTTTATTGAACTTTACTCAATGGTTACAAAAGATTACAGTAGTACAACAGGAGTTTAATGGTGATTCCGGTAGAGTATCAGCGTAGAGAAGCCAAAAGTCCATTTTCTGTAGGTCCAGGGTCACTATTTATAGGTGTAGACAGCAAATATCTCGCCCAGATCTCGAAAGACTTCTTCTCTCACGTGGGTGGGCCCACGTGAGCGAGTTCAGGTGACTTCGACTCGATTCAGGAGCGATATGAATTGAGTTCGTATCGATCCATAAATGGTCCTTTGGGGCTGAAATTTGTCAGGTACGTTCTTGAGGTTGTAGGCAAGTTCCTGTGAAAATTTGGTGGCATTTGGACTTGTAGATCTGAAGTTATGATCGATGCAAGTTTGGATTTGTTGAAGGCTACCGAGTTTGCATCGCTTCTGGGCACGTGACGACCGATGACACAGCGCTAACTTTTAGGATCGATCCACTTTTCATGCTGAGCGACCGAGTCTTTCTTTTGGAAGTGCCTTGTTCATATCAATCCATTTTACCTCATTCGTATCGGTCCTTTGTTGCCCACTTCGCGTTGCTCGTTTGAGTTAGGATCGCATCGATGGCTTACACTCCCATTCGTATCGATATTTTGCACTCTACTTCGTATCGATTTCGAAAGCTACTTGTATCGATAGCTTAGTTGCCGCTTCGTATCGATAGATGGATGACTTCTCTCATATCGATCAACAATGATCGATAAGAACCATGCAGGTAGAAGAACGATACGAAGATTGTATTCATGGGACTGATTCGAAGTGACGTGTGCGTATGGGTACGAACTATTGTTAACCATGATGGATACGATGTGGGGTAAAATTGATGGAGACGAAGCAATGTATAGTTGATGGATACGAACCATGCGTGTTCCATGGATGCAAACTAGTTTGGTTCTGATGGATGCGAAGGAGGCCGCTTTGCATGGATTCGAATGAAACCGATATGACGGAAGTGGACTGACTGATACGAATGGGAGCATTGCTTGATTTGCATTGATCATATCTTGAGCATATGAACTCCGATTGACTTGAAATTTGGAACGTTGGCTTTCATAGCTTTGATTGTCGTGTCATGTTAATTGTAGCTCAATCCGGACTCGGGCAAAATTTACCAGCATCCATAGTGGACCTGCGTATAATTGGTTTTTGGGATGAACTGTCTTTGGTTTCCAGTCAATTCCTTGGTGTCGTGGCCTTTCCAAAAGGCAGGATAACATTTGCCCCCCAAAGTACGTCTTGTGTGGACATGACGTGCTTTGAAAAGCTGTCGTCTTCATTCCAATAAGTTCTATCCGATTCACTGAATAGTTGTTGTCTTTTTTTGTCAAGTGATGCAACCTTTTGATCGACTCCTGGCAATATAAATACTGGATCGCAGACTGTCGATGACTATATAGTGTACTGTTGTAACTGGTTGTCAAGTGCCGGGAGCATGATGTCCACTGTTGTGACTGTCATCAGGTGAGCATTGAACGCCTATAAATTTTGAAAATTGAATGTTAATTCGTCATATATGCATGTATGTTAACCTGACTCCAGTTAACGTTTGTGCGTTCACGAGTCGTCGTCATGTTTTTTTTTGCATCGAATCCCGTACTGATCCTCTCCTGAATCGACGTGAAATTCAAGTTGTAACAATTCTTGATGGTCGTTTTGCAGTATCTTTTCGTATCGATCCTCTCCTGGATCGATGTGAAAAGTTAAAAAGTTGTTCTTGCATCGACGGTGAATACGAATTTGGCTGGTGGTCTTCAAAGTGATGGACATGAAGTTGTCACTTCGTATCGATGGAGTCGAACAATCCAAATATGACTTGGTAGTGGCATTCACATCGATGAAAGCCGATGGATACAAACAGCTGTTGCTTTAGATCGATGATGAATGTATACGAAGAAGGCTTCTTCGCATCGATCGGGGGGGAGACTGTTCCTACCGGTCAACATGACTGGGAGGCGAATCGACTTTTCTCTTGGTTTCGTACCCATATAAATTCATTTTGGACTTAGCCAAATTCTCACTTGCTTCCATCTCAATACTTTGCTTTCGTATTGATCATAAACTCGGGAAAGAGAAACTGCCTTTGCCTTCGAACCATTTAACCCCTTAATCCCTTGAATTAGCTGTGCGAATTAGGTAATTAGTTGAAATAATCCACTTTAGAATGACGAGACTCGAGTTTGAAGTCAATTTGTCCAACTTCGCAGCCAATTCTGATGGTGTTGATGCCGGAATTAGGTCGGAGTATGGTCGAGGGAGGAGGAAATGGTAATCGAACTGTTTGGAGAAGAAGAAGGGATGATGGACGCAAAGAGACCATTCGCATCAATTGAGGAAGAGTGATTTGTATCATTCAAAAACGATTAAAATTCGAATTGATGGATATCGATAGAGCATCGTATCAAAGAAGGGAGTGGCCTCGTATCGGTTGAAGATGGTGGGAGTTTGTATAGATCCATAACGATCGATACGAAAACCTACCCATGTGATCGATACGAAGCGTCAGTTCTGCCTATCGATACGAAGATGTGGCCCACGATCGATGCGAGATGAAGGGCTTGAAATTGATGCGAGCTTGCGTTATGGTGATCGATACGAAGTCTCTTCCTTTGTGATCGATACGAATGGGGCTTCTGTTGATTGATCCAAGTTTTACCCTTGATGGATACGAAATCTTGTACAATTGAATTATCTGACCCCGACGAGATTCAACCTTGCATAATTTTACTTGACCGTTTCACTACATATCTGACTGCCTTTTGAAGCTCGTCGATGGAACTGTAACTTGAAAAAATTTAACGAACTTTAACTTGGATCGGTATCCAAAGTCTGGATGGCATGGTTGTGACGGTCAGCGATGACGGTCACTCCGGTTGAATCTTGAAGTCTCACCTTCAAACACTTTTCTATATCTGGTAGTCTTTCATTAATTATATACAGCATTGCACTGCATTACACTCATGCACTTCACACTGGGGAACACACGAGCTTATTATCACCTAATGATGGTTTTTGATGAGTTGATTAGTTATGGAACCCAGGAGTTCACAACAACGGGAGGTTCAGAGTCCACCGCCTAGAGATGCCGGCCTTCAAGGCCGGAGTCATAAGTCCGGCTCCGAACGAGTTACCAGGAGCCCACAAGATTCCGTTCCATCCAATGTCACCGAAGATATGTTGGGGAGAATTTGTTTGCGGCACGGGCTATCGCTGAACAATGTTCTGTTACCAGGGCCGAACGACAGGCCACATGCTCCCCCGGAGGGGTATACTGCTTTTGATCGATTTTCCTGCACAACCGGGAAACTTCCACAACTCAATCAGTATATCCGGGAGGTGCTATCTTACTTAGGAATTGCTCCATCACAGTTGCATCCAAACGGATATGCGTTGTTGAATAGCTTATTCATTGTTTTTATGGAGCATCTCTTACGGCCCCCGACTCCGGAGGAAGTCAGATTCTTGTTCAATGTCAAGAGTCGGGGAGATAATCCCTCATTTATATTCTTAGAGGCGGTTAGGAACTGCCAAATCGTGATTAGAGCTTGGACCAGACTTAGCTACTTCAAAACCGAGTGGTTCTATGTTCAGTGCCTACCAAGGTTTGCCAGACGGTGGCTAGTTAGACGTAAGTGCTACAATTTCTTTGGTGACTAACGAGATAGTTGTAATCGAAGTTGAGTCTAACATTTTCTTTCCTTTACAACCGCAATTCCACGACCAAAGGTGCCCAATTTAAAGAAATAGTGCGGATTCTTCAAGAGGTACCGGGCGAGATAAGAGAGATCGACTTGGTACTTACGGATGAAAATTTGAGGGCCGTTGAGCTGATTGATAGAGACCAAAGCATAAGGCCTGAAGAATCTCTTAGGGTAGCTCCGACAAGACAAGCTGGGTGTAAGGCGCTCGGGATTGTAATTGCTGAGCAGGGTGTTGAAGAGGATATGCCCACCGAAAACGAACCCGTAGCCGGACCCTCAGATAGTCCTCGACATTCAGAGGGAAAGAGAAAAGGCAAGGCGGTTGCTCATAAGCTTCATAAGTCTTTAAGATGGAAATTTGTGGTCATGTCTCTGCCAGCCACCGGTGTTATAATGTCGGAGGCTCCTCCTCTACATGTGGAGAATCCTTTCGAAGGGCTTGCAGACATTCCAATTTTGGACTATGTGTCGCTTCAACAAGATACTGGGTTGGAAGGGCTTCAAAGTGCCTTAGATCTAGGCGAGTCGATTCCTTCGAGTATGGCCGACATATCCGGTTGGTCGGGGGGTTTGCACATGCATACACACACTTCACGACACTGCATAATTTCTAATCATAAGCAATTCATTTCTAGGAAATACCAACTCTGTTTTATTTTCCATTTTATAGGCACGATGTCAAAGTGAGGATCAGTTCTTGGCAGCCTCTGTTCTGCACGCCATTCCTCTAGTTCATATTATGAGTCTCGTAGACGTAAGGCCAATAGAGACCGCGATCGCGGCTACTCTAGCCAAGAGAGGGAGCACTACGAGAGGGAGAAAGAGTACAAGCACCATTCTCAATCACGCTCTCCACCACCTAGAGTTCCCATACATCCTTTTGGCTTAGGCAAGCAAACCTACGAATCTTCACGTCAAACACCACTTTCCCAAGCACCAAGGCCTGACCTACAACGTCGGAGGACCAAAACCGAAATCCCCGTCGTTACTGAACAAGCTATCATAGAGCCCACCGAGGAAGGAGCGATTAGAATTGCTAAGCTGAAAAAAGATTTTCCAAACATTTGTTTTGATGGCTTTGTCTTTCCCCTGCACTTAAAGCGAATTCCTGTCGAGGCAGAACAAACAATGCACGACTATATTCATGATGTCTATGGCCAATACCAGGAATGGATGAATCCCGTAGACAAAGTATCAACGGTGGCCTTTGAGTGAGCAAAGACAATCGAAAAATTAGGGACCGATCTCGCTTAGAAGGACCGCATAATTCAGGTGCTTAACGATGAGAATGAGTCCGCGAGAAATTCTGAGATAGAGGCCAATAAAAAGGCTGATGAGCCAACTCAGCGGATGGAAGAGATGAGGCGGACACACTTAGCCCTGGTTGAGGAGATGGGACATCGGACCACCACAGTTATGGCCGAAAGAGACGGGGCGCTTAAAGAGCTTGAAGAGCTTAAAGCCAAATTTGGTGAAATCGTCAAAGAGAAAGATGATGCAAACAAAGCCACCCAGGAAGAATGTGAACAGGCTGTGGTGCTTAGGGATGAAAGGGATGCAGCAACGCTCAAAGTTCAGGAAGCCGAAGCCAGGGTTGAGAATGAAGTGAAAGCGGCAGAGGCTAGGCTGGAGGGTGACATCGAAGATCTCCTTATTACATACAACGCCAACGTGCTGAAGCAACAAAATCTAACCTGGCTCGAAAACTATCCATCACACCTATATAACGCTTAGTGTCACATGGTGGAAGATGAAAAAGCAGGGCACCAAGCTGAATCCATTGATGAGTTTGAACTAGAGAACCGGGTGCTGAGTGAGGATGAGAGAAGAGTTCTCCATGACATTACTATCACATTCAAGAAGGAGAAGCTCGGTACTTGGCACTCGGATGTTGGAGAGGGTTTTGGCGTTGAGCATCATGATGCAAGTTCCGAAATTCCTATGCCAGCCTAACCCGAATCCACTCATGCGGTTGATCCTTTATCTGTGCCCGCATATAATCCTGATCAACCAAAGTTATCTCCAGCTCGTGAGCAGGTCACTGAAGCTATTCCGGCTCCAACCGCAATCCATTCTGAGGAAGGTATTCTGAACATCTCTCGCACATACTCGAAGTAAGGAACTTTGTTCAAAGCAGTTATTAACATCTTTTCTCTTATCTTTATCCAACGATAGGAGCTGCATCGGTCGTGCCCCCTGTAACTCAAGATTCGCATCATGAGCAGGAGGCCCTTATAACAGAAGAGACCACCACAACGACCACTGCACCAACCAATGGAGCACAGGGGAGCACGTTTACTTTCGACGAGCATATGTTGGAGGAGCTTCTTCGCCACCAAAGCGACCCTTTTGCCGATCTTCCATTTGTCATGAGCGGAGGTGCTCACGTGGTTAGCTCCTCGGGCCCAACCGGAAGCATCTCCACGGACGCTCAAACAATCCACGAAGAAGAGATAATAGCTGAGATCAATGCTGAGATGGAAGCGGCCGCGCGGGACAACGGTGTTGGACGTGGGATAGCGGGCCCTAGTCCAGCCCCTCTGCGAATGATTTCTCCGGGAGGCACAGTCATCGTCACCGGTGTGCCTCCCCCGCCATCCAACATCGATCCTATCCCTCCGACTCCGCCTTCAGAAAGTATTCCAATTCTTGTGAGTTCGAAGGAAGAGGTTACCATAATTCCCCCGGCCGGAGACCAACCACCAAAAGGCAAAGGCTCGAAGAGGCATCCAAGTGGTAGCTCCAGTGGGTCAATGCCGGGGAGGAAGAAGAAGAAGAAGAAAGTGAGAGAATAGGCATGTCTTTTTGCTTCTTGTAGGCCGTGTATAGATGCGGGTTCGGCCCCCGCTAGTAGGATTTTTTGGAATAATTTTGTACTTATGATTCTTTTCCAAAGAATAGTTAAAATAAGATTCCATTTTGTTTCCAGCATGACTTTGTGTTTATTTGCTTAAGTATTTCAGCGCTCAAACTTCCATTCAATGTACTTGTAAATTTTTAGATTTTGAATCAGATCTGAGTTTAGTTATTAAGTTCCGAAGTTATGGCTTCGAGTCATAATCGAATGTTAAGTCAAGTTCCAATACCGCACTGTCTCGATCAGTAGCTGGTACTTAAGTTCTGCCCCCAGACCCGGGGACAAATTGAAAAGATCGGTCGGCAGTCGCTTTTCACCTTTAATACATCGAACTTAACTTTGTTGAAACGAGGCTGAAACAAGACTAGTCCGGGTGGTTGAATCACACTCATTCATCTATTAGTGATTGCATCCACACCCTGGGGATTGCACCTGTACGTCGACGGTCGGTCATGTCCGCTTAAATGGTTTGGAGATATGTTCGTGCTCTGAGGACTTAAGTTATTTTATGGATGGTCAGTCACACCTGCTTAGTATTTAGAGTTTCATCTGCACTCTAGGGACTTAGATTGATTCGTGGGTGGTCAGTCATACCCGATTTGCGTTTATACTCCGGCTTGCACTCCAGGGACTCGGAGTTGTCTTACGGGTGGTCGGTTACACCCATTTTGATGTTTATATTCCAGTTCGCACTTTGGGAATCTGGAGTTGGTTAACAGATGGTCGATCACATCTGTTTTGAGTTTCAGAATTTCATTCGCACTCCGGGAATGATAGATCTATCAGGATCGTGGATGGTCGATTCACATCCACCATGAGTTAACAAGTGAGGCCGTTAGATGGATGGGTCCATCCTCCTCGAACTTGGTTTAAACACGGGCGAAGTCATTAGGTGGACGGATCCACCCTCCTCTAGCCCACATTTGTAAGTTTATACTCCGGCTCGCACTCTGGGAGCCGGAGTTAGTTAGAGGATTGTCGTGTATCAATCCTTTTCTGGCTTTAGTGTGATGTCCTGCCACCGAGCTCGGGTTTCACTTAGCGAGTGACTGGTCATATCACAGTCACTCCCTATTTGAATAAATCCCACTGTAGGGTGAAACTTAGCACTCCGTGCATTGTAATGGTCGTATGACATATTTTAAAAATCACTGCTCTGGCTCAAAGAGATTGCATTTTATTGCTGAAATAAGAAAATACGGCAAAGTCAGTTGCCTTATTACAAATTCAAATTTCGAAATGCATTAACAATTTGCAAATGAAAAGCAGACTAAATAAATAAATAAAGCCTGTTATGTGTAATAGCAACGAAGACTTTTGCTGTTCCAAGCTCTCGGCAAAGTGAGAACATCAACGGTCGATAATTTAAATGTGTCGTCTCCAAGTCTTTGCTCAATAACATACGGTCCTTCCCATGTTGGCTTCATATGTAAAGGAACCGGGTAAATTCTCTTAAGGATGAGATCGTTGAGTTCAAAGGTTCAGGGTCGGACCTTGGCATTGTACAATCGGGTGACTCGACTTCGGTATGCGGCTGCCCTCAAATCAGCCTCTTCTCGCTTCTCATCCAATAAGTCCAGAGATTCGGCAAGTAATATAGCATTTGTCCTCGGATCATAATATGTCACACGATGAGAAGGTACTTCCATCTTGACTAGTATAACAGCTTCTGAACCATAAGAAAGTGAAAATGGATTGTGTCCGGTCGTGGACTTGTGGTTGTTCGATAAGCCCATAGGGCCATGGGAAGTTCATCGACCCATTTGCCCCCGGCCATTTCCATTCATTTCTTTAGAATGGACTTTATAACTTTATTAACAGCTTCAATATTTCCTGGACCCGAGCGAGATAAGCGGCCAGCCTTCGGTCTTTGGCCTGGTACTCTTCCCGAACTTGGCACATGACCAATTGTGAATCGCAGTAAATCTCCACAGCAACAACTCTTAAATCTCTGGCAAGCCTTAATCCGGCGAGCAGGGCTTCGTATTCGGCCTCGTTGTTAGTCGCACGGAAATTGAACTTTAAAGCATAGCATATAGATCGGCCTTCAGGAGTTTCAAGTACAACCCCGGCGCCCGAACAGCGGTCATTCGATGCACCATCAGTATGTAGCTTCCAGACATATTTAGGAGATTCACTGGTTTCGGGCAAGTCCTCTGGGATAGTGAATTCAGCGATGAAGTCTGCTAGGACTTGTCCTTGAATTGCTCGCCTCGGTGTGTAGGTGATGTCGAACTGACTCGGCTCGATATTCCATTTGAGTAAACTACCAGACGTCTCAGGCCGCGTAAGGACGTGTCGTAACGGCTGGTCGGTGTAAACAGTGATAGGATGAGCCTAAAAATATGGACGGAGCTTTCTCGAGGCAATGACAAGACAGTAAGCTAACTTCTCCAACTTTGGATAATTTCTCTCTGCTCCGGTCAGTCGCTTGCTAATGTAATATACCGGCCTCCCGAATAAGGCGGCACTGAT
This sequence comes from Allium fistulosum, assembly GCA_030737815.1. NCBI lineage: Eukaryota > Viridiplantae > Streptophyta > Magnoliopsida > Asparagales > Amaryllidaceae > Allium > Allium fistulosum. The sequence continues at coordinate 981,299,349 of CM060907.1, read as the reverse complement.
TGCATTTTCTGACACCGCTAAGTAAATGTATAGTTTCTCGTGATCGATAGGCTTTGACAGAATGGGTCGTGTGGACAGGTGTTGAACCAGTGCTCGGAATGCCGCCTCACATTCCGCAATCCATTCAAAATTCTGTTTCCCTTTTCTGATCAGATCGAAGAAGGGAATGCATTTGTCGGTGGATTTTGAAATGAACTTGCTCAGTGCTGCTACTTTCCCGTTGAGGCTCTGGACTTGCTTTATAGTTCTTGGAGTCTCAAGATTTCTGATTGCCCAAATCTTCTCGGGATTGGCTTCGATCCCTCGAGCATTGACGATAAATCCTAGGAATTTTCCAGACGCAACCCCAAAGTGACATTTCAATGGGTTGAGTTTCATTCTGTACTCTCGGAGGATATTTAACATCATTTGCAGGTCTTTGATATGATCGGTGGAGAATCGCGAATTCACAAGCATGTCGTCCACATTTACCTCCATGGTTCTTCTGATATGTTTAGCGAACATTCGATTAACTAGCCATTGGTAGGTTGCCCCGACGTTCTTAAGTCCGAACGGCATCACTCTGTAGCAGTAAAGTCCCAGATTGGTGATGAAGCTGGTATGCTCCTAATCGGGTAAGTGCATGGGTATCTGGTTGTAGCCGGAATATGCATCCATGAAGGATAAGAGTTCATGTCCAGCCGTTGAATCTACGAGCTGATCGATTCGGGGAAGAGGAAAACTATCTTTATTGCAAGCTTTATTCAAATCTGAGTAGTCAACGCAAGTTGTCCATTTCCCGTTAGGCTTTCTGACAAGTACATGGTTGGATACCCATTCTGGATACAACGCATCTTGGATAAACCCGTTCGATCTGAGTTTATCCACCTCTTCCTTAAGGGCGGCAGATCTCTCTCGATCCATACCATGCCTTTTTTGCTTGACCAGGACATGTAGCGGGTCGATGTTCAATGTGTGGCTTGCGATGTCCGACGAGATCCCACACATGTCGGAGTGTGTCCAGGCAAACACATCGAGGTTTGCCCGGAGAAATTCAACCAATTCCTCTTTCATCTGTTGGCTTAGCTGAGATCCAATCTTTAGCATTCTAGAATCATCATCATTACCGATTGGAACATCAATTGCCAGCTTTGCCAGAGAAGCTTGACTGTCTTTGACCTCGTCCTCACTTTCAGTATCTCTCGGGTCAAGATCTCTTGGGAATTGGTTATGGTGCCCGGGCCTTGGCCCAGGCGTTAGCTGTCAATTGTCAGCAAAGCGGACGCAGCGAGATTCCTCTACGCCCTTTCCCTTCTCTTTTCGCTGCACTTTCCGTAGCTCAGCAACATAATAGGCCCGTCCAGCAGCCTGGTCCCCCTGAACAACTCCGAATCTGTTGTCGGTAGGGAATTTCAAAGTTAAACACCACGGGGCGATAGCAGCCCTGAACTCAGCTATGGCCGATCGGCCCAAGAAAGCATTGTATGGTGAATTAATATCCAATAAAATAAATTGCAATATCCAGACTCTCCGGTGCTCTCCAACTCCCAACTCCACTGGTAGCTCCACCATCCCAGTGGGTATAGTCGCACTTCCATTGAAGCCATGAACATGAGACTGACAAGGCTTCAAATCTTTCGCTTCCATTTTCATCTGATCATAAGCTCGCTTAAACAATATGTTCACTGAACTTCCACTGTCCACTAAGATCCTCTTCATCCAAGCCGGACCTATTTGAGTGGAAATGACAAGTGGATCAATGGTTGGGGCTTCAACTCTATCGGCATCCCTGCTCCGAAATGCGATGTCATCTGTCATCGTTTTCTGTTGTTTGGCCGGAGCCCCGTCTTCCAAATTTCTACAACATTGAAGCTCGCATGCCTAATAGAGCTGGCATATGACTCCATTTCCCTCCAGCTCCGATCTGCTGGATGAGGACCACCACTGAATGTATTAATCACTAGCCTCCCGTCGGTACGAGCAGGTTCCTCCGGTCTCGCCTGATTTGGTATTTGGTTTTGATTCGATGGGCCCGCACCTCTAGACTGCGGCGCCCGAACAAACTGCTCCATCTTTGTTTCTCGGATTAACTTCTCGATAATATCTTGTAAATGATGACACTCGTTCGTGTTGTGGCCATAACTATCATGAAATCTACAAAACTTCCCCATTTGAATTTGTTTTTCTGATGATTGCTTCGGAGTAGGTTTCTTATATTGAATGGTATTGCAGGTCTGCAAGTACACATTTTCCAGAGACGTATTTAAAGGAGTATAATTGTCAAACATGGGGGCTCTATGTCGTAGTCCGCGATTCTGATCCCGTTTCCTGCCCTAATTTCCATCGCCTTTTAGTTGGTTCTGTTTATTCTGTATGTTTAACTGCACTTTTTCGGAACTCTCCCCGGTTTGTTTTACAGCGACATTGCTTTGGATTCCTTCCACATCGGGCCATGCGTCATCTATTTTCCCAGACTGTTTTGCATCCTCCCTTCTCAAGAACTGAGCTGCCTTGGAATAGAAACGGTCCAATGACGCAGGAGGTTTTCCGGCGTACCAGTTACCGAATTCGAAATTGAGATCGATCCCCTTAGTTAGTGCCATTAGAATTGAGTTGTCATTAGGATTACTAATCTCAGCGCATGCAACATGAAACCTCTCCAGATAAAGTCTGAGTGTCTCTCCGGGAGCTTGAGTGACACTGGACAAGGTATTAACATCTTTTGGCCTTGTGACATGCATGCGAAACTGTTCAACAAACTTTGTCGCTAACTGGTCGAAACATGAGATAGATCGAGGCGGTAGATAAGTAAACCACATAGTTGTTATGCCCCCTAGGGAGATTGGAAAACTTCGGCATTTGACCGCATCGTCAGCTCGTGCGGCATTCATTAACCATTCGTACTTTAAAATGTGCTGGTTAGGATCAAAATTCCCTTCATAAATAGGCAGAGTTGGCATTCTGAATCGCCGAGGCGGTTCAGCATAGAGGATATCATCGGTGAAAGGAGTATGACTACGGGAGATTCCCAAGTCGTTGTTGGTGAGGCCCTGACTTTCACGGATAATCTGACGGGTCATTGTCGGGATGTCCGGCATCTGGACATTCTAAGCATGTTGAGCCAAGGTGTGGTCGGGTTCCACAATGCGAGGATGGGCCGGTCGCGGTCGATGGTCCATATCTCGCCTCCTTTGTTCTAAGCTTTCAGGAATATAAGGTTCATGAGCATAATCATGTTTACGAAGGTTCGGATATGTTAGGTTTCGAGCGTCGGCTCCCAACTCGGTAGCATCGGCAGCAGCGCGGTTGTCAGTAATGTGATAGGGAACCGTCCCTCCTCGGGAAGAGGGTCTGGTCTGGTGGTTGGTTGATGGACCAACTCTCGGTTGTCCAATAGTCAAAGTGCGCTGATGTCCGGTAGCCTGTGTATAGCTTCCATCCAGCCATGGGCTGGTGGATCTGCGATTGTAGCCAGAAGAGGCTGAACTCTCAGTGGATGAATAGAAAGCCTGATCCCTTCTGGATTTCCTTCGTCTTTCACGGTTCCGTCGATTGGTCAACTCCACGTTGGCACGGAGCTACTGAGTAAGATGCTAGCGGCTTTGAGTTAGCTCTTGCATTAACAGTTGGAACTCTTCCCTAGTGACAGGGCCTTGCGCATCTAAAGGTCCAACAGCATTCTGGTCGGTAGGAGGAAGTTGTGCGGGGTTTTGTCTATCCCGTCCTGCTGGATCTGCAGCTGTTGAGTAGTCCTAGTGTTGACCATGGTGGATAGCGAATCTCTCTCCTAGACTTGATATAAATCTGAATAGGATGGAAGAATTTCTAGGCTTGAAATCTAGATCTTCTCCTTAGATTTTCGCAATCTTATATCGGAAGTAGATCCAATGAGCAGGAGAAAAGCTTGGTTCTCTCAATGAAAGCACCAAAGTGTTTGTACCAAAATTGGGCACAACACTCTTCGGATGTGTTTGAAGAGATAAAATGAAGAAAATAAATGTAAAATGAAGCAGATCTAACAAAAACACCAATAAATAAATAAGAAAATGCACAGAAACACACGGATTTAGAGTGGTCCGGCGAATTGCCTACGTCCACTATGAAATGGCTGATGTTTATTGAACTTTACTTGTTGGTTACAAAAGATTACAGTAGTACAATAGGAGTTTAATGGTGATTCTGTCAGAGTATCAGCGTAGATAAGCCAAAAGTCCATTTTCTGTAGGTCCAGGGTCACTATTTATAGGTGTAGAGAGCAAATATCTCATCCAGATCTCAGAAGACTTCTTCTCTCACGTGGGTGGGCCCATGGGAGCGAGTTTAGCTGACTTCGACTCGATCTGGGAGCGATACGAATTGAGTTCGTATCGATCCATAAAGGGTCCTTCGGGGCTGAAATTTTTCAGGTACGTTCTTGAGGTTGTAGGCAAGCTCCTGTGAAAATTTGGTGGCATTTGGACTTGTATGTCTCAAGTTATGATCGATGCAAGTTTGGATTTGTTGAAGGCTGCCGAGTTCACATCGCTTCTGGGCACGTGATGACCGATGACACGATGCTAACTTTTAGGATCGATCCACTTTTCATGCCGAGCGACCGAGTCTTTCTTTTGGACGTGCCTTGTTCGTATCGATCCAGTTTAGCCTCGTTTGTATCGATCCTTTGTTGCCCATTTCGCATCGCTCGTTTGAGTTAGGATTGCTTCGATGGCTTACACTCCCATTCGTATCGATATTTTGCACTCTACTTCATATCGATTTCGGAAGCTACTTCGTATCGATAGCTTAGTGGCCGCTTCGTATCGATAGATGGATGACTTCTCTCGTATTGATCGGCAACGATCGATACGAACCATGCAGGTAGAAAACCGATATGAAGATTGTATTCATGGGACCGAATCGAAGTGACGTGTGCGGATGGGTACGAACTATTGTTAACCATGATGGATACGATGTAGAGTAAAATTGATGGAGACGGAGCAATGTATAGTTGATGGATACGAACCATGTGTGTTCCATGGATGCGAACTAGTTTGGTTCCGATGGATACGAAGGAGGCTGCTTTGCATGGATTCGAATGAAACCGATATGAAGGAAGTGGACTGATGGATACGAATGGGAGCATTGCTTGATTTGCATCGATCATATCTTGAGCATATGAACTCCGATTGACTTGAAATTTGGAACGTTGGCTTTCATAGCTTTGATTGTCGTGTCATGTTAGTTGTATCTCAATCCGGACTCGGGCAAAATTTACCACATCCATAGTGGACTTATGTGTAACTGGTTTTTGGGATGAACTGTCTTTGGTTTCCAATCAATTCCTTGGTGTCACGGCCTTTCCAAAAGGCGGGATAACAGGTATCTCATAAGACCACGCCGTACATAAAATCAGACGGGTTTTTACCTTACGATAACCAAACCTTTTTTATTAGAAAATCTTTTAATATTATAATAATTCTTAGGGTTTAAAATAAATATATATAATAGCCGAAATACTTGCATCTCACGTTCCATCATATTTTGTATACTACGAAGTCCATAAGGCACGTAGTGGAAAATGGAGTCCATATAATGACAAGGCACTGGAGTACCACCTACCACAGTGCATCTCTAGATAAATTGTACTAAAGGCAAACCTATTGCACCTCTACCAACACAGAACTGACCTACCCCTTACTGGATAGTATCGAATATGTCATAACCCTGGTTGCTTTACAACCTTTTCATCGAGAGCTCTTATGCATACCAAATCCATAAGTAATGATCTAGAAAGGTGAAGATCATACCCTAATAGGTGCGACCCACATAGCTCTGCCTCATCTTCCATGTTTTAGTCATTCCCGGTCTGTAAGGCTTGTAAGGCCATAATTACCTTTTTCGTCCTAGCAAAGCCCTCTTGGAATGCTAACACTACCCTTCAAACAATAATGCAATGCTAGCATTTATCCATACAAGTTGCTCAACATATGAACAAACAGAAGGCACAATTTCTACTACATCCTTTTTAGAATCATCCTTAGGATTAGTAGTAAGTAGCCCTTGTACTTCAAAGAACTTTACCTTCGATTCCATCATCTTCAAGATGTCTTCAATTCAAATGCTTCAGCCGGTTTAAAGTGATTTCGGATAACTCATACTTATCTGATCATGGCCTCTTCAAACCAACGATCGATAGTTTCTGGTTGACTTAATCCTGGTTCTTTCAGAATTAAGCAGATAGTATAAGAGTCCCAAGGAGATCTCGAATATCCGCCCTTAAAGTGAGAGATGTTTCACCACAATGAGTTCTCCCAAGGGAATCTCAATCCATATGAAATCGTGAAGCTTTCATCTACTTCCTAAATCGAAACTGGTTAAGTTATTTTTAGTGGAAAAACCATTATCTGATGTAAGTCCATAGTTTGCATATGGGAAATTGGACATTATATACTCATCACCACTTTTCGATTTCAAACAGTACTATCCCTCGATTAATAATGAAATCAGACAAGTTAGAACAACTATCCTTGCCTCGACATACATTTTTAATTCTTAAGATAGAGACGAGTTTCCATACCTCGAAATTTGATGTCAAGTATAAGATGAAGTATCTTCCATGTACTTAATTAATCATGATCTATTTATCGAAATTAACCATCTCATACTTATAACGTTTTCGACATTTCGACTTCTCTATCTCTTGCCCAGAACCAAAGTCAGGTAAGTCTATGCACTGGTTGCTCCTGGTCTTACCTTATTCATAAACATGTCAGCATGTTAGCACTACTTTATCATATTTGTTTTGTTCCTTAATGGCACCGACAAAGAAATCCCTTGCATAAAACAAAGTCTTTTTAAAACAAATCTGAAAACCACTCTAAACCATATTTTCCTTTACACAAGTAAACAAATTATTTAATAATTACAAAGTGTTATAAACAACTTCCTTTTCAATTCCCCAAAACCATTTACTATAACAAAAATGTTATAGTCGATAATTTCTTTCCTTTTCTCGAAAACATTTTTTACAACAATGGTGTTGAAATCCATGCTTCCTTCATCTTTTTAAATTTACTTTTAAAACTCTTTAAAACAAGTTTGAAACTTGTATTTAAAACATCCCTTTAAAATGGTCACTTTTAAACAAAACTTGACTTTTGAAGAAAAGCGGTTAAATTTAAACCCGTGTTTAAATAACAAAATAAGTTCTTTAAAAATATATTTAAATCTTCTAACTCCTTTTGAAATACTTATAAACACATTGGAAAATAATTTTCAAAGTATCCTTAATAGACAACTCTTTTTACTTTACAAAAATCATATATTCCCAAATTACATCCATAGCAACTATCGTTATATGGACCGTAACTTTTAAAACTTCATTTTCTTAATCACATAACATTTAAACCACATTTATTTTTATACTTAAACCAATTTAATACCCTTGTAAAAATGTTTGAAAAACAAAAGTCATTTGGAAAAAACATTTTAAAACATGTTCAAAATAAGTAGTAAATCGCTAAAAAGCGAGCATGGGATTTCAACGTCGTAATAAAACTAACAACAAGTAAGTTGACTATACTAAGCAACATTCACTTTCCACAAACACAAGCATTTACACAACTAATAACATATGTAAATAAAAATCAACAAGGCAAGAAATCCCTTTGGATCCCTCCATAACATCTTTATTCTTCGAAGTGCTTCCTTAGCGACGTATTCACTACGAAGACACTTCGACTTCCATTTACTTTGCGTTTTCTCCCCTGCAACAAAATGGTTATTTATGTCATCTGCTTTCAAATGAGAATCAAATAATACCAAACATTATATACATAACAAAAATACGTACATACAACACTATAGGCTAGCACTAAATTATTGCAATATTTTGTCAATTTTTAAACTAAATCTAAGTGAGATTTTTCACTTTAATCTTAATCAAACTCTACAAACAAGCTACCATCAACCAAAAAAGCACAAAACTACCCTCTTCCCTTCCCTAGCTCATGGCCAAAAGTTCCATAGCCTCCCTCATGCTCACAGCCATAGGCTATTTTGGAATTTGTGCACTAAATTTTGGATCTATAAGATGGAGAGAGGGTTGCTTATATTTTAGAGGCATGTATACGTTTTTTAGAGAAGGAAAAAAGCAAATTTAAAGTGATTTTCCTTTAGGAACAAAGATGAAAAAGTAGCGAAGAAAGTGGAAAGAAAAAAGTAAGAAGGTGGAAAATGAAACAAAATGAAGTAAAGTAAAAAATGGAAAAGATGTGTTCTTTTTATAGAAATGGAAATTGGGTAATTACCAAATTATCCTACGCTAATACCCTCCACAAAAATTTGACAACTCACCCCTTAATGTCACTTAGCCATCACATCTTTTCTAATGTATCTTTGTCTTATTTTTTGTGTTTTGTTAATTTTTTAAAAGAAAAGGAAAAGTCCGGTTCTTACTTAATAACTTAAGTACATTTTAATTAGTTTTTAAATCAAACCATTTTAATTAATGAACTTGTTTTCTTATTTGTATATATGTGTATACTATGTACACAACATGTTCCAACAACTTTTGATCGATGAAAAGTCAAAAATCTAAAAAATGATTTTCGGTCGCATTTTCAATTTTTCGTCGAACTACCTATTTAACAAACTTTCAAAATAAGTTTACTATCATTATTTATTAATTAAAAGAGGATTATTTAACCATTAAAAACCATTAATTGAATATTTAAAATTTATCCAATATTTACAAAACAAAGCAATAAAATTCCAGGTCATTACATTCTTCCCTTCTTAAAAGAGTTTCGACCTAGAAATTTTATCACAAACAGACAACAAAGAAACAAGCCATATTAAATCTTATCATTTCCTAAAATGTTAAATGACTAACAAACAAATTTAGAGTTTGTCCAGGTTTACAACGTTCTCATCACACAAGGATGATAACCAATCTAGTGAGCATACCTCATGCACAATAGGGATAGGTTATTACGCAATCGATTATTTACACTACCTTATGATAACTCGAAGAGTCATCTACCCAACTCCTCATAAAACATAAAATATTAAAGGCAATTATACTTCAGCCCGTACGATGTATATAGATCATTCGTATGCAATATTTGATTGATCACTTACTCGAATACATAAGTTTTCTTCCGAACTAGTTTCGCTTGCCCGACTTCCCTAGTGTGGACTCCGATTAAGCTCCTTGATTAGAAACCTCTATTCTCCTTTCATAGCCATATTTTATGATAGAAAACCTCGGTACCATATCAAAAACCCTCACAAGGTGTTCGCCGTCAAGAATAGAGTGATAAATCCTAATTCGGACTAGTGTGGATCACCTCAAAGTCATGCACTCGAATCTTTGATCAAAAACCATGTGAAGAAATAATCGAAATACAACTTACCTACTTATTCTTATTGGTTCTTACTTATACCAATTTCTTTTTACTTCTAAAATTATTCATGAAAACATTTCATAAAAATGCTACTTATGTTTTGAACTGCTATAATAGCCTACTATATTCTAAGAGTATATATAACTATCTGATTTAATCATTTACCTTTCTTAAATTCAAATGTAGGGTCAAAATAAATCTTGATCTTAAAACTGAGTAGACCTTTTCAACCTCTTAACCCATCCGGTCTGGTAAGTAGCTAAAAAGATTAATATGTTGGTATCCAAACTCAGTTCTAGAGTATACTTTTCCTTAGACATTTATAAGGTAAAGACGTTTTATTAGTTGGTTCAATAACATCAAATAATTTATACAACTTAGATGTTAAAACAAAAGATATGGTTTTAATAAGACAAAGTTTATTAAAACCTTCTTATTAAATTTAACCCATTAAAATTTGTGTTAAGTTATTTCTTCTCTAGCCAAGAGTGATATAAAAAATACTCCTTATATCAAAATATGTTTTTTATTTTGAATCCATTTCCTTTAAGGAAACTTAAGACCTAAATACCCGGTTTTTATTTCAATACCATTTTGAAATGATATAATATGTTTAAATCCATAGAATATATATATATATATATATATATATATATATATAGACTAAGTAACACCAAAGCAATACAAATGAACTAGGTTCTACCAAATAGTATCATATATCATCTTACCAAGAAGGGTATTACTTACGAGAAGCGCTTACCATCCGAACACATCTCTTACCCATTTTTTGTCATTTTCGAGCCACTGGAACTAGTTAACATAAAAACACTTTTTCTTTTTCGAATCCCATTTTGAAACAATACCATATATATTTCTCATATATACATAATAGCTATAGCACTTTATCTAAAACTTGCTTTTAGGTTCGTTCAGATCTGTGCGGTTAAAGCGCTCGGCAGATTCAAAGCGGTGGAGGTGCAAAAAGTCATAGCGGGGATACAGCGAGGATATAGCGGGATATAGCAGATGGCTTTAAAATAGCATATAAAACTCGTACTTAATGTTTTTACGAATATATAAATGGTAATTAAATGAAAAATTATCATTCAATTGAATTGTAACTGATACATAAATAATTTTTAAATAAAAACATGTGCGAATATACTTTAAATAAACGTAAAACTGTTATATAACATAATTGAATTTAGTAGAATATTAGAGTATTTTCATTTCTGAAAATATATTAAAAATTAAATCAAATAAATTAGTTTCATAATTTTTATAATGTATAAATTGAAATTTTCAATTCATTTTATTAAAGAAGATATAGCGGGAATAGCGGAAATAACGGGATATAGCGGAAATAGCGGGGATTAAAGCGGAAAGGCTATATTGTGGGGCTATATGGAAAAATCGTAGCGGTAGAAACCCGCTATGAGATATAGCAGGGTTATAGCGAGGTAATAGCGGGGCATTAACTGCACAGGTTCAGATTCAAACTCATTTCGATCACATAATGACAAAAAGAATAATTTACTAAGTGCAGTACAACGTTCGCCTAAGCCAGCATCTGATTATTACTTAGAAGATTATTCAGATTACTACAAAACTAATTAAGACGTTTTCCCCCAACTATCCACAAAATTTTTATCTTGCTTAAAAATTCTCTTTGAAATATTTATACTATACATACTTTCAAGTAATACTATTATTACTTTTTCCAAAAATCGTTCAAAATCTTTTCCAAAGATATTGGGATTTGAATTCTCAAAAATCCTCCTTATTTTATAAGACACGTTTTATACACAGGAAAATAGTGTCAAGGACAAAAAATTTCAATATTTTAGCCTCAAGGACCGGCCTTCAATATTTAGCATGAAGGACAACTTTTGAATTCCAATTCGAAGAAATTAGCGACCAGGACAAACACAAAAATTAGTATGGAGCGCGTCAAGCTTAAACGGCGTAGTGGGCTAGTGCGGTTGTTGCGATGGCGTTGGCTGCGAGGGTGGTTGGTTCGACGGTGGATGGAAACGGCTAGGATTTTGAAGTAGCTCGATTTGAAGTCATCTGATGATGGAAAATTGATGGCTTAGGTGGTTGGGACGCCATGGTGAAGTGGTGTTTTTAGTAGAAACAACAATTCGAGGAAGAAGAAGAGCAAGTCGAGAAAGAAGAAGAGCAAGCCATGGAAGACTTAGGGGAGAAGAAGTGGTATCTGCTGTTAAGTATCATTTTTCCAGTTTGTAGGTATCATTTTCGAAAATATTTGTTATTTTTGAGTTTGTGCTTTAAATATGATGATGAACTTATCTTCTACAAGGATGATTGTTGTGATTGAAATGCTTGTTCAAGAATAAACTATAAACTTAGATAATGGTGATCGAATTTGATAAATTTGAATACCTAAGAGATTATAGGTGGTTTATTTGAGTATCAGCTGTTAGTATCAGTTTTAGTTATCGATAGCAGTTTTTAGGTATCAATTTTTAGTTACCGGTAGCAGTTTTTAGGTATCAGTTTTTAAGTTAAGAGTTATCGGTAGCATCTGATGATAGCGGGCGGTGTTGGGGGCGGTGGCGAGGTTGGTGGTGCATGTAGTGGCCGTGGGTGGTGGTGCGACGAGTGGTGGTTGATAATTTTGGCGGTTTGTCCTTATGACTAATTTTGGAAGAATATTTGTCCTTATCACTAATTTTGGGAGAATGTTTATCCTTGTGGCTAAAATATTGAGGTTATGTCCTTGAGGCTAAAAAATACAAATTTTTGTCCTTTATACAAAAAACCCCTTTTATAAACCCAATTTATATAAAATTACCTTTATATAATAACATCTTTTGCTGTAGTAACCCTTTTAACAAAGCAAACTTATTAAACCTACATTATTAACGAATGCCTTATAGTCAAATCGTGAAACTAAATTCACAATGTGTTTGTATTTAATTTAATTAAACAACAAATGCATATAAACTGGCCAAGCATAAACAATCAATCAATAAATGATGATAAATAAATATCATCATTCCCTAATAAACAATCACAAAAAAAATAACTATATAACTTTTTGAAAATTATCCTTTTATATATAAAATATAATCCTAGGTAAAATTATTTCACTTACCAATTTCAAAAAAGTACAAAACATTTTTATAGAAATAACAAATACGGCGCTCTTATATATAGTACAATCAAACTCATTTTAAGGTTCACTTACCCGATCTCTAATGAGTATACCCTACCATGGCCAAGGTTCTCGCTTAGCCTGGTTCTAATACCAAACTATAACGACTTGCCTTTTCGATCCTCAAAAGTCGACACTAATACATTCACGGTATTCACATGTTGAACAACCAAGTGCTGTAAAGGCAAATTGTTGGGGTGAAAGAAATAATAGAATCTCACATCGTGACGAGTAATATATAATATCTGAATGATCTTTACAAAAGCAACTTTAATATTCATACAACAATCAAAGTCTAACCTATCATCGGCCTGGACAGTTATAATAGCTTATCCATACACATGTTGATTTATCCAAAACAAGAAACACAACTGAAAAAAATTATGAAAAAACATCCTGGAGGCATCCAGCTCGTCTCCTGAAGCATCCAAAGTGTCCAAAGCTAACTCTAAAAAAATACTCGGGTCTACCTCGGATATTATAAGAAAACAACATCCGGACCAGTCTGATAAACCAGCGTGAGAAACTCAAATCATATGGATTGTTATATTTATAAAATCCTTTCAAAAATAAAGGTATCTCGTAAGACCGCGCCACACATAAACATAGATGGGTTTTTACCTTACGATAACCAAAACTTTCTTATTTGAAAATCTTTGATATTACAATAATGTATAGGGTTTAAAATAAATATATAAAATAGCTGAAATGCTTGCATCTCACATTCCAGCTTATTTTGTATACATCTAAGTTTATAAGATACGTAGCAGAAAATTGATTCTATACAATGACAAGGCACTGGGGTACCACCTACCAAAGTACATCTCTAGATAAAATGTACCGAGGGCAAACCTATTGCACCTCTACCAACACAGAACTGGCCCACCCCTTACTGGATAGTACTGAATAATCATCACCCCAGTTGCTTTATAACCTTTTCATCGAGAGCTCTTATGCACATACCAAATCTACAAATAGTGATCTAGAAAGGTAATGATCATACCCTAATATGTGTGGCCTACATAGCCCTACCGCATCTCCCATGTTTTAGTCATTTCCAGATTGTGAGGCTTGTGAAGCCATGATTACCATTTTCCTCCTAGCAAATCCCTCTTGGAATGCTAACACTGCCCTCCAGACAACAATTCAATGCCAGTATTCATCCATACAAGTTGTTCAGGATATAAACAAACCAAAGGCACTATTTCTACTACATCCTTTTTGGAATCACCCTCAGGATTAGTAACAAGTAGCCCTTGCACTTAAAAGAACTCCCTCTTTGATTCCATCATTATTAAAATGTCTTCAATTCGAATGCTTTAGCCGATTCAAAGTGGTTTTCAGATAACTCATGCTTATCCGAACCCGGTCTCTTCGAACCAATAAATGATAACTTCTGGTTGACTCAATCCCGGTTCTTTTAGAAGTAAGAAGACGACATAAGAGTTCCAAGGAGATCTCGAATATCCGCCCTTAAAGCGAGAGACATTTCACCGAAATGAGTTCTCCCAAGGGAATCTCAATCCGTATGAAATCGCGAAGCTTTCATTTACTTCCTACGTCAAAAATGGTCAAATTATCTATAGTGGACAAACCACCATCCAGTGTAAGTACATAGTTTGTATATGGAAAATTGAGCATCATATACTCATCACCACTTTCCGATTTCAAACAGTATTATCCCTCGATTAATAATGAAATCATACAAGTTAGAAAAATTATCCTTGCCTTGACATACATTTTTAATTCTTAAGATGGAGACGAGTTTATATACCTCGGAATTTGATGTCAAGTATAAGATGAAGTACCTTCCATATAGTTAATTAATCATGACCTATTTATCAAAACTAACCCTCTCATACTTATCATGTTTATGATATTTCGACTACTCAATCCCTCGTCCAGAATCAAAGTCGGGTAAGTCAGGGCACTGGCTGCTCTTAGTCTTACTTTATTCAAACACTTCGATTCTAAATCTCACAGATAAAGGACAGTCTATTCATCGACTTTTAGTGCTAAATATAAGACGACTTACTTTCCATAAACGTGTCAACATTTTGGCACTACTTTATCATACTTATTTTGTTACTTAATGGCTTTGGAAAAAGAAACCCTTTACATAAAACAAAGTCTTTTTAAAACAAATCTAAAAACTAACTTCGCAAACTTATTTCTAGTCTTCAATTTCAAACTAGTACTTTTCATCGGTCAGAAATGAAATCGTTCAAGTTGGGGTATTATTATCTCTCAAACCTTGACATATTAACATCTCTAACTTCAAAATAGAAACAAATTCCACATCTCAAAATCTAGAAAATAGAATCCAAGATTTACAATATATTTGCTATTAAAATATTTCTCCAAAATCATTTATTTAAACCAAAGTTTGATTAAAAAACAACATTTTTTCCTTTATAAAAGTGAACCCTTTTTAATTGATAAATTCCAAACCACTCTAAAGCATCTTTCCTTTACACAAGCAAACAACTTGTTTAATAAAAACAAAGTGTTATAAATCAACTTCCTTTTCAATTCCTCGAAACCATTTACTATAACAAAAATGTTATAGTCGATAATCTCTTTTCTTTTCTC
This sequence comes from Allium fistulosum, assembly GCA_030737815.1. Taxonomy (NCBI): domain Eukaryota; kingdom Viridiplantae; phylum Streptophyta; class Magnoliopsida; order Asparagales; family Amaryllidaceae; genus Allium; species Allium fistulosum. The sequence goes on along the minus strand of CM060907.1, from coordinate 981,284,211 downwards.
GGAAACATTTATTACAACAATAGTGTTGAAATCCATGCTTCCTTCCTCTTTTTAAAATTACTTTTAAAACTCTTTTAAACAAGTTTGAAACTTGTATTTAAAACATCCCTTTAAAAATGGTCGCTTTTAAACAAAACTTGACTTTAGAAGCAAAGCGGTTAAATTAAAACCCCTTGTTTAAATAACTAAATAAATTTTTTAAAAATATATTTGAATCTTTTTATTCCTTTTAAAATACTAATAAATACTTTTGAGATGACATTTAAAAATATCTAAAATAGATAACTCGTTTTACTTTACAAAAATCATTTATTCCCAAACTGCATCCATATCGACTATCGCTATATGGACCGTAACTTTTAAAACTTCGTTTTGTAAATCACATAACTTTTAAACCACATTTCTTTCTATATTTAAACCACTTTAATACCCTTGTAAAATAGTTTGAAAAACAGAAGTCATTCGGAAAAACATTTTAAAACATGTTAGAAACAAGTAGTAAATCGCTAAAAAGCGAGCATGGGATTTCAATATCGTAATAAATCCAACAACAAGTAAGTTGACTGTACTAAGTGACATTCACTTTCCACAAACACAGGAATTTACATAACCAATAACATATGTAATAAAAATCAATAAGGCAAGGAATCCTTTTGGATCCCTCTACAACATTTTTATCCATCAAAGTGCTTCCGTAGCGACCTATTCGCTATGAAGACACTTCGACTTCCATTTACTTTGCTTTTTGTCCCTTGCAACAAAATAGTTATTTATGTCATCTTCTTTCAAGTAGGAATCAAACGATACCATAAATTATGTACACATCACAAATACATACATATAACATTATAGGCTAGCACTAAATTGTTACAATATTTTGTCAATTTTTATACTAAATCAAAGTGAGATTTCTAACTTTAATCTTGGCCAAACTCTAGAAACAAACTACCATCAACCAAAACATCACAAACCCACCCTCTTCCCTCCCCTAGCCCACGGCCAAAGGCTCCATAGCCTCCCTCATGCTCACAGCCATAGGCCATTTTTGGGATTTGTGCACTAAATTTTGGATCTTTAAGATGTAGAGAGGGTTGCTTATATTTTAGAGGCTTGTATACTTGTTTTAGAGAAGGAAAGAAGCAACTTTGAAATGATTTTCTTTTAGTAACAAAGATGAAAACATAGTGAAGAAAGTGGAAAAGAAGAGAGTGAGAAGATGGAAAATGAAACAACATGAAGTAAAGTAGAAAATGGAAAAGAGATGTTCTATTAATAAAAATGAAAAGTGATTAATTACTATATTATCCTAAGCTAATACCCTCCACAAAAATTTGATAACTTACCCATTAATGTCACTTAGCCATCAAATCTTCTTTTCTGATGTACCTTTTTCTTACTTTTTGTGTTTTGTTAATTTTTTAAAAGAAAAAAAGTCCACTTCTTACATAATTACTTTAGTACATTTTAGTTAGTTTTTAAATCAAACTGTTTTAATTGGTGAACTTGTTTTCTTACTTGTATATATGTATATACTAGTATACAACATGTTCCAACAACTTTTGATCGATGAAAAGTCGAAAATCCAAAAAACGATTTTTGGTCACATTTTCAATTTTTCATCAAATTACGTATTTTCATAAACAAACTTTCAAAATAAATTTACTATCATTAGTTATTAATTAAAAGAGGGTTATTTGACCATCGGAAACCATTAATTGAATATTTCAAATTTATCAAATATTCACAAATCAAAGCGAAAAAATTCCAGGTCGTTAAAGAAACACTATTCCAAAAAGGATTCGTCTTCTCGGTTATATAAGCTTAGTGTTACGGTCGACTGAAGTCAATTCAAAGTCAAAGTCTCTGGCCAGGGCATTTCGATTAATAATAATTGTTATTATTGAACTAAGGACTTTGGGTTTAGACTATAGAGTTGGGTAATATTGGAATTTTGGCTATTAACAAATTCCATAAGTCCAAAGTGATATAGTTTTGACGAAGAGAATTGGTGTAAATAATAGTCACAATCAGGTAACGCTTAACAAAGTATTAGATTTTACTAAAACTAAGTAAATGATAAATTTGGCCAAAATGTCACACCGCCTGCTAAGTGATGTGTAAACGTTGATATTCGAATAGTTTGATATTAATCGCTGACCAAATTTACACCTAACAAGTCACACAAATAAAACGTTGAATGCTCCTTTTACCAAACGATTTAATTAATTTATAATTGTTATAAATTAATTAATATTTATGAAATATTAGTTGAATTTTTTTTATTTTGATTTAATGATCAAATATAAATAAATATGTTTATAATAGTTATAAATATAATAATCGATATACGATATCAATACGTGTTTAAATTAGATTAAGATGCAATATTATTTGTTTGGCTTTAAAAGAGTTTGAAGCCCATATAGGAGATGTACATTTTGGCCACAATAGACCAAAAAAGGAGCGACCATAAGATGGCTAAAGGGGCTGGGGTTTGAATGGATAAGAGGAAAGAAAGGATTAGAGAGAAATATGGACCTTGATCCTAACATATCTCTTCATTCTCTCCTCTATAAAAGCATCTCCACCTACTCTCATTTCTAACTTTTAAGAGAGCCTCCATCTAAATTTATTTCTGGTAGAAAATACACTCTACCTCCTCCTATATTTTCTAAAGTGCAAATTAAATAAACAACTGCTATTCGATAGCTGGTAGTCATCGGTTCAGGAGTTAGCGTCTTGCTGGATTGGAAACGAATTCAAGGAGTTGATCTCATCATTTTAAGGTATAATAATATACCTTGGAGATAAGGTAATTTTTTGATTTACAATTATATAATAATATTTAGATAATTTATATATCATATATTATTTGTCAATTAGGTGACGATTCTATTATATCGATATATCGTCACATTCTGAATGGTTGTTTGTTTATATACTTATATATAATATATTTTTTAATTTATATGCCTTTGATAATCACGGCTAAAGATAAAAAATGATTTTTTTTATTATTTAAATTAATTAATATACATTATTTAATCATATTAGCTTCATAATTCAAATATTAATTCTTATTATATACAAAATATAGTTTTAAAATTTTATACAAATAATTTTATACTAAATGGACTTTCGACATAGTTAAAATAATTTTATAAATATATATATTTATTTTTAAATATTATTTAAATCATTTAATTCTATTAATAAATAATGTAATACATAAAATATGTTTTAAATTTTATAAACTTAAATTTACATTTAATAACACTTTCGGCAAATAAAATTAAAAAATTTAATTTTTAATATACAACTTAAATAATTAAATCATAGCCGAAACTAATAGTTGATTTTAAAATCTATTTTAATTATAAAATGTATAAATTAAATATTAAAATATCTTCGAAATTTTGCTGGAATATTTAAATTTGAAATTTTCTTTTAAAAATATTTTCTTTATTAATTTTCGTACTAAAATTAACATATATAAATATATAAAATTTAAAAAAACCAACTTTCATTGTAAGCATTATAATAGGAATATATTTATTGTATATACTTTATATATATATATATCATTTAAGTATACTTATATATATATTATTAAATTATTTATAAGATATATATACACATTTATTTAAAAAAATGTTTTTGATTTCGTATTTTTTTCAGTAAAATAAATACATAAATTTTAATATAATTTTAGATAATTTCAAATATATACATAGATATATATATATATTATAAATTTCATATACATATATTTATAAATCATTTCAAAATAAACTATAAATTTATATATATATATATATATATGTATGCGTGTGTGTGTAATATTTTAAATATATAAATAAATATATAAACATACATTTAGATGATATATTCATATACTTGATAAGCTAACATGTCCGTTGCGGTGTCAATCCTAGCACTTATACACGAGCATGTTATACCTTGCATGGATTGCTATGTGACACATGCAAACACATATATACATGTATATGATACACATGTATATATCTGTAATATAATATTAACTACATAATATAAAACTATATTATAAATTTAAATAAAATAATGATTTTATTTAAAAATAATTTGAAAATGTACTAAATAAATTTGACTACATAGGTCCAATAAAGATCCAAAATGGTAAGAAATTTTGAAACTCACCCATTACTTCCGTTGCGGCTAGCCTAGTTCTAACACTGTTCACTTCCTTTTCTACTTATATATATATATATATATTAAAATACCATTTCGAAAGATATATATACGTGTATTCTACTATTTCTCTATTCATTTGTACTCTTTTCAATACTTCAAAATGTATTCATATACTTATCTCAAATGGTATTAGAATATTCACAAGTTTTTAACTAGATTTCTTACTTTAAATTATAATCAAAGAGGTTAAAAACAAATGTTACTTAAACATTGTTACTATAAACCCCTTCTCTTTTATAAGTTAAATCTTTACTTTGTATAATCGTTTTCCAAAAAATTCCATACTTGTCATTATCTTTAAAATCTCCTTTATAAAGATCTAAGTACTTTCACAAGTTTATTCAAAAGGGTTTAAGACAAATGTTACTTAAACTTTATCATTGAAAATCCAAAACCATTTCTCTTATAATTATCTTTAAAATATTCTTTTTAAAGATCTAATTATATTACTAAGTATAATCAAAAGGGTTAAAAACAAATGTTGCTTAAACATCGTTTATTATAAACCCAAAACTATTTATACTTAACATTATCATTAAAATATTCTTTTTAATGATCTAAATATACTTATTAACAAGATACTATACTTTTAATTAACTTTTCAAAACCATTCATTATAGCTATATAACCAAAACCACTTATCCTTTTATAAAATACTTCGCTTTCTTTTCCAAACTTTTATATATAAATACATTCGAAATATTTATAAATAGGTTTTAAATATCTATATAAAATTTTACTTAAAAATAACACTTTTTGAAATTTAACAAAATCATAAAAAATCATGTTTTATATTTAAATACTCTTTATTTAAAAATTCATAAATAAATAATAAAAACATATTTAAACTTGAAACCACATATAAAATACTCTAATTAATGTTATTGAACAACCCTACAAATATCTCTCAAAAATAATTAATTTAATTATCATTTATACCCATTTTAAATCACAAAAAGTGTTAAAAATAACATTACACAACCAATGTTGTAAAAGAGCCCAGAAATGTTGCTATAAGTCAAATACAACATTTATAACTGCTATAAAAAGTTATGGACAAAGAACACTAGAAAAATTGCCTAGAAGTTCAAACGGTTTTCTCCATCCAAACAATTGATTTAAAGTCAACTTTTTTTATAGTATGTACTTTACTTATAGTACTTAAAAATCATGTAAAGAGAGCCCTAAGGATATTACCCAAAATCATATTAAAAATTCCCTAAATCAAGGTATTTTCAAAGTGCTCATATAGCGACCATTTTCGCTATAACTTTTCCAACTTCGTTCAAATAGTCTTAGAATCATTTAAACCTTAATGTTTTTACAGTAAGAATTACACATATAGTCATTATTAATATAGCAAAGAAACCTATAAGGATGTCTTTGAAAATTATATTGAAAATTGTCGAACACAAGGCAATTTCAAAGTGCTCATATAGCGACCATTTTCGTTATAAATTTTGCAACTTTGTCCAACCATTTCTATAAATTTTCAAACCACTTCCTCACTGTCCCATACACTGCTACAGGTGTAGAACATAACCAAAATATAAACATTCACAATATATCTACATATAACCAATTTGAACAAATATAAACACAAGGGAATCAAAGTGCTTTCATCACGACTATAGCTATATGGACTATTTCATATACATTCTAATTTCAACACACAATCCAAACAACTATATATACACAATATTAAGGTCATGCCACATGTTATAAAAGGTTATAGAAGTGACAATATACAATGTAATGCTGTCATTTTATTTTCAAAAGCAAGAGGGTCCAAAGTAATAACTTTAATTAGTTCATACTTAACTTCAACTTTATATTCAAACACACAATATATACTTGTTCAATGGTGAATAAACTCACTTGAGTCCATGATAAAACCAAGCACAAGCACAAAAGAATACATCAACACTTCCTACCATCACCAAACATCCAAAACTTCCACCTTTTACTTCATTCTTGCACTAGACCACCTCCATCCTCCTCAAGTTGATCACGACCAACATTTGGGTGGGGGGTTTTGCTCATCTTCTTCATTATTTGATTTGCTTTTCCATGTTTTTGAGAAGATCTAAGGCCTTTACCAAAGTTTGGTGGAGATTAGAGTTTATTTGTTTTGATTAGATACTAATTAGTGGAGATAGAAATGGATTAGCACTAAGTTATTTCTACCATTTGAAATTAACAAATGAGCTAATGTAACATGTGAAGGGTCCTATGTAGACATGATAAGAGATAACCATTTACCTCTTACCCTTCATGGAAGTTAACCATTCATGCTCCCTCTTACATGCCACCTTTACTCCTCATTTCCTAAAACAAATATCTTTGCACTATTCACCAAAATATCTTCTCCTTAATCCATTTGTTAATCTTTTACTATTCACGTTTAATTAACCATAAACACTAAAATATTTTTAGTTGCTAATTAATTACACATTAATATATTAGAAATGCATAAAAATTTCAAACAACTTTTATTGAGAAAACAGTCGTTCTTCGATTAAATGATTTTCAGTCATATTATCGATATTTCTTCGAAGTATTAATTTTTGTGAACATTTTAAAAATACTGTAACGATCTGCCTTTCTTACACCTAAAGTTGACACTTAATACATCCTCGGTATTTGTGTGCCGATCATTTAAGTCTCCGAAAGAAAGGTCATTAGGGGTGAAAGAAAAAAAAAGAACAGAATCTCACGATACGTGACGAGTAATATATAATATGAACAAGTCTTTGCAAAAAGAAATTATCTTTATTATACACATCATCAGGGTACATTAACCTATTATCAGCCTGGACAGTTATAACAGCATATACTAACAATTGTTGATAGACACAAACAAAACAAAACAAAAGAAAACAGCGGAAGAATATAAGGTACGTGAATATGTCTTGGAGAATCCAGCTCGTCGCCTGAAAGCTCCAAAGGATCCAGCTAAATCTGGAAAATATGCTCGGGCTGACCCGAGCATTATAAGAAAAATAACGCCTGGATCAGTCTGGTAAAACCAGCGTGAGAAACTCAAATCACAAGGAATTTATTTATTTAACTTGTAAAACCTTTTAAAATCAAATGTATCTCATAAGACCACGCCGCACAGACGGGTTTTTACCTTATGATAACCAAAACATTTTTATAGAAAATCCAGTGGTATTATGATAATATCTAAGGTACAAATACATATTAATCATAGGCGGAATTTTTATATTATTAAATTCTAGCATAATAGGTATACAATCAAGTCGGAAGGCACTTATTAGAGAATGGATTCCAACTATGAAGAGGTAAGGGTCTACCTACCGAATCCAAACACCTCTAGATAAAATGTACAAGAGGTCACAACGCATTACACCTCTGCTACTCAGGACCGGCCCTACCCCATACTGGATAGTGTCGAATATGATCACCCCTTGGTTGCGATTAAACAACCATAATGGGCCCCGAAGAATACATAGAGATATCGACACTAGATCTTAAGATGATCATACCCTAACGGAAGCGACCCACAAAGTCCCTGCTTTAGTCATTTTCTCAGTTGATGAGGCTTGAGGCTACGATTACCTTTATATATATCAACCATCTTGGAATGCTAACACTGCCCTCCAAGAAGCAATGTAGTGTCAGCATTCATCAATACAAGTTCGTTCTGGGTTTGAACGAAACCGAAGGCACTACTTCTACTACATCCATTTTGGAATCACCCTCGGGATTAGTAGCAAGTAGCCCTTGCACTTCAAAACTCCGTCTTCGATTCCATACTCTTCCAGACGTCTTTAGTTCAAAACGCTTGAGTTGGATCGAAGTGGTTTTTGGATAACATATCTGATCTCGGTCTCTTCGAAACAACTTTGTCATTTGTCCTTGGAGAACAGGGATCACTCCCTAACCGTTTAAGTAGACGTATCTCCCTATCATTTGTCCTAGGAGAACAAAACAAAATTTATACACACAGTACAACATCATCCAAGATGACCGTGTCATATAACTCACGTGTTTCTCCTAGATATTTCCGGAGTTATATTTTGGTCCATATCCGATAGTCGGTTATTTAACTATCAAATAAACAAACAACAAATTCAGATATTTAATTACCCATAGCAACCACTGAGCCTCGAACTAAATCTTTCATTTATTAAAACTCTTTTCAAAGGTGTTTATCAAGACATTCATATTGTAACGACCTGGATTTTACACCTTCATTTCTGGAATAATTAACTAATTTTAAATTATTGGAATATTAATTTTCATAAGTCGAATAGATAAATTTTCTGATATTGGTAATATCTGAATCTTTAAATTTTGAAAACTATATTAAATTTTAAAATGTAAATTTCTGAATATGGTAAATTATATATGTATGTATATAAACTTCACCATTTCAAACTCGTGATAAAATATCTATATATCTATATACAAATATATACATGCTTCATTTTGATGACAAAAATGTATATAAGTTTATATGTATGTATATATGTTTATAAAAATATTGTATATGCAAAAAAAATATACATGACTGAATAAACTTCATAATGGAAAATTTCAAACTTATGATTATATATATATATGGGTATATGTTTATAAAATATAGTGCATATGGAAATATCTATAGCTATATATATATATATATGCAAGTATGATAGGAAAGAAATGTATACGTAAAAAGTGTATATGTAAATATATATATATATATATGTATGTATGTATGTATGTATGTATGTATGTATGTATGTATGTTTGTATGTAAATATATACACATAAGAGCTTCATGATGGCAAGGTCTAGTCAGGCACCCAAAACATTAAATCAAGCCGCATAATAAATCAAATCACTTATAATATCAAATCAAACCATGAAATCACATCAGCCAACATGAAAATAAAAAGAAAAAAAAAGAAATTGGAACCCTATACAACCTCAGCCACCATTTTGCCTCTTGTCTCCTTCCATTCTTCTTTAAATATGGAGCTATGCTAGTTGATAATAAAAGATCTGCCATTAAAAACATAGTCAGCTTAATTGTTCAAAGCTTTGGCCAAGGCACAGTAGGGTTCATCATCTTTTAAAATGTGCGTAAACAACTTACATTGTTAACATAATATTATATATATATATACGGTGATATGAGTTAATTAGGGATATATATATATATATGGCAAGTATATATATATATATATATATATATATATATATGTGTGTGTGTGTGCGTGTGCATGTGCGTTGTGAACCTGTGAATGTATGTATATAGACAGTTCCAACCGTCATCAAAACACTATGTTCTCCTCTCTTCTTTGTTTATGTTTTAGTGGATAAAACAGTATGCTTCAACTTTGAAAATCCATATCTCAAAATCTCTTTAGTTTTAAAAGTTGATGTCAAAACCAAAGTTGTTTGGTTTTAAGTGGAAAACATTTTAAAATTTGTTCATTGGAATTTCATGGTGCTTGGAGGGAGAAAACCCCCATTTACAGTAAGAATATCAGTTATAGCCGAAATCCGAACATCACAATTAGATAAATGAATGATGTAGCGTTGATCGTTGGAGAGAATTATTATTTTTAGAATTGGTTTGGAAATTTTTAATCAAGTATGGAGGGTGAAATGTTGAGATGAACGGAATTGGGCGAATTTCGAAATTCTGGCGATCTAGTTGATTGTGTGACTTGAAACTAGGCGTGGAGGAGGTTCAAAGGGTGGCGCACGTGAGAAAAATGCTATGGTGATTTTTAGTGAAGCGTGTTGGCTTGACGTGGTGGTACTAGGGTTTTAGGAGGGTTAGGTTTGGGTCTTGGGTTGATGGGAATGACGACGTTTATAGGGAGAGAGGAACGTGCGCACCAGGGGAATTAGGCTGAGGGGATGGTGGCGATGCTCTGGACGAAGTTGGGTGGTAGATGGTAGACCGTGGAGGCGAGGCGAGGCATTTGAGTGGGCTGGGTGTTCGTTCTAGGTTTCAGTGAAGTTCGAATTATCGAACTAGGGTGGTGCCGTGTGATCTAGGTACGTAGGCGAGATGTGGTGTGTTCGTCGACGGAATTTCTATCAGTTTAGAAAACCGTCGAACGAATTTAAATTAAAAATAACCGCAAGCGCACGGCGTACACTTGTAGTACGTGGCGAATACGGGTCGATCCGCAGGGAATTGATGATTTTAAAATTCTATCCAATCAAATTAAACCAAAGTCGAGTGAATGTTAAGCTAGAGAATTAGAAAATTAGCTAACTAACTAAAAGAAAAGAGATGCAAATATAAGAGTTAAATGACAATTTAGAGAATAAATCCACTCTCTAGATCATGTAGTTCAACACATATGAAATCATAATCTCTCTTTTATGGTCATTAGTGCTTTAATTAATGTGCTTATCATAAGTATGGCATATTTGTGCTATTGATTAGCCAACATAAGCCATCAAACTACAACAGACCCCTTAAACCACTTACTAACTTTCATGAAATTTGACAATGAAAATGAAAATGAAATCTATTTTAAGTATGGCCTATTAACTATTGATTAGAAATATATACCATCAAATTTTAATTTCAAATCACTTTCTTTTGCCATAATCATATTTTGATGAAGAGGCAATTAGTGTTAGTGATTGTTTAAGCATAGCCTATTTGATGTCAACAATATAGGCTATCAAATTCAAAGCAAAAACAACTAGTAAACCATTTCTATCATCATCATTAAGCACAAAAAGAGAGCATGAATTAACAAATAGTTGAAGCTACATAATTAGAGAGCTTTATTACCCCTAAATTGAAGGAGTTTAGCCTCTCATATTTGTCATTTGATTAACAAATGTAGCTTGCAACATGAAAGCAAAAAGAAAGCAAAATGAAAGAAAACTATTCTAATTGCATAAAAGAAAATCTACACTACTAGCATGAAAGGAAATAAACATGTAATTAAAAGGAAACAATAATTATATTGCATAAAAAAAGGAAAAGTACATGAAATAAAAATGGCCAAGTAGCCATGAAAAGAGAAAGGGAAGAGCTTGTTTATTTTGAGCCTAAACTAAACTAAGAGAGACTAAGAGAGACTAAGAGAGACTAAAGGGTTACATGAAACATAAGGGGTACTTATACATGTATTAAACCCTAATTCATATTTTTGGGAAATGCCCAAAATACCCTTGAGAAATTGTGGAGGCCAAGTAATCATTAGCTTCTACTAATCATCATTTAAGTGTACATGAAGCCATTAATTCCATAAGTATGTGCATTAGCCTCTAATTTGTACATTAAGATAGGTGGGTAGGTGGGGTCCTCCATTATCATGCCTTTGAATTATTTCCATCTTCATTTCTTTATCTTCACTCTTGTGCATGCATACATCTTCATGAAACCACTTGTATATGAAGCCAAATTCCTATAAAATAATATAGAAATTTCCAATTAAATTTTCTCAAATGAATATATGCACAAAAAATGACCATTTTGCCCTTGGATGAAGACGAATATGTGACGATTTGAAAATAATATGAATTTTGGTTTAAACAAGTTAAAATGCCCGATATGATCATTTATTTAACTTAAATAGATTAAATATGGTGGTAAAAATATGCACATTTACGTGCACATCATGGTGGTCAAAGGCGACATGCGAGGGTGGTCGGAGGTGGGATACGGTGGATAGGATTATTGTGTATAAGCACAATTTCATGCACAGCTTCGTGCACGATGGGTTGGTTTCAAATAGGAGAGGAGGCGAAGAAAAAAATGTTTTGGCCGGAGTTTGTTTTAGTGGGCCGGGTTGGGTGTGGTTTGGGCCGAGAGTTTAAAAGAAAATTTTAAATTATTGTACTTAATAACCTAAAAATCTAAAACAATATTTCTTTTCCATCTTTAAAATCCAATCGACGAAAAGGTTTGTGCGTCGAGACCATATCGTCTAGTAGTCCCTTCTGAACTAATAACGTCAAGTTTTCCTGCAATGTAAAAATTTAATGATTTAAACGTTTGAAATGAATAATAAGTAACGTCTTATTTCATTATTATATGTTGATTAATTTATAAATTTTAAATGAATTGGTTAATTTTACTTAACTAATAATAAATTATTTTATTTAATCCCTTTGATTTACAGATAATCTGAGTTAAAAATAATAACTCGACTAAGAATTGGAAAACAGATTAAATTCTGAATTGTAAATTGATTTAATATCAATTATAATTATTGACTGAGTAATTATCTATTTTGACTAATATTCCTTTTGAATATTGATTTCAATTATCTATTGACTATGCCATTAAGTTGCCAAATGGATTAAAGTAGTTAGAATAAAACGTTGACACGTTTTATTGGAAGTAAATCGAATAGAACTGATCGCTATTCCGATTTCGGAAAATGGAATGATTACAAGCGAATTATTTTCGATGGACTGGTCTTGATAAAGTGAACAGATGGAATGAATTTCAATATGTGAATATTGACACCCTAATTTTGAAATTGTTAATTGAACAAATTGCTTTTTTTAAATTTATTGTTTGAGTTCGAAGAGACCGGGATCAGATATCTGTATTATCTGAAAACCACTTCGATCAAATATCCATCATGAAGCTTTCCGGTTTTGATTGTAGAGCCCAGTATGCTAGAATTTAATTAATGTAACAATTTCGGCTATTTTAATAAGTATTTGTACTTAGACACTATTATAATATCACTGGGTTTTCTATAAAATGTTTTTATTGTCGTAAGAGAAAAACCCGTCGTGTTATGTGTGACGTTGTCTTACGAGATACCTTTGTTTTCCGAAGGGTTGATAACTTTTAAAATTCAAATTGAGTGTATTTACTCACGCTGGTTTTCCAAACTGACTCCAATTTTATTTTATTATAATGCTCGGGTCAGACCGAGTATTATAGATTCAGGATAGGATGCTTGGAGCTCAGGAAACGAGCTGGATGACAAAGACATATTACATGTACTTGAATATATTCCATTATGTATTGTAAGCTGTATATTCAGTACTTTTGGGAACAAGTTATTGTAACTATCCAGATTTCTATGTTGATGGTTGTATTCTGATAATTTGTATGTTTATTAACAGCTATAGATTCTTTTGTATAAAAATATGTTATTATATATTATATTTTGTTCCGCTACGATTGTGAGATTCTGTGTTGTTGTTATTTCTGTTTCTTCTTTTATCTCTTTTCTTCTTAACCCTAATGATCTAGTATTTCCAGCACTCGATTGCTCGGCATTCTATACAATGAACGTATCAATGTCGATTTTCGAGGGTCGAAAATTCCCCGGTCGTCGTTACAACTGGTATCAGAGCTAAAGGTTAAGCGAGAACCTTGGCTTTGGTGGGGGTTACTCATTAGAGATAGAGTCAGTAGTACCCTAGAATGAGTTGAGTGTATTATATATGAGAGCATACTTGTTATTTTCTTATATAATAATTTTAAAGGGTAAACGATTTTAAAATGATTTTTATAAGATTATATTTTTATATAAAAAGAAATAATTTTTTTGAAAATTTTATAGTATGTTGAGGTGATTGGTTGTTATTATCATAATCAAAATAAGTTGATAAAATTTAAGTGGTTATATATATATATATACATATATATATATATAACCAAATAGAAATTTGATAAGAATGAACTATACAAATGGGTTAAGCTAAAAATAGATTCAAACCAGATTTTAAATACCAGAAATTTTGGAAGTGTTTTTCAAAGTGTTTTGAAATGAAATAACTCTACCCTGATTATATTTTTATATATAAAGGAATAATTTTTAAGGAAAATATTATGGAATATATAGTGTGTTTTGTTTCTAGGTATGATAATATTGATTATTGTCATAAATCAGTAGTTGTGCCTCAATAAAAGATGTTATTACAAAATAAACAATGGTAAAACATTGTGAAATGTTTTAAGGAAGTGAAGTTATATAAGCATAATTTATAAATGTGACTTATAAATTAAAATAGATTTAAATAGAGAAGTTTTGAATATAAGTCCCGAAAATTTTGAAATGTGTTCAAAGTGTTTTGAGGAAATAATAAGTAATATTATTTAGAATATTTATGAATGAAAGTTGTTTTAAATGGATTTTGAAAGTGATAAAGCACTGAACTCACTACAGTCGTTGGAAAATAATCCTGGTGATGACTACAACATCATTAGTGTTCATTTTCGAGTTTCAAGGTGACGAATTGCTTCCGTAGTCATTTAAAATGAAATTTTTTGTTTTGAAAACAAGGGTTGTTTGGAAATTCCGAAGGAATTTGTTTTGGATAAAAACCAAGGTTGGTATAAATTTAAAAGAGTGAATTGGTATATAAATGGGATTTGTGTGTGTGTGTGTGATTTCAAGGTGATTTAAAATAAATACTATAATGACCCAGAATTTCTGTCATTTGAAATTCGTATATTTAATTAATTTTAAATATTAATAAGTAAGATTTGGAAGTCGAATTAATTTAATTTCGATATAGTGATTTAATTTGGCGATTAAATTATTTACCTGAAATTGGGTAAATAATTGAAATCTGAATTTAATGTGATTGAAAAAGATTTATAAAGTTATATTAAATCATATTGAAGTTATAATGATGTTTGTAAACTTTTAAAATTGAATTAAAAGTTAATTTGTGAAAATTGAATATTTTAATATTTAATTGACGACTAAAAATAGTCATTTTTCAAACAGTCTCGAATTTTGACGAAACCAGTTTCATCGGATCCATAATGTGAAGTTATTTTGAGATTTCAAATTTCGTGTCAATCGGATTTACCGTTTGTCCGGGGCAAGCCAAAACGCATCGAAATCGGTTTAAATCGATTTGATTTAAATTTGATCGTTTAATTCCGTAACTTGCACATATGACCGAATTAGCTCCCGAAACACGTTCCATTGTGTTCGGAATGCAGGGTAAACCTTAGAAACGTCAGCCGGCACGCTTGATTTCGAGTTCGGAAAATCCGGGATGAATAGTGTTCGTTGAATTTTCTATAAAAGCCCCATTATTTTCATTTTTGCAACAACATTGAAACCCTAACCCTAATTCAAGCAGAGCCGCCAGCCTCTATATTCAATGGCCGATATCTTCATTTCCTTTCCTCTTTGATTTCTTCGAATTCGTCAACCAATTCAAAAACTTATCAACTACAAAATTCTAGAGAGCATCGAGCTCTATAAATCTAATGGTGGGAATTGGCTATCGTCGATCGGAGGAGGAGCTTTGAGCGCGCGTTTATGCTCGGTTCGTGCACGTTTTTCACGACAGGGCCATAGCCGAGCTCGGCCGGATCTAGGGCGTGGGGAGAGTGGAGTATGGCGCACAAAATGGTGGGTCCCGATCGTGCTATAGTTCGGCGAGGAGGTGGCGATGTCAAAACCCTAAAGGGGCGGCTATGGGTTGTGTTGAACGCGTGAATACTGGAGAGGGAGGGAAGATAATAACGTGCGGCCTGGATCCTATTTCTAAAAGCAACGGGCCAAATGTGAGGGTTTGAAATTTTAAAGAAAATTTAATTGTAAATTGAATTATATTAATTCGTGTAATTTTAAAATATCATATCTTGTTCATACGAGGTCGAAAAATTACGAAACAAGTTGCGTTGGCTTTGTTTTGTCGACCACTACGCTATGGAACTTGATTGGAGTCGTTTGGAGTCAGTGAAAATTTTGGGTAAAATTAAACGTCTGTTTAATTTTATCCGGAATAAAACGCTGCAACCGTTTTAAAAGCAAGTGAGAACTCCTCACTCAATCGAATGTTTTGTTTCGATTTAAATTTTAAATAGTTAGATTTAAAATTGCTTGATTATGTGAATTGGATGATGATTGCTATTTATTGTGTTAAATAGACCCTATACGCCGTATATTAAGCGGAGGTTATTTATTAAAAACATATACCGCGATAATTTCACATTGAAGTGGAATTGGTATTATATATGTATATAGCAATATATATATTGGAATATGTATATATTGGAGTTGTTGATTTCCCACATTGTATAGCGGATGAGACCTTATTGCGCCGCATAATAGCGGATAATATTTATAAATCCCATATACCGCGATAATTTCACATTGAAGTGAAATTGGTATTATGCTAACATCTGTGGATGCAGGGAAACAGGTTGGAGGGATCCAACTGGATTCCTCAAACATTTGAATTTATTTCATATGTTGTGTGTTGTTTATTTATAATCGTCGTGTGATTATAATTGTGAAATTTGAATTGTTGACGGCTATAAATTTAGCCGAATATATTTTTGGTATCGTTGGATACCGAAATTAAATAGAATTGGATTTTCGAAATTTAAGTTGAAAATTGATCGAAAATTTTATTTTTGATAATTGGATAAATTTAAAAGGAGTTTAAAAGATAAAAGTCTTATTTTTGAACGGTATAGAATTAAATTTCAAAAAGGCTTAATAAATGGATTTCGAAAATATTATTTATAAGTTGAGAATTTATTTAAAATTTGGATTTGAAAATAGTTTGGAAATTAAAGGAATTTATTTTGGAAAGGAAATAAATTTAGAAATCCATTTAGTAATTGATTTTTGGTGATTGAAAATAAATCTTTTGGAAATGTTTGGAAATTTATTTGATTTAAATTAATCAGATAATTTGAATTTATCCTACTTATGGATGTTTGGATTATATTGAATGTCGAATTGTTTGACATCTTTGATGTGTGATGCTTTGTGATATATTCTGATTTGTGTGTGATTTATGATTTATTTATCCGTGGTATATGATATATCTATGATCTGTGAATGAAGATAAGCGTTATCGTTTATACCGCTTATCAATTATATTGTTATATTTGATCTGTGATGATTGAATATTGTTGCACTATTGTGTTAAACCCTTGGACTACACAATACACACACAAAAGTGGATTTCACGTGGAAATCGGTTAAGTCACAGTTTTTATCAATTTTTTGGAAAAATTGAATTTTTGAATCCAAAATGGTTTTGGAATTGGAATTGAAAGTTTTGAAAATGAGTTTCAAAATAAAAGTTATTTTAAATAACTTAATAAAATTGGAATTTAAATCATTTGATTTAAAATTTTGAATTCAATATTTTGAAATTGAATTCAATGAATTGGGAATTTTGGTTTAAAAGATTTAATGGGTTTTTAACCAATTAAAATACGGTCTTGGGAAATTTAAATTTATAATTCAAGTTTATACTTGAATGGCTTTAACTGGTGTAATTGTAACCGTTTTTCCCAAAACGAAAACTATCTGTTTTCAAGTAATAATAACTTTCATAAAATGATTTCCAATTTGTATTGAAACAATTCAAGTTGAAATGAAATTGTAAATAGTTTGGAAAAACTATGAATTAACCTTTGTGAAGATGATTAAACTTTATTTTGAAATCAAAGACGATTTTAAAAGGTGTATCTTTTATATTATGAAAGACTGGAATTTTGAATAGTTTTGAAAGCTATTAATTAAATCTTAAATTAAAGATTTAATGGGTTAATTCAATTAAAATGGAAATTGATTTGGAAATCGGTGAATGAATCTTTGTGAAGCTGGGTAAACTTCGTGAAGTAAATCTTTTTGTTTAAAGATTTGAAATGGTAATTTGTTAAACCATTTAAAGGAAAGGATCTGGGTAATAAGTTGTGGCTTAATTGAAATCCCAAAATTCATATGTTTTGAATATTTGTGCTCACTATTCGGGTTAGCCGGGAAAAGACCTTTGTGTCATATAACCCATTCCGAATTTGTGATACGACGATATGGATCGTATTGAAGACCGGTGGTGAAGACCGGGTGTTTGTGAAAACGATAGGATGACCTATCGATTGTCTCTGCACCGTTAGCTACGGTATAGAGATTTCCTTTGTGATGGGAAGTTTTATCGGGATTGTGAATACCCGGATTGCAAGAGCTTCTTTTGAAGTGTCTTCGGTTCTGTTCGAACCCGGAACAGACTTGTACGGTTACATGTCTGACATTACATTTTGAGATGTAAAGCTGATTTCTTTCAAATACATTTCTGTTGGTGGCGGAGAATTTATTCTCTTAGCTTAACACCCTTCTCTGAGACGTACGAGCTCAGAGGTTATGTAGTTGAAATTTATTAGCGATATATTCCCAATTTGGTAATGTGGCATGCTGAGTGTTGCTGTGTGATGATCATTTATTGATCATTTGTGATCAAAGCGTGGCTTTGTGAACGAGACTTCATCAGGGCCTCACAACCCGGAAATGGTCGAAACAGGAATGTTGCGGGAAGGTTATGAGGGTCGCGCCCTTTAGGGTATGTCATTTCCTTCTGGAAAGGGGTGGTATCATGGTATGGAGCCCAGATACTTACTCATGTGGACACACTTTATTTATTATGTGTGATGTTGTTACCAAGCGCTCGGATAAAGGTCCCAAAGGACCGGGGGATGGCATATTCGTGAGTTACCTAGTTACAGGGGTAACCCGGCCTTGTTGGCAGAGAGCAGTTTGTCTCTCGGAGCGTCCAGCCAGAGGCGTTTTCTTTCGTGGCATAGGAAGTTCCTTAGTCTGACCATTTGTTGGAAAATCCAAAGAAACAATACGAGCCTTGTACGGTTTTAGTTGTATTACCTGCTATGGAATGTGGCGGTAACCTGCTATTGAACATAGTAGCTATAGTAGGCATACAATAATGGTTGTATGTTGGCTAAGATTAATATTATACTTTCGAAATGTTTTCTGCACTATGCACTAATAATAATAATCCAATGATTTGCGTAGTAAGCATCTTTGACTATCATAAGAAGAAATCTCCTCCAATTCTGCGTTTGCATTGTGTGTGTGGCGGGAGGTCTTATGGTAGTTTCATTTTCCAAAAGCATTGCGAAATTGTTTTATTTTCTTTGTTGTTGATTGTTTAAAGATAAACTGTTTTAGTTCTCACACCAGTCACCATGACTGACCTGGAGTTTATTGTTTCCTTCCTAAACTCTGGGTGCCCATCATTTTCCACACGGGCAGTCTAGAGTCAGGTTATCAGGTCATTCTGGATTCAGGAGATGCTGTGGAGCTCAGTGGCAAGCTGGATGGCGAGACGTATTACTTGTATATGATATTATTTATTCCGCTGTGTATTCTGTATATGGACAAGTTTATATAACTGTCCAGTTGTGTTGTATATTGCTGTTGTAAACTCTGATGATGATGTAATGTATAAAATGATATAGTTCTTTGATTTAAAAGATTATTCATTTATCTACTATATGTTGTTCCGCTGCGAATGTGAGATTCTGATATTGTTCTGTGTTCTTCTGTTGTTTCTTCTTTCTTTTACTTCTGTTTTCTTCTACCTCTTCTTTTTCTCCATAACAATTCGGTTTTCCGGCATTCGATTGCTCGGCAGTTGAAACAGTGGACGTATTGTCGATTTTCGAGCGACGAAAAGTCGAGTCGTTACATTTGGTATCAGAGCATATGGTTAAGCGACAACCATGGCTCTGTTGGGTGTTACTCATTAGAGATAGAGTCAGTAGTACTCTAGAATGAGTATGAGTGTAATAATAGATATGAGCGCGTATTTGTTAGTGAATATGAAATTGTTTTATATTGTGTTTGCTTATCCGTTGAGCTGTTTGTGAATTCTGGTCGGTATGTGGGACGCCATATTATCGATAGGGGTTTCTAAACTCTTAAACGAGGCAAGTCGACATAGTATCATATGAAATTGGGTAAATGAAATAATTTTACCTCGATTATATTTTGTATATAAAGGAAATAATTTTTCAGAAATTATTAAAGTGTGTATATAAAATTGATTGTTTGGTTGTCGAAAATGTAAAAATATATATAAGTTAATGAAAGTTGTTTAAATAAATTATATGAAAACAACAATTGTGAAAGAGCAAATTATATAAGCAAATGAATTATAAGTATGGAATTATAATTAAAATGATTTACAATGGTAAAAATAATCTTATATATGAGAAGTGAAATTTTATAAGTAAAAGATTTGTAAATGTGATTGATAATCTAAAATAAAAATTCCAGAGAAATGTTTTTGAAAGGATTTGATATTTTGGGAAAAAAAAATTGTTTTGGAGAGATGAAAGCTCTAAACTCTTTTCAGGTCGCTGGAAAATAATCCCGATGATGATCGCGACATCATTGGTGTTCATTTTCGAGTTTCCAAAAGAGAAATTGCTGCTAGATTATTTTAAATGAAAGTTGTTTGGAAAATTTGGATTTTGTTTTGGAAATTCAAAGGATAATTTGAATTGATTTCAAAAATGGTTTTTGAAAGGTTGAGAAGACTCTGGAATCCTATTTAAAATATTTATGGGAATGATAATGAGTTGATAACTTATACCATTTGAATTTTTGATAGAATAAATTTAACTTAAACAATGGAGTTAAATTAAAGTAAGTATAAGTAAATCAATTAAATCCAAATTGTAATTGTTAAATATAAGTAATCAAGTTTTGAACTTATAATATGAGATAATAAATTTTGACTTTGGTAAAAGTTAAATAGAATTTGAATCTGAATTGGATTTATAAGTGGAAAATTAAGTTAAGTTAAACAAATGATGTTTAATTGGAATATAACTTAAGAAATGTTAAATGAAGTTGATTTTTGATATCGAAGTAAATTAATAAAGTGAATTTATTAAATGAATGTGAACTTGAGTTATATAAATGAAATTCAACTTTATTTGTAAAATGAATTAGCAATTGAATTAATGAATGAATGAAGGAATGTTAATCAATCTATTGTAAATGAATTGAGATGAAACAATGAATGTAAGTGTAAATTCATTAAAGCTAATTAAAAGTGGTAAACCAAATTTGAAAGTAAAGTAAATTGAATAATTTGGTTGTGTTGAATGACATTGGATGTTATATGATTGTTGGTTGATTGTTTATAATTCATTAAGTGTTGATGAAATTGAATTAGCAAAATTAGAAGCTATGTAATTAAATTCAAATTGGAAGTAAATAAATTTGAATAGAATTGAATTCAATTTGAATTGAAAGTAAACTAATGTGAATGTAAATTAGTGAATGTGAACTAATTGAAATGTATAATAGAATGTCGTTGTATATGAATTGGTAGTAAGCAATTAAAATTTGTGTCAAAACCTTATAAATTGCTTATGGGAATTATTTGATTGCATTGCTTATGGAAACTTTGTATTTGTTATTGAAAAATTATGAAATATAAATGAATTTCCTATATATGTTACTTACATGTTTAAACTGAGTAAGTACATGTGCGGTGGCTGCCGATCGGTTGGTTTGGTTGCGCAAATATGCTAAATAAATAACTGCTTTGCTTAAAAATGCTAAAAAGGTATGACTACGCAATAAAAATAGGAAATATGAACTGTTTTTCTGCTTTTTCGACCGGGTGGGTCGATGTATACATATTTATGTCTATTGTTATCCTACTACGATCGAACCGCGCAAAGGAGACGCTGGCGAATTTTTCTGGAAACTTAAGGCGTTAGAAAAATTTTGGAAAATTTTGTTAATGAAAGTCAATTTTCTAAATTGAAATAAAACGTAGGAATTGAACTAGAAAATGGAAACCACTATTTTGGTTGAAGTTATAGGTTTTGGAAAAGGTGGATATAAATTTTTCACTAAGTGGATTTTTGAAAAGTTAATGGATTTTGTGAATTTTTCTTACTTTACAATTTCGAGGACGAAATTCTTTTAAGGGGGGAAGTCTGTAACGACCCAGAATTTCTGTCATTTGAAATTCGTATATTTAATTAATTTTAAATATTAATAAGTAAGATTTGGAAGTCGAATTAATTTAATTTCGATATAGTGATTTAATTGGGCGATTAAATTATTTACCTGAAATTGGGTAAATAATTGAAATCTGAATTTAATGTGATTGAAAATGATTTATAAAGTTATATTAAATCATATTGAAGTTATAATGATGTTTGTAAACTTTTAAAATCGAATTAAAAGTTAATTTGTGAAAATTGAATATTTTAATATTTAATTGACGACTAAAAATAGTCATTTTTCAAACAGTCTCAAATTTCGACGAAACTAGTTTCATCGGATCCGTAATGTGAAGTTATTTTAAGATTTCAAATTTCGTATCAATCGGATTTACCGTTTGTTAGGGGCAAGCCAAAACGCATCGAAATCGGTTTAAATCAATTTGATTTAAATTTGATCGTTTAATTCCGTAACTCGCACATATGACCGAATTAGCTCCCAAAACACGTTCCACTGTGTTCAGAACGCGGGGTAAACCTTAGAAACGTCAGCCGGCACGCTTGATTTCGAGTTCGGAAAACCCGGGATGAATAGTGTTCGTTGAATTTTCTATAAAAGCCCCTTTATTTTCATTTTTGCAACAACATTGAAACCCTAACCCTAATTCAAGCAGAGCCGCCGGCCTCTATATTCAATGGCCGATATCTTCATTTCCTTTCCTCTTTGATTTCTTCGAATTCGTCAACCAATTCAAAAACTTATCAACTACAAAATTCTAGAGAGCATCGAGCTCTATAAATCTAACGGTGGGAATTGGCTATCGTCGATCGGAGGAGGAGCTTTGAGCTCGCGTTTATGCTTGGTTTGTGCACGTTTTTCACAACAGGGCCATAGCCGAGCTCGGCCGGATCTAGGGCGTGGGGAGAGTGGAGTATGGCGCACAAAATGGTGGGTCCCGATCGTGTTATAGTTCGGCGAGGAGGTGGCGATGTCAAACCCTAAAGAGGCGGCTATGGGTAGTGTTGAACGCGTGAATACTGGAGAGGGAGGGAAGATAATAACGTGTGGCCTGGATCCTATTTCTAAAAGCAACGGGCCAGATGTGAGGGTTTGAAATTTTAAAGAAAATTTAATTGTAAATTGAATTATATTAATTCGTGTAATTTTAAAATATCATATCTTGTTCATACGACGTCGAAAAATTACGAAACAAGTTGCGTTGGCTTCGTTTTGTCGAGCACTATGCTATGGAACTAGATTGGAGTCATTTGGAGTCAGTGAAAATTTTGGGTAAAATTAAACGTCTGTTTAATTTTATCTAGAATAAAACGCTGCAACCGTTTTAAAAGCAAGTGAGAACTCCTCACTCAATCGAATGTTTTGTTTCGATTTAAATTTTAAATAGTTAGATTTAAAATTGCTTGATTGTGTGAATTGGATGATTATTGCTATTTATTGTGTTAAATAGACCCTATACGCCGTATATTAAGCGGAGGTTATTTATTAAAAACATATACCGCGATAATTTCACATTGAAGTGGAATTGGTATTATATATGTATATAGCAATATATATATATATATTGGAATATGTGTATATTTGAGTTGTTGATTTCCCGCATTGTATAGCGGATGAGACCTTATTGCGTCGCATAATAGCGGATAATATTTATAAATCCCATATACCGCGATAATTTCACATTGAAGTGAAATTGGTATTGTGCTAACATCTGTGGATGCAGGGAAACAGGTTGGAGAGATCCAACTGGATTCCTCAAACATTTGAATTTATTTCATATGTTGTGTGTTGTTTATTTATAATCCCGTGTGATTATAATTGTGAAATTTGAATTGTTGACGGCTATAAATTTAGCCGAATATATTTTTGGTATCGTTGGATACCGAAATTAAATAGAATTGGATTTTCGAAATTTAAGTTGAAAATTGATCGAAAATTTTATTTTTGATAATTGGATAAATTTAAAAGGAGTTTAAAAGATAAAAGTCTTATTTTTGAACGGTATTGAATTAAATTTCAAAAAGGCTTAATAAATGGATTTCGAAAATATTATTTATAAGTTGAGAATTTATTTAAAATTTGGATTTGAAAGTAGTTTGGAAATTAAAGGAATTTATTTTCTTAAGAAGGAATTTATTTTGGAAAGGAAATAAATTTAGAAATCCATTTAGTAATTGATTTTTGGTGATTGAAAATAAATCTTTTGGAAATGTTTGGAAATTTATTTGATTTAAATTAATCAGATAATTTGAATTTATCCTACTTATGGATGTTTGGATTATATTGAATGTCGAATTGTTTGACATCTTTGATGTGTGACGCTTTGTGATATATTCTGATTTGTGTGTGATTTATGATTTATTTATCCGTGGTATATGATATATCTGTGATCTGTGAATGAAGATAAGCGTTATCGTTTACACCGCTTATCAATTATATTGTTATATTTGATCTGTGATGATTGAATGCTGTTACACTATTGTGTTAAACCCTTGGACTACACAATACACACACAAAAGTGGATTTCACGTGGAAATCGGTTAAGTCACAGTTTTTATCAATTTTTGGAAAAATTGAATTTTTGAATCCAAAATGGTTTTGGAATTGGAATTGAAATTGAAAATGAGTTTCAAAAATAAAAGTTATTTTAAATAACTTAATAAAATTGGAATTTAAATCATTTGATTTAAAATTTTGAATTCAATATTTTGAAATTGAATTCAATGAATTGGGAATTTTGGTTTAAAAGATTTAATGGGTTTTTAACCAATTAAAATACGGTCTTGGGAAATTTAAATTTATAATTCAAGTTTATACTTGAATGGCTTTAACTGGTGTAATTGTAACCGTTTTTCCCAAAACAAAAACTATCTGTTTTCAAGTAATAATAACTTTCATAAAATGATTTCCAATTTGTATTGAAACAATTCAAGTTGAAATGAAATTGTAAATAGTTTGGAAAAACTATGAATTAACCTTTGTGAAGATGATTAAACTTTATTTTGAAATCAAAGACGATTTTAAAAGGTGTATCTTTTATATTATAAAAGACTGGAATTTTGAATAGTTTTGAAAGCTATTAATTAAATCTTAAATTAAAGATTTAATGGGTTAATTCAATTAAAATGGAAATTGATTTGGAAATCGGTGAATGAATCTTTGTGAAGCTGGGTAAACTTCATGAAGTAAATCTTTTTGTTTAAAGATTTGAAATGGTAATTTGTTAAACCATTTAAAGGAAAGGATCTGGGTAATAAGTTGTGGCTTAATTGAAATCCCAAAATTCATATGTTTTGAATATTTGTGCTCACTATTCGGGTTAGCCGGGAAAAGACCTTTGTGTCATATAACCCATTCCAAATTTGTGATACGACGATATGGATCGTATTGAAGACCGGTGGTGAAGACCGGGTGTTTGTGAAAACGATAGGATGACCTATCGATTGTCTCTGCACCGTTAGCTACGGTATAGAGATTTCCTTTGTGATGGGAAGTTTTATCGGGATTGTGAATACCCAGATTGCAAGGGCTTCTTTTGAAGTGCCTTCGGTTCTGTTCGAACCCGGAACAGACTTGTATGGTTACATGTCTGACATTACATTTTGAGATGTAAAGCTGATTTCTTTCAAATACATTTCTGTTGGTGGCGGAGAATTTATTCTCTTAGCTTAACACCCTTCTCTGAGACGTACGAGCTCGGAGGTTATGTAGTTGAAATTTATCAACGATATATTCCCAATTTGGTAATGTGGCATGCTGAGTGTTGCTGTGTGATGATCGTTTATTGATCATTTGTGATCAAAGCGTGGCTTTGTGAAAAAGCGTAGCTTTGTGGACGAGACTTCGTCAGGGCCTCACAACCCGGAAATGGTCGAAACAGGAATGTTGTGGCAAGGTTATGAGGGTCGCGCCCTTTAGGGTATGTCATTTTCTTTTGGAAAGGGGTGGTATCATGGTATGGAGCCCAAATACTTACTCATGTGGACACACTTTATTTATTATGTGTGATGTTGTTACCGAGCGCTCGGATAAAGGTCCCAAAGGACCGGGGGATGGCATATTCGTGAGTTACCTAGTTACAGGGGTAACCCGGCCTTGTTGGCAGAGAGCAGTTTGTCTCTCGGAGCGTCCAGCCAGAGGCGTTTTCTTTCGTGGCATAAGAAGTTCCTTAGCCTGACCATTTGTTGGAAAATCCAAAGAAACAATACGAGCCTTGTACGGTTTTAGTTGTATTACCTGCTATGGAATGTGGCGGTAACCTGCTATTGAACATAGTAGCTATAGTAGGCATACAATAATGGTTGTATGTTGGCTAAGATTAATATTATACTTTCGAAATGTTTTCTGCACTATGCACTAATAATAATAATCCAATGATTTGCGTAGTAAGCATCTTTGACTATCATAAGAAGAAATCTCCTCCAATTCTACGTTTGCATTGTGTGTGTGGCGGGAGGTCTTATGGTAGTTTCATTTTCCAAAAGCATTGTGAAATTGTTTTATTTTCTTTGTTGTTGATTGTTTAAAGATAAACTGCTTTAGTTCTCACACCAGTCACCATGACTGACCTGGAGTTTATTGTTTCCTTCCTAAACTCTGGGTGCCCATCATTTTCCACACGGGCAGTCTAGAGTCAGGTTATCAGGTAATTCTAGATTCAGGAGATGCTGTGGAGCTCAGTGGCGAGTTGGATGGCGAGACGTATTACTTGTATATGATATTATTTATTCCGCTGTGTATTCTGTATATGGACAAGTTTATATAACTGTCCAGTTGTGTTGTATATTGCTGTTGTAAACTCTGATGATGATGTAATGTATAAAATGATATAGTTCTTTGATTTAAAAGATTATTCATTTATCTACTATATGTTGTTCCGCTGCGAATGTGAGATTCTGATATTGTTTTGTGTTCTTCTGTTGTTTCTTCTTTCTTTTTCTTCTATTTTCTTCTACCTCTTCTTTTTCTCCATAACAATTCGATTTTCCGGCATTCGATTGCTCGGCAGTTGATACAGTGGATGTATTAATGTCGATTTTCTAGACTCCAATATCAAGCTTGAAATACCAACACGATGCACCAAGATAAGCAACGGCATTCCATGAACTCCAAGAACTGAACTAGCTCCAACTAGTCTACTAGACCTGAATATCTGAAAACCCCAACTCTAGACTGCCCCTGTGGAAAATTGTGGGCACCCAAAGTTTAGGAATGGAACAATAAACTCTGAGTTAGTCGTGGGACTGGTGTGAGCAACAAAAATAGTTTTATCCTTAAACAAACACCAAAGAAATTTTAAACATCGAAACTCGCAATGCTTTTGGAAAATGAAACTACCATAAGGCCTCCTGTACACACACACAATGCAAACGCAGAATCGGAGGAGATTTCTCCTTATGATAGTCAAAGATGCTTACTACGCAAAGAAAACTCTTTTGATATTATTATTAGTGCATAGTGTCGAAAAGATTTCGAAAATACAATATTAATCTTAGCCATCATACAACCATTATTGTATGCCTACTATAGCTACTATGTTCAATAGCAGGTTACTGCCACATTCCATAGCAGGTAATACAACTAAAACCGTACAAGGCTCGTATTGTTTCTTTGGATTTTCCAAAAATGGTCAGGCTAAGGAACTTCCTATGCCACAAAGGAACGCCTCTGGCGGGACGCTTCGAGAGACACCCTGCTCTCTGCCAACACAAGGCCGGTTACCCCCTTCCCGGGTAGTAAACCTGAGATATGCCACCCCCGGTCCTTTGGGACCTTTATCCGAGCGCTCGGTAACCAACATCACACATAATAAATAAAGTGTTTCCACATGAGTAAGTATCTGGGCTCCATACCATGATACTACCCTTTTCCAGAAGGAATGGTCATACCCTAGGGAAGCTACCCCTGAAACCTTGCCGGATCTTTCTTGTTTCGACCATTTCCGGGTTGTGAGGTCTGACGAAGTCTCGTCCACAAAGCTACGCTTTTTCACAAAGCCACGCTTTGATCACAAATGATCAATAAATGATCATCACACAGCAACACTCAGCATGCCACATTACCAAATTGGGAGTATATCACTGATAAATTTCAACTACATAACCTCTGAGCTCGTACGTCTCAGAGAAGGGTGTTAAGCTAAGAGAATAAATTCTCCGCCACTAACAGAAATGTATTTGAAAGAAATCTGCTTTATATCTCAAATTGTAATGTCAGACATGTAACCATACAAGTCTGTTCCGGGTTCGAACAGAACCGAAGGCACTTCCAAAGAAGTCCTTGCAATCCGGGTATTCACAATCCCGATCGGATTTCCCATCACTTATGAAATCTCTATACCGGAGCAACTCAGTGCAGAGACAATCGATAGGTTATCCTATCGTTCTCGCAAATACCCGGTCTTCAACACCGGTCTTCAAATGCTATCCATATACGACGTATCACTAATTCAAAATGGGGTTATATGACACAAAGGTCTTTTCCCGGCTAGCCCGAATAGTGAGCGCAATATTTAAAACATATGGATATGGGATTTCAATTAAGTCACAACTTGTTACCCAAAACTTTTCTTTCAAATGGTTTAAACAAATTACCATTTCCAATCTTTAAACAAAAAGATTCATTTCACAAAGTTCACCCAATTTCACAAAGATTCATTCATATATTTCAAAACAGTTCCATCTCAATTGGATTAATTCTTTTAAATCTTTTAAATCAAAGATTTATCTTATAGCTTTCAAATAGTTTCCATAACCTGGAAAAATCGTTTTCATTTTTAACTTGAAATCCCTTTTTAACACAACTTGGAAGTTCGTCTCTTATATGAAAGCTTTTATTATTTGAAAACAAATAGTTTTCGTCTCAGAAAAATCCAATTTTATTTATACGAGTTAAAGCCTTTGAATTAAATCCGAATTCCCAAATCAATACATTTAAAATGGTTTAATCCATATATAACTAGTATAATATCTTTAATCCCTAGTTTCAAATCATAGGATTCAGTTTCAAATATTGAATTCAATTTAAGTTTCATCTTTGAAATTCCATTTCAAAAGCTTTTCACATTAAACCCAATCCATTTCCAAAACATTTGGATTCAAATATTCAACTTTTAAAATCATTTCAAAAATCTGTGACTTAATCGATTTCCTTGTGAAATCCATATTTGTGTGTGTATAAGTATGGTCTGGGGGTTTTACACAATAAAAGTGCCACATCATCAATCAGCACAGATTCAAATACAGCAATATATATTTGATAAGCGGTATAAACTATAACGCTTATATATAAACAAAAGTCGAGTGTTTGAATTCTGGGATTCCCATTAAATGAGAAGTAGAACCAAAGTAAAATAAGTTTTGAACTTATAAGTGGGAAGTGATATTAATAAGAACTGAATTTTGGAATATAAAAATTTAAAATTTGAGTAAGTTTAATTAGATTGAACGAATTGGGAATTAACTCAAGCTAAGTTAAATAAGTTTGAACTTATAACCTGGAATTGGAAATTTCAAGATAAAATTAAAATTTAACTTATGCAAGTTAAATAAATTAAATTGTAAAAGGAAAGGTATAGATTTGATAAAAAGGTGCAAAAGAAGTTATGTATGAATGATTTCAAACGATTTTTGAAATAAATCGGGTTTCGAATTTTGGAAATTAGTAATGAACTAAATTATCAAATTAGTGGATTGGATTTTAAAATTTAACCTTGGATATTGAAATTTTACTTATGCTAAGTAAATAAGAAAGTCTAAGGAAATTTAATTTAATTTGTAATGAATTAAAAAGAATAGATGTGGACTTGGGTCATAAATAGAATTCGACTTAAAAGGGCCAGCAACTAAATACATTTTGAATGTGTTAATGAAATGATATTGATGGTGAATCGAGATGAATGGATGTAATTTTTGAACTTACTAGTTGTCGTAGTCTGGCGATATTGTAAAACATTTTTGAAGAAATATGATCTTATATAAAATCACTTTTTATATCGATTTGAATGTAAATTTATAATTACTTAAACACAAATGTGGAAATTTATTAGAATGAAGATTGAATAGTTACTATAACTAGAATCTACTTTATAAGAAGTAAGAAATGTTGCAAATAACTTTGTAAAGTAATCAAACTTGGAATTTGATTTGGCATTGTATATGTTAGTTATAGATTCAAACTCCCCTTATTAAATTATAACCAGAAGGAAATGATCTTGAAAGGTATTTGAAAATACTAGATGGAGTTTATATAAATTTGAAGCGGATCCATAAACTATTTGATCCTAAAATTATTCGAGTTGGAAAGAATGATCTTATATGTATATGAGAATGAAACTGAAATAGTTTTGGAACCTATTGATTTTTAAAGACTTTGATTTTGGCAAATAGTTGTTTTTGGATTGGATAAAATGAATTGAAAAACCATCGATTTTAAAAGTATCGATTTTATATAAATAAAATTTATATGTAATACATATGAAGTGTATGATTTGAAAGATATTGTATATATAGTATGATATGTTTTGAAAATTAAAAGTTTGGAAAGGCACACGCCACGAAAGTTGAAAATTTGGTGTTAGGGGATCCACTGGGTGGGTCTACCTTGGAATCCATAGGGTGGGTTCAATTGAAAATTGGGATCCTAGAGGACGTCCAGACAAAAACTCATGAGTTCCTGGTGATCATTTGTTTACATAGCGTAAATCGAGCGGTACTATACCTACAGTTACTTATGGTTTTGCTAGGATAGCAACGTAACCTTTATGTAACTGCGATCTATAAGAGTTGGTAGCGTACGAGAGGCAGAGATTACCTACAGTTACGTATGGTTTTGCTGGGACATCAACACAACCTTTGTGTAACTGCGATCTATCGGGTTCCATAGCGTAATTGGAGGGGCAGAGATTGCCTACAGTCTACGTATGGTTTCGCTGGGATAGCAACGTAACATTGGTAGATGCAATCTATGTGGTTTTGTTTTGATAGCGTAATTCGAGGGGCAGGGATTCCCTACAGACTACTTATAGTTTCGCTGGGATAGCGACGCAACCATCGTGTAACCGCGATCCATGGTTGTGGAGAAAAATGGGCGATACTTTCCATATCATTTTTGAAGGGTTTTTAGGTATTTTCACTAGGTGTTGAAACGGGTCTACAAAGTACTTAGAGACTTTTAGTTCTACGCCTGATCAACGTATGACTAAATTCTGTAAGAACAAGGATGGACTTGTTAAGACATCGAGTTATGAAAAATATTTAATATCAAAATAGCATGGTAATACTATGTAATTTAAAGAGTATGTATCTTAAAATATATAATAAAAGAGTAAGAGGTTTAAAATGTTTTAAAGGATGATTAATTTAGTAATATACATCAAAATTCTAGTTCTTGCTTCGTTCCTTTTCGAGGGTGAAAAGTTCTGAAGGGGAAAGATTGTAACGACCCGGGTTTTAGTCCTCTGTTTTTGGAATAATTAACTAAATTTAAATTATTGGAATATTAATTTTTAAAAGTCGAATAGATAAATTTTCTGATATTGGTAATATATGAATCTGTAAATTTTGAAAACCATATTAAATTTTAAAATGTAAATTTCTGAATATGATATATTATATATGTATGTATATAAACTTCACCATTTCAAACTCGTGATAAAATATCTATATACAAATATATACAAGCTCCATTTTGATGACAAAAATATATATAAGTTTATATGTATGTATATATGTTTATAAAAATATTGTATATACAAATAAATATATATACATGAATGTATAAACTTCATAATAGAAAATTTCAAACTTATGATTATATGTATGGGTACATGTTTATAAAATATAGTGCATATGGAAATATATATATATCTATAAATATATATATGCAAGTATGATAGGATAAAAATGTATATGTAAATAGTGTATATGTAAATATATATATATATATATGTATGTATGTATGTATGTAGATATATACACATAAGAGCTTCATGATGGCAAGATCTAGTCAAGCACCCAAAACATTAAATCAAGCCACATAATAAATCAAATCACTTATGATATCAAATCAAACCATGAAATCACATCAGCCTACATGAAAAGAATATGAAAAAAAGAGAAAATGGAACCCTGTACAATCTCAGCCACCATTTTGCCTCATTGTCTCCTTCCATTCTTCTATAAATATGGAGCTATGCTAGTTGATAACAAAAGATCTGCCATTAAAAACATAGTCAGGTTAATTGTTCAAAGCTTTGGCCAAGGCACAGCAGGGTTCATCATCTTTTAAAATATGAGTAAACGACTTACATTGTTAACATGATATATATATATATATATATTGTGATATGAATGAATCAGGGATATATATATGGCAAGTATATATATATATATGTGTGTGTGTGTTGTGAATCTGTGAATGTAAATATATAGATAGTTCCAACCATCATCGGAACGCGGTGTTCTCCTCTCTTCTTTGTTTATGTTATAGTGGATAAAACAGTATGCTTCAACTTTAAAAATCCATATCTCAAAATCCCTTTAGTTTTAAACCTTGATGACAAAACCAAAGTTGTTTGTTTTTAAATGGAAAACATCATAAAAATTTGTTCATTGGAATTCCATGGTGCCTGGAGGGAGAAAACCCCCATTTACAGTAAGTATATCAGTTATGGCCGAAATCCGAACATCACAATTAGATAAATGAATGATGTAGCATTGATCGTTGGAGAGAATTATGATTTTTATAATTGGTTTGGAAATTTTTAATCAAGTATGGAGGGTGAAATGTTGAGATGAACGGAATTGGGAGAATTTTGAAATTCTGGTGATCTAGTTTATTGCGTGACTTGAAACTAGGCGTGGAGGAGGTTGAAATGGTGGCGCACGCGAGAAAAATGCTACGATGATTTTTAGTGAAGCATGTTGGCTTGACGTGGTGGAACTAGGGTTATAGGAGGGTTGGGTTTGGGTCTCGGGTTGATGGGAGTGGCGACATCGATAGGGAGAGAGGAATGTGCACACCAAGGGGATTAGGCCGAGGGGATGGTGGCGATGCTCTGGACGAAGTTGGGTGGTGGATGGTAGACCGTGGAGGCGAGGCGAGGCATTTGAGTAGGCTGGGTGTTCGTTCCAGGTTTCATTGATGTTTGAATTGTCGAACTAGGGTGGTGTCGTGCGATCCAGGTACGTAGGTGAGATGTGGTGGTCGAAGGCGACGTGCGAGGGTGGTCGGCGGTGGGTTACGGTGGCCAGGATTGTTGTGTATGTTCACGATTTCGTGCACAACTTCATGCACGATGGGTTGGTTTCAAATGAGAGAGGAGGGGAAAAAGAAAATGTTTTGGCTGGAGTTTGTTTTAGTAGGCCGGGTTGGGTGTGGTTTGGGTAGAGAGTTTAAAAGAAAATTTTAAATTATTTTACTTAATAACCTAAAAATCTAAAACAATATTTCTTTTCCATCTTTAAAATCCAATCGACGAATAAGTTTGTGCGTCGAGACTCTATCGTCTAGTAGTCCTTTCTGAACTAATATCGTCGAATTTTTCTACTTTGTAAAAATTTAATGATTTAAACGATTGAAATGAATAATAAGTAACGTCTTATTTCATTATTATATGTTGATTAATTGATAAATTTTTAAATGGATTGGTTAATTTTCACTTAACTAATAATAAATTATTTCATTTAATCCCTTTGATTTACAGATAATCTGAGTTAAAAATAATAACTTGACTAAGAATCGGAAAACAGATTAAATTCTGAATTGTAAATTGATTTAATATCAATTATAATTGTTGACTGAGTAACGATCTATTTTGACAAATATTCCTTTTGAATATTGATTTCAATTACATATTGACTGTGCCATTAAGTTGCCAAATGAATTAAAGTAGTTAGAATAAAACGTTGACACGTTTTATTGGAAGTAAATCGACTGGAACTGATCGCTATTCCGATTTTGGAAAATGGAATGATTACAAGCGAATTATTTTCGATGGACTGGTCTTGATAAAGTGAACATATGGAATGAATTTCCATTTGTGAATATTGACACCCTGATTTTGAAATTGTTAATTGAACAAATTGCTTTTTTTTAAATTTATCGTTTGTGTTCGAAGAGATCGGGATCAGATATCTGTATTATCCGAAAACCACTTCGATCAAATATCCACCACGAACCTTTTCGGTTTTGATTGTAGAGCCCAGTATGCTGGAATTTAATTAATGTAACAATTTCGGCTATTTTAATAAGTATTTGACTTAGACACTATTATAATATCACTGGGATTTCTATAAAATGTGTTGATTATCGTAAGAGAAAAACCCATCGTGTTATGTGTGACGCGGTCTTACGAGATACATTTGTTTTCCAAAGGGTTGACAACATTAATAGTTCAAATTGAGTGTGTTTACTCATGCTGGTTTTCCAGACTGACTCGGGTGTTATTTTATTATAATGCTCGGGTCAGACTGAGTATTACAGATTCAGGATAGGATGTTTGGAGCTCAGGAAACGAGCTGGATGACAGAGACATATTACACGTACTTGATTATATTCCACTATGTATTGTAGGCTGTATATTCAGTACTTTTGGGAACAAGTTATTATAACTGTCCAGATTTCTTTGTTGATGGTTGTACTTTGATAATTTGTACGTATATTAACAGCTACAGATTCTTTTGTATAAAAATCTGTTATTATATATTATATTTTGTTCCGCTGCAATTGTGAGATTCTGTGTTATTGTTATTTTTGTTTCTTCTTCTATCTCTTTTCTTCTTAACCTTAATGACTGGTATTTCCGGCACTCGATTGCTCGACATTCTATACAGTGAACGTATTAGTGTCGATTTTGAGGGTCGAAAATTCCTCAGTCGTTACATATATACTTATCTCATTGACATAAGTATATTCACAAAACATTTGTGAAAGATCTCTAATTTCCAAATCATATCAAAGGATCAAAACAAAATATTATTTAAATTAGAGATAAAGATAACCTTAAACAATATTCCTTCTGTGTTAAGTGTGGAATGAATGTCCACAAGAATTAAGAAGGTCAGTTAAAGGAAATCCAATCTCAAATCTTTTTATAAATTTCCTTCTATAAATCCTCTTAATAAATCTCTTTTATATATGAAACTTCTTTACTTAAATTCCAAACCCATTAACAAAACTCTTTATAAATCACCAAGTTAAATTTTACAAAACTCTTTTATAAATATCAAAACCATATATATATCTCTTTTTAAATCTCCAAAATTATTTATAAAACTTTCTTTATAAATATCTAAAATCATCTATAAAACTTTCTTATAAATATTCCTTATTTAAAGCAAAACTACTTTAATAAACTCATTTAATAAAGTCCTTTTTATAAACAAAATGATTATTTAAAATGTCTTTACTAAAATCATTACTTAACTTGAAACCATTATTAAAAGTATGATTGACCTTATAAATCAGAAAAAAGCTTAGTGGCCGCAATGGTTCTCTTTTAATTAAGTTTACTTCTCAAGTTATAACAAGGGTATTTACATAACAAGCAAATATGTATAAGGGAATCAGCCAACAATAACAAATTAACATATAGGTAAGATGTCCAAGTTACTATAATAGCAGACGGGGATTTGTTCTGCTAAACACATGTCCAAGTTATTATAATAGCAGAATGGGTTTTTATTCTGCTTAAATAGATGTCCACATAATCTACTTAGGAACTTATGGTAGAACTATGATTTATTCTACCAAACAAATGTCCAATATAACTTAATTAGCAGAACGATGTTTTATTCTGCTAAATAGATGTCGTTTGGTTTCATATTCAATTAGGTTACTTAAGGGTAATCGACAAAGAAATCCCTAAGATTTAAAATATTCTTTTAAAAGAAAGTTACTTTAAAACAAAACCGATCTTCAGAATTAAAGCGGTTTAAAACTTTTATTTAAAAATTAAATAACATTTAAACCTTGTTAAATAATAACTTAACCGTTAATTAATAATCAAATAATAATTAACTATTAAATAAATAATTAAAATCTAATTAATCTTTGATTATTTATTAAATAGTAATTTAAACTTTTAATTAATAATTAAAAATTAATTAGTCACAATTAATTAATTAAATATTTCTTAATTAGAACTTAAATGATAAATTAAACCTTTATTTAAAAATAATTAAATCTTAACTTAAATTTAACTTGATTAGTAATTAATTAATAATTAAACCTTTTACAAATAAATTAATAATTAATTAAAAAAATATTAATTCTTAAATAATTAATTAATTAATAACTAACCCTTTATTAATTAACTAATTATAATTAACTTACTTGATTAATACTTAAGTACTAATTACCCTGTTAACTAATGATTAAATACTAATTAACTTACTTAATCTATTACTCAAATAATCATTAAATAAATAAATAAATAAATTATTATTATTCTTTAAAATTCTTAAAATATGTTTGAAAACACTTTTCAAAATATACTTAAGATGAAACAAGTTCTAAATTTCAAAAAGAGTTCGTTTTCACGAACTGCTTTTATAGCGACTATCGCTATACGACCTGAAATTCCCAAAACTTGTTTAATACAAAAATTTACTTTAAACTTCTTAGATTTCACACACTAAACTCTTTTATAACTTAATATAATATTTTGAAAACAAAAGTAAGGTTTTGGAAACTAAATCAAAGTTTTAAAACTTGTAACTTTTCAAAAACAATTAATAAGTAAAACTAGTTTTCAAAACAAAGGATTTCCACTGCATTACAAATTCAAGTATTAACTTTTCTTAATATACAACATCATAAGAAAGTGTACCAACATATAGCCATGATATAATCAACATACACAAGCAAATGTATTAACTTGCTATTAATTAACTAACTTTCTCTTTCAAGTTTACTACACCACATCCAAGCACATCCATATGCATACATGAGCAAAACCACTAGAACATTGTTTAAAAAAACATCCAACATGCTTAACAACCAAATAACAATATTTATTATCAAAGTAAGCATCATATTTAAAGTTAAAAACTTTTAAGAAAAAGGTGAGCTTTTCTCACCTAAAGCTATCCAGTACACTCCAAACTTCCACTAGAACTTGAAACTACCCTAAAGCTTGCTTTTTACCTTGGAAAGAACGAGTTTTTGGTGGGGTTGAAGTGGCAAGAGGGTTCGGCCTTAAAGCATTTAGGTTCGGCCATGAAGATTAAAGAGAGGTGGAGGCTTGAGCATGGAAGGAGGAGGTGTAGAAGGTGCTTAAACAAAGTTTTAGTAATTTAAGGTGACTAGAAATAAGATTTTTAAACTTTGTAAACTCATGGAAGCCATTGAAAATTTCACATGAAAGCTTGGAGAAATTTTTTTTTAACCAGAAGGAATGAATTGAAAAAGTGAAGGGATGGTTAGGAATTTGTTTTTTATATAACATGAAATCCTAAAATTACCTAAACATCGTTGTACTTTGCCATCCTATCTTTGCTTGCCACCTCACCTTAACATCTTAACCTTGTTTCCTCCCCCAAATTTCGAAATTTTCATGCACAAACATGAAAATATGGCCAATGTACTCATGTCCCCCTTTAAGTTCTCAATACGTCACATCTTGTCTCCCTGATGTGACATTTTATATTTATTTTCTAAACTTAATTAACTTGTATGTTTACATATATAATATCATAAACCTTATTTTATATCAACTATGAATGTTAAAAAATATTTAAATGTTGTTCCAAATATAAACTAGGGTAACAACATTTTAAACAACTTTTATACGATGAAACGTCGAAAATTCTAAAACAGTTTTCGGTCACATTTTCTGTTTTTCATTGAACTACGTATTTTTGTAAAAAAAATTGAAAACTATTTCACAATCGTTATTTATTATATAAAAGAGATTTTATTTTAATTATAAGATATATTGTTTGAATATTTAAAATTAATTAAATATTCCCAAATCAAAGCAGTGAAATTCCGGGTCGTTACAAAAATAAATTTACCATCATTAGTTATTAATTACAAGAGGTTAACTAGGTTACAAAATCGCTTTTATCATATTAAATCCAACATTCAAATATTTAAATAATTTAAATATTTAAATGTGAAGTGTTCGAAATTCTGGATCGCTACATTATTTGTTAGAAGCCAAAATGGTAAGTTAAGGCATATAGGTTGTAATAGAATGACATACTAAAAATGTCTATTTTATTTGAGTATGAAGTGATAGAGCAAGAATATCATTAATACCAATTGATGTTGAAGGGCGGCTTACAACAACTATTTCTTTTAGGTTATCTGTGTTATGATTGTTAGTTGTCTCTTTTTGGATATTGGAAAACATTATAAATAAGGAAATCACATAAGGACACTTAACTAGCAATGAATGTAAAGTAAGGCTAGAAGTTTATAAAATTAATTAAATTATCAACTAAAAATAAATAACGCTTAATTCCAAAAAAAATTAGAATTTTGGAAGAAATAAATTTTAGTAAGCGAAAGATAGAGAATGGTTGTTACGAAATCAATGGTCACTCTTCCTATGCCTTAAAAGCTAAAATTTATCAATGTACTTATGTGTTATTTGTTGTTCTGAAATAAAAGAAAAGGTTTTCTAAATTTAAAATTAACTACGTAATACGCTTACATGTATACTCATTGACTGAATCTCGATTATCGATAGATGTAGCTTGATTTATTTTAGTGGTGTAAAGGCGAATGCTTTTGAAAAATAGTGTTTTTAAAAAAAGGGAAAAAAAGAACAAAAATGGGGTTTTTCAACATTATTAAACTATTTTACGTATTTAATTGGAAGGAAAAAGGATTTTTGAACAAAAAATGAGAAAACCTTTGATTTTAAAATGCCACATACTTCGCATAGGGAGGATCGATCTGTTCGCTAATATGAATTTTACTATCTAGTAAGTGTGACGGTATACAAAACATAGATAAGAACAAGGGAAAATGATATTTTAGCTGTGGAATTTCTGTTTCCATACCTTGTTGACAATAAACAAAACTGGTTTTAAAAAAATAATTCTATTTTAAAATTTAAAAATAAACCTCTTTATGCGAATTGTACTTGGAAAAGTTGAAAAAGAATTGGTTGTAAAAGCGAAAGTTCCAAGATACAACAGAATTGGTACGCAAAAGAGGGGTGGAAATATAAAATTCTACGTCCAAATTCCTTTCCGGCTAAGAGTATAGATTTAGAAAAACTGGGTTTTAAAATTTTGAATGTTAGAAATGATGTGTTAAGTATTTGATGGTAGAGATTGGATGCAAAATTGTTTGAACCATACTCCTTTTCGTTGGAGTGTGGAAATTGTTGTGTGAAAACAAGGATTTGTATTTTCGAAAACTTACATACATATAGAACTACCGGTATACATAAGTTCTTCACACCATATTTTCAAAGTTGTTTTAAAGAATGCATTCAAATAGGAGGCCTCGATTTAGTATTATTTAGCATACATATCATATGTGTTATAATATACCATGCACTCGTACATGATTGGTTGCAAAATTGGTTGTACACTAATTGGTTGGATAGTTTAAAATGATTGCGCGTTATGTTACATGATTCAATCCTTGATGAATTTTGAGGACAAATTTTTTTTAAGAAGGGAAGAATATAAAATCCCGTAAAATAAAAAGTAATTAATTAAAATAATAAATAAATAAATTATTAAAGCTCAAAAATGATATTAGAGTAAACATCAAAATTTGTCCATGGAACTTGCACCATTATGTTCACGGCGATTTTTTTATCAACTTTTATATATAAAGCTTCATGATCGGAGTACAAACAAAAAAGTTATCGACGTTTGAAGATTTTGGATCGAAAATAATTCAAAATGGATTAAGGAAATAAATATTAGGGTACTTTTGGTACAAGTCCTTATTAAGGTTCAAAATACATGAAAAGTCCTTTAGTAAATTTCAATGTAAATTAGGTCCCTGTTTTTTATTCACGATTATTGCAGAGCATGATGCAACTTTTCATAAAAGTTGCTGACATTTTCGCAACTTTTCTGTACACTGAACATAGTGTATGAAAGTTGCTGAAATATCAGCACTTATTTATAAAAGTTGCTGACATTTCAGCAACATTTATGTACACTGTGAACACAGTGTATGAAAGTTGCTGAAATATCAGCACTTATTTATAAAAGTTGCTGACATTTCAGCAATAATTTTTCTTTGTTTCTAGAAAATAGGGACCGGATTTACAATGAAACTTTGACAGGGAAAGTTGCTGAAATATCAGCACTTATTTATAAAAGTTGCTGACATTTCAGCAATAATTTTTCTTTGTCTCTAGAAAATAGGGACCGGATTTACAATAAAACTTTGACAGGGACCCGCTTTACAATATGAAAGTATGATAGGGATGCCTCCCTAATTTCCACTAAATATTAACAAACTTAAGGATAAATTAAACATTAATAACAAGGTTAGTTAAGTGTTAAAAATAACGGTAATGGGGAATAATTAAGCATTGAGACATACCGTTAGATCACTATAAAGGACCAGTCGACCACCAATGATCGATCGTTATATAGAAGCGATTGACCAATTAGTTAGCGTCGGTGCTGATTTGAATCTCGATCTAATAGTCCGGATTTAACGAATAATAATTTAACATGCAAAATTGATTCGAGCGTCTATAAATACAGGTCTAGCTTCTTACTTTTCATCTCATATTTTCTGAACAGAGTAGCAAAGCTCTTCCATTCTACCTTCTCCACTATCTCTAGAAATTATAAAAACAATATATATATATATATATATATATATTGGAGAAGGATGGAAAATAAAAGATAAGAATAGAAAGGGTGAATCAATTCTGAGAAAAAGGTAAATTCTAGATTTATAAATTTAGACTCCACTTAACTTAAATTTCCTCTCAAATCTTAAATTCTAATGGGTAGGTATACACCTTTAAATACATATTCATATTTTTGGTTGAAAAGAAAAGGAGTTGAGTAAGAAGAACGACTTTGGATCTGGAGATTTGGAAGCCATAAGGTAAGTGGAAAATTATGTATTTTACATAATACTGAATTTGAATTCTATTTTTTTATTATGCCTATGTGGAAGAATGGCTTTGAATCTGGAGATTTGGAAGCCATAAGGTAAGTGGAAAATTATGTTTTTTACATAATACTAAATTTGCATTCTATTTTTTTGTTATGCCTATGTGGAAACTATTAAGTTGTAGGTTTAAATAAATAAATCTAACTTGAAATCCTTGCTTACATATTCAGAAATTGTTTAGCTTTGACAAAATGACACACACACACACACACACATACACACACATCCTAGATCTAGAGGTTGGGGAGAATAGTCCCTAAAATTTATGAAATATAATATTGATAGAATTGCATAGTTAATTCCAGATTTTTGTTATTAGATTGTAAATTGTTAAACTTGAAAATCGTCAATTGGAGATGCTTTAGTTTGATTTGTGATTTAAATTTCTATATTTTAAATCATTGAAATTGTAGAATCTATATGAGAATTTCCATAATTGTCCAACCTCACAATTATATAAGTGCATCGTTTAAAATAACAAAGAATATGCCTAAATGAAAGAGACATGCAAAGTAGGGATGTCTATCCAAAGTTTGCACTGTCTATTTCAATAAAAATAAAATAAGATAATTCATTGAAATTTCAAACGCAGGCTACGCAGCACAATCCCATCTTTTGGTAGTTTCTATAAAGTTTCAACGATAACATTTCCAAGATGTGGTTCCAATACATTAAAATGTAGAAATAAATATTTCTAGGGAATTTACACATAAGTGTATATCCAGAAATCTCTAAATGTAGAAACTGAAAAATTACAAATATAAATAATCTCATTTATCAATTATATATATACTTACAAAGTATAAGTTTAAAAAATAAATAAGTGGCGGTTATAACATAAATACATATATCTAGTAATGTGAAATAAATTGTACGGTATCATATTATTACGAAGAAAATGCTAAAATGCGAATAAATTAAGAAATTAAGGAGCTAATGGGAAGTTACAATAGTCAAGCCAATATGGATATAAACTCATTTAATGAATTTAATTACAGAAACCAAATATGAAGTTGATGAAGGAAATTAAATAGGCATGGTAAATAAATTCTGGAACGTGCAAATAATATCATTAACATTTGTCTAATTTGAATGTATAAGACCATTATTAAAGGATATTAATTGGAGGTCTCCGCAAGGGCCTACTAGTAGTTGTGTATACATACTACTATGTGGGATATCTCCAACTTTAGGAACCATAGGGATATATGTTCGAGTATAGGTTTGGGGTAATTCCAGTAGCATCTGCTTCGTGCTTGAGGTATTAAATGGCTATCTGGTCTACCTTTTTCCTATTTAAGAAGTATTAAATGGTCAGACTTATCTTTTACATGCGTTAGTGAAAATCACTTGGAGAGGTTTACTTCGAGGTTAAGGTATTAAATGGTCGTTGGAGGGTCTGCCTCCTCTCTATCTAAGAAGTATTAAGTGGTGTAGAAGAGATTTTCTACGATGACAGTTTGGGCGTGCTATGAGGGTTTCACTTGGGTTAGGTATTAAATGGTTAGAGTGTTTGCCTATTTCCCATTTTAATGGTATTAAGTAGCTCATCGTTAGGACATGGTTGGATGGGAGATGGGTTGTTGAACCTAATATATTTCGTAGTTGTGAAAGAGCCCGCTTCAGGTCGAGGTATTAAATGGTCGTTGGGTCTGCCTCTTCCTTATTTAAGAAGTATTAAGTGGACGAGGTTTTCTCTTTGGGGAGTACAATGATGCTTATATAT
This sequence comes from Allium fistulosum, assembly GCA_030737815.1. Classification (NCBI taxonomy): domain Eukaryota; kingdom Viridiplantae; phylum Streptophyta; class Magnoliopsida; order Asparagales; family Amaryllidaceae; genus Allium; species Allium fistulosum. The sequence goes on along the minus strand of CM060907.1, from coordinate 981,241,413 downwards.
ACACATGCACATATATACTTATACCTCGGAGTAGGTTGGACATATGGTACATGCATGTGGAATTAAATGACTAATCCATAAATAGTAGAAATAACACATAAATGGAAATTAATCGGCATATGCTAGTGTTATGAATAAAGTATCTAATTTACCGGTCACCAAAATGTTGTTCTGACTCTCTCCTCATTACAACCTACATGATAGATTTATAGGGACATGATACTGGTACAAGCAAGAATGGTTGTTGAACAGGTTTTCTCATTCATGCTAGCACTGACAAGGCAACTAGATATCCAAGGAATAATATCAGTTCCAAGGTAGTAGCCTTAGTCGATATATATGTTTTATTTGTTTTACTATTCCGCTATGAATTCATATAGATAGCTCCTTGATATATTTATGTCTATTATTGGTTACTAACACCAACGATCCATGCCCTAATGGACTTGGGTTTTCGATTTAGTCAAAATTCAGGCCTATTAAGGTGTAGGTTGTTACATCTAGAATTCTCAAGAGATGGAAAGCAAATGATATAAGCTGGTTCTCATTTTTGCTTGGAGTTTGGGCTCATGGGCTTCAAATAATTCACATTCCCATTTTATTTCCTTCATTCTACTTCACAAAACAAATTTTTCTACCCAATTAAAATTACCCCAAATCCCAAATAAAAATCACATTCACTTCATAATATTGCACACCCAGCCTTGTGGATTTTTAGAAAATTATATTTCCATAATTTCCTCACTTTAAAGATAACTATCCCTTAATAGAAATATTCGGCCCATTTTTATAAAAATCATTTATTAAACTCTATCTTTAAATAAAAATTCATCTTCACTATAATAATTTCCAAAACTATTTTATTTATCATTATTTAATTTTACAAATTCATTAACCTATTTTTATAACATTTTAAAAACCATTTTGACTCTAAAAATACTAGTATACTTTATAAAATAAATTATTTATCTTATTTTAATACTTTCTCAACTTCACATCAAGGACCTCTAGCTCAAATGATTAGAGATATGACTTTGACCAGATCTGACGGTGGGATCAAAGTCTTGATTGAACACCACTCTTTGGATGCTTTCTTTGGCCAGGCCTTGTGGTGGGACCAAATGCTTCTCATCCATCTCCATCCATCTATCATGGATGAGTGCTTTTACCATGCCCGACGACGGGATCAAAGGCTTAATTGACTACCACTCTTTGGATGGTTGCTTTGGTCAGGTCTTGCGATGGAACCCAAAAGCTTTTCTTCTATCTTCCTTGGATATGTGCTTTGACCAGGTCCGGTGGTGGGGTAAAAGACTTAAATTACCATCATTCTTTGGATGGTTGCTTTGGCCAGGCCTTTTGGCTGGACCGAAGGATTTTCCTTGACTTTTTTTCTATTTCATTCAAAGTTCACTTCATAAAAATATGTCCTTGATTACCAATTTCACTCTTTATTATTTTAAATCTTATTTGTCATTTCTTCTAATCCTTTAGAAGCTTATATTGATGAATTTTTACAACTCCCCCTTCCTTACATAGTATTCAATAATCCCTTATAAAGATCTAAAATCATTAGTATGATGTGATTTTGCATTATGATAATAGCAGTATTCTCCTCCTTCATGGTTTTCTTCCCTTCTTGCGGTTTTCTTTAAAGACCAATAATTCAATCTTTCCCTTGTGAGAAAATACAACCTCTCTTGAGAAATACAAAGGGGAGTGACAATTTTTCTCGTTGGTCCTCTTAATGTGTGATTTCTTTGTTCACCTTTGTGCTTTTTCTTGGATTCGCAACTTTCCTGGTTCTCATCCAATCTCCTTTTCATTGTTTGAGGATTTATTTCTTTTTCAACAAGAGTCAAACAGAAAATATCCTTCCATTTTCGAGTGAACTTATCGAAGTCATTATTTAGTTCCATCTCGAAAACTATCCCTCGAGCTTGAAGTTGGAGGCTTCCTCTAGCTTGACCAAATGGATCTTTTCCTAATTTGATATTATTTTTATGCCCCTGGCTTGGCTTCTCTCTACTCAACTTGTTTGCTAAGCAAAGATTGAATCTTTCCCCACTTGGAATGGGTTCAAACTCTATTTATTTGGGCTATATTGTGTGATCCTCTTCTTTTCTTCTAAAATTCGAAGGGCTAAGTTCCTCAGATCTATTTCTCGTTCCTTGTTGAATTGTTGAACACTTCATGAATGGACTTCAGGATATTCAAATATGGTTCTGATGACCTTTTTAAGACTTAACCTCCATGGCCAAAGCTTGAAAGAAATAGGTTTGGTTTCGTAGGAAGGGATTTTTCCTTGAGTTCGGCTCTCAAAGATAGCACCATGTTAAGTTACGTTGAAATTCAGGCCTTGTGAAAATTCAAGCATTCAAGTTGAAAGAGGAACTTTGATCACTATTTGATTCAATTGTCTGTAATCCTATATGTAAATCCAAAATCAAGAGTCATATGTACAGGGCATGGATCATGTTATATACGTAAGTCAAATTTCATGGAAGTCATATATGAAAATTGTCCCAAGTACAAGTCCTTGATTACAAAGCTTTGATTTCAACTTGACCCAATGACCATGGAAATCCCAATTTCAAGTTCTTTCTTACACACTTGAGAAAATGAAAAATGAGGAAAAAGAAGATCTAAAATTTGACCCTTTTAGATGGGGGTACATGTCTATTTATAAAGAACTTGAGCTATTATATTCTTGAGACATGGCACCTTGTCAAAAATAGAAGGTCGTGATTTACTGACGTGGCACATGTTTGAAGTGGAATGTGGCATACCTTCCTTTCTAGGTTAAGAAGTCATGGGGTTGATGATCCAAGCATAGCTTGCCACATAGCAAGTGGAAAATTGTTAATGTAGATTAGTCAACATGCGATATCATAGAGGTATCACCATTCGTTAGCTTAATTCATTACCATGCGACAGCTTCATACTATCGCCCTTCGATAGCTTGCTTTATCAGCACACGGTAGCTTCAAGTCTTCGTCATTTGATAGTTGTTTCTTCATCATGCTACGGTTTCAAACGATCACCCTTCGATAGATTGCTTTATCAGCATGCAAAGCTTCAAGTCGTAATCCTTTGATAGTTGATTTCTTCATCACGCGATGACTCTTATAAGTCAACCTTCTGTGGCCTTTATATTTGTTACCTGGCATTTTGACCCGGCTATATCTGAACTGACTGGACAAGTTAGACTCGACTGTCATCAAGGCCAGTAGCCAAGAGCAATGATTGCGGGGTCCAGAAATCAAGTACAGATGATAATATGAAGCTATGATTGAACGGAATCAAGAGATATGCTCTATAGAATGTTCTAAATATGGAATATAAACTAGTCTAGAAAAGGGATCGGGCATGATCCTCTCAACCAAATGGATCGGAGTACTTCAGCAAAACAGTGCGATTCAACGGAAAACTATTAATATTTCAAAATCTAGAGGTTAGATACAAATGAAACTATGGAAACAAAATGAGGGGACCCCAAGGAGTCCACCCTGGGGATTGCATCTCAAAAAGAAAAAACAAAAGGGATTGACCAGAATCAGACAACATCACATATTGCAACAATGATTGATCAATAACTTAAGTTATACTAATCCAATTGGCATAAAACTTTGAGGCTAAGCATAATACAACATGGAGAAGCTCCCATGGGGATCGCACCCCTAAAATCACCAATCATAGGGATCAGTCATGATCCCTATTTCTTGGGATTTGGGCCATGCGATCCCTTTTGTAGGCCCCTATGGTTCTGGAGATCCTTCTGCCGAATTTTCAGGGAGATATTTCATTGTCTTCCTCTATAAATGCAGACTTGATTATTCATTTTCGAAATCTTTACGCTGCTTGTTGCTTTGTATTCTTTTGTAATTAAGATTTTCATCTGATCCCTCTTGTACTCAGTTTACAAAGTGATTAATAAAGGTATCTCTTCAAAGTGGACGTAGGCAAATAACGTCGAACCACTATAAATTGTTGTGTCTCTGTTATTTGCTTATTTATTATTGCTTTATTTCTATATTCTCTCTGTTTACATTTAATATTCTTCATTTATTCCTCTACTACAAATTTCTTGGGTGTTTGTGCCAAATTTTGGTGCAAATAATTTAGTGCTTTCACCGAGAACCAAGATTTTCAGCTTCATTTGGATCCTTGCTGCTGTTGGATTGCACAAATCCAAGGAAGAGATCCAGAATTATCTTCAAATAGTTTATCCATTCTATTCAGATTTGCAAAAGTCTAAAGAAAACTATCAACAATGGTTAGAAACACCAGATCTACCTCTTAAAATGCAGAAGGAAACGAGAACGCCGGCATTCAACAAGGAGGCCAGAACAATCTACCAATGGATGCCAATGCTGCAAATCCAGTTGATGTCCAAAATCCAGCTGATTCCATCACAAGAGCCGATCTCCAGAATCTGATGAGTGAGCTCATGGATAGCCGTCGATAGTTGAACCAGCAGATTCAAGCCAATATTGATCTAATGAATCAACACAGGGATCAACAACGCAGGAAAACTAGAAGAGAGCCAACTCCCTATTCTGCATCGGAAAGCTCGACTTCATTAGATGACCATCACAGACGTAGACGTCGTAGAATCGACAGATATCATGCAGAAGCATCAGGACATCAACACACAACTATTCCTGGGCTGCCAGGACCGATCAGACCCGATCCCTCTATAGGAACCGGTGCCGATCCCTCCTTCAGAGGAGGAACCTTCCCTTTTTCTGATGGAATTCGAACTGGAGCCATCGTGGTTGATTTGGATGCTTAAGTTCAAGTTAATGCTGATCGGTTACCTCTTTGGAATAACGATAATGTGAATGCACGCAATGCACATCAAGAGGATGTTGAGCTAAGAAGGTGTGGAACGGTCCGTAGACATCGACTGGACCATTCGTGTGAGGTAGAGCACGACTACCACTTGGCCCCAACTATTTAAATGTCGGACTTATCGGTGCCCTCGATGCCTACCTACGAGGGAAAAATTGACCCCAAGCAGCACATCATGAGATATAAGTGGCTAATGGATTCCGCACGAGCGGATGATGCCACAAAATGCAGATGTTTTCCTATTACTCTCTCTAGCATAGCGACGATGTGGTTTATGAGATTACCCCTATGGTCAATCTTTAGATTTGACGGTTTGGCAACAAAATTTGTGGAGCAGTTCCGTATGCATGCAACTTGCCCCCAAAGATGTAATTTCCCAATCAAGCTTGATCCAGGCTCCGGAAGAATCGCTGAAAGACTATTTGGAGAGATTTCATATAGCCGTCACAGAAGTTAGTAATCCAAATGACCTTCAATATTGATGGCGGTAACAAGAGGGATTTACCTAGAGTCTGACTTTGGCAATTAGTTAGCTGGAAAACCACCCGCAACGTTGGAGCATTTCTACGTAAAAGCAACTCAGTATTTGAGGAAAGAGGAAGCTAGATGCTTTAGGAAGAAGAATGTTTTGGGACCGAGTGAAGAGGGTGTGTAGAGTAACATTGTAGTGAAACAGTCCAGGGAGAGTTCTAGAAAAGTTCAAGTAAATGTCCAAAATAAATCAAATTAGCAAAAGAAAGGTGGTGATAGGAACCACGAATGAAAGAGGGAATCTGGAAGAGGAAAGTCTAGGATCCCAATGTATGATACCTACACACCACTGAACACGTCCCTAGAGAATGTCTACTTGACTACATGCAATACCATGCAGTATAGGAAGCCACCATCGAAAGAATCGACGGAGAAACAAAAGAAAACTAGAAAATATTTTTCCATTTCCATGAATGTTATGGTCACAACACCAATGAGTGTAGGTAGCTCCAGGATGTTATCGAGAAACTAATTTGGGAAAGAAAACTACAGCAGTTTGTTAAAGCCCTGCAGGATGGCGAGCAGGGGACATCCGATCCCAACTAAGGACAAGTGCTGCATAGGGTTGAGGAGCCTGCACAGACCGGTGGAATATTAGTTATCAATACAATAGTTAGAGGACAACACCCAGCCGACAAAGTTGGCATGAGATGGAGCGCTATGCTAGCGCAATCAAGCATGTGAATTTTGAGTGTTGTTCTAATACAGAAGATGGGGCTCCGACTAAACAGCAACGTACAATGGTAGATAACATTGTATTCAGAAACAGAGATGCATATAAGGTGGAGGCACCGACGATCGACCCAATGGTGATTTCAGTCATGATCGTCCCCGCCTTAGTGAGAAAAGTTTTGATTGATAGTGGTAGCTCTGTGAATATTATCTGCAAAACGGAGTATAACCAGATGAGAATGGAAGCCAAAGATATGAAACCGTGCCAAGCCCATATTCATGGCTTTAACAACAGTGCGACATAAGTCACTAGATCTGTTGACTTACCAGTAGAATTGTGAGAAGGCGACCGCCGGAGAGTGTGAATGTTGATGTTTGTTGTGTTGGATGTACCTTCCCCGTACAACGTTTTTCTGGGCCGACCAGCCCTCGCTGAATTCTGAGCCGCCATTGCCCCATGATGTCTTACTCTGAATTCCCAACCGATAATGGAATAGGAGTTGTGCAAGGTGATCAGGCGGCTGGATGTGCCTGCTATGCAGCTGAACTGAGAGAGGCCCAGCGAAAAGAGAAAGGAAAGGGTGTGGAGAAGTCTCTCCATATCCAAGCCACTGAAGATTGACAACCAGCGCCTGAGCCTTAGCTCGGGTGCCACAGTCAGTTCTACAAAAGATATAGATCCAAGAAATGATGAGGAGGAGTCGAAAGAAACCAAGGTTGCACCAGCTGAGCTGACAATTGATGTCACGGTCAGCCACGATGACCTGTCGCGGGTCCTAAAGATCGGATCACAGCTCAGCCCCCCGATGATGAAGGAACTTGCTGGTTTTCTCTGAGCAAATCTTGATGTGTTCGCTTGGACCCATTCTGAGATGTTTGGGATCTCGCCTGCCATTGAGAGCCACGCATTAAATATCAACCCGAGGCATGTCCCGATGAAACAGAAAAGGCGTGGCATGGATCCGGAGAGATCTGTCGTCCTTAAAGAGGAGGTGAATAGACTCAAAAGCAATGGGTTTATTCGCGACGTCCTCTATCCAAAATGGGTATCTAATCCTATACTTGTGAGAAAGCCAAATGGAAAATGGCAGACATGTGTTGACTATTCGAACATAAATAAGGCATGCCCTAAAGACAGCTTTCCCCTTCCGAGGATCGATCAACTGGTGGACTCAACTACAGGACACAAGTTGCTATCTTTCATGGATGCATACTCTGGATATAATCAATTCTCGATACACATACCCAACCAGTATCACACCATATTTATTACCGATGTTGGATTGTACTGCTATATGGTAATGCCATTCGGGTTAAAGAATGCTAGAGCAACCTATCAACGCCTAGATAACCAAATATTTAAAGATCGGATTGGAAAGACAACGGAGGTATATGTGAATGATATGCTCATGAAGTCACGACAATCAAGCGACCACATTAGAGACTTAGCAGAAATGTTTGATGTCCTTCGGTATTACAAAATGAAGGTCAATCCTCTAAAATGTACCTTTGGCGTTGCATCAGGAAAATTCTTGGGTTTCATTTCCAATACTCGTGGAATCGAAGCTAATCCCGAGAAGATTCGAGAAATTTGCAACATTCAAGCACCAAAGACTATCAAACAAGTACAGAGCCTAAATGCAAAGGTTGTGCCCTAAGCAGGTTTATTTCCAAAGCCACTGATAAATGTATTCCTTTCTTCGACCTGATAAGAAGAGGGAAGAAGAACTTTGAATGGACACAGGAGTGTGAAGATGCATTCCAAGCTCTGGTGAATCACTTAAAGAGACCTCCCATCTTGTCAAAGCTAGTGGATCACGAATACCTGTATATCTACTTGGCCGTGTCGGTACACGCCATAAGTGCTGCACTGCTTCGTAAGGAGAATCGGATCCAGAGACCGGTTTATTATGTTAGTAAGCGATTGAAAGGAGCTGAAAGGAACTATCCGAAGGTAGAGAAATAAGCATATTGCCTGTTGATTGCATCACAAAGGCTTCGTCCCTATTTTCAGGCTTATTCCATAAATGTCTACACCGACCAGCCGTTACGACAGGTTCTACAGTGACCTAAGATGTCTGTAAGGTTACTTAAGTGGAACTTCAAGCTGAGTCAATTTGACATTACCTATCTCCCTCGGAGAGTTGTCCAGGGACAGTCACTGGCGGACTTTATAGCTAAGTTCACTGCACGGGATGATCTCCCAGAGAACAATGAAGCCTCTACCATCTGATGGAAAATGTATACGGATGGAGCCTTCAACGACCGTTGTTCTGGAGCCGGAGTTGTACTAGTAACTTTGGAGGATTGATCAATTTTCTACGCTTTGAAGTTTAACTTCCCTACAATGAATAACGAAGCCTAATATGAAGCTTTGATCGCTGGACTCAAACTTGCTGGAGAACTGGGAATAAAATCTCTTGAAATCTTTTGCAATTCCCAGTTGATGGTATACCAAGTTAGGGGAGATTACCAGGCTAAAGGATGACGACTTGCTCCATACCTTATCTGCATCCAAGAGCTATTGCTTGACTTATAGTATTATGACATCACGCACATTACCCGAGATCAAAACAAAAAGGCCGACTCATTGACAAAGTTTGTTAGCATTGGGGATGCACAACAAATGGGCTCTATTCTAGTCGAAGCACTGGACGCTTCGAGCATAAACCAGATGGAAGTCGACTGGGTACTAGAGTCGGAGCCTGAGAAGGAGTCGTGGATGACTCCGATTAAGGATTATTTGCTATAGGGAGTCCTTCCCAAACGGAGGAATGAAAGATGACAAATCCTTCCCAAAGCTTCACAATATACCATTCAGGAAGGAGTCATGTATAGAAAGGGTTTTTCCATTCCCCTGCTCCGGTGTATTACTCATGATGAAATAAAATGAGTCCTAAGGGAAGTTCATGAAGGGTAATGTAGCAATCACACTATGGGGCAAACCCTAGCAAAAAAATACTCCGTTATGGGTATTACTGACCAACTGTCAACCGAGATGTTGCTGATTATGCTAAGCGATGCGACAAGTGCCAGATGTATGCAAAAGTTTCGAGAGCTCCACCAACGGAAATTACACAAATGGCCAGTCCATGGCCATTTGCCATGTGGGGCATAGGTATTATCTGTTCCTTACCGATCTCTAAAGAATGTGTGAAGTACGTCATCGTAGAAGTTGATTACTTCACCAAATGGGCTGAAGCAGAACTTTTAACCACGATCACGACGAAGAAAGTAATCAACTTCATTTTCTAGAACATCATCTGTCAATTTGACCTTCCATGAATCATTATAACTGATAATGGAACCCAATTCAACACCGCTGAAATGAAAGACTTCTGCCGCCAACATCATATTGAAAAGAGATTTGCGGCAGTTGCCCATCCTCAAGAAAATGGACAAGTTGAAGCTGTAAACAAAATCATAAAGTCCATTCTGAAGAAACATTTGGAAAAGGCTAGAGGCAAGTGGGTGGATGAACTCCCAACAGCATTATGGGCTTACAGAACCACCCACAAGTCCGTGACTGGCCATACTCCATTCGTCCTTGCTTACGGCTCCGAAGCCTTCATTCTTGTTGAACTTGAAGTCCATTCTCATCGAGTGGCCTACTACGACCCTAGAATGAATAGAGATCTCCTCTTAGAATCTCTAGACTTGGTAGATGAGAAGCGCGAAGAAGCTGATTTGAGGGCAGCTGCACATCGACACTGAGTCGCCTGATACTACAACACTAAAGTCCGACCTAGGATCTTTGAAATCGGCGATCTCGTCTTGAAACGGGTTTTTCTTGTCCCCTCAAGAATCCTACTTAGGAAGGACCGTACATTATTGAACAGTTGCTTGAAGAAGGAACTTCCAAGCTAGCGACTATTGATGGTGTAACACTCCCAAGAGCGTGGAATATCGAGCATTTACGATGTCATTTCACTTAGTTTATTCTTTTTCATTCAGTTGTATCTAATTTTCGAATTTGCTTTAGCATTTGATTTTCCAAATATGTAATAAGACAAATTATGTCATTTCTTTCCATTTGGCAAACGAAGTTCGAAATTGCCTTTATATCTGTGATTGCTATAGCATTACATATTAGTTACGATATCCGACTAACTAAAATTGACAAGTCCGAGCAGGTTCCCAGGGTCTGGAGCCATTCGATCACACAAGTTCATGATTGGACTAAACAAAATGAACGTGGTATGACCGCTCATTTGATGATTCTTGCCCACAACACGATAGGCGGAGTACCCAACGAGAAATGGATGTGAATTGATCATCCAATAATCAAATTAATCCCACCAAGCAATGGGAGAGACATGAATCAAAAAGCGATCGTAACACGACCGATCGCTCTCCAAGTTAAACGCCGGGCTTGGAGGAAAATCAATTAAGGAAAGTGCAGTCCGACTATTTTTCAAAATAACTCTAAGTCCCCAGAATGTGCACTGGAGTATAAACACAAATTGGGTGTGATTCGATCACCCGCCAACAAACTCTTATCCCCAAAGTGCGGATATGAGTATAAACAAATAGATAAATGTGGTTCGACCACTCATGTAACATCCCCTATCTGGAGGCCCGAAGCTAAGCGCTACAAATGCTGTAGTCATGCATAGTATTGACTTCTGGTGACCAAATATGGTAATGTTAATGGTATTCATAATATCAGCATCACATGAATATGAAATAAAATCTCAAATTTTAAAAATAATCTTTTCACATTACATTTTCAAAACGTGTTCCATATTCAAATTACATAACCCCATTGCTTTCCCAGGTTCAGATAAAATAATTATTACATAAATACGCCAAGAGCAACATATGAAGATGCCTCCTTGGATGATCAGAGTCACTAAATACTCATATCTGACTTAATGCAAACACAGCGGAAATACATCAAAATAAAACTGTAACTCCTAAATATCTATCTGTCAACCACCTGCTCGTCTCCGAAAGCTTTATTCGCGAACCTACTAAAACCTGCGAGTCCTCAACCCTCAGCCTACTCAAATTAAATTTTGAGCACCCAAGAGTTTAAGGGGAAAACATAAATTTCGAGTTAGACATTAAGCCTGGTGTGAATAATACAATACATCTCATTATTTGATAATAAGTGAGACTATGCCACTTAGCGGAACGCGTTTCCCTTCATTAATATCCTTTTAAAACATATCTTTTTGCAAATCATAATCATGCAACCAAAAATGGTTAAAACTGTAAAGCATTATTATTATGTAAACATACATATCAGGTAACAAATGGACTATCTGTCGGAACACTATAGTTTTGTTAGGCTAACTACTAACCTTTGGCTGACTTGGGCCTACCGGACAATATAAACAAAATAATATAACACCTGTTAGATACTCCTCTTCTGGAAGGTCGGTCCTTAACTATCTGTTAAATTCTTCTCTTCTGGACGGTCTGTACTTAACTTAACATCTCCCAGGGTCACCTGATCCTAATGGTTTTGTAGGCTCACCAATAACCTATCTGTATACAAATATATATTCCCTTCTTTGTGTAACCATGATTTTAGTCTTACCTGTGACAAAGCCATACACACTGGAATTTTGGACTAAATTAGCTGGGGCTAATAGTTAATGTATAGGGCACGACCCTATACCAGTCTCATATGGTATTCTAATATCCGAGTCATTTTACTTAGGGATACCTTCCTAAAATTTTCCTTGAAAACCTTTTCATCTGAAATTGATTTAAGACCTTCCAAACCAAACTTAAAAAAGGAAAACACATATACTCTATGCTTTACTCAAAATCACCTTGCCATATTATATATATACTTTACCCAAATCTTTGTTGATGAAAACCTTTAAACATTTGAAAGTACCCTTTTCGATCCCATTGAAAGTACCCCTTTCATAACTAAATAAACCCTTTCCTCCATCCAGGCCGAAAGGCCAAAACCTTCCTTTCAAAACTATTTACATAAACCTTTCGATACCATTGAAATACCTTTTCCTTCGAAAGTTAAAAACCTTGGACGTCCTATCTTTAAAACCTTTAAACATAGCCTTTCGAAACCATTGGAAAACCTTTCCTTTAAACCTTTTGAAACCATTGGAAAAACCTTTCCTTTAAACCTTTTGAAACCACTGGTTAAACCTTTCGAAACCATTGGGGAACCACCCCTTAGAAATATTCCTTAAAAACCTTTCAAAGGCATCAAAACCTTAAACCTTTCGAAAGCATTTAGGTTCAATTTTAAAACATGTGGAAATACCTTTTGAAACCATTCATAACCATCTCTTTCGAAACCTTTGGGTTAATCTTTAAAAATCTCTAGGGGTCACAAACAACAGGGTCGAAAGCAACTCTTTCGAAAGCTGAAACAAAGTAAAGAAGTGATGGTGTCGAAACCACCCTTCTGAAAGCATTGGAGAAGTGGAAGGGTTTTATAAAACAAAGTATACCATTTCGAAGGCATTGCTTCAAAAGGTAAGAAGTGGCAGCTAAGGCTCCGACCCAGTCGAAAGCCTATACTTAAAACAAAGGCGCAACCTCTTTAAAGCCAATCTTTCTAAACCATTGACCTAGTTGAAAGCCAACCAGGTCGAAAGCAGTTTGCTTAAAACAAAGGCGCAACCATTTCTTTAAAACCTTTAACTATGTCGAAAGCTATACAGTCGAAAGCAAAGCAGGCGCATTTTTCGTTAAAAACAAAGCAGCGCTTCAACCCCTTCGGAACCCCTGATTTCGACCTTATACCTTCCGCCTTCTTTCCAATTCGCTGCACACCAAGTCTTTGATGCCATGTGCATTGGTTTTGTTAGTGATGGAGGCAGAGGAACCAAGTCGAAAGCCATCTAAGTCGGAAGCAAGGTGCCGAAAGTGGCGAAGCATACATTTTGCATGTAAAACTGATTTTTAACCTTTTTAACATGCCTTGTTTGTCAAAATCTTATTGGTTGCTAATTTTACTTTTCTAAAAGCACTGCCATAATTTCAGAAATAACAATTTAATTTATTTACAAAATACCCCTTCTCCTTTTATAAATATATAAAACATTTAAGTCCTATACCTTAAATAATTTTATATATTCATCAAAACACTTTGGAAAATTCCAGAAAATCCTTTTTAATGTATTTTCTAACATATATAAATTTCAGACACGAATTATTTATAATTTAACCGTAAATTATTTATAACCCTATAAATCATTTTCTTTACTAGAAAATTAATATAAAATCCACATTAATTCAGAAAATTATGAAAATTGAAACCCATCTCTAAAATATCATTTCTGATCTATCTAAAATCGCAAGGCATTTGGATGTCATTAAATAGGTTTTCACATCAAAACATATCATAAAATCTATATGAATGAGCATAAATCATCAACAAGTATATATAAACATTTTGTCCTTCAAAATCATAGCTAAACTATGCAAGATAAATCAGATTTAACCTTAAAACCGACAACATTTAGAAAAGTGAGATGTAGTAATTATTTACCTTAGCTTTGTGGTTAAGGATATGAGATTTGATCTTGATTAATTGATTTAATTCTTCTCTTGAATCCTAGCTTTATCTTCTCTTGAGATAGCTAATGGTGGCCGGCCTTGGATTAAATCCGTGCTTATGAAATAGAATGAACGCATGGAAGTAAATTCCTAAGGGTTTAGGTATTAGAATGTTTTATTTCCTATTTTACCCTTACTTATTTCCTAACACTTTAATTCTTTAGTTTATTGTTTACTCATTAACATGGCACGACTACCTCTTAATTAAATCACAAATCTCAATCCATTAATCAACACATTATTTTATTTTATTTAGCTAATTAAATATCCTAAATAATGTCACTAAAAATATGGGGTGTTACAATCTCCCCTCTCTATATAATTTCGTCCTCGAAATTACGATAAGGTACACATCAAAACAATCAAAGGTAAAATATACCATCAAACAAGTCAGGATAAGTGCCGCTAATCCTGCTCTCAGTTTTCCAAGTACAGTCTCTATCATCGTCGCTCTGCTGGACCTTCACTAATCTGACTTTCTTGTTCCTCAACTTCTTCTCATCTCTCTCGACTATCTGGATAGGCTTCCTAACTATAGTCAAGTCTAGTTCCACTACTAAGTCCTCTAACACAGTAGGTGCTAGAGTAGTGTCTGGATCCCTAACACACCTTCTCGGATGAGATACATGGAAAACATCGTGGACTCCTGCCAACCTACTCAGTAACTCTACTTTGTACGCGAGTTTCCCGATCCTCTCTAAAATAGGAAATGGTCCTACGAATCTCGGTGCTAACTTTCCTATCTTCCCGAACCTGATAACACCTTTCAATGGCGATACTTTGACGAAAACATGATCTCCAACAGAGAAATCTAAATCTTTCCGTCTTCTATCTGCATAGTTCTTCTGCCTAGACTGAGCTTCCTTCATTCTCGTCCTTATCAGCTCAATCTTCTCTACGGCTTCTCTTACCAAATCGGGACCAAGGACTAATCTATCTCCGGTTTCTAACCAACATGCGGGAGATTTGCATGGTCTTCCATTCAAAGCTTAAAACGGTGTCATCCTTATACTAGTCTGATAACAATTGTTATACGAAAACTCGACTAGGTGTAGATGGTCTTCCCATGATCCTCCGAAGTATAATACACAAGCTCTTAACAAGTCTTCCAAGATCTTGTTAACTCTTTCCGTTTGCCCATCTGTCAGAGGATGGTAAGCGGTACTCATCTTGAGCTTGGTTCCTATACTCTCATGTAGACTCTTCCAGAATTCGCTAGTGAATAAGGAATCTCTATCGCTAACAATACTACTAGTCTAACCACATTCTTCATAAATAACTTAGCCAATACAGGTGCCGTCCTATTTGACTTAACAGGAATGAAATGGGAACTCTCGGTCAATCTATCCACTATGACCCATATACTTTCATTTCCTCCATTAGATCTCAGCAACACGTCTACGAAATCCATAGAAATAGAATCACACTTCCATACTGAAATATCCAATGGCTGTAGCAACCCACTTGGCTTCTGATGCTCGGCTTTCACTTGCTCAAAGTTCAAACACGGTTTCACATATAAGCCTACATCCCTCTTCATTCCTTCCCAGAAGAAACTTCTCTTCATATCCTAATACATCTTTGTTCCTCCTGGATGAACAGTGAACTTCGAACGATGGAATTCCTCCAAAACTTCTTTCTATGTGTCTCCCACATCTGGAACACGTAATCTACCTTTCTTTCTCAACCAACCACTTTGGTCAAGACTGAAGTCCTTCAAGTCATCGGTCTCCGTTCCATCCCTTAACTTCCTGATCCTTTCAGCTAACACTAGATCCTCTTCCTGTTTAGAAAAAATCTTCTCAATCAATACCGATCGGACTTTTAAACAAGATAACATAGCAGATTCTCCACTAGACCCAGCCTCGGATCTCCATTGGACTCTTTAAGTCGACAACGCTTCCAATTCTTTCCATTCTGCTATCATAGCCAACACTGCATTCTTATGCTTCCTACTAAGCGCATCTGCAACCTTGTTGCCTTTCCCTGGTGTGTACTCAATTCCAAAATCATAAGCAGCAATGAACGCTAACCACCTCTGTTGTCTCATGTTCAGCTCCTTCTGAGAGAACAAGTACTTCAATGACTTATGATCTGTATAAAGCTCAAACCTCTCTCCCAAAAGGTAATGCCTCCACACCTTCAATGCAAATATCACTGCAGCTAACTCCAAGTCATGTGTTGGATATCAAACCCCATGCGGTCTAAGCTGTCTAGAAGCGTAGGCAATCACTTTACCTCTCTGCATCAACACAACTCCTAATCCAGTTCTACCCGCTTCTTTAAAAACTATGCAGTCCGGATTTCCCTTCGGGACAACTAATACAGGTGCACGGATCAATAAGTGTTTCAAGCTCTGGAATGCTTCCTCACACTTATCGTTCCAAATAAACTTCACATCTTTTCACGTTAGCTTGGTCATCGGCGCTGCTATCCGCGAAAAATCCTTTAAGAACCTCCGATAATATCCAACCAATCCAAGAAAACTTCTTATCTCAGTCATTGTTTCTGGTCACTTCCAACTATCCACTGCTTCGATCTTAGTTAGATCTACTGCCAATCCTCTTTCTGAAACCACATGACCAAGAAACTTCACTTCCTTCTTCCAGAAATGACACTTCGAAAAATTTTCCTTCAGCTGATGTTCTCTCAAAGTCTCAAGACCACTCTAAGATGAACTTCATGCTCTTTCTCATCCTTAGAGTATATCAAAATATCATCTACGAACACCAACACGAATCTATCCAAGTGCTCTATGAAAATTCGGTTCATCAAGTATACAAAGAATGCTGGTGCATTAGTTAGTCCGAACGGCATAACTAACCATTCGTACGATCCATATCTGCTCCTAAATGCCATCAAAGGTATACTATCCTCTGCCACTCTAAGTTGATGAAAACCTATAGCCAAATCCAACTGAGAAAATACCTTGGCTCCACTCAACTGGTCGAACAAATCGTCAATTCTAGGCAATGGATATCGATTCTTTATCGTCTTCTCATTCAACTTATACATAACCTTAACGATCCGTCCGCCTTCTTCGCAAACACTACGACTGCTCCCCAAGGTGAACTACTCGGTCTAATAAAACTTTTACATTCCAAATCCACCAACTGCACCTTTAGCTCTCTCATCTCTGTAGGTGTCATCCTGCTTGACGGCCTACTCACTGGTTCTGCTCCTGGAACCAAATCTATCTGAAACTCAATGGATCGTTTCGGTAGCAATCCTACTATAGGCTCAAGGACATCCGTGAATTCTCTAACCACAAAAACTCGATTCAACTCGTCTTCTAACTCCATAACACCCAACAAAGCATTCACCTCACAGATAGGGCTTTCTACTGTATATACAATTCGATCACTACGATCAGGGTGTCTAAGTGATATTTTCCTATCATGGCAAAATATCCTAGCATCGTATTTACTTAACCAATCCATGCCCAATATAATTCTGAACCCTACAAAGTCAAATATATGCAAACTACAAACAAAGGTGTAACCTAGCAAGTCAAAACCTAAGTGGTCACACTTCATCCCAAGTGTTGAATACCCTCCTATCATATTTGCAACTCTTAAGGAAGTAACTAAATATGTGGATTCTAGGTTAAGCATATCTACCAAACATCGAGATATAAAAGAATGTGATGCACCAGTATCAAACAAAATGCTAACAGACGTACCATGGATCTGTAGCGTACCTCCCAATACCAATTTCCCTTTCTCCTAGGCCGTTGGTCTCGATGTAGCTGGTTCCAATGCAAATACTTGGCCTTTTTCTCCCTTAGCTGCCTTTTTGCACTGGTTCTTATAGTGCCCAACTTGATCACAGTTGAAACATCTAACTCCTTTCTTCTCAGCATCCTTCTTCTCTTTGCCTGTCCGGCACTCATGAGCATAATGCCCTTTCTTATCACACTTATAACAGACCACTTCAGACTTTCCCTTCTTTGCTGCTCCACCTTTCTGAGCACCCTTCTTATGAAAGAACTTTCTCTTCTGGCCTTGCCCAACCTGGAGCTCCTTGGCCTTATTCTTCTCTAGACAAGCAAGCATCTCCTCCTGTCTTAAAGCCATCTCCACAACCACATCATAAGGGTCTCTAATATGAGGTAACGTAGCCCTTGCCAACTCAGGCTTCAACCCCCTTATGAACTTCTCATTCCTCTTCAGCATAGCATCAATAGTGGCATATCCATATCTAGCCAACTCTTCAACTCTGCTAGCATACTCCAAAACAGACATTTCTCCTTGCTCTAGCTCAGCAAACTTCCAGATCAAACAGACTGCGCCATCACCGACATGAACCTCTCCTGGAACCTCCTCTTAAACTCTGCCCATGTCATTGTCTCCTCATCCACACCAGTGTTACACTATTCCACCAAAATAAATCCACTCCTTGGATCTGTCTAAAAGCAAGCCTCCTCTTCTGCTCATCATCGAGCCTCAAGTCAGCAAAAATCCTTTCACAGTGTAGCAACTAGTTCTCCACTTTGATAGCATCCTCAGTTCCAATAAATGGCTTCCCTCCAAGTTTAGCATAATCTCGACTCAATTTAGCATAATCGTTGACAACTAGAGCTTCCTGAACTCCTACTCCTACATTCCCTCCAACAACTCTAGCAGCAATTCCAGCTTGCATCATGTTCATGAAAAACCGATACATAGTTCCCATATCCACTTGTGGGACTCTTGCACCAACATTTTCAACTTGTGCCTGACCTTGGTTCCTTCTAGTATTCGGTCTGACATTTCTCTTTGCGGTGGTGCTTCCTCCAAGATTCACTCTTCTCGAATCCATATCTGTATTCAAACCTCGTGAGATACAGAAGAATAACCTAATAAAGATAGGAGACAAGAGATATACCATATACTTATATATAGCAAATACAAGTACGTTACTATAGCGTTATCCCATACCCCGATCTTAACTCTGATTCCTAAGGATCATGTTTTCAAAAAAATCATTTTTAGTTAAAGTTTTTCATAAACTGTGCTCTGATACCAAGTTGTAACATCCCCTATTTGGAGGCCCAAAGCTAAGCACTACAGATACTGTAGTCATTTATAGTATTAACTTCTGGTGACCAAATACGGTAATGTTAATAGTATTCACAATATCAGCATCACATGAAAATGAAACAAAATCTCAAATTTCAAAAATCATCTTTTCACATTAAATTTTCAAAACATGTTCCATATTCAAATTACATAACGCCATCGCTTTCCCAGGTTCAGATAAAATAATTATTACATAAATACGCCAAGTGCGACATATGAAGATGCCCCCTTGGATGATCAGAGTCACTAAATAGTCATATCTGACTTAATGCAGACACAATGGAAATACATCAAAATAAAACTGCAACTCCTAAATAGCTATCCGTCGGCCACCTGCTCTCTCCGGAAGCTTTATTTTCGAACCTAATAAAACCTGCGAGTCCTTAACCCTCGGCCTACTCAAATCAAATTTTGAGCACCTGAGAGTTTAATGGGAAAACATAAACTTCGAGTCGGACATAAAGACCAGTGTGAATAATACTATACATCTCGGTATTTGATAATAAGTGAGACCACACCACTTAGCGGAATGGGTTTCCTCTCACTAATATCCTTTTAAAACATATCTTTTTACAGATCATAATCCTGCAACCAAAACTGGTTAAAATTGTAAAGCATTATTATTATGTAAACATACATATCAGGACAAACGGACTATCTGTCCGAACACTATAGTTTTGCTGGCTAACTACTAACCTTTGAATGACTCGGGCCTACCAGACAATATAAACAAAATAATGTAACGCATGTTAGATACTCCTCTTCTGGATAGTCTGTCCTTAACTATCTGTTAAATTCTTCTCTTTTGGATGGTCTTTCCTTAACTTAACATCTCCCAGGGTCACCTAATCCTAATGGTTTTGCGAGCTCACCAATAACCTATCTGTATACAAATATATATTACCTTCTATGTGTAACCATAATTTTAGTCTTACTTGTGACAAAGCCCTACACACTGGAATTTTAGACTAAATTAGTTGGGGCTGATAGCTAATGTATAGAGCGCAACCCTATACCAGTCTCATCTGGTATTCTAATATCCGAGTCATTTTACTTAGGGATACCTTCCTAAAATTTTCCTTGAAAACCCTTTCATCTGAAATTGATTTAAGACCTTTCAAACCAAACTTAAAAAAGGAAAACACATATACTCTATGCTTTACTCAAAATCACCTTGCCATGTTATATATATACTTTACCCAAATCTTTGTTGATGAAAACCTTTAAACATTTGAAAGTGCCCCTTTCGATCCCATTGAAAGTACCCCTTTCATAACTAAATAAACCCTTTCCTTCATCTAGGCCGAAAGGCCAAAACCTTCCTTTCGAAACTATTTACATAAACCTTTCGATACTATTGAAATACCTTTTCCTTCGAAAGTTAAAAACCTTAGACATCCTATCCTTAAAACCTTTTCCTTCGAAAGTTAAAAACCTTAGACAATCTATCCTTAAAACCTTTAAACATATCATTTTGAAACCATTGGAAAACCTTTCCTTTAAACCTTTCTAAACCATTGGCAAAACCTTTCCTTTAAACCTTTCGAAACCACTGGTTAAACCTTTTGAAACCATTGGGGAACCGCCCCTTAGAAATCTTCCTTAAAAACCTTTCGAAGGCATCAAAACCTTAAACCTTTCGAAAGCATTTGGGTTCAATTTTAAAACATGTGGAAACACCTTTTGAAACCATTCAAAACCATCTCTTTCTAAACCTTTGGGTTAATCTTTAATAATCTCTAAGGGTCACAAACAACAGGGTTGTTGACACAAAAAATGGACCAACACCCTGGCTTGAATTTGAAAGCACCAGCCCTGTTCTGACAGAGAAATATCACAGATAACATATATAGTAAAAGAACATTAAAAGAAAGTAGACAGAGAATTTTTATAGTGGTTCGACTATTAATGAAGCCTACGTCCACTTTATAGTTTTATTAAAGGCCGATTGCTGTTACAAGATATGTTTGAGTACAAGGCTTTGATTATCTTTAGCTAGATTGAATCTCCAGAGTTGGAATCCGTTGGAGAATCATAGTGAATTCCTCTAGAGATTGTTGTGAGAGAGGTAGAGAGTGAAGAATAATTCCAGCAGAGCTTCAGCCACCAGTACGAAGAAGATCCTCTTTATGTTGCAGGCAGGTTGGTATTTATATGGGTCGAAGAGCTTCTGGGCCAGGCCACCTCATCATCTGCTTGTTGGAAGGTAGGGAACGACCCATGGAGGATTTAGCTCACAAAATGAGGAAGAACCATGGGTCGCTGGGGAACCATGGCCCATGGGTCGCCGGTGACCCATGGTCGCTGGTGACCCATAGACTTAGCTCGTTTTGCGAGCCAATGTCTTGGTCTCTTCTCGTAGTATTCTTTGGCTAGTTTGTTTGAAGGTTTGTGGAGAGGTATGGGTTGCTGATGATTTAAGCACTTAGGATTTTTATGGAGTTTGGAATTGGAGATGGTTCCATAGTCTTTTATGGTAGTTTTTTCGTTTTGATGGCAATTCACTAGCTGTTTGCGCTCAGTTGCTGATTGGAATAAAAGGATGCTGATCCCTCGGCCTCGTTGATCCCAATCGTTGCCTTAGTCATATAGCTTGGCCCTTGTTAATTCCTCGTCCTAGCTTTATTGGTTGAGCTCTGAACCATCTTGTATACACGAGGTTGTTTTGTTTCTTATTGGTTCCTGCTGGGCCAAAAACCCGGATAACATTTACCCCCAGAGTACGTCTTCGTGATAAACAAGGCGTGCTCTAGAAGTTATTGCTCCCATTGTCCATCCGTTGATCTCCAAGTGATTACATTAGAGCTTTACAAATACGTTAACCCAATGTTGTTGGTCGTCTTTCTTTGGTTTTGACTACTACTACTTGTCACAGCATACCACATTTCTACTCATAGTTTCCCAGCATACCTCGGAATGATGAACAGTCGTAAGAGATTGAGTTCGCGAAGAATAGGTGAAGTTTCTTTTCCTCTTTATCTCTATATAATTTATTATTATTATTACTATTATTATTATTAATTTAGGGTTGCTAGCGATCCATGTGAGATGGTCGCTAGCAACCTGATTACATTGTAAAACTGGGGTCGGGTCGCTAGCGATCCATGATGGGTCGCCCCCAACCCTGGTACTTAGAAAAATATTTTGCTTCCTTTTACTCACTTATATACATTGCTAGAGCCAACCTAACCTCATTCCACCCGAGTCAGTAGAACCTTCAAGCGATCCAATCATCGAGCGATTCATCTCCAAGCGATTCAGCAATCTTCTTGCGCATTGATCCATCAGTCCTTGAGGATACCTTCCATCATGATTCCTCCCATCGCGATTCCAGTTCGTGATTCCTAAAACATAGCTCGAAATTCCCGCTTGCCACCTTCTTTAGTCCCCACTGATCCATACAACTCGCCACCGATCCATCTAATTCGACACCGATCCTCCCAAAGTTCGTTGAATTCAGCCTTTGATCCTTCCTGTCTCTCAGAATTCATCTCCAAGTTGGTCTACTAACTGATTTGCTAATTACAGTGTTCAAGTAACGATTCGATGGCGAGTTTGCATTTTCAATATTGGTCGTGAAAAGTTCGAGTTGATTGTGGTTTAACGGATCGAGATGGCCAATAGAGTCTTGAGATTTTTCCTGAAACAACATTTGGATTTTGGTCCAATGCTTGACACATTTTTCCATCTTTGTCCGTTAGATTAGAATTGACTTGTGTCCAGTTTCACGGCTGTCATTGCACGTCGCATACATTCAATAGTCGATCCCGACTTTTCCAAAGGATTTGGACTTATCTTGTTCGCTTGTTGCACGTTCGGCGTTCCTATGAGGAGAAGAGTTTTCCGTGTCGCTTTGGACAGCGGATCCGTTATCGATCGTCGATTGATAACGGGTAAGTGTACAAGGAGTAGAAACAAAAGCAGAAAATGAAGTAACACGGGAAGTTCTTCTCATCTTCTGCTGCGAGCGAACTATCTACACAGGATAGAGCGTTTACAATGTTTCGAGCGTCGAGTTTATCCCATATAGATAGCACACTGCACCTGCCCCGGTTCGCACTTGAAATCCGACGTGCTGATTAAAAGTTAATGTTTCTTTGAAATTTAAGTGTGGTAGGGGAAGCCGTTAATTTATGATAGATATAGCTGACCTTTTTCGAACGCGAGTTATGTTATATAGAATGAAGCAGCCATCCATGCGTCGTAAATCAAGTGGGCGAAGCCCGACGCTCTCCGAAGCTGAATCATCATCCACCTCGCAGGCTCAGTACGGTCAGTTAGTTCCGGTTGGACCAATCATGGACCGCATGCCTCCCAACTTTCGAGTCCTGCTTAATCCACCTGAGAGAGCTTTATCGGTGGTTTTCGTCAAGGTTCTTCATAATATATGTACGCAGCATGGAATTCCCAAAGAGGATGTGCGTCTGCCGGCGAAAGACGAATTCGCTCATATTCCCCCCTCTCCCTCGAGGTACACTACTTGCCATTGATACATGTGTCTGAACGGAGCCGTGCCTCCCTTCAATGATTGTCTGCATGAGACTCTCTCGAACATGGATATTGCCCCGTTCCAGCTTCATCCGAATGGCTACGCCATCCTTACTTGTTGGCATGTCCTTTTTATGCGGACGTTCAACCATACTCCAAGTTTTGATGAGTTGCGGTATTTTCTGGCATTCAAGAGGAGAGATGACTGTCCCTCTTTGATTATAACCAAGGCCCAGAGAAATAAAAAAATCATCCTGCGCTTGCAGAGCAACTTATCACAGTTCAAGACGCGGTACTTTTTTGTTAGATGCCCAGAGGGATTCAACCGTCGGTGGACGACAGAGGGTAAGTTTCTCTTTTCCGTTTATCGAGCTCCGAGGTGTTGTAATGGAGTTTCTAACTGATTATACGTCTCTTGCAGTTATCCCAAGGCCGAATTGAGATGTGACTCTTGATGAAGTTTGCCAAACTTTAAAGGCTATTGAGGCCGAGGAGAGGTGCGTTAAAGTTCTACTGACCGACGAGAACTTGCGTCGATATAGACTGTTGTCTCCAGGTAGATCCGCCGTTCAGATTGAAACTCCCTCTCCTGGCTAATCTAGGGTTCACAAAAGATCCACTTCTTCATTCCACGGTTCCGAGGAAGGTCAAGAGAGAGGTAGCCCGTCCATAGGATCATTTGGTGAGGCCCGTGAGGAGGAAGACGCTGCTGCGGCTGAACTGAGCGGTTAAGTTAGAATGCCTCCACTCTCGGAGGAAGCAGAAGACGAGTTCACGCACAGAGAAGGAAAAGCTGCGCTGGACTTAGAGAAAGAAGAAGGAGAATTCGAGAGTAGTAGCGACGAGTCTACCGCTAGTGATTACTTCTCGTCAGAATCTGAGGGTGCAGACTCGGAGTTTTGCGATGAGACTCTAGGAATGAGTCTCGATCTACCGAGTCCACCTCCTTCTAACGCAAGTGGAAAAGACAAAGCCCATGAAACTGGAAAACATCAAGATTCTCCAAGTAAGGATGTCAGAGCGGGGTTCAGATATTTCAGCGATGTTTTTGTCAACTTCGACAAGCTCATGAAAGGGGACTTTAAATTTGACATGACGCCTTCATGTTCGGGCAATATTGCGCTAGTAGTTAGCTCGATCCCACCTATAACAACCGAAGTCAATCTGATTCAGCCTACGGCAGATGTTCGTTCCGGTTCGTGATGACGTCTTAGGCCCATATTAGAAACTCACAACACGTTGCACTAGGATTACACTTATTTCCATTCTCCATTCCTTCGAATATTTGCTTAGCTTATGTTATGCTTCTGAAACCTTTTATGTATGCCTCATTCCAGGTATGATGAGGGGATGAGGCTTTTATGACAACTTTGAAGACTACGCCAATTCACAGCGGTACTCCAAGTGCTCCTCCAGCCGCCATCAAGTTCGAGAGACGGAAAAAGAGTACAGGCGAAGGAAAGTACTCGAAGCTAAAACCCGTCGCCAAGAAGAAAGAGGTCGGGCTCGGTCATATAAAGGCGGGTATGAGAAAAGAAGGTCTCTTGAGGAAAGAAGAGCCGTTGAAAAAGTCAAAGTTTGATCATCGCTCCTATCCTTCAGAGCTTGTTTCAAAACACTCTTCCGTGGGCCAAGAGATTCCTATCACTTTTGCCCCGATTCTACCTCCAACTCATATTTCATCCTCTTCCATCGTTGATGCCGCTTCTGATGCCTCTCGCCCCCACCGAAAGCCTGCCTATATTCTTTCCTCGAGCCCCTCTAAGCTTGAGGCAACGCTTCCGGGTTGGTTCTTAAAGGGAGTCAAGTTTGACCTGGATCTTCACCCCGTTCGCAGGGATTCTTTCATGCCGCATCTCCAAGCTATCCAGAACGACCTAGAACAGGCCAAGAAATGGGAGAAGCTCTACAAACAGCTAGCTGATACAAATAGAAATAACTATCAGGAGATCCTTTCCTTCGAATCCAAAAGGACGATTTTGAGAAGGCGTTGGTTGATCGGGATGCTAAGATTAAACAGTTGGAGGAAGAGAAGGAGGCGGCGCTTCATGAGAGCAGGAGAACTGCCGGTTTGATGGAGTTGAAGGAGGCGCATGAAAAAGTTGAGATTGTCTGGAGGAACGAGATTAAAAAGACTCATGCGGAGGAAGCGAAGTTAAAAGAAAAAGTGGTTGCTTGTAATGCCATCATTGAAGCTCAAAGTAGAACTTTCACCAACCATGATCTAATTGTTGAGTGGCACAACAAAACTATCTCCGACCAAGCCAAGACCATTGCCAAGCTATAGGCTTAGGTCGCACAGCTCAGTGCCGACAGGACTGCTGCTGAAGTTGAGAAGGCTGTGGTGAAAGCGAATTACTTGGACCTCCAACATGCCTTTGACAGAAAAATGGAGAAGCTGTATGCGATTATTCTGAACTTCTATGTTAACTCTTTGTTGCATTAAGTGTTCTCTGCTATCTCGGTCTGAAGTATTCGTGCACTCTTGCCCTTGTTTGGGAGGAAATCTTATCTCGCTTTGCTGAGAGCGGCGACGTATACTCAGATCGAGAGTTGCGAGACGCTTATCTTAATGATGAATTCAAGAAAGCGCTACTTGTGGGCCAGGAGATCCTCCAAGTCGAACGAGAGAAGGAGGCCACCGATGCTGCCTTGATGACCGCCACCGACGTGCTTACCAGACCTTTTATTTCGGACGTGGGCGAACTATCGGAGCAGTTTCATGATCAGCCCACGAGTTCAGGACTTGATATTATTCCACATATGGTGGAGCCATCGAAAGAGGGCGAAGGTGGAGAGTTCGAGGTCGTTATTCATGATCGTTCCTCTAGTGCAGGTGACGCCCTTGCTTTTCTCGAATTCGGGAGCTTCCAACTTACGCCACAAGAGCAAGAGGAGTTTAATGCTTTCATTTTTGATCTTATAGGTCCATCCACTTTTTCTGTCGATGCTCCAGCTACTTCGGCGCCGGTGCCTGCTGCCATTTTCACATCTTCTACGGTTGTATCTGTTCCTGCTCCAGTTCCCACATCCGCGTCTAGTTCGCAACCGGGGACAGAAGCCGAGAAGATAACTGCGCTCCACGGCCTGGATGACCCTTCAGCGGTGTTGGAAGGTGATATAACTACAGCCGAAGCCAAGAAGCAGAAAATGCAGATGGAGTAGCCACAGAAGACTCAACACGATTTGATTGTCGTTAAGAAGGAAAAAGTGGATGCAATCAAGGTTTCGAAGAGTTCCCAGAAATCGAGAAAACGCAAAGGGAAGGGAGGCTCTTCAGAGAAAGTTTCGGAGGAGGAGGAGAACATCGCCACCAAAGTGTTCGTTGATGTCATCGACGGCGACAATACTCCTGAAAGGAAGCAGAAACTACCAACCAAAGGTGGAAAGGGTAGCGGTGGCAAGAAGCGTTGAGCGGCCGGTGTGAGGATGGACCTGATTTTGGCTTACAGCTTGCAGGAATACTGGCTCACTTTTGTTTCCTTTTGAATCATTCTGTTCAAGTGCAGAGTCTGCACTTTGCATCTATACTGTAGAGCCTGTATTTTCTTTTTGTTGGTCGTTGTTGTGTGGGTAAGGCCCCTACATTTTGACCCTGTGTATAGATAACTATAAGCAATACATTGATATTTTGACTATACTTTTATCTATCTGTTCATATATGTTATGTGTACTCGTGCTTGTTTCATTTCATACTTTTCTAGTTCTATGATTATAGTCAAAGCTCTTCATTCGAAGTGACATAACTTAGATATTATCAGCACTTTGGAAGCTAACATAACTTTAGAAATTAACAGAACATAAAGAATTTTTGTTCAGAAATTCATAAAACTTCTAAAAATCTCTAAAAATTTGAAATATTTGTTTAGAATTTTAAAATAGATATAAAACTTTGATACAAAACTTGAGAACTTGTTGTTGTTTGGAGTAATAGAACTTGTGAACTTATTGTTTTCGCGTGTTTCTGTCTCTGTACAGGTGTATGCCCTCCAGTTTACAGGGCTGTTTACTTCAAACAATTTTCAAGTATCCGATAACTTAGGGTTTAGATAATCTTTATTGGAAATTTGGCTAAGTTACAACTTGATTCTCCTTTTTTATTTTTGGAAGTTTTGCAACTTTAGCACGTAACCCAAGCTTCTTGTGGTATTTCAACGAGTGTGCAATATACGCGTATTTCAAATATGCACAGTGCATAGGTTAATTGAAGGCAGTTTTAACCCTTAAGTGTCTATGGTTGAGGCTTTTCATTTTGTTTGTAGCATTCCAATTTTGTTGGAATTGCGTTCATTATTCTCGGCTATGGGAACGGTTGGCGCTGATTATGAGATGCGCGATTTCTTGCGCTCTTCGGTGTTGCCCATCTTCGGGCAACGTGAGGAGTTGGTATTCTGGTGCGTGGCTCATGAGGTGCGTGGCTTTTTGTTTCTATTCGGTGTTGCCTATCTTCGGGCAACACGAGGAGTTATTATTTTGGCGTGTGGCTTATTAGATGCGCGGCCTTTGTTTTTCCTCGATGTTGCCTATCTTCGGGCAACACAAGGAGTTATTATTTTGGTGCGCGGCTTATGAGATGTGCTGCTTTTATTTTTTCTCGGTGGTGCCTATCTTTGGGCAACACGAGGAGTTATTATTTCGGTGCGTGGATTATGAGATGCGCGGCTTTTGTTTTTCCTTAGTGTTGCCTATCTTCGGGCAACACGAGGAGTTATTATTTTGGTGCGCGGCTTATGAGATGCACGGCTTTTGTTTTACCTCGATGTTACATATCTTCGGGCAACACGAGGAGTTATTATTTTAGTGCGCGGCTTATGAGATGCATGGCTTTTGTTTTTCCTCAGCGTTGCCTATCTTCGGGCAACACGAGGAGTTATAATTTTAGCCCTCTCGATGCTGCCGGAGCAGCACCGATTTTCAAAGAGCAAAGATCGGGTTCCACTGATCCAACGGTTTGAATCGATTTGCTTCCGTCGACTCGGCGGGTAATTATTATGAACACAGTTTGGTTGGTTCAAGAAGCAAACTTTATTAGGGAAAGCATGGCAGATTCTTTTCCTATTTACAATGCCTCCGGCATTTCCGGAATGGCTTATTTGCTGAAAAATAGAAAATACATCAAGTAGTTTTTTAAATGAAATAACGGCGCAGCGATTCGCTATTCCAGGCTTTGGGAATTGCAACCCCATCGACGGTTGTCTGCTTGAAAGTCCCATCCTTGAGCTTGTGATTAGCGACAGATAGTCCTTCCCAGTTCGGTCCGAAGGCCCCCAGAACAGGGTAAACTCGCTTCAGCACAAGATCTCTGACTTCAAAGGTTTGGCTGTGAACTTTGGAGTTGAAATACCGTGCGACCCTTTTTTGGTAGGAAGCAGTTCTCAATTGTGCTTCTTCTCTTTTTTCATCAACCATGTCTAGATTTGAGTAGGAGCTGCTCGTTTTGCTTTTGATTGAAATTCTGCCTTCGGTGTGAGGGGACTTCTTATTCAACAGGAATCATTTCCTCTGAACCATATGCTAGGGCAAACGGAGTGTGGCCAGTTGCCGCTTTGTGTGTTGTCCTGTATGCTCATAGTGCGAGTGGAAGTTCGTCAACCCAATTTTCTTTTGCTTTTGTTAATCGCTTTTTGATGGTGGATTTGATGATCTTGTTTATTGCTTCCACTTGCCAGTTTGCTTGCGGATGAGCCACTGCGAAGAAGCTTTTTTTTTATTCGGAAGCGCCTGCAGAAGTCTTTGAACTCGACACTTTCGAATTGTGTTCTATTGTCAGTGATGATTTTTTATGACACACCAAACCTGCAAATGATGTTTTTAGTAACAAAGTTAATAACTTTCTTTGTGGTTATGGTGGCTAGCGGTTCCGCTTCGGCCCATTTTGTGAAATAATCCACTGCAACTATAGCATATTAGGCTCCTCCTTTCGCTATTGGAAGGACGACAATCAAATCGATCCCCCATATCGCAAACGACCACGGGCTAACCATTTGCGTCCGTTCCGTTGAAGGAGTCCTCTTAATTTTGCTGAACCTTTGACAGCGATCGCATCCTCTGGTGTGATCTACGGCATCATGATTTATTGTTGGCCAGAAGTATCCGTATCGAAGGACTTTCTTTACCAGGGTCTGCCCCTCAGTGTGGTCTCCGCAATCACCTTCATGTACCTCCTTCAGGATTAGTCGTGCATCATCATCATTCACAAACCTAAGAAGAGGGGTTGAGAATTCCCTTCGATAGAGTATCCCGTCCTGTATCATGAACCGTGGCGCCTTCCGGAGGAGCTTCTTCCGTTGATTTCGGTCAGTTGGTAGGGTTCCTGCAAGTAGATAGTTCTTTATCGGTGTCATCCATGTATCTGGCTCGACGGTGGTTTCTAGAATCCAGTCTATGTCCATTTCATCTATGCTCGGGTTGGTTAGCGTTTCAACTGGAACTAATCCCAATGACTGGGTTTCTCCGGAGCTTGCCAGCTTGGCCAAATAATCTGCCTTGGTGTTTTGCTCCCGTAGGATGTGAGTTATCGTGTAGTGCTCGATATCGCTTAACAACTCTTGTACTTTGGACAGGTACGTGGCGAGATTTTCTCCACGCACTTGCTACTCACCTTTCACTTGATAGATGACCAGTTGGGAGTCACTGTATATGTGAATAGATTTTATCTTGAGTTCCTTCACAACCTGTAGTCCAGCGATCAATGCTTCATACTCTTCTTTGTTATTTGTTGTTGGGAATTCCAAGTGCAAAGCATAGCTAATGGCTCGCCCCTCGGGGATTTCAAGCACTACCCCTGCTCCCGAACAGAAGTTGTTTGATGCATCGTCGACGAAGAGCTTCCATTGCATGCATGTTTCCGACCGAACTTCCTCCTCGTCGTCCCTTACGGTAAATTCGACAATGAAATCGGCCAACACTTTCCCATTGATTGCTTTTCTTGGATGGTATGTGATATTGTATTGGCTCAACTCTATATTCCACTTGAGTAGTCGTCTGGAAGTTTTTTACTGGTATAAAACTTGCTTCAGGGGTTGGTCAGTCAATACTTTAATCGGATGAGCCTGGAAGTATGGTCGTAATTTCTAGGACGTGATCAGAAGGCAATACGCTAGCTTCTCCTATTTTGGGTAATTCTTCTCAGCTCCGGTGAATCGTTTGCTAATGTAGTACACGGGTCGTTGGATTCTTGCTTCTTCCCACACAAGAGTGGTGCTCAGTGCGTGCGAGGAAACTACTAAATAAATGAATAAGTCTTCTCCATCGACTAGTTTTAATAAGATCGAAGGAGTTTCCATGTGTCATAGCAATTCCTCGAAAGCTGTTTGACAAGCTTCACTCCATTCAAAGTTTTTCTTTCCCTTCTTTAGCGCATCGAAGAATGGTATACACTTGTTTGTAGCTTTTGAGATGAATCGACTAAGTGCTGCGACTTTTCCATTCAAGCTTTGAGGTTCCTTCTTATTTTTAGGGGCTTGGACTTCCCGTAACACTGTTATTTGCTCTGGATTCGCTTCAATGCCCCGGGCACTTACTATGAATCCCAAGAATTTCCCAGAGGCTACTTCGAAGTGGCACTTGAGTGGGTTAAGTTTCATTCCATACTTTCGGAGTATTTCGAACATTTCAGCGAGGTTGTCAAGATGGTTAGCAGCTACTCAGGATTTGACTAACATATCATCCACGTAAACTTCCATAGTCTTCCCGATCTGGCGTTTGAACATAGTATTCACTAGCATTTGGTACGTTGCCCCTGCATTTTTCAAACCAAATGGCATTACTCAGTAGCAGTACAGTCCCAAATCGGTGATGAAGCTGGTGTTCTCTTGGTCTGGTTCATGCATCAGGATCTGGTTATAGCCTGAGTACGCATCCATAAATGACAGCAGTTCGTGTACCACCATTCCATCCACCAGTTGATCAATCCTAGGGAACGGGAAGCTATCCTTCGGACATGCTTTGTTGAGGTTCAAGAAATCAATATAAGTTCGCCATTTTCCATTAGACTTCTTGACTAGGACTGGGTTCGATAGCCATTCAGGGTAGGTTGCATCTCGAATAAAGCAGTTAGCCATCAATTTATCTACTTCCTCTCTCAATGCCTTGGACCGTTCGGGGCCCAAGCTGAGCCTTTTTTGCTTTACCGATGTGAATTTGGGGTCAATATTGAGAGCGTGGCAGGTAATTTCAAGTGATACCCCATGCATATTGGAGTGTGTCCAAGCAAATACGTCCAAATTGGCGCGAAGGAATTTGGTTAGTTCTGATCGCATCTTGTTTCCAAGCTGCGACCCAATTTTCAGGACCCGTGTTGAGTCATAAATATAGACTAGGACAGACATCGTCAATTCAGCTGGTGCTGCCCGATCCTCCGCTAAGCTCTTCTTTCTTGGGTCCAAAGCCTTGTCGAATCGGCTATGGTCCCCAAGCCAGGGGCGGTTCTGTAGTTGCTATTTTGAGGGTTCACGGATGTAGAGGATTTTCCCCACATCCTTTCCTTTTTCCTTTCTTCTTGACTCACGCAATTCTGCTATGTAGCATTCCCGGGAGGCGCTTTGGTCTTCTTTCACAATTCTGACTCCGTGTTCTGTAGGGAACTTCATTGTAAGGCACCATTGGGCCAGTGCTATTCTGAAGTCGGCTAATACGAGCCATCCCAAGAAGGCGTTGTATGCTGACATTTCATCCACGATCACAAAAGTCTGAATGAGGGTGAGCCTTCTCTCACCCTCTCTAAGCTCCACAAGTAGGTCAATTATTCTCACCGGTTGTTTGGGTTCACTAGTAAACCCATGAATTTTTGTTTGGCATGCGGACACACTTTCATGCCAATCTTCATTTGATCGAAAGTGCGTTTAAAGAGAATGTTAATGGAGCTGCCGCTGTCAACCAACACCCGCCAAACTACAGCAGGTCCAATTCCTACCATCACTACCATCGAATCGAGAGTTGGAGCTTCGATCTCTTCGGTGTCCCGATTTTGGAACACAATATCATCATTCAAAATCCTTTGCATCTTAACTGGAGTTTCGTCCTCCACAGCCAAACATGATTCCTTCGGAGCATGTTTCAACGAACTCGCATATTGCTCCATTTCTCCCTAACTTCTTTGTGCGGGATGTGGTCCCCGGATATTGTTCTGATGATGAGTCTATGGTCAGTTCGTTTCGACCCTTCTTCGCTGGTTCCTGCTTGATTCCTTCGTTCTCTTAGGTGTTGGGGAGTTGTAGATTGATCGGAGTTTTGCGGTTGTCTTACATACTATTGGAGTTTGTTGTTCTGAATTAGTTCCTCAATGAGATTCTTTAGGTGGCGGCATTCGTTCGTATTCTGGCTGTGTGTCTCATGGAAGTGGTAGAACTTCCTTGAGCACTTCTGCTACTCGGTCGCCTCCTTTCTGGGTGGCTTTTTGCATTCCTCGGTTCTTTGAATTGCGAGAAAAATGTTTTCCGGTGTGTCGCTCAAGGGAGTGTAGCCTTCGCGCCTAAACCCTTTGAGCTTTTTATTGCTGCCATTACCATTCTTCTTATTGGAGTTTTGACCTTTTCTCTTTGGATTCCTGTCTTTTGCAGTGGTTCCTTCAGCAGTTCAAGAAGTGTGCGCATTTGATTCATTGCTACATCGCTTTGCAGGCATTTTCCGGTTGCACACTAGTAGACTTCCCTTCCAATTCCTGCGCTTCCTCCAACCTTAGGTATTGACTTGCCTTGCGATTAAAATCTTTCCTGGTGGTAGGTTGCTTCATTTTAATTCACTTTCCAAATTCAGTTTCCGGGTGAATGGCACGAACTAATGCCATAAAAACCATGTCTTCGTTGGGGTTGCTTACTTTCGTCGCCGTGGTGTTAAACCTGTTCATGAAAGACTTTAGTTATTAGTTACGCCCTTGGACCAACCCGGATAGAGACATGACATCTTTTGGCTACGTAGCATCGAGTCTGAACTGAACAAGGAACATTTTTGCTAGTTGGTCAAAAGTAGAGATAGATCTTGGTGGAAGCCCAGTGAACCACATTGATGTAACCCCTCCGAGAAAGATAGGGAAGCATCTACATCGAACAGCTTCAGAGGCATTCACTCCGTCCATATACCAACTGTATTTGTACAAGTGAGGCTTCGGGTCCTTCGTTCCGTCTTAGGACGGAATGGTTGGCATTGTGAACTTTTCTGGATATCTCTCGTTCAGGATTTCATCGGTGAAGGGAGTCCGACTTGGCGTAGATCCCCACTCACCGTCACTTCTATCTTTACTCTCCACCATCAATCATTTAACCATGTCCGCTATGTATGCCTCTGATGTTCGGTAGTCCTGAGGACGGTGATCAGTCACTGCGCCAAGTGTTTGACTTTGCAAACGGTCTTGGTAAGTGGACTGGGGCCTAGGCTCTCCTGTCTTTGGGAGAGCCACTCCTGCAGGGTCCCGTTGGCTTGCGGTTGGTCTCACTGGAGCAGTTTGGGTATTCCTTGCACTATCAAATGCATTGGTGTTTTCTTCCAATTTATCGTCTGGCTCTCCGTCCTTTGAGTCGGAAAGATCCATAGCTATGTCTTCTACGGGGGTCATTGCCCCCTGAATCAAATTCAGAATAAGTTGCCTTGTAGCATACAGGGTACTTGCATTTCTGTCCACGTTAAGTCCTGTTGTCACCCTTTTTTATGGCTGTTTTCCGTTTCTTCTATGTAGACCAGAAATGAAGGAATTCTCTTGTTCCATAACAGTCGTGGGTTTGGGCATAGTCCTTGGAGCGGGATTTGACTATAGGATTATGAGAGCGTTAAGCTTATCCATTAGAGCCTTTTGCCTAATCTCCATTTTTTTGTTGATCTCATTAACCATTTTATTTAACTCATCCCTAGTAACAACTTCCTACTGACTGGAGGAGGCAGGCGCTTGATTCCCTAAGTTGGCACCATTCATTTCGGTTTGTTGAGGATTAACATCTTCTCCAGCTACTACTGCCTCCATAGACCTTCCAAAGGCAGTTCTTCTTCTTCCAGGAGCCATTGATTCCAAACAGTGGATTATTTAAGAAAAGATTAAGGATCTAACTTCTGGACCTATGGGATCCAAAGTAGATAGCTAGATCTGGATCCTGAGTTGGACTTCTCAATGAAAGCACCAAAATGTTGACCCAAAAAATGGACCAACACCTTGGCTTGAATTTGAAAGCACCAACCCTGTTCTGATAGAGCAATATCATAGATAACAGATATAGAAAAAGAACAGTAAAAGAAAGTAGACAGAGAATTTTTATAGTGGTTCGACTGTTAATAAAGCCTACGTCCACTTTATAGTTTTATTGAAGACTGATTGTTGTTACAAGAGATGTTTGATTACAAGGATTTGATTATCTTTAGCTAGATTGAATCCCCAGAGTTGGAATCCATTGGAGAATCACAGTGAATTCCTTTAGAGATTGTTGTGAGGGAGGTAGAGAGTGAAAAATAATTCGAGCAGAGCTTCAGCCACCAGTCCGAAGAAGATCCTCTTTATGTTGCAGGTAGGTTGGTATTTATATGGGTCGAAGAGCTTCTAGGCCAGGCCACCTCATCATCTGCTCGCTGGAAGGTAGGGAACGACCCATTAAGGATTTAGCTCATAAAAAGAGGAAGACCCATGGGTCACTGGCGACCCATGGCCCACGGGGCCGTCGGTGACCCATGGCCTATAGGTCGCTGGCGATCCATAGACTTTGCTCGTTTTGCAAGTCAATGTCTTGGTCTTTTCTCATATGTCTCTTCTCGTAGTGTTCTTTGGCTAGTTTGTTTGAAGGTTTGTGGAGAGGTATGGGTTGTTGATGATCCAAGCACTTAGGATTTTTCTGGAGTTTGGAATTGGAGATGTTTCCATAGTCTTTTATCGTAGTTGTTTCGTTTCGATGGCAATTCACTAGCTGTTTGCGCTCAGCTGCTGATTGGAATAAAATGATGTTGATCCCTCGGTCTCATTGATCCCAATCATTGCCTTAGTCATATAGCTTGGCCCTTGTTAATTCCCCGTCCTAGCTTTTCTGGTTGAGTTCTGAACCATCCTGTATACACGAGGTTGTTCTGTTTCTTATTGGTTCCTACTGGGCCAAAAACCCGGATAACAAGGGTCGAAAGCAACTCTTTAAAAAGCCAAAACAAAGTAAAGAAGTGATGGTGTCAAAATCACCCTTCCGAAAGCATTGGAGATGCGGTAGGGTTTTATAAAGCAAACTATACCCTTTCGAAGGCATTGCTTCGAAAGGTAAGAAGCGGTAGCTAAGGCTCCGACCCAGCCGAAAGCCTATACTTAAAACAAAGGCGCAACCTCTTTAAAACCGTTCTTTCTAAACCATTGACCTAGTCGAAAACCAACCGGGTCGAAAGTAGTTTGATCAAAACAAAGGCGCAACCATTTCTTTAAAATCTTTAACTATATCGAAAGCTATACAGTCGAAAACAAAGCAGGCGCATTTTTCGTTAAAAACAAAGTAGCGCTTTGACCCCTTCGGAACCCCTGGTTTCGACCTTGTACCTTCCACCTTCTTTCTAATTCGCTGTGCACCAAGTCTTTGATGCCATGCACATTAGTTTCGTTAGTGATGGAGGTGGAACCAAGTCGAAAGCCATTTAAGTCGGAAGCAAGGTGCCGAAAGTGGCGAAGCATACATTTTGCATGTAAAACTGATTTTTAACCTTTTTAAGTAATCTTTTTAACTAACCTGTCTTGTTTGTCAAAATATTATTAATTGCTAATTTTTCTTTTCTAAAAGCACTACCATAATTTCAGAAATAACAATTTAATTTATTTACAAAATACCCCTTCTTCTTTTATAAATATATAAAACATTTAAGTCCCATACCTTATATAATTTTATATATTCATCAAACACTTTGGAAAATTCTACAAAAATTCTAGAAAATCATTTCTAATATGTTTTCTAACATATATAAATTTTAGAACCAAATTATTTATAATTTAATCATAAATTATTTATAACCCAATAAATCATTTTCTTTACTAGAAAATTAATATAAAATCCACATTAATTCAGAAAATTATGAAAATTGAAACTCATCTCTAAAATATCATTTATGATCTATATCTAAAATAGCAAGGCATTTGAATGTCACTAAATAGGGTTTTCACATCAAAACATATCATTAAATCTATATGAATGAGCATAAATCATCAACAAGTATATATAAACATTTTGTCATTCAAAATCATGGTTAAAATATGCAAGATAATCGAATTTAACCTTAAAACCGAAAACATTTAGAAAAGCGAGATGTAGTCATTATTTACCTTAGCTTTGTGATTAAGGATATGAGATTTGATCTTGATTAATTGATTTGATTCTTCTCTTGAATCCTAGCTTTATCTTCTCTTGAGATTGCTAATGGTGGACGGCCTTGGATTAAATTTTTACTTGTGATAATAGAATGAACGTATGGAAGTAAATTCACTACACCAAATAGCCTATTTTATAACACTTTTCCGCTTTCAATTTGTCACGGTAATAACCGTTACAAATTTCTAACAGATATTTCCGTTACAAACGTTTGTCACGGTTATTACCGTTACAAAATCTTTTAATTTTGTAAATAGTTAAAATTAACATGGATAGGATTGTAATTTTATTTCTATTATTACTTATTCCATTTCTCACGGACGACAATTCAGTATTCATTTTAATTACTCTTTCGTTCTAGGTTATCACGCATCCGGTTTATTCTCCCACCGCCTATGCCGTTTCGGCCGCCGCCTCAGCCGTTCTGCCACCGCCTTTTGCCACTATCTCCATCATTCTACCACTGCCTTTGTTTGATTATTTTTCGCCGATTTGACGAAGACAAGGAAAGGTTAGGGCTTATTCTATTTCGACAACCGATTGCAACCAAAATTTCGATTTCAAATCAGGTAATAACTTCAACTTCAACTCATTTTTTGAAATTAGGTATTTTGTGCTAAAAATCGGTTCATAATTTTTTTTTAATGATACAGTATTTTACATTCTCTATCTTTATTGGTATAACATTACCTTGTAATATTGCTACTGATGTGAGGTACTGCTACCGCTTGGAATTAATGATTGTCCTTTTGAAGAACTTAATGTCAACATGTTTAGTGTTATAAGCATAGTTGGGTTTGAGACTGTTGTAAATTTTGTATAGATTGAAGGCCTGATGTAGGAGAATTTGTTAGTGAATACTAATAATTAGATGAAATATCATGCTTTCAAGACATTTATGCGATGGAGTTTGACTGGTCTTGAATATGGTATTGTAAAACGTATCTTAAATTGAGTGTGGAGCTCAGGGGACTATAAGATACATCGAAGTATGTAAGTGCCTTTAGCACCATCTATGGTTTAGGCTATTTATAGCTTTTCCTAATACCGTATAGTAATATTATGAAATCTAAAAGGTGATGTTTTAGTACTAAATCATTGCTCTTTCTTTTTAGTGCTAATTATATCATTTAGGAAGTGTGAAATACGCAGATATTATTAGCATGTGATGCTTATATATTTAGCCTTTTCTATATTTTATAACTTTACCTTTTATTTGGTTTTGTAATATGGAGAAAATTGGAGTCCAGTAAACTAACCTTGTTGGACTCCTGGTAAATCATGTAGTAAAATATAGAAAAAGAGAAATATATGATGGTTGTTTGGTTTAATGTTAATCATGTAGTAAAATCTTGGTTGGTGGAGTAAAAAGAGATGTTTGTTGTTGGTCAATAAAACCACTAATATTATATTGTTTTATTTATTTTACATCTTTACCTTTTATTGTGTACTGATTATGGATTTTAATATGATCACTTTTAGTATTTAGGGCTATGTAGTTTAGTTGTTTTTCTTTAAGAATGATTTATACATTTAGAAGTTGTTTAATATCTAGTTTGAAAAAGTTGTAGTTATAGTTTTGTATCAGTAAAAGAAATGCTATTTGTAATTGAAGTTTATGCCCTAATCTGTATCTATTTTTCTATCATTAAAAGTAACACTATTTAAACTAGATGAATTTAGTTGTTTTATACCTATAATTTATAGATTAGTGTCATAAACTAGATATAAAAGAACAGAGCAACAAGCAGGAGCTCTTAGGCATAAACTAAATTTATCTGTATGATAATTGAAGTCTGAGGAAGTTGAGTTCTACTGAAAAGTGAACCAACCTGTCTTTTCTTTCATGTTAATTTGTGCATCAATGGAGATAATATGTACATTTGTATTAGTTTATCCATTGTAGTTTTATTATTACACAGTTAAAGCTGAAGTTTAAAATAGTTTAAGGAATGAATATATTGGGTTTAATTTAGATAAGAGTTCACTAGATAAGCTTGACCTATGATTATCAAAGATAAAATAATAATTTTATGGTCTACACGGCCGCATTTTCGTTAATATTATATGGTTTTTATTTTAAATTATTTGATCAATCTTTTTGGATGGAGGAGCCTCTGTAATTTAGTGTCTTGTTTGAACTTGCCAAAATAATATATGTAGTTTTAAGGATTCGTGTGTAAACATGAAAGTCTGAACGCATGTTAGACAACATTTAGAAATGTCATGTGAATTATTTTCCTTCCTGAAGGAATTCATATATGCTCATTCTTTTCTGCTATTACATTAATTATTCATATTCAGATTATGAAATATTAAATTTGGGTGTATACGATGGATCTCTTGTTGTGAATGTATGTTTGCGTATGAACCATAAGAAAATGTGTTATTAAGAATTTTGACATCTCCTTTTATCAACAGGATCGGTTCAACAAGTTTTTAGTGATTATGAATCCAATGTACTTTTGTATTAGTGCATACATTATTCATGAAATAAATTGGTTCTATGTACATCATAAATCAGATTGTTTTTTGTTTATGGACGGATAAACAAAACATAGATAATTTAAATTTTGAATGTATTAAATTTTGAATATATTGATATGACTAAACGTTATATTGTTCGGTTTAGATTTTGGATTTAGGTATAGATTGCATATGAATCTTTTATCGTTAAGTTTGAATGTCCATTACTTTATTTATATCATTAATAATTATTGTATATATATGTGTAATTTAGATTTTACCTTTGTCTAAAAAGATTAGTTTTAAATTTTCATTTCCATTTGGATCTTTTGTACTTGGGTTTTGAAGGTTTCTGCTTAATATATATGTGTATCATGAAATGTCAGTAATGAAAATTCATCAATTAAGACTTTATTGCACTAAAGCAAAGAAAAGTTGTTCAAAAATGTCTCAGAATGCTACTGCATTATAAGATTTTAGATTAGTGTTAACCATGCAATCGTAGCTCACCATGCAATCGGCCACATATGCTTATGCTACTGCATTACAAGATTTTAGATTAGTGTTAACCAACTTGAATCAGCAGTTCCGTCTTCTGACTGTACATGTGAACTTCAGGTATTGAAGAAAGAATGAAACACAATACAATTATTTATGTCATTCATCCAATATATAAATGAATCCAATATAAAAGTGAGCGCAAACCCAAAAGTTATGCCAACTTTTCTTGTAAGAATTTAACAAACAGCTCAAGATGTCATCAAATTTGTGAGCATTTATGTTATATTGTTTTATTTTGCAGTGATATAGTTGATATTTAGTCATTACATAACCATTTTCTTCTAGTGTCTATACAGTATTGAAGGGTTAGAATTTGAGATTGCTGACCTTGGACTCTTGGCTGCATATTAATAATTAACTGGGAACTCAAAGAGTACACCCATTTGCATAGACTCAACAAACCACTTATCATCTAATTTAAACATTAAGCTAAAAACATTACTCTATCGGTTCAATGCAAAACTCAAAGTTGCATACTTCCCTTACCAATATTTATAATGTGTGAGCGAGTTTCGAAAGACCAATTGTTAACAATAAAATATGGTGCATGGATTGCACTTCGCAGTGAAATGAATTTTTGGTAGTCGAGACTGGTTTTTCAGAATTTGTTTAGGAGTTTGAAACAAGATCAGACCGGATAGTTTCAAAAAAGTTCGCTAGGACACAAAGGCTCCGCTGTGGAGTTTTTATTTCACCACTTTTAATTGTTTTTGGCTCCATCTACCAAAGCTTATGAAAGTAAGCTTACAAATCAGCAGGTTCTAACTGTTTCTCTAAAGTTCTAACAACCATACCCTCTAAAACAGTTATTTGAAAAATATTTCAATCATAATATTCTAATTTTGATTTCATATATTTTATTTTAAAAAGAAAACACACACAAAACCACCCCATTATCATCATCATCTTATTATGATGCAGTTTTTCTCAAAATCAGCTTTATATTACAGTTGATTTTTTGTATATCAAAATATAGTTTCTTTTTGTTATGATGCAGTTTTTGAAGCTATTTTTCCTTTTTGGAATATCACATATCTTGAATCAAATATGTTAAGATTTTTATATATAATTTTTTATACATACATAATTTATTAATTTTAAAAGATTATCAAGAACCCTGAAAATAAAACCTGGTATAAACCACTTGTAAAAACCTTTCAAAACCAATATTCTCATAAACGATCAAAACCACTACTATAAAAATCCTCAAATCAAACATGTCATTTTCTTTTTACTTATTTTTCAACAATTAGTTGTGAAAGGCGTAAAGATATGGTTGAATTCTTATCATTTAAGATGAAGCGCTTGATTGTTTAAACATTATGCTAGTTAGTATTCTATATTTGAAACAAATTAAAAAGTATACTGTAGTTTGTTTGTTTGTTTGTAATAATTTTGAGCAGCTAACTAACCAGGGAGAGTCCAATCTTTTCACTAATTTCCAATTTTCCGGTTATATCATGTTTTTCAATGGTGATCAAATGCTAGGTGGATCTATTGTTCTTTGATTTGTGTGTTCATGTTCTAATCGGCAACTTTGAACAAATGGTTGGTCGGATCCAAATCGATACAAAATTTTGAAAACCAAACAAAATTAGAGCTCAATAAAACCAAATAATACCGAATCAAATAATCTATGAATCAATCAATTAAAAGAAATTTTTTTGCTTCTATTAGCTTTACAATAAAAGAACTATTACCATTTTTTACCATGCTCAATTTTTCCTTCTGTAACATTCATTAAGTGTGATGTTACCAATCCTTACCTTACCTTTGATCTTAAATGTAGTGGTATAGGTTAGAAGTTAAATATCAAAATGTCATAATTGTTTAAGAATACATAAGAGAAGCTTGTCGGTATGTTTGGTCATCTTACGGTTATACGTCAAATTTGCACACGACACTGATTTCTGAGCTTTCTGGTCATTTGTATACTATTTCCCTCGGAAATATTGTGCTGGATACTTTCGGCATCATTTTGTATGTTGAGGTACACGAGTAGGGGTGTAAATAGGCATTGGTAATTTTAAATCCCTTCCGGTTACAGGTCCCCATTGAAGCAATTTGGATATAGATACATATTCAAATATTTAATTGAATATTTAGATAATAATTAGATTGGATTCAAATAGTATGGTGCCCACTTTGACGGCTCTGTTACTATTTGCTCATATTATTCTTTACAGTCTTTGTTTTCACTAATTTTTTTGAGTGTATAACAGATATCCATTTAGGTTGTAAAAGAATTTTATTAGGATATTTTATGGAATCTAACATGTAAAATGGATATTACATGGTTGTAAAGTGGTCTGAATCATTATATAAATATTTCAAGTACCAACGAATATTTAAACAGATAATTAGATCCAGGTAACTCAAATACTTACTATACATTAATGTTTTATGTGGATAAATATTGAAATAATTGTTAGACATTGGATAATGGAGTACGTAATCTAATTAGATATTATTGGTTTCATTCAGTATATGCTTTATTTACGTCCCTGGGTATCATGTGCAAGACTTGGTATCCTTTGGCTAGAATGCATTAGCTTTTGGTGTTATAACAATTCGGCAAAACAAAGTTGCTAGCAGTGCTGGCTGAAAAGCAACTGTAGTGCTACTTGCGGTACTATTGGACAATCACTCATGTGTGGGACCCACCTTTTATTTAATCGTAACTAAAAATTAATGAACCAACCAATCAGAAAGGCGACTGTGATGACTGTATGTGCAGCATGAGTATCGGTAGCAGCTCTTTTCAGAAAAATATATATCTCTACTTCGCTTGACTGTCTGTTCTCTAGTTTTCTTGAGAACGCATTAATTCGTGAAAAAAAAATTGGCAAACATTTAATAGTATTAGCTGGAAAAAAAATATATTTTTCGTTGTTTTAAATATCATATTTTCACTTGCTGCAGAAAATGAAGTTCTCATAATAAAAAGTCAGGCCCATAGAGATTTTAATGCAGCAATAAAGGTATATTATATTGACTCCTGAGCGCTGAGCTGAACCAAAATTTAACACGGATCCATGATATTGCTTGTATTTTCCTTCCATTTTTGTTATTTCCATATATTTCTGTATATGATATCAGAGATAAAATCAATGTCCATTGTTCTATTTGAGAATAAAATGCTTTCATGTTGCCAATTATAGATATCATAACGACTTGCCTTTA
Source organism: Allium fistulosum (assembly GCA_030737815.1). Taxonomy (NCBI): domain Eukaryota; kingdom Viridiplantae; phylum Streptophyta; class Magnoliopsida; order Asparagales; family Amaryllidaceae; genus Allium; species Allium fistulosum. The sequence goes on along the minus strand of CM060907.1, from coordinate 981,198,743 downwards.
TGGTTCTATGCAGAAACTTCCAAACCCTGTATATCTGTTCCAAGGTATTGTTCTGAGACGGGGAGCTAAAGGAACCGGAATGAAGTCTATAGAATTAGCACTTTCAATGTGCGACATTGTTAACATATATGGCTTTACAGTCGATCCTAGTTACACAGAATGGTTAGTACTTTCTCTGTCAAATTAAAGAATTTTTTCCAATTTTACATACAAACAAATTTCACTCACTAACATATGTATGCAATTTAAATTGTTTGTAATCACCGTAACTTTTATTTGGTAGGACGCGCTACTTCTCTGAACCAAAAAAGGGACACAATCCCTTACAAGGGCGGGCTTATTATCAACTTCTAGAGTGCCTTGGTGTATGATTATATATTGCCCTCATTCCCTATATTCAATATACAAGAACAATAATAACAATTAGTTTACTAAAATTTCATTATATATATATATATGAAAATTGTACGTTATAAGGATCCACTCCCCGATCAGGTTAGAGAGAAAACAAGACTGGTCAGATGTACCTAATAAGGAAACCATAAAAAGTGCACATGCTGCTGCTTTACGACTAAAGAAAGGCATTTCTGGTAATGCTGGGCCCTTTGTTGGTTGTAAGGTGTGGGGTACAGTGACTTACGATAATAGTCTGCCTCTTTCTGGATCTCCGGATATGAGTGAAGTCAAGAAGAATTGAAATTATAAAAAATGGGAAGTTATGCCATTTGAGAGCTTAAGGAAAGAGGCAAAAGAGCATTACATTCAAATGGGTGGTGTTTCCCTGTATAAAATGGATGGAAATAAGTTGGATGACCTTGTGTGCGTGAGACATAGCTCGCAATGAGAAAACTAATTGATCAAAGGTAAGGTAAGATTATTGTTTGAAAATGCTACATTCATTTTTTGCTATGCTCAATTTTTCCTTCTGTAACATTCATTGACTGATCTACTATATATTGTGTGACATTTGTGCAGTGGAACTATCTTCAGCATATGTGAAGCATGTAGAAACATATGGAGGTCTGGATGTTAGTGTACACAGTGCAGGAGTTGGTGTTACTGACATAAGTATTAGTAGTCATTGGCTTCTCCTGCCAATCAACCATCTCCAACACAATATTTGGTTAAAGGCTGCATATTCTATTTATCATTGCAAACCAAGCAAATCTATATTGACTGTTTGAGTTGTTCTTCGCTGCTTGCCTTCTTGTTGACATGATTGATTTCTTGAAGGGGTTTTATGTGAATGTTGGCAGCAGAATGTGGTCAAATGGAAGAAAAGAACTGGAAGTTTATGTCTCAGGAATAAGAATGGCAGGCAGCACTTCAGTTTTGTTTTTCCAAAAATGGAGAATTATGAAGCAACATGTAAGGAAATGTAGCAGATTTTGAGATGAATGAAGATTAAATTTTGGTATTAAAAAACTTTCTAACAAAAAAGCCCAATCAACTATACCAAAAAATGCATATGCATTTTGGTCTTAAAGAAATATTCATAAACTTATTTTACTATTCTTGTATTGCTGGAGATCACTTCATGTCCGTTAATACTTGCAAGAGGATCGTAATAACAGATATGCAAACTTTTTGGGATCTGGTAATAATCTATATACCGGACTTTCAATTATCTACGAATCACCCATATCTTTTCATGTTCAGAAAACTTAACAGCTGCATGTCTTTGTATTTGTCTACAGTGCCAAAATATTTAACATATATCCAAGAAAAGGAGCAATCATGCAGGGGTCTGATGCTGATATAATCATACTGAATCCAAATGCAAGTTTCAATATTGCTGCTAACTCCCACCATTCAAGAACTGACACAAATGTGTGTGAGGGAAGAACTATAAAGGTGATACATTATCAAATTATGTCCAGTTACTTTGGATATATTATTACCCATGCATACAGGTTTTTAAACCAAGAAAACAGGAGTTGACCCATAAACTCTTTTTGCATGTTTTTCTCTTGCATCTGAGACTGTATTAATCATATATGTTCTGACTTGATATCAAAATGTTGGTTTTAGGGGAGAGTGGAAGTAACGATATCGAGAGGAAGAATAGTATGGAAAGATGGGATTCTGAATATTACCCCTGGCTCAGGAGGTATGTAGAAATGCCTCCTTTTGGCTATTTGTTCGATGGCATAAAGAAAGCTGATGCTGAATACTTGGCTTCCATGAATGCACCTGTCAGACGTGCCACGGCCACAATATAATTTAGTTGATATGCATAATTTCATCGCATCCATGCATGATGAGTGGGCACATTATAATTGGATGAAAGGTATTTTATCATAATTTTGTTTTATATTTGTCATGTACATTTATCTTGATATTATATATACATATTGTCTTTTCATTTGAATCATAATTATGAAAGGTATTTTATCATAATTGGATATTTTTGGTGTGATTCAATAACTTTCATCAAGTACAATAACTTCATATTCCAAATCTGAAAATATAATATAACAGATCTGCATCTTTAATAAAATTGATGGCCTTTAAATGCTTAGATTCTAACTAATACATAATGGTTTTGTACAACTGAAATATTTACTCCGAATGATGACCATGGTATAATCGTTAAGTTGCCCATGGTTGAAACAATTAATTTTCCACCTTCTGTAACAATTTAAAACTGAAACATTTACTCTGAATAATGACCATGCTATAAACTTTAAATTGTTTTTGTTGAGATGATTTATTTTCCAATTTACTGTAGCAATGTAAAATACAAAAGTGCTTTCATGCGCTAGCTTTATGGTTTCATAAAAAATAATGACTATTTCGATACATTTAACAGATATGAGCAAAGTTTGAGTGTTCTGAAGCAAGCAAAACTCTGCAAGAAAGGAATGGTTACAAAGTCATCTATTATGCTTGGTTTGGGTGAATCTGATGAGGAAATAAAAGCAATGAATGACTTAAGGACCATTGATGTTGATATTCTTACCTTAGGACAATATTTACAGGTATGTCATGCATATTATTCTTTGTAAATTGTGCTTCGTCCTTGCAAGGGTTGTAAATATAAATAATATTAATAGGCCTGTTACTATGAAATCCTTTCTAAACTATTTCTCTGTCAAGTTAGATTCTCTATTTCAATAAAATATTTTCCTAAAAAGGAAAATAATCAAATTGTAATTATGTGAAATAGGAGTTTTTTATTAACAAAAATTCCTTAATGGAACTTATTTCTACGAAGATAATTATATTGATGGATTATATTGATAGAATGTACTAAGATTAATCATTGACTGTTCATCATCAACCTGATTGTAACGTTTTTTAATATATTATAAATGACCATTTATTGTGGTAATCTTTTCAGCCGACTCCTTTACACCTGACCGGAAAAGAATATGTTACTCTTGAAAAGTTTGACTTCTGGAAGAGCTATGGAGAATCCATAAGATTCAAATATGTTGCTAGTGGACCTCTGGTAAACTTTTATTTATTTATCATCTTATATGTTTTAATTGGGTTTCATCTATTGTGTTATCATACAATTTTTGCAATTGCCTTTACTAAATTAAAGCAGGCTAATTAAACATTTGTTAGTCTTTTACTTTAGGATCCTAAAACTTACCAACTCACCTAAATTAATTACTCTATATACAAAATCCCTTTGGATTTGTATTATTTTCACCTGATAGACTCCATGCAAATTCATTTTGGTTTCATTCTTGTTGCTCGATGGTGAATTTTTGGATTTGGATTAGAATTGGCTTCTTTAAGAAATCTTCGGATGCTTGCACCTTTTTTTTTCCTATTGTGTAGGAAGTTTGCACTTTTTTTAAGAAATCTTAATGGTAATGCATTATTTACAAATGAATTCATATATATATGCATGTAGGAAGCGGAGAATCCGAAATGCAAGCCTACATGAGAATCCGAACGAGCCACTTTTTGATGCACCTCAAAATGGTCATTATACATTGTCCGAGTTGGTTGATGGTGGTTTTGTAGTTTGGCCGGAGTGTCGTATTTGTTGTTTGTAAGCTTCTAGATATGTTGTAGTAGTGAAATTTTAAGTTGTCACAATGAACTTTGTAGAATTTGATATGTTCTATTTCGTACGTTTGATGGTTTTTAATGATTTGATGATATGTTAGTTTTGAAATTTAGCCTTGTGTTTACTATTGTTGTAAATTCGTATAGATATAGCTAAATGAAGATGTTGAATAAGATATCGTTCAGTTATACCAAATTTGTAACACTTAGAAGTGTTGGTAATTTTACTATTTACTTATGCAAGGAATTCCCAACGGTTATAACCGTTGGAAATTAAAATATTCCCAACGGTTATAACCGTTAGGAATTACGGGTTTTTCCAACAGTTATAAGCGTTGGGAATTTTAGTTATTCCCAAGTACGAAAATTCTCAACGGTTATAACCGTTGGGAATGATCAAAATTCCCAACGGTTATAACCGTTGGAAAGTACAAAAATTCCCAACGGTTACAACCGTTGGGAATTACCAAAATTCCCAACGGTTATAACCGTTACAAAATATGTAAAAAAAAATTGTAACGTACCTGCTACCAACGGTTATAACCGTTGGGAATTTGATTACCAACGGTTATAACCGTTACAAAATGGCAGTTCTGGTGTTGTGATTCCTAAGGGTTTAGGGTATCAGAATGTTATATTTCCTATTTTACCCTTACTTATTTCCTAACACTTTAATTCTTTAGTTCATTGTTTACTCATTAACATGGCACGACTACCCCTTAATTAAATCACAAATCTTAATCCATTAATCAACACATTATTTTATTTAATTTAGCTAATTAAATATCCTAAATAATGTCACTAAAAATATGGGGTGTTACAACTCACTATTCCATAGACTCTGACCTGAAATCGACAGGAGGAGTATAAATTCGCTAAGGATGGAATTCGACCATCCACTATCTAACTCCTCTGACCCGAGACTAGGGGCAGGAGTATAATCACTTAAGCCATTGAATTCGACTGCGTAGCACTAGGGCTCGAGCCTAGTGTTTGGTACAACTTGAGGCCATGACCACATGGAGGCCTTGAGTAAAATTAACGGATGATTATCCAAATCAACAAGCAACAAATTATAAGTACATTGAATGGAAAAGTAATAGCTCGACTACTTAAACAAATTCACATAAAAGTTCAATAGAAACCAAAGAACTTTTATTTACATAAAACTTGGAGATCATAGTACAAATGTTTGTCCAAAAGCGGAGGTCGTACCCTCATAAACACAGCTATCAAAAAGAAAAACAGCTACATAAGCTATACAAACTAAGCCGACATAACAGCTGCTTCTTCTGCTTCTTCTCCCTCATGAGTTTCTTGGGAGTGGACCCACTCGAGCCTTCCCATGTTCCTCTCTTTGATCACTTACCGCTCTTACCTCCCTTCAAAGAAACATTCTTGGATGCGAGAGTCGGATCGGTGTCATCTTCGGAAATGGGAGGAATGTTACCTACAGGAATGGACTCACCAGAGGAAATGACTTGCAGTGGGATGAGGTTTGGATCATCAATGTCCACATCAATAGGCATGGATTTGGCTTTTTTTCAACAACTCCTCCTTCTCGATCCGCTCCTTCAAGCTGAGCTTATCAGTGTGTTCGGAGGCGCTTGTAATCATAACATCATTATATTCATCGTGCAGCAGCTGATCATCGGCCCTTTCATCGGCAAGAGCTCCAATAACTTGAGCATCGGGCCCTGGAATGTCAGTAAGTGTCGGTTGTTGCGCCACAACGGCACCACTTCCAGAGTTTGACTGAGAGTCGGAAGACCTGCAGATTTGCGGAAACAAGCGAATAAACCCAGAACTATTAGGCATGAAGAACGAAATCTCTCGAGTAATGGAGAATAGAGCGGGATACTTGCATCCAGCTGACTTTCAGTTGTTGCTGGAGTGCTCCCTTCTTAAATAGGAGTTGGCGCCTTTGACTTATAACCGGGTCTATTCGGATCATAGCTTGGGTCTTGTCCCGGACCAAGAGAAACCGATGCACCGGCTGGTTGAAGTAAAGAGGAATGTTTGGGATCGGACCCTGAAGCTTCAGCGATGTATTTTCCTTGGCCAGAAGGTGCCAAAGTATCTTAGCCTGCAGTGGTAAGATCTAAAGGTTTAGATCCACGTAGAATTTCCCGCACCAGTTTCTCCTCATCAACATCAGCTTTGTCGAGAGTCCTCTTCTTCATATCGACGATATAGTCCCAAGCTTCACCAAGCGATTTGAGGTAACCCTCTCCCAGAAAGCTTAAGTCACGGTGGATAAGGATTTTGGCATTGTACTCAACGATCAAAGGATCAAATATGTCATTGATCTCATTTCTACCTTCCTCCCTCGCTTCCTCCAATCGGGCCTCAATTTGCCCTCTGACCTCCTAAAGACCAGCTTCCCTCACCTCTTCTTTGAGGGCCTCAATCTGAGCAAAATCTTTGTCAAGTTTAATTTTCAACTCACGAGCCTCTAAGGCCTCTTCCCAATATTTTTGGGATTCCATCTGAGCGGCGTATTTATCATCTCTCATTTTGAAGCGGTTCTTCAAGCTCTTTAACACGAAGGGCCGGAGTGTCTTTTTCTTTTCTAAAGAGCGTCTTTCTCTAAGGCAACTGCACCGCTGCGTTGAATAGCAATGTCTAGTTCCTTCTTGTGAGCCATTTCCAGACAATTAACTACTTCAGACGTTTCTTTAGCACTTTTCTCTGCTGCGGTTAACTTTGTGGCCAACTCTGTAATCTCGTCATCTTCATGTTGAATCTTATCTTTATCATGGATCTCCTCTAGCTTAAGGCGATCGATTTCATGTTGCCTTTCAACAGACACCTCGGAAATTTTCTCAGCTAAGTGTTGGAGTGTTTCATGCTGCACAAAAACATCATTGACGCACGCAAGCGAACTTGCTTTAATATTTCCTGAGATTGTATGGATAAAAGGAAGAAAATTTAGTCCATCAGAGCATATCTCTGGAAATTTGACCTTAAATTCGACCAATCGTTCAACTGTAGAGGCCTCAGCAACTGTAGTAGTTAAAGCAGGTTCAGATGTAACAATAGGACGTTTGTTCGACTAGTGGTTGCGAGGCTGTCGAGACCCAGATGAACCCGAATGATGCTCGGGTGGCACAGCAGTTGGAGGAACATGAAAAGAGGTCTGACCGTCGCATATACAGAAGGGTTGGGCTAAACTTTTTGGCGATGAGATGATTGAGATTTTAGCACAAGTCAAAATCTGGAAATACAACACCCTCTAAAGTGTCAAGGGCAGGATCTATCTCTTCCACCGGAAGGATGGGAACATCAGAAAAAAGGCCAACCAACAGACCGGAACTCTATGGTTTCTCAGTTTGGTGTTCGGGAGAAAGCCTACCAGATACGGTCGTGGAGCTTGATTCAACACCTGAATTGTTATGTTGTAAAGGTTGACTGGAAGACATTGTGGCTAAACGCTATGAGCGTCTGGAGCCTATATCAACTAAACTCAATAGGTAATCAAGATTAGAAAATTTTACTTGTCCCCCCGTGCTAAGTATAAACAGGTGTGGGCAATGTCGTTCAGTGCGGAGATAAACAATTCATAATTAAAATCAAAAATAGTGACGAGACTTTGGATTCCGACCAGAATGACCGTCATTGCTGACCGTCTCAACTGGCATTTAAATTGATCGGTTGTGTAAGCTTTGGGATCGACCGTTGGCATGTTAAAGTTTGATGTTCATTGTTGAAATCTTTATGCTAAGTTGCATTTCATATCTAAGTTCCAGAAATGTGATCATTCGATTTCAAGTTTAAAGTTAGATATGCTAATCCTATTGTCCATAAAGGTCCGTGTGTTCAAGTCCATCATGGTGGGATTGGTTCTAATAGTTCATACAAAGTTTGTATGGATTGCTACGTTCAAGTTTACAAGTTCAAATCAATTAGACCGATCCCTATTCTCATATCCCAACATAGCCGATCCATATGCTAAAGCCAACTTGACCGATCCCTTTATGCTACAACAACATAGATCCCTCCTAAAACTTCTATAACTGATCCATATGCCATGAGCATCTACAACTGATCCATATACTTAGCCTTTCTCGTTCTTCACTTCAACCATTTACATCGATCCGCCAAACTCGAATACTACCGATCCCTCCACTTATCAAATTTCCACGCCTCGTTTCCACGAATCTCCTCCTCCTTCTTCTACTTTATTATTCCACTGACACTGCGTCGTTCTCGTCCACCTCGTATCCTCCCAATTCAACCCATGCTCGAGACAAGTAGCATGACCGAACCCATCATCTCACCATGAATCACAGTTAAATGCAAATTGGAAACCTACCTAAATGTATGAAATACGATTGTTACTCGAGGGGAGATGTTGGATTTCGATTCAAATCAAAGGCGGAGTGGTGGTCCAAAGCAGGAGAGGATGGCGGATCTAATGATGGAGGCGGTGATTGATTTGAAGAGAAGGATTCAGAGTTTACAGTGGAAGGAGAGGGATCGGTAGAAGGCTTGGAGATAAATGAAAAAACGTGATAATGAGATGAAGTGAAGGGTAGAAGGAGAAAGATTGTTTATATAGGGCTAAAGGGATCGGCCCACTCCACCTTCTCTACGAAGCCAAAATTTTAAGTCCCTTATATCAAAAGGGATCGGATAATATCCCTATCCAAGGAAGATCAATCTGATCTCTATGTATCTATGCACGTACATAAAAAAAGAAAGAGAAAGGGATCGGTTAGAAAAATTCTGATCCCTATTTTTAGAAAAATAATAATAATAAAATAATAAATGCAATGTAATTGCATTTGATTCAATAAATTTTGGCGATGACCCGCGAGCGTGCGAACGCATCAGGGAGGGAGCCAACGACAAAGACGTGAACCTGAACGTGCACGTGTATATTCTAAAAATTCAATTTTTAAAATCGACAGAAATTGAATTCTCACCTGAAGCTTTAAAGACAAAACTGGATCAAATAGCCAAAGCTTACTAGCCCCGTAGAATCGAACACAGATAACAACTGATGGAATACAATCTTGAATTTATACTATTGGTAATCGACCAAGCGTCATGACGATCAAAGAGAGATACGACACTTTGGGAAAATAATTCAACAGAAGGATAGCAACTATTCAGAAAACTGGATGGATTTCTTTCCAGCCACTCTAACTTGCTTTAATTCAAAGCACGTCATGTTCGCCACAAGACGTACTTTGGGGAGCAAGTGTTATCCTGCATTTTGACCCAGCTATATCCGAACTGATTGGACAAGTTAGACTCGACTGTCATCAAGGTCAGTAGCCCAAAGCGATGATTGTGGGGTCCAGAAATCAAGTACAGATGATAATATGAAGCCGTGATCGAATGGAATCAAGAGATATGCTCTATAGAATGTTTTAAGTATGAAATATAAACTAGTCTAAAAACGGGATCGGGTATGATCCCTCTCAACCAAAGGGAGCAGATTACTTCGGCAAAACAGTGCGACACAATGAAAAACGATCGATATTTCAAAATCCAGAGGTCAGATACACATGAAACTTTGGAACAAGATAAGGGGACCCTATGGAGTCCACCTTAGGGATCGCACCTCAAAAATCACAAACAAGAGGGATCGGCCCTCTTCCCTCTAGAGGGATCGGCCAAAATCAAACAACATCACATATTGCAACAATGATTGATCAATAACTCAAGTTCTACTAATCCAATTGGCATGAAACTTGGAGGCTAAGCATAATACAACATGGAGAAGTTCCCATAGGGACCGCATCTCCAAAATCACCAATCATAGGGATCAGCCCCGATCCCTATTTCTTGAAATTTGGACCATACGATCCCTCCTGTGGGCCCCTATGGTTCTGAAGATCATTCTGCCGATTTTTCAGGAAGATATTTCACCGTCTTCTTCTATAAATAAAGACTCGATCGTTCATTTTCGGGATCTTTACGCCGCTTGTTGCTTTGTATTCTTTTGTAATTAAGGATTTTCATCTGATCCCTCTTGTACTCAGTTTACAAAGTGATTAATAAAGTTATCTCTTCAAAGTGGACGTAGGCAAACAACGTCGAACCACTATAAACTATAGTGACTCTGTTATTTGCTTATTTCTTATTGTTTTATTGTTATATTCTCTCTGTTTACATTTAATATTCTTCATTTTATTCGTCTACTACAAATCTCTTGGGTGTTTGTGCTACTTTTTGCTGCAGACAATATTCACCCACAATAGCTCATATAAATCATCCTTCGACCGCTAGCATTTTCCTTTGATTTTCACCTCACGATAGCTTCGTCTCTTGCAATGTTTATCCTTTTTTGACCTGCAACAACTGGTATATTTGAAGTATAACAGTTCACCCAATACCCGACATATTATCTGGAAATAGACTCAAACCAGTGGAAAAATATGCTTGAGGTCGGGATATACACCTTGGCCTAAACAGAATCTCAAACTGAGCTACATATTGAAAGATATGGTCATCATAAAAATGGTCCTCCACCTAATCGATTTTGGACCTTGAAGAGCTACTATCTTTCACCCAAAAGGAGCATTAGATGGCATTGGAGTGTTCTACTTGACGATACAAAGTTATTGGTTCAAGTTTCACTCAAGTCCGACTTAAGACAAAGAAGTTGTGACACTAAGAAGATCGGTTTGGAAAGGAACTATAGAAACAGTCCGGTAGGGAGCAAGTGTCAAAGAAGAAAAATGGTCCAATAGTTTGCTTATAGAACCATTTTCCTGTGAATCATTTTATTATGAACCGTCTTCTTACCGAACCGAGTTGGTCATGTATGAAAAATGTATAATCTTAGGAACCATAAACCCACAAATACCTCATGAATGAACAATAATGGCGGACAAGTTTGAAGCACTAGAAACCAATGAATCAAATCAGCTGAGCAAAATATCTCCCTAACCGAATTGGCCAAATCTAATTTCTGGATTAATTTTCCTCGATTTATGACATCGGAGCTTTGTCAATCACAGATCTAGTAACGTACAGTTGCTTTAATTGATCCAGAGAGATCTAACAGGCGTTGTAGTAAATGTAAATCAGAGAATCATTATAAAAGATACAAAGTAGATGTAGATCAAAGATTGCCAGACCACCAAAATTTTTTATGTCATTTGCATTCTGCATTTTAATTCTTATTTTCTGCTATGTTTTCCTATGAATTGTGATTAGAATTAGAGTAAGAACTTAACATATTTGACGAACAGAGATCCTACCTCCTAGAAACTAGCAGGATTACGCTCATGATCCTAAACTCTACCCAACTCTTTGATAATGGTTGTTAGGTCATTTTTAAAGCAAACATGCATCTTTCACTCCAAGCATGGTTTGGAATTGGACTATAAAGATAATAGAAATTCTAGGCCCGGTACATTAATTGCAGAGATCTCACATTAAGGTTCATATCCAAAAGTTGTTCCAATAAGGTGTACACACGTCTTAACTAACGGATGAAGATCAAATTTGCTGGTATTGTCAAAAATGTCAGACTTTAGAAAATAAATATACAGATATGATCGGTGTTATTAAGGCACGCTTAACACATAGAAAGGCTCAGATGCTACAGTTGCGCCTTTTGAAGTTGAAGCGCTCGAGCTATTCAAAGCGTCCAAAAATCGCGCCTTTTGCTAAAGCGACGAAGCCATAAGACGCCTAAAAAGCGTGCGTCAACTAGGGTTTGGTTCCTAGGTTGGAAAATGCGTAGTTTAATTAATGCTAATTTTATTTTTATTCTAAATTCAAATGATTTGAATTTGAATTTAAAAGCTTAGTTAATTTTAATTTAAAAGTTTAATTAATATTAATTGAATTTTAAATTTAGTCAATTTTAATTTGAGTTTAAAGTTTGGTTAAATTAAAATTTGGATATTAGTAACAAGGAATGGCTACCAACTCCCCAGAATTGAAAGATGATGGAAGAAAAGTCCCTCATGAAAATGTTATAAAAATTAAGTCCATATTTTTAGTTTTTGCTAATTTATGCTACTTTTACCCCTGATTTCAATGCTCAGCCAATTTTCTGGAAGGGAACGGTTTGGTAAAAAGTAACAAAATATGGACCTAATTTACGTGAGTTTATGAGTAGGGACTTTTTGTGCATGGACTTTGAGAATATGGACTTTTGGTTCAAAACCCCGTATTGGTAATTACAAGTTGAATTAAATTTTAAATGTTGCATTGAACACCTGAACATCGTTCTGATTTCTAATTTTCTTGTTGTAATTTCTATAAAGCTTGACGCCTTTTTGACCAATCCTTTAGAAAATTCATGAAATAAAAACATGACAGTACAAACAATGTTTAACAGGTTAACATGATAAAACGATAAATGTATATTTTCGAAGAAGGAACATCAATTAGTTCACATTATATAAACTATAAATTTACAATGCCACTACCATGGGCAACTCATCCCATCATTTAATCTATTCCAAGAAATGAAACAGATTTTCAATGCACCTGTTTTTACACATTGACGGGGGAACAGTAACATCTGAATTGCTCAAAACTTGCATATTTAATCATATAACCTATGTTTAGAACTGTTTCTTCACTTAGTCTCAGCAACTCTCATAAATTGGCTAAACAAATTAATTGTGACTGTTACTTTTTGATAAGTGATACATGTATATTTATCAAACACTAACTTCTCTCAATCGAGGACAACAATCTTAGGTCGCTTACTTGGGCTGGAATCATCTTTGGTACTGCTATCATCATCATCATCTTCATCGCTGTCATCTTCTGAGTCTGAGCTACCTGTTGAAGTTATGGGTTGCTTATATTCACCTGCAGTGGCGGCCTCAGCTGCTGCAACTGCTTCCGGTGTATTTAAATCTGCAACTCCTAACAGCAGATCCTATTATGCAAAATTTATTCCATTACTAACGGTAAGTTGACAAAAAGAACAAAACAGATATTGGCTTTACCGGGTGTGAATCACCTGGACCCAAAGTTTGTTGTCTCGGTGTGCCCATCCAATCACAAGACTTTAAATTTTACAAATATGTCCATATGCCTTCTATTTAGGGATTTATTTGCAAAATAATGTGTCATGTATTGATTTGTTGAGCACACCGGGACATCAAATTTGGGTCCAGGTGATTTGCACCTGGTTTTACCAACACACTTCGAAAACTAAGACAGAGCTTTCATGGTTCACATTCAATTATGGCCATAAATATATGGCCTATTGGAATTTTTTACATTTTTCATCAACTGCTTAACTGGCTAGATGGTTAAATATGCCACAATAAATAGCTTAAACCTGATTTCATACACCATTTGCACAACAGTTTCTACACTTGGCTTGTAGGTCCACTTTGTCAAACATTCATTTTATGTATAAAATGTCATGTGTGTTGGGTATATTTCATTAACCATGTGCTTCCAATAAGAACAGATGTATTGGATATGGATGTATAAGAAGCATAAAGTTAATATAAGGAAGGTTGTGGGCTTCAACTTCAGGGAAAAAATGAACTATATATGTATTATCATAACATAAATAGTCAAGAATTATTTACCATTTCGATGTATTCTTTTTCGTTCCCATCAAGCACCTCAATGTCGTAATCTGTTTGCGATGAACCCTGTGATTATATATGCATCTGATTAGAGAGCATGTACCTTATTTGTGCAGAAAAATGCAATAAAAATACCCGTGTGTTGAGCTCCTCATTTGCTTTAGCCATGACTCCCAAGAAATCCTTCACCTTTCCAAGAACTGCCACATTAATATGGAAGAAACAATGACATGACAGAACAAAAGGAGTTGGAAAATTCAATTTTTGATGTGGTTTGAATTGAACTAATTTATGACAAACGACAGATATAATGGCAAAAGAGTAGTTAAATATATACTCTAAGCATGTTTGAAGTTGTTTTGATTGGAAAACAATGAAACAACTAAAGGAGCTATGCACAATCAATTTATTACCACCGACTAAATCAGTTAACCTTTATTTATACAAATAAGCCATAGTACATCATAGAAACTACAAATCTTGGCTAAATAGCACTTGAAGACTCATGGAAAAAGTTATATCGATATAAATGACAACTTCTATTCTCATCCACAGTTTGAATACCCTCAGTTGATTAACTTAGGGAAATTATATATACATTTTCACTTCAATCACTATAGAATATTTATTATATGCTGTGTCCTAAAAGATTAATGTACCCACTGTGTCAATATTATAAATATTTTATACAACTTTGTATTTTTAGATACTTAACTTAATTGTACTAAATACTTCTGCATCTGTATTTATTTTATAATGAAATAGTAACATATAAATCACTGGTTAAAAATATATAATTGCTTCTAATCAATCACAATGAGTTGGCGAGTTCAATCGGTTTTCTTATGTTTAACATGTGAAACGGTACGAGATAAAGGAAAAAAATAAATAGCAAAACATATATTCTACTCATTGGCATTTATTGTTCAGTAAGTGAAAGAATGCATGAGAAAAGATTGTTCTTCAATAATAAAAGACTTAATGTAAATGCTTGAAAAAAAATTGAAATAATAATTTGAAATAGCTAATTTTGGATATATCAATAAATCACGCATTACATTGTGTGCTTTAAAAACTTGTATATCTTATACAAATGAAAAGTCAAATTTATCACCATTGTCAATATTCTAACTACTTTCTTAATTGTAAATGCAAAGTAGTTAAGGCGCTATGGCGCAAGCCTTGAGCCTTGGGCCTTTTGGCGTACCTTTTATACAAGTTTGATCTTCTATTTTACTAACTACAAATTAAATTTTAAACCATATTTTATAATTCATTCAACTGTTTAAATATTTTATTAACTAAATTTTCAACTTTAAACCATATTTTATAGTTCATTTAACTATTTAAATTTTTTATTTAACTATTTTGTAAACTAAAATTTGATTTTTGCAAAAAAGCGCCTCAAACTGCAAAAAGACGCACAACATGCCCCCGAGCCTTTTTTGAGACAAGACGCACGCCTTGATAACACTGCGATCAATAGGCAATTACGTAAAATAAAATGTTTGAAATACAAAACTACAAATTTGATAGAGGAAAAGGAAACAAGGTTTCAGGAAATTGTTCGTTTCAATATTCATAGCGAATTCAAACAACCACAAAAATAGGAAGCTTACACAAATGGTTGATAGAAACGGAACATTTTTTAACAGTAACACCTTTTCAGAAAAGCATATAGGTTATGATGGAGAGGGAAAGACTTAGTAAGTATTCATAGAGGGACTATTACCAAGTAGCAAGTAAAAAGTAGGAAGTAGCGAAGTAACTTGCCAAAAGTTGTTAGAAAGCTACATTTGATAGATAATTATGAATGATTACCATTTTATAAGAAATGTGACCCAAAATATAACATATGTGAACTTTGATGCAAATATCCCCGTCTAGGACTCCCAAATTAATTGATTACATAAGCAAAGTAAAATCTCGAGAAGGCTTTGACTGCACTTACAGGTAATATTTACCTATAGCCAAAACAATTGGTAAACTTTGCCACTAATTATTAGAGCACACCCAACAATGAATTGTTCAATAAAAAAAGTGAACGGACCACAACATAACCATGTATGGTTTGTTCACTGAGCTGTGGCTGATGAACTGAACAGGGAACTGGTATTTAAAATGGCAAAGACTTTGCCATTTTAAATATAAAACGGCTAAGACTTTTAAGTATAAAACAGCGAAGACTTTATTGTTTTAAGTAAAAGTGAGGCGTTTGTTTGGGAGTAAAATTAAAAACGGCTATGTCTTCACTGTTTTATTTAAAATGGCAAAGTCTTCGTCATTTTATTCTGATCCCATTTATTTTTGGACCGTTTATTTTTGAATTAGTCGGGTGGCTAGTTTATATAGTTTATATCTTATATGGATGCATAACTCGTTCGTTCAGGGTAAAAGTAAGACAAAGGGGTAACTGAATGGGTTTGTTGTTAGCAATGGTCTTATCAACTAACCACTTCCAAATAATCTCATTTCTTTTTATAGGGTTACTCAAAATATAAGCTTAATCGCTGAAAGAGGATTACTTCTAAATAATAAGCAAATTGATTTCAAATACATGCTTTCATCCTTAACCAACATAGTATTCTCTATTTGGACCAATCATTCATGTTGTGCAATATATGTTTAAGAATCTCCATCCTAACCATCAGCGAACATACTATTAATGTATACATGAGTGACTCAAAGTTTCCAATTCAGTTTACATCCGATTAAGTGAACGTGATATTATGTTACCTTGGCTCTTAGGGAGCTCAGTAGTCAAAAATTCTCCTTTCTCGTTCTTGTTTAACAGTTTCTTTTTCTTTTGGGCTTTTGAAGTAGAATCATTCCCATTTGACACAATACTCTCTAATAATCAAAAGAAAAGCAATAAATTACATATAATAAACAAAAGATCCAGAGAGTATGAACATAGAAGTATTAAATGAGGGGAAAAAAAGGTACCAAAGTATTTACCTAAAATAGAGGGCTTGTGAGGCTGATCGTCCAATAAATCCTTATTGGTTTCAGCCATTGAAATGCAAGAACTCTTCAAAATCTGATGGAGATGAAATATTTAATCAGAAGCTTGGACATACAGTGAAATGAGTTGAGGGACGAAATGAAATAGGTAGGGTTTTGAAACAAAAATTGATAACAGTCGTCTGGAAGATGTTATAGTGGACTAAATAATTGGGCTATTCCAGCAAAACAAATTCTGGGTTTATTTATGGCCTACTAAAGTCCATGTTTATGCGCAACTAACCACTAAACAGTAAAATAAATAAATAGATAAATAAAAATGGAACAACAGTTACAACACCATATTTCTCGTTTATTAACTTGACATGTAACCATAATGGGTGCGTATTCAGGTACAAGCGGGACTACTAACTAAATCGTACAAGAATTTAGCTTTAATTGTATCAAATATAATTCACGGATAAATTAAACCAAACAATTTGGACTGAGATTCGCTATGAATCATAAAGGTACATGTTAAACTAGTACATTAAACTAGTACAACAGCATAACGATGGTGAACTGACCACTCGATTAAATAATTTATTTATTTATTAAATTTAATGTGTTTTTTCATTAATTTAAGTTAAACATTAGATGATAATATATTAAAAAAATAGAATCGAAAAATATTTAAGAAGACATTAGTGAAGTGAACAAAGAAAATATAATTGGAGAGATTTAAGTATACCTGTTAAAGACATGTTTTTTTTTCTTTGGCTTCCATACAATTTGGTCTCTCTAACGGTCGGTTTGATTAAAAGATAACAGTAAAAGCGGCAAATCTATAATATATATCTATAATTTAAGGCAATTTATTTCATATCATTATTTCTTCCTTTAACTCCCCAAATAAATATCCAAAACTGAAATGGACAATTATACCCTCTTCATCTCCAAACAATAAACATTAAACTTAAAATCCAGGATATTCTATCTTTCAAAATCCAACATTTACCTTCATTTCCTACCAACCACTCAACAACATTAGAAACCATGTACGTCTTTTTTTTCTTGTGTCTTCTCCACCGCTAGCGTGTAATTATCATCAATAAACCCTTTAACTTCAAAATCTTAGTCTCAAATAACTGATTTCATTATTAAAATTTGAACAAATCAATATAAGTAACAACTGTATATATCATGGTAAAACATTAATTCAACATTGAATTTTTTTTCGATGAGTTTGAATTATTAAAATTTCAGGATTTATATGACAACGATCATATGTTTAGAAAATTAAACAATATTTAAGGGTACTTTAGTTATTATAGAAGTGATGATGGAAAATTATGGGTTTTAAAAGATTTGAAGATTTATGTGGTGGTGTGAAAGTATAATGTGGGGTTTGAATAGAATTAGCCAAATCTAAAATTTATACTGTACTATTGAAGATTAGTTAGTCATTCTTTATTCTCATTGCTTCTCGCATTCTTTGTTTCTCTACTTGACATGTGGCGGTTTATATTCTTTCATTTTCACTTTTAGAAAAAATTCAAAAGTATGTTAGAAAAAGGAGCAAGGCTTTTTATTTTCAACTCTCTATTCTTCCTTTATTTCGAAAAAACATGGTGATATATGTCAACTAGTTTGGTCATTTAATTCTAAGAATGTGAAAGGTTTCATTTATTCTTCATACATACGTGTATTGTTCGTTACATATTATAAAGAAACATTTATTTTTGTTTTTTCACCTTTTTATTCTTTTTTCCTTCTGTGTTCATGTGACTTTATTATTTCTATTTTGTCTTCTTTTTATTTTTTCACTACCCATGATCATTTCTTCGGTTTCTGCCAAATTCATTTTCTCTAAACTAAAAGTTCTACTCTTAATTAAACAAGCACATCCACATTCATGTTCTAAAATTATATCTTAGCTTCATTTCTTATTATATTTTGTCGTATAACTAAAACCCAATTCCAATATTAACCTCCCACGTCATGCCTTTCAAATTTGATCTCTATATACCCAAATTTATTTCAGTAAGACCCGACCGACAGTCTTTTTCTAAAGTTCCAAGTAAAGGGGATCGCAACTTAATTTATCAAATAATTTTGAGTAAGAATTTACCATGTTCTCGGCACAATGGGGTTGCAAAGGAGATAATGGCGAACATGCTTTCTCGACTCTTTGTTTGCTAAGCAGATTTCTATGATTTTTATTTCTAAGTTTCTTATTTGATATCAATATATCTTTATTAATAGTTGGCTTGGAAACGCAAATTTTTGGTTCGACCGCAAACTTTCAAAATTGCCCTTTATATGAGACATGGAAAAATACATGTTAATGTATAATTAATTTAAACAAATGAATATATCTTGATTTATTGTATACCATATATTAAACTGTGAATAAATGATACAAATATCAAAATGAAAATGACTTTACAATGTAAAGCTGAACTTTTTTATGCTTTTTTATTTTCCTCCACTCTCCTTCGTTCTCTCTGGACATTTGTAGAAAAACAATTCAAGCGCGAAGCACATGCCATCATTACACATGAAGCGCGTGCCGTAACGCTCGTATACATAAATGTCATTGGTTGAAAATTCGACTAGTCCATAAATTAAAATTTTGTATTGACTGTTTCTTTTTAAATTGAGTAAGCTAAATTTATAGTAGGGGCATTTCACCAGAAGGACAAACTTTGCAGTCCAATTAGTTTCTAGGACACATATTCAAAGAAATTACTTTCAAGGCCAAAGTTAGCAGAATAATTACTTTCAAGGAAAAAGTCAGCAGTCCAATTACTTTCAAGGACATAATTTCATAGGTTTTTAGGCCCTAGAAACTAATTATTTTATGTTTTGTCCTTGAAAGTAATTATTTTAGTTGTGTGTCCTAGAAACTAATTCCAGTTGCTAAAGAGGCCCTTGTGGCTTAGTATTTGTAGGAATGCCATGTTTACTATTCCATGATATTGTATTTTATAAATATTTACGATTAATTTACATGATAAACTAATTGCTCTAAATTGGTTAACTAATTTCACGGACTAAATAGAATGTGCAAAATTGATTTATTTAATTGACTAGCATCACGATATTATGGCATTAAATTTTTAACCTTTAAAACTTACTGGAATTAAACTGATTAATTAGATTGGTTATACCACTTTTCATGATGTTGTGAAATATTAGTATTTATAAGAACATATCGGTACTTATAAGAAAGTAATAATTTGACTGCTTAATTTTTTCTTTACTTAATTTATAGTATTTCATTGTATATAGCATTTATATTCATATCTCAACATTTCTAATAGAAATATAAACAAATATAAAGGAATGTGATGCATATCATAACTGATAAACGAAAGATCTCAATAAATGTATTAGGAATGTAAAAAAAATTATATGGGTAATGAAATGTGAGTTGTGGCTCTTTGTTCCTCATTCCATCATTTTCCATTTTTCACTGATTACGTTACATATCACCCACTTCGTACAATTATATTTTATGTAGTAATATTATTTGTTTCGGTGTGTATTATAAAACCTTTATCCTTTCATGTATAGATTTCTATTTATTTATCCCTTGAAATATACGTTAATCCACTCAAATTTAATTCAAATATCTCCGTTGGTAAAATAATCTACTCTAATAGATAATAGATTCAATATCTATAAGTATTAATTTATTTGCGTTCTTTCACAAACAATAATAAAATTAATTTACCAATTAATGTTTTATGCATCTCATGTTGTAACGACCCAAAATTTTGGTTATTTGATTTTAAATGTTTAAATTTTAAATATTTAAAATAATTGAATTTTGGAATTTAATAATGTATAATTCAAATATAGAGAATAATTAAATATTTGAATAGTGAATTAAATGTTAATTAAATGGATTTAATAAAAATTTTAACTCCTTTTAATTAATAAATAATATTGGTGAATTCAATTTGTAAATTTATTTACAAATATAAATAGATCGGATAAATATCAATAATTAAATATTTAAATCTGTGAAATTAGCCTTGTGGGGCATAGTCTCGGATTTCGACGAAACCATTTCCATTGGAACCGTAATAGAGAATTATATTACACCGTAAAATTTCATGGGGATCAGACGTATCGTTTGATCGTGTGAGATCGAAACACATTGAAATTAATATCGGAAATTTAATATAATAAATGGGTCTAAAAACCTATCTTCTGTATACGATCGAATTAGACCTTGGGACTAGTTCCATTGTGTTCGGAATAGGAGTATAACATATAGAACGCCAGACGGTACGCATCGTTTGGAGTTTGGGATTTTTGGTTATGTTATATTGAATATTTTATCAAATAAAATTTAAAATAATGTGTGTGTGTATTATATGTCAGCCATACTTTGTGCCCATATCTAAGCTGCCTTGCCCATACCCCTCACGTACAAGACTATATCCTTTCTCTTATATAACATAGCATGTAAATGAGAAATAAGGCTTTCTCAAAATTTAAAAATCAAAATTTAAATTTATATTCAACTAAAAATCATAACTTTTGATTCATTGAACTCGTATTGAGATGGGCTTCTTTTCCATGGCCTCGGATTCGAGTGCGATCATCTTTAGCAGTGATCGACCATAGAGTAGTCAACTAGGGTTTAACTTGGCGAGAGATTCTTGCGCTGATTCGTCGATTGGAGCTCTGTTTTGGGTTGCTCGCGTCGAGGGGCTTCGGAGCCATGAATTTTGGATGGTGCGACACGTCCTTGGGGGTGCGACCTGATGATAGTCACGAGTTTTGGGGGTGCAGGTCACGATCACTGCGGTGGCTCCGGGGGTGTCGAGTTTGTGGTAGGCAAGTGGAGATTGCGGAGAGAAGCGCAAAGGCGAAGTCGGTTCGCGAAATGGAGCATCAGAGCTCTGTATCCTTCACCGATCGTGCACGGCAATGGCCATGTCACTATGCATGTTTTTAATCTGGGAGGAGGAAGATGATGTGAGGGTATAATTGTAAATATTATAAAGTTATTTAATTATAAATTGAAATTTATTGATAACTTCTAAAATTCATATCTCGCTCATACGAGGTCGGATTCGAAAGCTGTTTTTTGCGTTGGACTCGTGTCGTCGAGATCTTCACGATGGAATTTGTTTGAATGGATTTGAAGCAAGTGAAAATTTAGGCTAAAATCGGACGACCGTTCGGTTTTAGTCCCAAAATGGGGACATTTCGACGGAAAAGAAAATCAATGTGAGTTTAACTCACATTTAATTTTATTATATCATATCAATGATGTTACAAATGTTTATTAATTGTTTGAATGTTGGTTAAATTGTTTGATTACTTGTTTGGTTGAATTTCCGTTTGGAAAATGGATGACATATTAACTTGATCGTTATAAACCCATATGATTATCTAATATATTATCCATAACCATTATTTTGCAGGAAAAATCTGTAGAGAGACCTAAAGGAGGTTTCTTGCTAATAATTATTCATTTACATCCTTATGTTGATATATTTATGGTTAATTAAAATAAATCCTGATATCCATTTAAATTGTTAAGTGTCATTATAGCAATTTCGCTATATCGTCAATTATTAAATTTCATCCCCAAAACCCTTCCGTATTAACTTAAGCTTGTATTTCCACTAAACGGAATATTAAAATTCATTAATCATTTTGATTAATGACAATTTAAAATAATTAATCATTTTAACTAATGATTTTGAAATTAATTAACCAATTTAATAAATGATGATTAAAATTAGTTTATCTTTAGATTTAATTAATCATTTTTGGTAATGATGTTTTATACTTAATTAACCGTTTTAACTAATGATTATTTGAGTTTACTTAATGATAATGGAGTTTAATTAATTTATTGAACTTAATTAATTATTTCAATTAATGATAATTGAAATTAATAATCATTTTAGTGAATAATATTTAAAAAGTAATTAGTTATTTTAAATAATGATATTTGAATTTTATTAATCATTTTGATTAATGATTGTTTTTAAATTTAATTAATTGTTTTAACTAATGATGTTTGGGAATTAGTTAAATCATTTTAATTAATGATGTTTTATAATTAAATAAATCATTTAAACGAATGATGTTTTTAATTAATCGTTTTGACTAATGAAGTTCAAATTTAGTTAATCCAATTTATTTAAACTTGATTAATTGTTTTAATAAATGGAATTTAAAATTACTTATCATTTTAATAAATGATGTTTGGAATGACTTATTCATTTTACTAATGATTATTTAAATTTAATTAATCTATCTAATTAATGATATTTAAAGTTAATTGATCGATTTAATAAAAGTGATTGAAGTAAATTATCTAATATAATAAAATTCCTTTAACCAACTGATTTAATAAAGATTTTAAAATTGATTTATCAATGTTATAAAAGTGTTTGGAAATAATTATCTATTTTATTAAAGATAATGGATTTGTTTATTTAAAAGGGATTTTAAATGTGATTAATTATCTTTCGTGATAATTAATATTGTTTTAAAGTTTTAAAAATGAATTGAAACTCGATTATTAGGATGTTAAGTTTGATAATCTTCTGAGTGTTCAGTCTGAAGTTGGTTTAGGCCTTCGAGGTCGCGCACTTGGAAAAATTATCCTCTTAACGTTTTAACAATCAGGAACTAATTCTAAAAGTGTTTTTACCAGTATGGAAATATGGAAATCAAGCACAGGTTTAGTTTGTTTTTAAAAGAAAAAGTTTGATTTGTTTATGGAAATGAATTATTTCCGTAAAGCGAATCACTTATATGGAAACGATTTATTTGTATAATTAGCACTAAACATCGAAGAAGTAAACTTGTCGCTATTTAAAAAGTTAAGAATAATCGTTGGACATGACTTAGAGGTAACACTACCTTGACTTGTCCGGTATTATTGTTAACCAAGAAAAAGTACAAGTTTGAATTCAATGAGTGGTGATAAGTATACAAGACTTAATTTCCATATAAGATCGTTTTATATCCTCGATAGTTGGTATCTCAGCTATCGGTTACTTTAGCTATTTTATTAACATCGTTCTAAGACGATTTATTGCTCCATTGAGCTTTGTTATCCTTTGTCGGAAATGACTAAATCAAAAGAGCTAAGGGTTGTCCAGCTATGTGTCGTTGCTCCCATTAACAGGGTATTTCACATCTCATCTAGATTTTTGTGTACCGTCACGTGAAAAACGGTTTGTGTTTAGATGTGAAATATTCGGATTCTCGAGAAGGTTTGGTAGGGTCTGGCTGGTTCTTTCCCCTAGGAGGTCACCGAGTATATGACCTTCTCAAAAGTATATTACTAAAGGTATATTTAAGGGGGGCCGCACTCTCCTTGTCATTTGTTGAAAAATTTCCTTTCCTTATTTGATTCGAAAACCCTGAATCTGCTTTAGCTTTAAATTGCCATGAGTCAAGCCAACTCCTCATCACGACATTTAAGTATTGATTTAGTCCCTTCTATCAAGTTGGACTATTTTCTTATTCGGTCCATTCTATCAAGTTTGGATTGTTACCTTATTTAGTCCATTCTATCAAGTTGGACTGTTTTCCTTGTTCTATCCATTCTGTCCAGTTTGGATTTTACTCGGTTCATTTCCATTCTTTCAAGTCTGGTTTAATATTAATAATACTCATTCATATTTGGATTTATTCTTGATATTTATTTCTGCTCTTGCCTGTACATATGTTATTCTTGTGAGGTAAAAACCCGTTCCGTGTTAGCGGTGTGGTCTCACAAACTTTTATATGTTCCTATTATTTGAGTTATCTCACGCTGGTATTTCCAGATTGATCCGGGTGCTATTTTATTACAATGCTTGGGTCAGACCGAGTATTTTCCCAGGTTGGCTTTTGTGTTATGGAGATCATGGAGGGGAGCTGAAAATTCACCTATCGTAGTATTTTAATTTTCCGCTGTATTATATAGTATACCTATTGGCATTTGTAAGGTCAGAATTTTATAATTGCCCAGCTGATAAGGTTTGTTTTTAACTCTGATATACTCTGTATGTTTGGAGGAACAGTTTCTATTGTCCTTGTTATATTATATGTTGTCAATTCCGCCGTGAGATTCTATTTTTCTCATTTCTCTGTTCTTTTTCTTTTTATTTACCCTAACAATATGCCCTTTTGTCTATTGGATCCGCGACATTGTAACACGATGGTAGTGTTCGGCGTCGACTTTCAATGGTCAAAAAGGCGGGTCGTTACAGCATGGTATCGGAGCGCCAGGTTAAGCAAGAACCTTGGCTTTGGTAGGGTTTGACTCGTTAGAGATAGGGTAAGTGACACCCTAGAATGAGTTTGAGAGTATTATATATATGAGAGCGTAGTTGTTAATGTTATAAAAAGGTATTATGTTAATTGGTCTATTGAGTTTTTATGAATTCTAGTCGAGACGTGAGACGTCATGGTATCGTTAGGGGTTTCTAAACACTTGACCAAGGCCAACGGACATGGTATTGAAAATTTTGAAAATTTGGCAAATTAAGTATTTTGCCTAGGATTATATTTTATATATATAAAGGAATAATTTTCAAAGCTCTATATAGTTATAAAGTGTGTTTGTTTGAATGTGATAATATTTATATGTTATCACTATTGTTTGCTCGGTTATGCTTAATTTAAATAATAAGCATTAATTGTTGTTTGTTAATTGCTAAATGGTGCTCAATTTATCTAGAAGCATTTATAGTTTTGATTTAAAACGAACCCTTTGTGAACTAATTTTCACAATTTGACTATAAAGGTGTTCGGAAAAAATGTTAGCTTGAAAATTCACCTTTTAATAATGGTGGGTGTAACGACCCGATATTTTCAACCATTCGCATCCACACATGTCGAAATTGAATTGCTCAAAATATCATATTGTTAATTTAAATTTGGCAAAACTCATCATATACAGTAAATAAAATAATCACAGAATCACAGAATCACAGACACAAAGTAACATAATAATAATGCAGCGGAATAGATAAATAGTAGTTCATGAAGCTACTATATAAACATCAGAGTTAGAAATAAAATACAGCAGAATATCTCAAATATAGTGAAGTCTCAAATACAAACTGATGACATCTCTGAACAAAACAACTGGAAAAGTTGAAAGCTGAATCGATAGTTGGATCTCCAAGCGAAGCTCCAAACTCCAAAGGTGAGTCTCAATTGCTGTATCACTCAGTCAGACCTGAGCGTAAAGCAAAACACAAAACACTCGAGTCAGGATTAACCTTCTTATATCAATAAATCCAACTCAGGTGAAATATCAACTGAAATACAAGTAACTTAAAGGATGTTTGGGATAACCATCCTCTAAGGATCCGTGGAACTATCTAATATGTAGAAATAAACGCTATTCACAACCAAACGTCATTATAACACCGTGGTTATTTCAAAATAATTTATACTTCAAAACCAAAATATCATTTCCATTTCAAATATATATATTTCCAAATTATAGCACTTTCAAAACTAAATTGATAATTTCATATATATCTTATTTTAACTTCATTATTATTTAGTTTTGAAATATTCACTTAATAAATCCATTATCATTTAAATAACCTTGAATTACATTAAATTAAATATTTCCTTCGATTTATTTAAAACTTGAAATATCCATTTAATCACTTTAAATCAAAATCAAGTTGTAAAATCATATTCTTTGAAAACCTCAAATTCCATGAGTTCAAATCGATTTAATTAAATATAATTCTTAATCAAATACAATTTCAAATCAATTTCAAATTTATCTTCTCAACCTTAATTTATTAAATCATTATAACCTCTATATTATAATATAATTTAAATAAATACTTAACCATATTATATTTTAATAAAATCAAACTTTATTATTAAACTTATTTTATATTAAAACAACTTTATACATAGCTTAAAATCAAGGATTTAACTATATATAAAATAACATTTATATAATATCCAAAATCAATATTTTTTATAAAACCATATATTTCCTTCCAAAAACCATAGAAATCATTTTCAAAATATTTATATATAGACCAACGATGTCTGTATAAAATTTTCTATCCTATGGTCGAGTGATACAGATATTTATCATTTCAATCCGTAATTTAAATATATACGGGTATATATCATTTCAACCCGCAATCCCAAATTCAATCCCAAATGAAAATCGCTTGGGTTTATCATTTCAACCCATAACGATTTTCCCTTATTCTACAGATCGTTTGGGTATGTATCATTTCAACCCATAGGGAATTCTACACTAACAGGGAACTTGCAGAGTGATAACAGATATGATAATAACATAACAGGCATATATCGTCAATAACAATATAATATAAACAACAGGATATGGTGTCATATCCCACAGGTAAACAGTTTCAGATAATAGCATATATAAAATTCAAATAACTACAACAGCATATTTCAATTGTCGTTTCAATTGAAATCAAATTTAATAAATACAAGAACGTTAATCGTGAGTGATTGCTTACCTTTAGAGGCTAGATAGATTGGACGATGAAATTGAGTTACGAAATACAAGCACGACTCCCAAATCAAAGCTAGATTGGCATCATTCGACGATCAAAGCTGATAAATAGGAATAGACAAATTCAAATCAGACAGAATCGATGAAGATCATTGATATAAGTGACTTATATATAATTATATCATTATCCTTAAAACACATACATTTTTTCAAGAATCAACACTGTAACATATAATCCAAGTTAAATATATATAAACTGTCACAATGCATAACTCGCATAAACCACACTTAAAAATCCAAGTATATTATGTATATATGAATTACTTTATATATGAATATATATAAATTTACGTAAGTACATATACCCAGCCACTAAGTTATCCATAAATTATATACCCTGACGTAACATAAACTGTCATGTTATACTTATATACTAACATAGTTTAGGACTTTTATAAACTAACATTTATATACATTATTTATATATATATATTATAACAGCTTTATATATAAACAAACTTATCTTGTAAAACTTGTATAATCTTCATATATATAACAGGCCGACCCATACATAACCCAATATAGGTAGAAAATGACCTTATACAGATCATACTTAAAAATGAATATATATATATATATATAAATCAGACTAAACATAAATTTGTAAAACAATTTATACCTCTAAATCAAACTGTGACCAAATATATAAAACAAACATATTTATCTGTGCGTCTCTCTCACAATATATAGGCAGACAACTATATAACCAAATGTACTTTTAGATTGTACTAATATGAAATTTGTATCTTACATAACATATATATATACCGTGTATATAACTAAAATGTATATTTTCTTAACTGTGCCCATAACAGATGTAGGCAACAAAATATAGCAGAGGAACCGAACAAACCATATAAAACTTATACATACAATACTTCTTTTAACAATCTAGTATGCAGACAAAACTTATATTAAACTGTAAAGTGTGTGTATATATATATGTATATCCAATTTAACATCAATAAATAATAAATAGTACTTTATCTTTAAAATTCATATGGTATACGCAGTGAACTCAAATATGAGCGCAGCTAGTTAAACAAAGCTTCTAGTACATAGATACAGTAAATATATTTAGTGACAACAAAATAATATATACGTACGCATGAAAAAAAGGTGCTGCTTTGTCCAATACTAGGTGCGCACAAGAAAGAGGAGCGGGAGGACCAGGCCGAGGTGGATGATAGGGTAAGCGGGTTGTTAGGTGAGTTTGCCGATCGGTGGCGGGCAGTTCTGGGAGGCTGCGGCAACAGGTAGAGGGGTGATAGCTTTGGAGATTGCTACAGGCGATGGGAAAAGAATTTGAAGGGGAAGAAGAATGATAAGCTACAGGAATGTAAAGTGGAAAGCAAATTTATATTGGAGAAAAATGGACAGACTTGGTTAAAATGAAAAACGTACATAAATAAATATAAAGTGAATTGAATTGCAACGGTCCCTCTGATTGAGCTGACTCATTAAAGCAAAGTAATACTGTGGTCTAGCCTTTACGTTTCAAATTTTGAAACAGAAGGAGATTGTAGAGTTATAAATTATGGTACCGTTGCAACGAACCATTTTATCGCTTCCGTCGCGTACTGAATCTCAAAACACAGATTTAAATATACCGTAGAGATCAGCACGACGAGATGATCAAAACGGTATACAGATATTTGTGGTATGATCATCCAATCAAAAGTCGACAATCGGTACCGGAAATGCTGCTAATTTGTCGAAAATAAGATAAATGAATCAACAACTGTTCAAATTTGGAAGAACAAAAAATGACGTCTCACTCAGAAGAGGATTTAGAAATTTATTGTGTAAAAATATTCAGCTTTGGAAAATATTTTATTATCATCGCAATATTGACTGATTTAAATTGAAATAAAATTACACAATAAAATAAACTTCCATATTATTAATTGAAAATTTACCGTTTGCTATGTTTTCAAATACGTATTCCAAATATTATATTTTTATTTCAAAATTTTATTATTTAAAATTTCATAAAAAAATTCAATTAATTAAATAAATAAAACCATTAAAATTTACGGGTCGTTATAGTGGGTTAAGAATTAAACTTTATAAAAAGTTGTTAATATAATCTAAATAGTGGGATAAGATATTTAGAGAATAAATATTGGAGATAATTCTATTATAATAAAGAAGGATTATTATAATATGGAATGTTTTTTATATAAAGGAAATTTTATATTAATTTACTTTATAAAGCATGTTTTAAAAAGGATTTTGAATCTAAATCCCAGAATTTTTGAAAATAATTTCAAAGGTTTTGAGAAATGAAATAGTAGTACTTATGAAAGTGAATATATTTTGGGAAGTAAAACTTAAAAAGAGATGCATTTTCTTTAGGATAATTAGGAGGAAATCATTTCGATTAGTTTTGTCGTAATCTGAATAATCTTCTAAGTAACGATCAGATGTTTGCTCAAGCGAATGTTGTGGAGTACTTAGTAAATTTTTCTCATTATCATTGTGCGATTGAAATGAGTTCAATCCGAATAAACCCAAAGTGAGTTTTAATAAATAAATTGTTTGAAGTTATTATATATAAAAATGTATGTAGTATGCTTTCAAAGATGAGTTTTGAAATTTAAACTGGATATCTAAATTTTAAGTTCCCTAAAAGTTAATCAGTTTAACGATAAAAAGTATTTCTAATAAGAGATTGTTTTGATAAATAAGATTTTTTTTCCTTAGAAAAGATATGAGATAATCTAACATAGGTTTAAATTAGGTTAAATTAAATAAGAAGGTTTTGATAAACATTGTTTTTATTAAAACCATATAATTGTTTGAAACGTCTATGTAGTATAAACTACTTGTTGATTAGGTCAACCCACAAATATTAGTCATTTTTACACTCTAAATAAAAAGGGGTTAATAGGTTGACTCGGTTTTAAGAAACCATAATTTGACTTGATCTCCATCTAGATCTTTGAAAAAGTAAAATAAAATTTATATGTATTCTAAAGATATAAAAGAATATTATATAAGTAAATAAAGTGGAATAAGTTATGATTTGATGTTTTATTAGGAGGAATTCCCCCTTGTCATTTTAATTTTGATCTTTGATTTTTCTCGTCTGAGAAATTTGAAAATAAAATTTTGAATTGAAAAACCCGGGTTTAGATCTAAATTATCATTTGAAATAATTGGATGCATAGCACCTATTACAAAATATTCTCTGTGTTTTGTCGCATATGATTGAGATATGGTTGTTGATTGCACGTAGTTTTATAACAGACTAGTTTTTGCATATAGAACTACACCGTATTGCTTTTGTCAACATGATTTTTCTTTCACATTTTGTAAGTACAGGTATGCAAGAGATTGCTAGTTGATTCTTGTGCACCTGCATTTGCAAAAGGATAATAAATTACTTGCCAAAATATAAATCAAACGCTAAAAGGTACGTAATAAATTTTGGAAAATTAAATTGGTTGATGATTTTATGCCCCAGATATGGGAGCCACTTGCCTTTTGTTTTCTTGGATTGGTTTAGAGCCCGTAGAGGCAATTTGTAGTTGTACCGATCGAGCCGCGCAAAGGAAATGCTGGCAAAAAATTTCGAAAATTTAAGAGTTAGAAATTTTTGATAACTAAAATTTGATTTTCTGAGTTATATCTTGGAATAAATGAACAGAAGCGAATTAGTTTGTGTAGGTGAATGAATTTAAAAGACTTGGAAATTTTAAAATATATTCCAGCTAATTGGTTTTGAAAATAAGTTTAATAACTCATTTTAATTAATAGTTTTAAACTTAAGGGTTTGGAACATTTTCTTCCTTAGGAATTTCGGGGATAAAATTCATTTAAGGGGGGAAGAATGTAACGACCCAAAATTTTGGTTATTTGATTTTAAATGTTTAATTAATTTTAAATATTTAAAATAATTGAATTTTGGAATTTAATAATTTATAATCCAAATATAGGGAATAATTAAATATTTGAATTCTGAATTAAATGTTAATTAAATGGATTAAATAATTTTATTTAACTTCTTTTAATTAATAAATAATATTGGTGGATTCAATTTGTAAATTTATTACAAATATAAACAGATTGGATAAATATCGATAATTAAATATTTAAATCTGTGAAATTAGCCTTTGGGGGCACAGTCTCGGATTTTGACGAAACCAGTTTCATTGGAACCGTAATAGAGAAATATATTACACCGTCAAATTTCATGACGATCATACATATCGTTTAGTCGTGCGAGATTGAAACGCGTTGAAATTAATATTGAAAATTTAATATAATAACTGGGTCTAAAATCCTATCTACTGTATACGATCGAATTAGACCTCGGGACTAGTTCCGTTGTATTCGGAATAGGGGTATAACATATAGAATGCCAGACGGCACGCCTCTTTTGGAGTTTCGGATTTTTGGGTATGTTATATTAAATATTTTATCAAATAAAATTTAAAATTATATATATATATATATATATATATATATATATATATATATATGTTAACCATACTTTGTGCCCATACCCAAGCTACCTTGCCCATGACCCTCACGAACAAGACCGTACCCTTTCTCTTATATAACATAGCCTGTAAATGAGAAATAAGGCTTTCTAAAAATTTAAAAATCAAAATTTAAATTATACACAACTAAAAATCCATAACTTTTGATTCATTGAACTCGTATTGAGATAGGATTCTCGTTCATTTCCTTAGATTTGAGTGCGATCATCTTTGGCAGTGATCGACCATAGAGCAGTCGACTAGGGTTTAGCTTGGCAAGGGACTTTTGTGCTGATTCGTCGATTGGAGCTCTGTTTTGGGTTGCTCGCATCGAAGGGCTTTGGAGCCATGAATTTTTGATGGTGCATCGCGTTCTTCAGGGGTGCGACCTGATGGAAGTTGCGAGTTTTGGAGGTGCAGGTCGCGATCGCTGCAGTGGCTCCGGGGGTATCGAGTTTGTGGTAGGCAAGTGGAGATTGCAGAGAGAAGCGCAACGGCGAAGCCGGTTCGCGAAATGGAGCATTGGAGCTCTATATCCTTCACCGGTCGTGTATGGCAATGGCCGTGTCACTGTGCTCATTTTTAGTCTGGGAGGAGGAAGATAATGTGAGGGTATAATTGTAAATATTATAAAGTTATTTAATTATAAATTGAAATTTATCGATAACTTCTAAAATTCATATCTCACTCATACGTGGTCGGATACGAATGCCATTTTTTGCATTAGACTCGCATCATCGAGATCTTCGAGATGGAATTAGTTTGCATGGATTTGGAGCAAGTGAAAATTTAGGCTAAAATCGGACGACGTTTGGTTTTAGTCCCAAAATTGGGAAGTTTCGACGGAAACGAGAATCAATGTGAGTTTAACTCAGATTTAATTTTATTATAACATATCAATAATGTTATAAACGTTTACTGATTGTTTGGATGTTGGTTAAATTATTTGATTGCTTGTTTGGTTGAATTTCCGTTTGAAAAATGGATGGCATATTAAATTGATCATTATAAACCCATATGATTATCTGTATATTATCCATAACCATTGTTTTGCAGGAAAAATCTTTAAAGAGACCCAAAGGGGGTTTCTCGCCAATAATTATTTATTTACATCCTTATGTCGATATATTGACGGTTAATTAAAATAAATCCTAATATTCCATTTAAATTGTTAAGTGTCGTTAAAGCAATTTCACTATACCATAAATTATTAAATTTCATCCCCAAAACCCTGTCGTATGAACTTGAGCTTGTGTTTCCGCTAAACGAAATATTAAAATTCATTAATCATTTTGATTAATGACAATTTAAAATAATTAATCATTTCAACTAATAATTTTGAGATTAATTAACCAATTTAATAAATGATGGTTAAAATTGGTTTATCTTTAGATTTAATTAATCCTTTTGGCTAATGATGTTTTATACTTAATTAATCGTTTTAACTAATGGTTATTTGATTTAATTAATGATAATGGAGTTTAATTAATTTATTGAACTTAATTAATTATTTCAATTAATGATAATTGAAATTAATAATCAGTTTGGTTAATGATATTTAAAAAGTAATTAGTCATTTTAAATAATGATATTTAATTTTTATTAATCATTTAATTAATGATTATTTTTAAATTTAATCAATTGTTTTAACTAATGATATTTGGAATTTAGTTAAATTATTTTAATTGATGATGTTTTATAATTAAATAAATCATTTAAACGAATGATGTTTTTAATTAATCATTTTGACTAATGAAGTTTGAATTTAGTTAATCCAATTTATTTGAACTTGACTCGTTATTTTAATAAATGGAATTTAAAATTACTTATCATTTTAATAAATGATGTTTGAGATGACTTATTCATTTTAACTAATGATTATTTGAATTTAATTAATCTCTAATTAATGATATTTAAAGTTAATTAATCGACTTAATAAAAGTGATTGAAGTAAATTATCTAATATAATAAAACTAATTTAAAGTTAATAAACTGATTTAATAAAGATTTTAAATTTGATTTACCAATGTTATAAAAGTGTTTGGAAATAATTATTTATTTTATTAAAGATAATGGATTTGTTTATTTAAAAGATTTTAAATGTGATTAATTATCTTTCGGGATAATTAATATTGTTTAAAGTTTTAAAAAGGAATTGGAACTCGATTATTGGGATGTTAAGTTGGATAATCTTCTGGGTGTTCGGTCTAATGTTGGTTTAGGCCTTCGGGGTCGCGCACTTGGAAAAATTATCCACTTAATGTTTTAACAATCAGGAACTAATTCTAAAAGTGTTTTACCAATATGGAAATATGGAAATCAAGCACAAGTTTAGTTTGTTTTTAAAATAAATGGTTTGATTCGTTTATGGAAATGAATTATTTTTGTAAAACGAATCACTTATATGGAAACGATTTATTTGTATAATTAGCACTAAACATCAAAGAAGTAAACTTGTCGCTATTTAAAAAGTTAAGAATAATCGTTGGACATGACTTAGATGTAACACTACCTTGACTTGTCCGGTATTATTGTTAACCAAGAAAAAGTACAAGTTTGAATTCAATGAGTGGTGATAAGTATACAAGACTTAATTTCCATATACGATCATTTTATATCCTCGATAGTTGGTATCTCAGCTATCGGTTACTTCAGCTACTTTATTAACGTCATTCTAAGACGATTTATTGCTCTATTGAGCTTTGTTATCCTTTGTCGGAAATGACTAAATCCAAAGAGCTAAGGGGCGTCCAGTTATGTGGGGTTGCTCCCATCAAGAGGGTATTTCACATCTCATCTAGATTTTTGTGTACCGTCACGTGAAAAACGGTTTGTATCTAGATGTGAAATATTCAGATTCTCGGGAAGGTTTGGCGGGGTCCGGCTGGTACTTTTCCCAAGGAGGTCACCGAGTATATGACCTTCTTAAGGGTATATTACTAGAGGTATATTTAAGGGGGTCCGCACTCTCCTTGTCATTTGTTGGAAAATTTCCTTTCCTTATTTGATTCGAAAACCCTGAATCTGTTTTAGCTTTAAATTACCACGAGTCGAGTCAACTCCTCATCACGGCATTTAAGTAATGATTTAGTACATTCTATCAAGTTGGACTGCTTCCTTATTCAGTCCATTCTATCAAATTTGGATTGCTACCTTATTTAGTCCATTATATCAAGTTGGTATGTTTTCCTTGTTCTATCCATTCTGTCCAGTTGGGATTTTGCTCGGTTCACTTCCATTCTTTCAAGTCTGGTTTAATATTAATTATACTCATTCATATTTGGATTTGTTCTTGATATTTATTTCTGCTCTTGCATGTATAGATGTTATTCTTGTGAGGTAAAAACTCGTTCCGCATTAGCGGCGTGGTCTCATAGAACTTTTATATGTTACCATTGTTTGAATTATCTCACGTTGGTATTTCCAGACTGATTCGGGTGCTATTTTATTATAATGCTCAGGTCAGACCGAGTATTTTCCCGGGTTGGATTTGGTGTTATTGAGATCGTGGAGGGGAGCTGAAGATTCACCTATCGTAGTATTTTAATTTTCCGTTGTATTATATAGTATACATATCGGCATTTGTAAGGTCAGAATTTTATAACTGCCCAGCTGATAAGGTTTGTTTTTAACTCTGATATACTCGGTATGTTTGGATTGATAGTTTCTACTGTCCTTATTTTATTATATGTTGTCGATTCCGCTGTGAAATTCTATTTTTCTCTGTTCTCTGTTCTTTTTCTTTTTATTTACCCTAACAATATGCCCTTTTGTCGATTGGATTCACGATATTGTAACATAGTGGTAGTGTTCGGTGTCGACTTTTGTTGGTTAAAAAGGCGGGTCGTTACACTCACCTTCAACATAAAGATCAAAAAACTTTTTAACATATTTTAAAAAAGAGACTTAGTCAACATTAATCATTTCACTAAAATTACTCCACCTTCTTTCGTATATTTTGTTTTAATTCTTATTTGTGTTCTACATTCTAAACAATGTAAATTTGCTTAGTTTTCCATTTTAAAATTGATAACAATATAATATCTCCCATTTCTTTATGTTTGTTTTCTTTATTTATTATTGCTTCTTTTTTATCAAAATTGTTTTAGGTTTTAGATTGTAATAATGGATGAGTCAAAGATTGAAAGATTAAATTTAAAATGATTTTTCGATAGTATGGTAACTTATCTCCACTTCTCCACGTCAAGATTTATTGTTACAAAATCAAATATAAGTTTGATTATTTAACACAATTTTTACTAACACCTTCTTTTGTTTTAGTTCTAACTATGATATGAGGTTACATTTAAATAATATAAGCGTATTGAGTTTTCCTTTTTAAATTTAATAAATATAGAATGACTTTTAACAATTTCATTTGTTAAAGTTTTTACTCAAGGGCTTTTTCATTGGTACCTAAATTTTTGTAGGTTTTAGACTAAATTAGTGCTATAAACGTCTTAAACTTTATCGAATATTAATCCATGTCCATGTCTTACTCGGTTTGATTACTTTATTCTTTTTAATTCATGATTAACGTTACCATTAGCTCCCTATGAGATGTTATTCTTTCGCGAAGAATACCAAATTAATCTAGCAATTAACGTTATATGCATCTCTTACCTATAAGAGAAAAAGCTCTAAAGCTTTTGTTTTAAAAAAGATCCTAAATTGACATTAGTCATTTCTTAACTTTTCATTTCATACTAAATTAACTTAAAATTCTTTCATATATGTATTTTTATTCTGATTTGAGTTTTACATTACGAGTAGTTTAAATGTGTTGAATTTTTTATACTAATTCCAATTTGGGAATACGTTCAGAACATATGTTTTTATGCATCTCATGGAAATAAGCTTGAAGAATATCATAATTTACGTGATTTATTAAGTAACTTTATTTAGTATAAAATTTACATGATAGGTATTCTTGAATCTATTACATGATACTGCCATTAATTTACAAACATTTATGAATTTTAAAATTAATTTATTACTAGGACGATGTTAAACTATATTCAAAAACCTTTTAGCTCCCTAAGTGCTAAAAAACTCAATGTCATAAGATACAAATATTTATATCATAGTATACCGAGTCATCTATTTTTTGATATATAGCTACAAACCAAAGGATATGTTCATACGGATTACTTATTTGAAGAAAAATGTATTATAATACCTATATTAGAGCAATAAATTCCTATAGTGATGAGTAATTTATTAAAGGACATTTTGCAACATCATGTAATACCCATAATTCTATTTTCTTCTTATTATTCTCCTAGTCAATATGATTATGACTTTATTTTCCTTCATTTTATTTGCAGAAGGTTGTTAGATTTATTAATATAGTGATGTCATATAATCTTTAATTGTTTGGTAAAATATATTGTAGGTTAAATGAACCTTTTTTTTATTTTCAACTTTTGTATCTAATGTCACTTTCGGTTGATTTTTGTTTTATTAGCATGATTGCGAATTTCGTCCATCTATTTTATTTTGGAGGGTATTGTTTGTTAATTAATACACAGATACCGAATGATTTTCAGGTTTTTTGTATAATTAGTCAGTGGTAAAGTTGTTCTTTTTCCATTCCTAAATGTGTGTACGTAAGAAAATCAAGTTATGAAAAAAAGTGAACTAAAAGAATTCAAGTGATATATTTCATATCGTGTTTTGGGAAAATATATGAATGCATAAGTAGCTCATTTGTTTTGGCTATCATAAACAACTTTTGTTTAGTTGTAAAATGCGCTATATAATTTTTTTTTTTGAAATTTGGTACTTAAATAGTAGTACATATTAGTACCACAAGTCTTTGATGGTTCAAATCATGCTACACAAGGTTTGAGCCTATGACCTTTCACACAAAACTCGAAGCGCCTAACCATTGGAAAAATTATGCCGGTCGAACTTATAAGTCTTAATTGAATGTTTTTTGTGAACTTACTTGACCAAAGCTTATTTTATGTATCACCTAATATTTATCCATCTTAACCAGTTTATTGTCTAATACATTTTTTATGGTGTTATTTAATAGATCATGAAATATTCGTTGGTAAATTTCCATTGAATGCATGGTTGTTGCCGATTTTTTTTAGATATCTCACAATTATAAGGAATTAATAGTGATTTCTTTAAAGGTGCATTTAATGTTATATTTTATTGAACCACTGCCATTATGGATTAGATATTTACTTATCTGTAATGTTTTTAAGAAAACAAAACTAATTTGGAAGGAACATATCAAACTATATTCCCAGATAAAATGAACGGCTTACTTTTAATTTATCTAATTTGAATTTAGATTACTAAGAGAGTTAATAATTGTTAATTATTTTTGATTGAATTTAACGAGAGGATCAGCTACATATTAATTCTATTTTATGCTTAAATTAGATACCACTTTTATTTAAATATATGTTTGATTATGTAACGGGTTAAAATTACTTTTACGTTTACTTAATTACATACTTTCTCAGGAATGATTTTATCAAATCATGTTGTGTAGTTTGTATTAATAATATCTGCACATTGTTTTTGGAAATTTATTATAGAAGATGTATAATTTAGTTAATTTAAAATTTTAATAACAATCTTGTTTCTTGGTTTGATTATTGATGGTGTTATAAATGAATATCATCATATGTTCCGATCTTTAATATTAAGTAAACTAATTTTTATTGAACGAATATGACAATTAATGATAATTAATTCATTTATTTAAATCAAAGAGCATTAATTCTATAACTAATATGTGGTTGCTTTTATAATTCAAACTAGGGTCAAGCTAGAAAGATATAAATAATAATAATTAACTAAAGCTAATTGTACTTATTTCACTAGTTAGTTTCAAATTAAATTTATAATATACATACATACATACATACATACATACATACATATATATATATATATATCATAATTACCCCTATTTCATATAATAGTAAATGTATATTGATTCTTTTGTGGTATCCAATTTTACGTTGATTAGCACTGAATTTTTTATACATATCGATAATCATCTACAAACTAGACTAAAATTAATATCACTTATTACACATTTTAAATTATGTTAAACATATTCACCATTTTAAATTTTATTTAGAATAAATATAATTAATTCCACTTAATTATATTTTTTAATCCCTAATTCACTTCCAATTTAAATTAGATTAATATGAAATGATATTACCATGTAGTTGAACAAAAGGAATTAATTGTTAACAATTCTATTTAGGAAATTGACATTCCTAGTAATGTTATGCTTCCAAATTTTGAATAACTTATAGTTGATGACAGTTTCTGTTATACAGTGCCATTGTCTCTACAAATATGAGTTATATTTTATGCAATTTGAAATTATTGAAGCATATTTATTATGTAAGGTTTGTTAGTTGCATTCGGAAAATAACCAATCCGAAGAAATTACAATCCAAAAGTCACCTTCATATAACTAAAAACACTCTAAAAAGTTGAGTTAAAAAATTACATGAACCCCGTATGCATAGCATGGGTTCGCACTAGTACAGTATTAAGGATAAGTAAACTTTCCTCTCTTCTCCTTTGTTCGCATCTCCTTTCTTCTCCTTTGTCCACGTGGCTCTCTCTATTTATTTCACATTAAAGTCCTTTTATTTGTCTATTAAAATATAAACTTGCATTTCCTTACTCTTCCATCCTCTCCGCATTTCACTCACCAATTTTTTCTCTTTCCATATATCATTGTTTTCTTTTGTTTAAGCAAGTGCCTTCTCTTTATGTGTTTTGAATTCTTTACAATTTTCTTAAGTCTTCACTAATCCAGTTTCAAATCAACCTTGGAGCTTCCACCACCCTTGCTAAATAATTCAATAACCTCTTCGATTTTTTCCCTGAAATTAGAAACCAAATTAATTTTCTTTTCTTTATTACATCTAGCTTACATTGAATTTGTGGTTTAATAATTAGATTTGTTGGTCAACTATATTTAGCACCTTTTCGATCAATTATTATATTTGTGTAATTGATTGTTAAACCTGCTTGTCTTATCTTTCCCTCTTCAAATTTTCTTACATGTGTTATTATAAACACATATTTGAATTTGTTTTTGTAAATTTTCTTTTTAATATATGATTACATTCAATGTTGTCATGAAAATGTAAAATTACTTATTTCTATCTATGTTACCAATTATGCTTCCAGTGAAGCATTTTTGTATCGACTATAATTTTTGTAACGATTGATTAAAGTGCACTTTTTACATACGTTTCAAATGCTATATTCTCAACTTACTTAAAGAAAAATTAATTTATGTTCGATCGCTTGGCAACATTGTTTTGATCCAAAAAACTATAATCAAATGCAAACATGAATGTAAAACATAAGAAGAAATCTACGGTCAAAGAAGTTAATGCACTTGACATCGTAAAGTTTGGAAAGATGGTAATTCTAATACCATTTATTAATATATTTTCTATGAAAATGATTTTGATTACAATTTTTTTAGTATATTTGTATTTGTGGGATTAACTTAAACCTAGAAATAATTATTGACATATATTAATAACTAAAAGTTATAGAATGCATAAAAAAATAGATATCATTAAACTTAAGGGTAGAAATTTGTATACCAATGTAAGTTTACATTTTTACATCTAAGCTTTTTATTGATAATAATTTTTTCTATATATGTATGGAACATTATAATCTTTAGTAAGCACACGTACGTTTATTAGAAGAGCTTGACCTTTTCCTGCTCGAGAAGTGCAAGTTATTCATATTTTTCTAAATAACTTGTTACTTTGTGCATTACCATTAACTTTATTTAACTGTAGTTTAACAAATTTCGAACAGATACATGTATTTCTTTTGGAATAAAACATAGCTAAGACTATTCCTTGAAAAATTATATAAAAAGGTATATCGCTTTCATGAAGTTTCGGTTTTTAGTGCTTTCCTTCGCATTCCGCTATAATAGGCACCCTTGAATTTGGAGCTGTTTGGATTTCCAACCCAGTTCCGACAATGCACTTCTCGGATTTCGAATGAATTTGTATGTTCTGTTGACTTATAAATGCAATGTGACTAATTTGAAATTTTAAGTCATCAAGAAATTTGAAGGATTTCTTCATATGCTTCATATGTTGCTTAATGCTTACAACAACATATCATTATAAACTAATATATTTATGAGTTTGTTTACATGTATTCAAATGGACAATATATTTAGTTAATACTTAGAAAATCATAAACTTTCACTCACCATTAAATAATTAGGTTAAATTATCAAGATGCCGGACAAAGTTAAGAGATGTTTAAGAAAGTTATCATAAAATCTTCTATTGCTGACAAGCACCATTGTCCCAGTGGTTAAGTGATTAGACTTTGGTGCGAGAGGTTACAAGTTTAAAACTTGCATAGCGTGATTCGAATGTTTATTGACATGTGATATGTTGTCCCAGTGATTTGTTGTATATAAAGTACCATTTCAAAAAAAAATTCTCTATGGCTATCGGATGACATGAGGAATAATAAATCATCTCATCATATGCTATGAACAATTTTAGTAACATAATAAAGGTTGTGAGAAGATTACATGAGTCGGCTCCTAACAAAGACAAAAGGTTGTATTGGAAGTTTAGAACATGTTCTTAGCTCAATATATAAACAAAAAGGTGTTGATGCTATTATGAAAAAGTGTTGTCTTGGAATCTTTTTATGTAGCTTAACTATAAAAAAAGGAAAAGTGTATCCAAGTGAAATATACAAAGTGCATATTAATACGTTACTAATATTACCCCTTTAACCCATGTTGCAAGATTTTGGACAATTAAGATTTTCATCGGTGGAAAAACACTTTTCATTGTCATATTATAGTAAGTGAATTACAAAATGAAATTATTCCTTTGATCTTAAGTTTATTAGAATTTGATATTTATATATAATTAGACTCAAATACTATTCAGCACTGAAGAGTGATTTTATAACAACCTGCCTTTTTCAACTCTCGTATTTAACGGTAGAACCGACATTCAAATCTCAAAAACTGAAAATGACATATCATTAGGTTATGATAACAAGAAACAAACCGATAATTCTAAATATATATTTCTGAACTCACAGCGGAAGGAACGACGTATAATATAAAAACTAACTTATATCCAAACCAATCTTTTTAACATATTCAAGGTCATGGATCTATACAATATACAATTGTTAATTCAAACTACATGTAACGACCCAGTTTTTCAGTCGTCTGAATTTAGAATATTTAATTGAATTTAAATATCGAAAAATGAATATTATAAGTTGAATTGGTTAAATAATTGAATTTGGAATCTAATGTGAATAAAAATTATTTCTAACGTTGTTTTAAATTCTATTTGAATTAGAATTAAGTTAGAGAACTTTTAAAATTGATTTAAAAATGAATAAACAGAAATTGGAAATTATAATATTTAGTTAGACGTCTAAAAATAGTCATATTTGACACTGTCTTGGATTTCGACGAAACTAGTTTCATTGGATTCATAAGAGTGAGTTATTATAGGATTTCAAATTTTGCGTCAATCAGATTTACGGTTTGGTCGTGCGAAGCTGAAACGCATAGAAATTATTTAAGTAATTTAATTAAAATAATTCAATTTTCGAAAACCTATCTTCTGTATATGGTGGAATTGACCTCCAATATATATTCCATTGTGTTTGGAATAGGGGTAAAACATTATGAACACTAGGAGACATGCTTCGTTTGGAGTTCGGAATTATTTTGGGTGAATAGTAATTTTTAATTGCCTATATAAAGGACTCAACTCTCTTTTATTTGCAAAACCCTAATCTAATAGCTAGCCGCCGCCTCTAACAATTTCAATAGCAGGAATTGCGCGTTCTTCTTACCACAATCTCTCTCCATCCATGCCTTTTCATGCTTCGAGTTCAACATGGAAGTTGTAGAGCAAGACGAGCTCTACAGGATGTGCGGTGGCGATCAAAAATGGCATGGTGGATCATCGGAAATCGGGTTGTGTTTGAGGCGCGTTCATCCTCGAATTTAGGGTGCCGGGGAGGGTCGGAGGCGACGAATTCTGGCGCAATGGTGCACGACGCTCGGGGCTTCAACTTGGTGATGTTGGATCATAGTGTAGGCGAAGCAATCGACGGTGAAGATGATCGAAATTAAACGACGACGAGGGTTTTTTGGTCTGGAAAGAAAAGGGAGAGGAGAAGGAACAGGGGCTAAGATCTGATCAAGATGGGTTGTGCGGACCAGATTTTTGCAGAGGTTTAAAATAAAAAAATAAAAAAATAAATTTTAATTATGTTGTTTATATTCAAATGTTTAAAAATGTATAAATCTTTGATACGAGGTCGAAATCGGATGAAACAAGTTGCATCGGGTTCGTATTGACGAGCACTACATTTTAGAGCTATTTTGGACAGATTTGGAGTTGGTAGCAATT
Source organism: Allium fistulosum (assembly GCA_030737815.1). Classification (NCBI taxonomy): domain Eukaryota; kingdom Viridiplantae; phylum Streptophyta; class Magnoliopsida; order Asparagales; family Amaryllidaceae; genus Allium; species Allium fistulosum. The sequence continues at coordinate 981,155,755 of CM060907.1, read as the reverse complement.
GTGGATTAAATTAAACGCTCGTTTAATTTTAACTGAAATAAAACGCTGCAACGACGACTGCAACCAAAGTGAGTAAAACTCACTCTTTCTGACCCGTTATATTTTTATATAAGTGGGAATATTTTTATTATGTTATTTTGATGACTATTAGATGTTATATATATATTGGATGTTATGCTATAGTAGTTAGTAGTTGGATATATTTCTACCGATTGGAGCAGATGAGACCCTATACGTTCTCGTGTATGAGCGGATGACCCTTGTACGCGCGTCTGCCTCAAAGCAGACATTGTACATATTCTCATATGCATATTTGTTGTAGGTTATAGGTTGGAGGGATCCAACAAGATTCCTCCCTATTGTTGATTTTATTTACAGATATTGATATATATGTTGTATCATGTGATTTTTGTTGTGTTGGATGCCACGATTGTTATTATCCATGTGAATCACCTTATTTAGTGTTGTTGTAGCATTGAGCCATATTTTTGAATTTCAAAATAATAAAATGATTTTTTTGTTTAAAAATGGATTTCAAAGTGATTTTGGAATTATATACGTTTAATAATTTGAATGGATTTAAAAGAGAAATGATTTTATTTAACTAAATAAAGGTATGATTTTCGATGTTATTAAATTATAGTTTTGTAAAATACTTTAAATAGAGATTTCGAATGGTTTTATAAAAGTATATTTTATAAATAGCATAATAGTTTTTATACAATGTTTTACACACACACACACATAAATGGATTTGAAATTGAAATAGGATGAATAGTTTATAATTGGATTTGAAACATATATTTTATATTGGATTTGAAGTCAATATTTTATGAATGGATTTATATAATAAATTAGATTTTTTGTGAAAACAGTTATGATTGGATTTTCATAACAAACGAAATTTAGAAAAGAATGGATTTATAAAATAGAATTTTATAAATATAAGTGAGTACAAACGGCAGTTTTTATAAAATAGAAACATGATATATAACATTGTTTTATAAAGGTGAAATCAACTTATTTTGATAAGTTAAATATGGAAGTTTATAAAGGGATTATATTCACGTTTTCAAAGTGAATAATCTATTAAGAAAATGTTTTGCAAGCGATATCTATAAATGCAGTTTAAACGGTTTTTAAAAGTGAATTAAATTGTGTTGAATATCGAAAACATAGATTTCAACATTTATTGTTGAAATAGACGTTTTCGTGAAAAGTAAGGAAGGCATGGACTGTAACATTTTTGTTATAGTAAATGATTTTTGAAAGGAAATATTAAATATAGTTAGTTGAATCCCTATACTAGTATTTTTGGGTTATCGTAGCGATGCTTTATGCAACATTCGTTTTAATCCAAATAAAATATATTTGAAGAATGTTTTCCTTTAAGATTTGCATATATACTTAATCATTGATTTAAGTATATGAAATATTTTCTAAGTGTTGAAATGAAATGATTTATAAATTTACTTATTATTAAAATAAGTATGTGAAAATGTTTTCCAAATATCCAATAAGTGAAATGGTTTTGAATATTGTCTTTTTAAAGATATTTTGAAGTGAATAATTGGAAGTGATTTGATTTATAAACGGTTAATAAAATCTGGCCTGCTATATTTTGTTTGTTGCTTTGATAGTCAAATAACCGACTATCAAATTTGGCCATTTTAGTTTCTCAACTTGATGTAGAAACTAATTAGTCGTACACTTAGTACGTAATTGACTGTGTAGGCTTGATTATTGTTTGTGTTGAGAATGTTGATTCGTTTAGTGTGTAGTGATTACTCCAATCTATCGAGCTTCCTTCTTGGCCGAAGGATAGCAAGTTGAAAGTTGAAGACGTGATAAGTCTATGAGACTTGGTTTCTGTTTGAGGTTGAGAAATGCTTTTCGTTGTTGGTACGAAGAGACCAGGATCATATTTATCTGAAAACCACTTCGGACCAACATATATGCGACGATTGTGTAGGTTGGTCGATGATATTGATATTTAGGAATTTCATAGTGAAGGAGTGTTTGTTGATCGTTTGGGGTTAAAATCCCAATATACATATAGCAGTTGAAGTCTCTTCGTTATGAAATATCTAATGCAAGGACTATTCGCTACTAATCCTAGGGATTTCCCGATAGGATGTGGTAGGAAAGTACCTTCGGTTTGTCCTATGCCTAGACAACTTGTATAGATGAATGTCTGACATTGCATTTCTAAGATTACATACATTTGTTTTTACAAACATACATCTGTGGTGGCGGAGAAGGCCACTTCTCTTAGCTTAACACCCTCCTTGAGACATACGAGCTCAAGGGTTGTATTTTTGTGGAAGGCAATTAGTAGTCAACGGGTATGGAAATGTGGCATTCAAAGATGATGATGATATGATATGTGAAAGGTAATCGATGCCTCTTTTGGCCTTACTCCCCGAAAAATGACTGAAACAAGGATAAAAGCAGCAAGGCTAAGTGGGTCACTCCTATTAGGAGATATCATCACTCTTCTTGATGTATCTTTACCCGCTATGACGTCGTGTATCTGATTATTTTTTATGTATGCTTGTGGCCACAGATTTAGGTCGGTAACGACCGGGGTGGTGACATATTCGGTACTATCCAGGAAGGGGTAGGGCAGTTTTGTGTTGGTTTAAGCGCCCTGTATCTGGATCCTAGGTGCATCCTTCTAGACGTGTACCGAGTTTCAGAAAGGTATTCCCTTCACCTAGTCATTTGCATGCCAAAATCCACCGCATGCCTGCCATTTTGTTTGTAGAGCCTAGTATTGTTGGAATTTAATAATGGTAACAATTTCAGCTATGTTGATTATTATTTGTATAATAGACACTACTATAATATAACTTGATTTGATATGAAAAGGTTTTGGTTATCGTAAGGGAAAACCCGTCTGTGTTTATATGTGGATGTGTTCTTACGAGATACCTTTTGTTTTGATAAAGGAAAGATTTTGATCACTCTATAAATTCAGTTGAGATGTGTTTTTCTTACGCTGGTTTACCAGACTGATCCGGACGTTCTTTGCTTTCAATGCTCAGGTCAGACCGAGTATATTTAAAGGTTCAGATTTGGTGCTTTTGGAGCTTCAGCAGGCGAGCTGGAGATCTTCATGTCATATACATGTATTTGTTTATTTTTCCGCTGCATTGCATTGTTGTTGTTGTAAATTATCAGCAGTTGTGAGGACAGGTTATTATAACTGTCCAAGCTGATGATTACTTAATGTGTACTCTGATATTGATTTATGTATATTACAGTTTCTCTTTATAAAGATTATTGATCTATATTATATGTTATTCCACCGCGATGTGAGATTCTGTATTGTTTTGGTTCCGCTTCTCTCTTCTTCTTCTTCTTCTTCTTCTCTTCTCTTCTTCTTTCTTCTCTCTTTCTTCTCACCCTCTCTTGTCTTTCTCATGATTATCTGCAATTCTGTTCGCTTTGGGTCAACGGGCGTGGTTTGTTGTCGGTTCAGAGGGTATGGATTTGCGGGTCGTCACACTACACATGACACACTATAATATCAGATCAACTTATATAAAATATATACATAGGTAATGCCTCCATTATTTGCATCGTCGACACCACTTAAGTCTTCTTGCCTTCGTAGTTCGTTAACATATCAAATTCAATATAAAAACAATGTGGAGAGGAGGTCATACTTATGTCTGAGTGAGTGAAACTAATATATTCCACATATATTTGAAATATACTATTATAACATCGTTTTAATCTATTTAACTTGTTTAAACATACCTTAACCTACCAATGTGCATACGAGAGTAATAACATTAATATCCAAAAGTTAACTACTCGATTAAGGTCAATGTTACATGTAACTGCTTAACATATTCATATGAACGTCATACGTATTTTAATAACATGATATAGCATGGCATATGCTCACTATACTTCAACCGATGGGCATAGTCGCAGGTATGGTCTGTCGAATGTCATATAAGTTTGCATATGAATGTTTTCATTCTCTCACGATCCACATACTGGATATGTGCGATCTGTGGTGTCATGGCAAGTCAATGGGAGCATCTAACATAATCACGGGATAAATATAAACATCTAACATCAACATCTATATTCAACAACCATACATACACATACACACACATTTGTGTATGTGTGTGTCTATATACTACTATGTACACATCTATTACATAAGTATTTACTGTTCAATCATGTAGGGAAAGGACATCGAAACATAGCTTAAAACGTCACCCATAGCAAACCAATACATTTTCATCTATCAAACATCAATATGTATCACCCAAAGGTCTTACCCAATCCCATGTATGAGTTGAAGAATGGTACAGCAGTCAATTGCCTATCTTGTATAGGCCTTATAGGTTCCAAGTTCATACCGCCTCTGTGAAACGGCCAGAGGTCGACCGCTGGGATTTCCAAAGGTCGATCGTTGGGGTTTAAAATTTGCAGGAGTAAACTCTTGTTACTTTTGTGTTTTATATTATTTTTTCAGTTTTTATATCTTTGATAACTTGCTCGTTTTTAACTCGATTCTCAATCCATTTTCTTCGAAATTCAAGCATGATTCTCTCTATCTATATAATTCAAATTCATTAAGATGTTTTTATCAAAAGTAGGGCTGTTAATTTTATATGAGTGTCCGATGTCCGTTCGTGTCCATGGCTGAAATACGTCTGTCCGAGTTCGCTCGATTTTCAATTAGGGCACGAGCTAGGACAACAAAATTTGTACGAGCAAAAATCTCGTTCGGTCTGTGTTCGTTCGAATTCGTCCAAATTTCTTATAATTCAATATATCCTCTATGTTTCTCAAAACATATATGACAACTATTTGGTCGCCTAATTGAGTAAGAATTCATAAAATGCTTATACTTCAATACACATTGATAAAAATAATATAGTTGATGGAAATTCTATTAAACAATATAAAATTTGATGTAAATAGCAATGTTCGTCCGTGTCCGTTCGAGTCCGTGTCCGAAAAACGTATATACGTGTCCGTCTGATTTCATTTAGGGCATGAGCTAGGACAACAAAAATTGTACGAATATAAATCTCGTCTGGTCCATGTCCACTTCGATTTTATTTAAAATAGAAACTGAACACACCTCCGTCCGGTCCGGTCCGACCGATTTACACCCTTAATCAAAATCATTTTGAAATTGCTCTAGAAATCGGTGTTTATAAAAATAGTTTTCTAAAAATCAAAGTATAAACTATTATCATATACACTTCAAAATATTACTAAAAATCGTATTAAAGTTGAAATAATTTATATTTAATACCTGAAATACCCTATCCCACTTCATAAAATTTTCATATATTTATACAAACACCCAATGTATAATTTGATATAAATACTCCTCTTTATACACAAAAACACCACTTTTCAATATATTGCCAATTTATGCATATAAAATCATTTAAAATATATTTTAATTTGTATTCACTTTCTGAGATACATAGCTTCATCTTTGAAATCATTTAATAAACCATTACTTGAGTTTTATATGGTATTTTTCATTTATCATATATATATATTTATTTATTTAACTTCCAATATCACTTCTCTTTTTTAATTATATATATATATATAATTATATATGTACATAAAAATAAAATAATTAAATTTTAAATGTATTTTCTGATTTATATGATATATCATCATACATTTTAACTCATATAAGTCTTTATTAATAGTTGGCTTAGAAGCGCAAACTTTTGGTTCAACAGCGAACTTTCAAAATTGTCCTTTATATGGGACATGAAAAAAAATGTTAATGTATAATTAATTTAAACAAATGAATATATATTGATTTATTATATACCATATATAGATATTTATGAATTTCAAGGTTATGCATTAAAATGTGAATAAATGATACAAATATCAAAACGTATATGTATAAGAAACTTAATGAGTGCAAAAATAGATTTAAGGGAAGAGGAATAAAATGTTGGAAAGTGGAATTAATAAGCATTAATTTGCATTAGTTCAATAATGCTGTTATTATATCAATTTACTGCACCATTAAGCAAGTGGTTGATAAAACATTATATAATTATGAGAATAAACGCATAGTAAAATTAAGGGCAGTAACCATATAATGTTATACAATTATGGGCAACAACCATATAACGTTATACAATTCTGCCTATAAACTGAAAAATATAACATGTTATATGTATAGCTGTTCTATTAACTTTTTAATAAAAACCTATTAGAGTATTTATGACCATTATATATCACTCGGTAGCATATATGTATAACGTTACATAAAATATATATGTTAATGTTTAATTAATTTAAACAAATGAATATATCCTGATTTATTGTATACCATATATAGATATTTATGAATTTCAAGGTTATACATTAAACTGTGAATAAATGATACAAATATCAAAACATAAATGGTTTTACAATGTTGGAAACGATTTATTTAACTAATTTTGATTAATTAATTTAAAAAAATAAATATATATTTTGATTTATTGTATACCATGTTTGGAGATTTATGAATTTCTGGGTTATGCATTAAACTGTGAATAAATGATACAAATATCAAAATGTATATGTATGAGAAAACTTAATGAGTGAAAAAATAGATTTAAGGGAAGAAGAATAAAATGTTGGAAAGTGGGATTAATAAGCATTAATTTTCATTAATTCAATAATGCCGTTATTATATCAATTTACTGTATCATCAAGTAGGTGGCTGATATAACGTTATACAATTATGAGAATAAACGCATAGCAAAATTAAGGGAAGCAACCATATAATGTTGTACAATTATGGGCAACAACCATATAACATTATACAATTCTATTTATAAACTGAAAAATATAACATGTTATATGTATAACAATGATACCGCTCTATTAACTTTTCAATAAAAAACCTATTAGTGTATTTATAACCATTAGATATCACTCGGTAGCATATACCATGTACAACGTTACATAATATTTGACCATATCAGTCAGTTAAGATTTCTCTAAACTGTAATTTTTTTTCCACCCTGATCAAAAAAATTCTGAATCAATGAATGAGCTAAGATACCGCAGATGAGTTAAAATAGACGTGGCATGCATATCCATAAGCCTTAATCGGTCCAACATATAAATATTCAAACTTCATAACACAAATTTAGCATTCTAGAAATATCTACCAAATCCTATCAATGTCACTCACTCTATCCATCCATATTCACATCTCTTTCCACCGCTATTTCTTTTCCACTTCTCTCTCATGTCACCTCCATTCAAATCTCTCATCACCACTGTTTCTTTTTGGATATGCTTCATTGAGTTGCTCGCCATCATTAACCTCCCATATCATAGCTTCAGGTTAGTGTAATCATATTACTAAAATTGTGCTTTACACTATAGTAACTTATTCTACAGGAAAAAAATTCATTTCTATGACTGCAACACCTACACTTTTGTTTTATATTAAAGGGTAATTTGCACTTTTTAGAATTTGTTCGTATTGTTTATTTAAGTGTATTACCCTGTGTATTCTCAAAATAATATCATGATTACATGTTATTTACAGACATAAAATCAACTGATCGATGAAAATTTATTCTTTCATGTTTTTATTTTTAAATATATTTCAATTTTACTCTACAGGAGAGAAAAAATCATTTCTGCGACTGCAACTTCTACACTTCTGTTTTACATTAAAAAGGTAATTTGCACTTTTTATAATTTGTTTGTATTATTTTTTAAGTGCATTGCTCTATGTATTCTCAAAATAATATCATGATTACATGTTATTTATGGACATAAAATCAAATGATCGATAAAAATTTATTCTTTTTTCATGTTATTTTTATTTTTAAATATGCATAAAGATTATGCTTCTTATAAAAAATGTTCAAAAGTACATGTCAGTTTTAACGTTATTATTACTTTAATCTATATATTAAAAAATTAATTTCAATATACAACACAATTTATCAGCCAACCAGTGGATATTAAATACTCTAATAAGCAAAAGTCGACTCAAAAAGATGATATATCTCCTAAAGCATTTTCAATGAAAGATAGTGTACACGTCCAAAAATCAACAAATGGCGATAAAAAATCCCTCTCAAAAGATGATTATGGCTGGGATTATAAATTTATTTCTGAAGTGGTAAGTGATATATCATTCAAAAATTTTGAAAAAAATAATATAATTAAATTTTATAGTTTTCGCTTTCTATTTTTGTTATCAACATAAACTTCTACAAACACATCTCTAAAGGTATTACCAAATATTACTATCACTTAAATATAAGATCTAGCAACTATACTTTTTTACAAATTCAATACACTCTCCTACATATATTACCAAACTTAGTGTCACTTAAATATGCGATCTAGTAATTAAACTTCCTATATGTTTTCGCTCTTTATTAATTGATAACATAAACAAAAATTCAACTTAACAAAAAATTAAATGTTCCAACTTAGAAGTGAAATTCAAACCGATTACACATTATTCCAATGCAAAAACAAAGGTACATATTTTAAGAAAATTATTTCTCTTAAATATGTTAAACGCATATAATTTGTAAAAAAAAAAATTACTCATGAAGCATGCTCTATCATCACACGCAAAACGCGTGCCATAACACTCGTACACACACATACATACATATACACATGCATTATAATATTCAAATTAGCCTTAAATTATCAACATTTCATCTCGTTGGTCACTTGTTTGGCCAAACAACAACATAATTCCAATTTTATTGATTTTACTAATCAAAACATTAATAGACTTTTCAGATTTTCTCTATCATTACTTACTATTCAGACTTATAAACAATCCAATTTATCCTTATCTATATATTAAAGTGTTACTATATCATTATATTTGATTTATAAATGGAAGAGACAAGCCCGCTCACCAATTTGAAGATCCAATCCAAAATACTCTACTATGCACACAACTTCAAAATTTCCTCCTAATTCCTTCTCCAGATCATAGCCTTCGTTGTTCCTTTTGACTTTTCGTTGGTTTCATCAAATTTCATTAAGAAACAAGAGGGTTATGTCTTGTTTACTGAAGGCGACTATCAAATAAACGGGAAGAAAAAGAAGACAAAAAAATGAATGCATGTATTCTGGTTTTATGCCTTTTATACAGGAGGGAATGTTCGTTGGAGATTCAAGTTCAAAATTTTGAATTTCAGCAAAGGCCCGCCTAAAACCCAAAACTTAATTCCTTCATATTTATTTCGTATGGACCCTGAATTAAAATTTTATATATTATGCAGATCATAAAAAATAGGCGGTAGTAATAGTGCAGGTTTCGTTGCCAAAGTCAATTGTTTATAAAATGATCATTTTGCCCTTATATTTTTAAATTGACCAAAATAACTTTTTAATTTATTTTATTATAATAAAATTACTGAGTATTACATTCATCCTCCCCCCTTAAAAATAATTTCGTCCTCGAATTTCCAACGAGACAAAGAATGTATCGCTGTCTCGTGTATCATGTATCGCGCACACGACAACACACATGCAGAACATTCATGATAAATGAAATCATCCATCTAAGCAGTCGTCCCATCACATAACAAGCATGACACATATTCGGGTGAGATATACTTGACAACAAATGTGATATAGCATACAAGCATATGTTATGATCATGTAATGTGATTTACTAAATAAAATGCAAATATGCAACTATGGCCACCTAGCTGATGCAAAGATCATGACATATTAGGCATTAATGCCATACATCCTAATATCATCATATGAATTATATATGAATGCATTAGTTAAAAGCATATTAATGATTACAACATATAAATATAAATCGAACCAAGTAACCCGAATCAAACAATCGAAGTAACCAAACATATCCTAAACTAAGCATGAAATAAGTATATACAATAAGCATCCAACTCCATTTAGTAGAACTAATATTCTAGCAAACAAACTAATGGAACAGTGTTCCCTTAATTGGATCTCTCATCCCATCTTAACTGAATATGTTCCACCACCGATACAAATATTCATCACGCAATACTAATCTCGAATGTATGTGCACCACTATTGCCTCTACAGCTCATGCTACTAGTCCAAATATCGGATAGCGAAATGCCCGACAACTAGTAGCTTTGGCCTATAAATGCCTCAACTGAAATGTAGTTTTACAAACTTCAAACTGCACATACACCACACTCTATACATATACCAATTCCCAAAAATCCAATAGTAGACTATCACTTCATTTTAGGATGCTATGGTAAGACGCTCAAAAGTGGACAGTGTCTCACCTAAGCAGCCCATAACTAAGATCGTTGTATGATTCTTCATTTCACCTAAGAACATCAAAACATCAATGTCTTAACCTGGTGAATATAACATGTCTTCTACTTCAAATTCCGATTCAATTCAAGTGGTATAACTTTGCCCATGATATCACCTCTTCAAGCTTCCAACCAATATGACACAAAAAGCATCACCTTCCCAATGTACACAAATTTCACCCTAAGTTCTATGGCATACAAACAACTAATTATTCAAACAAAGATAGTCCTATTCTATTCAACCATTTAAAACAAAGCAACAAATTTCCTAGGCCTAAATGAAAATATAGACTAAGGGAAATCCTAAAATAGTGTTAGTGTATGATCAACTTTTTAGTATGATACTTGTGTGCATCTTATATGCAACATAAACCATGCACCCTTTAGTCTCTACCTCGAAGGAGTTCCTTTGAATAGATAGCCTCTTTCCAATATGAGGGATGATTGAAAAGAATCCATCTATTATCTTCTCTAATTTATCGTCCAATCTCCAAATCTCATTTTCCATGAAAATCACTTTCGCATTTTGATGCGTGCAACTCTATAATATCTTTTCTTCGATCATTCAAACTAGTTTTATCAAAATAACCCTAAACCACTTCACTTAATGTAAATCAGGAATATCTCCTCTTATAATCTCATTTCCAATCGAATTCGAACATCTTTCCCAATAAAGTCAACATTTCTAGCCTTCTTTGATTTTCCAAATTTTTATTTATCCTTTTACATAATCCTTCCAATTATTCTATTCCCTAATGCAACTTGTACCATTTTATATTTCTAGTATTATGGACGAGACAACTCAATAGGTACAAAATCTTGCCATATCAATCCAATAATCAAAATTCAAAAGTTTGGATAACCTTTTATTCCAAAAACACTGGTAGGAACATTGTAACAACCCTTATATTTGGACCATTTAAATTGACAATAATCCACACATATCAACTTAAATAATACAAAACACGAATCATTATGGGATTATACATACATAAATGTAAATGAGAATCAATACAACATCACAGACACAGAACAGTCACGGAATAATGCAGCGGAAAAATACATCGTCATAATAGCAGTTCATGAAGCTACTACAGGAAATACGACAATGTCTCAACATAAAGTGACTGAGAGGAAATACATAAATGTCCAACAGACTAGTGCATCAATACTAGAATAATAAAAACTGATAAAGATAAATGCAAAGTCTTCAGCATCTTCAACCAACCTCGATCAGCAAACTGGATAGCTTCAGACTGACCCGAGCATATACAAAAAGAAACACTCGAGTCAGGACTCAAAATCTTATACAAGATAATCATGTGCAAGGAATAAAGTCCATAACTCAAAAGATGAAATACACATCTCTAAGGATCCGATAAACTATCTATATATACAATAGAATATGATATGTAGATAATGTCTAATCAGTAAAGTACGATATTAAAATAGTGTTAAGGCGTTACCATAATCCCCCTTAACACATTTTTATAATGCCATAGTCTATACAGCACTGTAAACCCCACCGTAAACTAGTGGTTATCAGAGGGTACCCCATAGGTATAACACAAAACAAATCGTAGTGGTCGCAAATAGGATAATCAGTATGACAAGGTACATGAGGCAATACCAACTAGGATACTAGTAGTTGCGTGATCCGGACTGATGTTGAGCATAGCAGCTACTACCTCAACACCGCGAAACAACACTCCCAAATCAAAGGGGTGCACCCAAATCGAATCACAAAAGTAATAGATATGGTATCGAAGAAGTGTGTTCGCTAGAGGTGGCGAACCTCAATGGCCCGACGCGGCTCTTGTTTTAGTCATGTCAGGGGTCATCCAATATCGTTCTCTTTCTTCAGTCAACCCGTTCACCAAACCATCCACTTCATTCTGGATCAACACTCCGCGTATAATAGTTATTAAAGTGGTTTTCGGTATCGACAGAGAGTATGTCCATATCCGATCCCGGTCTCTTTAATAACTACGTATTCATTACCCGATGGTCGGTTAGATTAAAGTTTAAACAAATCAAAGTCCAAAAGTCAAGTTGCATATTTGACTTTCAAAATTTGACATTTCCCGATTCAATTTATTTCAGATATTTAAAATCATATTTCCAAATGAAATTTTTAGTTCAAACATTTGAGTTAACGATATAATTAAGTATTCAAGTTCAATTTAATAAGATCCAAATTTCACCTATTAAATTTTGTTAATAATCAATGGATTCAATTTAATGGTCAATTTAGTTCAAATCATTAAATCAAATTCTATTCATTTCAATTCATATTTACATTCATCGTTACCTTAAATATAATCATAAATTCGATTAAATCAATTTCATTAACTAAATTCCTTTTATTAAAAACTTCATTTGATTTATTTACCAAATTCAATTAAATTTCTATTTAAAGAAATCCAATTTCATTTATTTGATTCCATGATTTACATATCACAAATAAGTTATTTCCGAGTTACAAATCAACTCAATCCATATTCAGTTTACAATGTCCTGATTTAATTAATTCATTAAATTTAAATCATTTTAAATTTAACTTATCACTAAAATAAATCCATAAACTTTAATTAGTTTTATACTCCTCTTATGTCAAATTTCACTTAATCTCAAATTTAATTTATAACAAGTTCCAAATCTATTTAATTTAAAACCGAGTTTTAAATCTTAATTCTAACAAATCTAATAAATTTTCAAATTCATTAAATTCTAAAACTTTACTTGTTTCTACTTCTCATTTCAATTATTCAACTCACTTAACTTTAAATTTTCCTAAATCAAATTACAAATTTCTCAAATTAAATTTGTCAATTTATTTTATTCAATTAAATAAATTTATTAATCTGTTTCAATTAAATCCATTAATTTATTTCAATTGAATCCATTAATTTATTTCAATTAAATCCATTAAGTTATTTCAAAACAAATTGTTATGTTCATTCCTTAATTTCAAATAGATTTCAATTTCAAAATGATTTTGTTGACCAATCGGGTTTCTTATTTTAATTATCTATCCTAGGCCAAGTTGTTTAATTGGGTATTTTATCATTTAACCCAGTATCATTCAATAAAAAAAATCAAAGCATAGCAAAGGGAACTTGCAGTGTGATAACTGGGAGGGTGTCAAAGTAAATAAACAAGCAATAGCAACCATACATAACAATTCAACAATTTATTTAAATAATCCCGAAATAATCGTATTAATTTACATTTGTTATTTATACAAATTAATATAATTATTCCTAGAATCCACACTATCATTTCATGCAGATTAAAGATTTTTACATTATGGTTTCACTTGGTGTCTATTATCAAATTACTACATCAATCATACAGTCAATGGTTCAAAGTGTAGTTAACACTATGTCGATTTATTTAACATTTAAAGGGGTCAAGTTCAACATATACAATCCATTTCAAATTGTTAACTATCCTATATCAAATTAAATTTCATATTAATTAACACTTACATTAACAACCAAATTCAACATCACATAACAAATTTAGTGTCACAACTATTTACCATAAACTAACATCAAATCACAATTTAACACGTTAAATCTAATTAAGCAATACATGGCATCAATTTAGCAATTTTAAATTTTAACAATATTCAATTTTAACTTGTATAGCAATTACAGTTTATGTGAACAATTTTAACATCAATCATTTTAACATCCAAATTAATATTAACAACATCTATCACTTGATTATCATAGCATAATAGATTGAGTCGTGAATGAAATATTCACCTTGAGTGGTTAAAAAAGATGACGGCGAAGCATGAAATGAATAGACTAGATAGACGACACAAGCACGAATCCGAACACAAACTGTAAATCAAACAAAAGATTAAATTGACAATTTTGTTCAATACAATGTATATAGATTATATATATAATCATACCAAAGCAAAGAAACTAGATAGATCCGACAAGCTGAATGGAGGCCTAAGTCTTTGAAGCAGTAGTTGGAACAAAACACAGTAAAACACTGTATGTGAGCAACTAGAAATTTCAAAGTTATATACTGCTATATATAATATACAGTTTCATATATATTTATATATAACAGATGTGCACTGAAATACAGCTGCGGCCAAGGCGAGGCACAACAATGACGGCGGAGCGGGAACGTCGCGGTGGTCAGAGAAGGCGGGCTGGTTGCTGGCTGACGCGGGTAGTCGCTGATCGCAGGCGGGTAGGGCTGGGGTAGTGGTTCGGGTGGAGTCTGGGGTTCGGGTGGACTGGGCTGGGCAGTGGGTTAGGAGGCGGCAGGTGACGTGGGTAGGGCTGTGGGGCGGACGCGGCAGTGGGTAAGGCGGAGGCGGACTGGGTAGGGCGGAGGACGTGGGTAGTGGAGCGGGTTGTGGGGCTGGGCAGTGGGTTAGGAGACGGCAGGTGACGTGGGTAGGGCTGTGGGGCGGACGCGGCAGTGGGTAAGGCGGAGGCGGACTGGGTAGGGCGGAGGACGTGGGTAGTGGAGCGGACTGGGTAAGGCGGAGGCGGACTGGGTAGGGCGGAGGACGTGGGTAGTGGAGCGGACTGGGTAAGGCGGAGGCGGACTGGGTAGGGCGGAAGCGGACTGAGGTGGACGTGGGACGCGGAGGCTGGGCAAATGGTGGGACGTGGAGGGCTGGCGAATAATGGCAGCGGGACGTGGGCTGGTGGCGGAGAGTGGGAACGTGGGTGGTCAGTGGGGCGGAGGGCTGGACGACGGCAGTGGCGAAGGCGGGCGTGGGGACGGACGGGGTAGTGCAGCAGGCATAGGATTGGGGAGGGAAGCTCTCGGTGGGAAGGAGTTGCGTGAAAACTGGAGATGCAAAAGAAAAAATGAAACAATGGAGAAGAAAAGAAGCACGTTACCAGATAGTTTAGTTTACATGTGAACAAAAGGAAGGGCAACTCGTTTATACAGAACATTGGAAATCAAATGTCATAAATTGATTGTCATCGGTACACTAAAAGGCTGTTGGAGTTTCAAGGGTTTGAATAGTCATCAGTCACATCGTATGCCACACAGGGGAGATGAATGGATACCGGTTTGGGCTGCTTAACAGACCGATTTGTAATCCGTTAAACAATTATAATTTGCAACGCCGAACTCCGATTGACACAAATAAATATACCGTTTTGATCAGCGCGACGAGGCAAACACAACGGTATATAGATATCAGTGGAACGATTGAATTATAAAAATTGAATTTTATACTATGGGAAAAATGCAGGAAAAACGTAGAAAAATAAGATCGACGGAGCTAAAGAAGTCCGAATTTGGAAAAACGAAAAATGACGTCTCTGTCAGAAGATGATTTAGAATTTTTCTATGTAAAAATATTCAGGTTCGAAAGATAAAAATTTTACACACTTTAAAATGAACTGATGTGCAATAAAACGCGAACGAAATTTACTGCGGTATTTTACGATGAAACTTTACTCATATCTCTAACTATCTAGGTGCATTTTATAAACAAAGTTTCGACGTTAATTGAGATCGTATGTAAGTTTCACATTTTTATATAAAATAATGGATTTAAAAATTTTAAATTGGGTTGGAAATTCAAGGTCGTTACATTCTCCCCCACTCAACTTTTCGTCCTCGAAAAGGAACTAGGTAAAGAGTGGAAGAATAGATAGAAGAGATACGATGGATATAGAATAGATTATCGAATAAAATATAGAATACAGAATAGAGTTTACCTTCCCCAAACAATTCTGGATTAGAATCCCGAATGCTTTCCTCGGTTTCCCAAGTGCAATCTCGATCATCAGGACTCCATTGGACTTTGACTAGGCTAACAGATTTCCTTCTAAGCTGCTTCGTATCTCGATCAACTATACGAAGTGGTCTCCTTTCGATAGTCAAATCTGGCTCAATATCTACTTCATCTAGCTAAGCAATAGGAATGGTCATGGATGGATCACGCACGACTTTCCGAAGATGTGAAACATGGAATACGTTTTGCACGCCCTCAAATTTTTCCGGTAATGTGACTCTATAAGCTAGTGTGCCAATTCTCTCGGTGATAGTGAATAGTCCAACAAATCTAGGAGCAAGCTTCCCTCTTCGACCAAATCGAATAACATTCTTCAAAGGTGATGCCTTCAGAAATACCTCATCCCCAACCTGGAATTCCAAATCTCTTCTACGCCTATCTGCATAGCTCTTTTGCCTATCCTGTGCGGTCTTCATCTTCCTTCTGATCTCATTAACCTTCTCGGATGCTTCCATAATCATATCTGGGCCAAGAACTAATCGATCACCAGGCTCAATCTAACAAGCTGGCGATTTGCATGGTCGTCCATATAAAGCTTCAAACGGTGCCATATCGATACTCGCCTGATAACTGTTATTATAAGTGAATTCAACCAAATGAAGATGGTCTTCCGATTTCTGTTATTATAAGTGAATTCAACCCGCATGAATGGAAAAGGTCCTAGCGTAGTGAACATGGTACTGAACTAATGTCACTTCTTAGTAATAGAACATATCCTTCGATTAGGCAAACTTTACATTATCCAAATCTAACCATGAATGGCTTATTTGCAGTTGCGACAATAATTCAAATACCATCATCTTATAAATATTTCTACAAATACGTAAATGGTAAAACAATAACTCCCCTTTTTTAGTACTACACTGCTCTAGTCAAAACAAATATGTGCGGTGTAATGTTATTTGCAACATCATATTAACAACACCCATCCAAAAAAAAGTCAAATCGTCTACAAAACAAATATGTATGGTGCAACGTTATCCACAATGTCATATTAACGACATCCAACCACAGTCTAGTTATATTAACTATCCACATCGTCGATGTCAAATGACAAAGCATCTACATATCATTTGCCTCCATCTTCGATCACTACCATAATACTACAAAAAAGGAGTGTGAATGTCAATTATTTCAAAATTTGTATTACGGAACTATCGCCGAGTCAGGTCACATAACAAATTCACTAGGTCTCCAGGACCCTATCTCAAAATAAACTCTAGGCCTTTCAAAATAAAATCTTAAAATATTTTCAATCGATTGGTTAATGGGATCCAATCAATTGAGACTCTAGTATCAACTATGTCCCTATTTACTATTCTAACTTTTTGTGCAAAACTCCATTTGAAATATGTAACGACCCGCCTTTTTTACCATCGAAAGTCGACACCGAACACTGCCATTGTGTTCCAATGTCGCGCATCCAATCGACAAAAAGGCAGATTGTTAGGGTAAATAAAAAAACAGAGAACAGAGAAAATCAGAATCTCTCAACGGAATTGACAACAAATAATATAATAAGGACAGTAGAAACCGTCACTCCAAACATACAGAGTATATCAGAGTTAAAAACAAACTTTATCAGCTGGATAGTTATAAAATCCCGACCTTGCAAATACCGATAGACATACTATATAATATAGTGGAAAATAAAATACTACGATAGGTGAAACTTCAGCTCCCCTCCATGATCTCTGAAACTTCAAGGACAACCTGGGAAAATACTCGGTCTGACCCGAGCATTATAAATAAATAACACCCGAATCAGTCTAGAAATACCAGCGTGAGATAACTCGAATAATGAAAAACATATATAAAAATTCTATGAGACCACACCGCTAACGCAGAACGGGTTTTTACCTCACAAGAATAACATCCATACAAGCAAAAGCAGAAATAAATATCAGGAAACAAATCCAAATATGATTGAGCATAAATAATATTGAACCAGACTTGAAAGAATGAAAATAAACCGAGTAAAATCCAAACTGGATAGAATGGATAGAACAAGGAAAAACAGTCCAACTCGATAGAATGGGCAAAATAAAGTAACAGTCCAAACTCGATAGAATGGGCTAAATAAAGTAACAGTCCAAACTCGATAGAATGGACTAAATAAACACTTAAATGTCGTGATGAGGAGTTGGCTCTACTCGTGGCAATTTTAAAGCTAAAATAGATTATGGGATACGAATCAAATAAGGAAAGGAAATTTTCCAACAAATGACTAGGAGGGTGCTCCCCCCTTACCGAAAGTATACCTCTAGAAATATACTTGAGAACTCTGATGGCTATCGGAAACCTCCAAGCCGGACCCGCCAACTGTTACTGAGAATTCGAGTATTTCACATCTCAATGCGCAACACCGAATCCAATCTAGAGTGGATGTGAAGATACCCTAATGGGAGCAACCCCACATAGCTTGACCCCCACTCGCTCTTTGGGTTTAGTTATTTCCAACAAAGGATAACGAAGCTCAAATGAGCAGCACATCGTCTTAGAGTGACGAAATAAAGTGGCTGAAGTAACCGATAGCTGAGATACCAACTATCGAGGACATAAAACGATCGTATATGGAAATTTAGTCTTGTAAACTTATCACCACTCAATGAATTCAAACTTGTACTATTTCTGGGTTAACAATAATACCGGACAAGTCAAGGTAGTGTTACCTCAAAGTCATGTCACACGATTATTCTTAACTTTCGAAATAACGATGTAACAACCCGTATATTTTACGATGGTACATTTAAATGTAGCATCGTTAGTCGGATTTTTGTCCGAAAAGGTCACTATTCGTCAAAGAACAGTCGAAATAGTGAAAAGTCTTTGTGGATCGAGATTCGGAGGTGTCTATTTGAAAAAAAATAGATAAAAACTGTCAAACAAGGATTCAGACGTCTGAAATGAAGCATTCGGACGTCTGAAATTGTTCGAGTCAATCCAGAAAGGAAATAGGCTAAAATTTCCATTTTTAGACGTCTGAAATGGACGATTCAGACGTTTGAATATTGTTCTAGAAAACTTCTGTTTTTCCAGATTCAGACGTCTGAATCGTACATTTCAGACATCTGAATGAAGAGTGAGATTGAGAATCAACAATTTGGACTCGAGACCACTTCTATTGAGTTCAAAATGGTGTTTGCGACTTTTTTGAGTGTAAACATCGATATGTTTGGAGTTGAGTGAATTTTGTTATTTTCACTAGGGCTTTAGGCTTGGGTTTGGGTTTCACCCAACTCATACTATACCCTAACTCAGCCCCCTCTCCTCTCCATTCACTCATTTCATTGCAAACACTCAAGCTTAATAGAAAATGGGTGAAGAGAATGGGAAATGGAAATTCCTAAGCCCTAGATTCATTTGCAAACTCAAATTCAAGTCCAAATCCAAGAGAAGCTTAGGTAAGCATCCTCTTCTCCTTCTCCATCTCAATTCCTCTTCGATTTTTGAAATTTCCTAAACCCTAACTTAGGAAATATTTGTTCTTGAGCTTAGATTGAAGCTCCTTGGGTTATAATTGAAGAGTGATTGTTCTTGCCTTGCTTTATAGCTTCTCTCTTGAGTTTATTTTGGGTTAAAAGGTGAGTTTTCGAACTCACATCTACGTCTATATCTTTGATAGTGTTAGGTAGCAATTCCTAACATATACTCCTTGTCCATTTTCTTTTGAATTGAATTGGTTTAATGAATATTCCAATTTTTGGTGTTTGAAGTCAAAATCTATGAAAAATCCTTATGGATGTTTGGGCATGTTGGTCGGAGTGTATTGGTGAGTCTTTAGGGTTGGGTAGTAGTTTGGCGTAAACCCCTAGCCATCGTCACTCATCCGATTACTGCCGATATGATTTGGCCATCATTGGCCTAGGCAAAGTATTGCCTGAGCTCCAGTCTCAGACGTCTGAAATATACAATTCAGACGTCTGAATCTGCTTGTCTCAGCCCAATTTGCCTATTTTGTGTGGGATTCCAATTTTTGATCGATTCTTCTTTCTCCGATTAGTAGTCTCACTTTAGTTGACTTTGATGATTCATTTTAGATTTAGTACATGGGTTTTTATAAAATGACCTTTTTAAATTGTATTAAAAGCTCGTTTCTCCAAATTATAATTTCTATATAAATCGCACACAATTTTGCACTTCGAGCGAAGAGGGAGAAGAATTAAATGATTAAATAAAACGTGTGCTATGAACACGTGGGTTTATCTTTTCAGTTAATTCCTAATCTATTCGTTTGACCGTTTTGACCTTTGGGTCTGGTTTACCGATGATATGAGGTGAACTTTGTACTGCTTTGAGTGTGAAATTGACTAACGGTTAGTAAACTGTTTAGTGCGAACGTGGGGTATGGGACTCACGTTAACATTTTCCGGGTTCCTTTCTGAGAGTTGTGACACATTCCGCCAGTTAGTGGTGTCCAGTACTGGGTCTCCGGACCTTCGTCACTACGGTTTGTTGCCTTCGGGCGTATGGATCCTTGTTATACAGTACTGAGCTTGAGCATCTTTTGTTTCTTTGACAATTATATTTCCCTAGTGTATCACCTTTCGGTGTAGGTTCTTTGAACCACCCGATATATAGCGATTACCTTGTGGAAACTTGTGTTACCTTTATTGGTATTTGGTATTGCCTTTTGGCTTGTTTTGGGATATGATATCCTTGGTTTATTTGAGTTTCCTATGATATGAGGCTTGTTATGATTCATCTTCTGTTAGATGATCTGGTTATCTCTTTTGGAGATATTTGTGGTACGTTATGATCTTGTTTGTTCATTATCATTTAGTTTATCTAACTGATTTGTTAAGCTAGAGTGACCCGTGTATTTTATACTCGGGTCAGACCGAGATGTTTCAGGTTAGGTACATTGGTCCTAGCCTATTTTGATTTCGCATGGACTATTCTGCTAGTTCCGTTTTGTTATAGCTTTTTGTGTAGTCCTTTTTGGATGTAACTCTGATATGTATTCTTTTGAATCGCCTGTACATTGTGGTTTGCTTTACCACTTGTCGAATATCATTTTGTAAACTCTGTAATGTATCTGTATATGTGTAAATGTATGTGATGATCTGCTATTCTGTGATGTGTATTACATTTGCGTTGTTATATTTTATTCTGATAGATCCTTCAGCCACCTATGGCTTTGTATTAAGTATTTATTAGATATGTCGATCCATTTAAGTAAGAAGTGGCAATTGTCGGCGTATTCAATAGATAATTAAGACAAGGTTATAGATGGTCGCTCCTATCCAACTTTATTCTCCTTATTAGCAGACGGTGTTACCTAGTAATACTCTTTGCTAATGTGGGTCTCAGAGTGGGGCGTCACAGCTTGGTATCAGAGCTGAGTTCAGAACAAAATATGATAAACATAGAACAGAGACACATATTACGGTACATCAAAAGGTGGTACGAATGTTACAAATTTTTGAATCATTATGCCTTATTTCTTTCCGTGCCTTCGGGGTAGATAGAATTTTGGGAATACGTCTAGGAATGCATTTTATTCCGTAGTATTCCATATTTGAATTAATGATATCTACCTTGTGAATAATCTTTATCTTATCTTATCTTTCAGCTAATGGCCGGAAGAGGCCGAGGACGACGCTCGGATGCTGGGTAATCCAGTGGCTCGCATCCGGACGGCGTTTATATGTCTGCCGATCAGTTTTGGGAGTTATTTAGGAGCACTCAGCCTCCAGGTCCTATTCGTGCATCTCCTCCATGCAAGTCTGCCTTTGCACGCCTGTGCAGTGATTTTTCTCATTTTGGAGGAAAGCCATACAAAGGCTCCGAGTCTCTTCTTGAGGTCCAAGCTTGGATTCGCACATGCGAGCGTATCTTTTCTCGCATGGATCTTTCTGACCATGACCGAGTTCTTGTAATTTCTAGCTTATTGCAAGAGTGTGCCCTTGATTGGTACAAGCTTCTTGTAGCCGAACTTGATGAGTCTGTTCTTTCTTGGACTCAGTTCCGGGAACGATTCGAACTCAAATTCGTTCCTGAATCTGAGAAAGTTTTATTAGCCCGTCGCTTCCTTGAGTTGAAGTAAGGGAAGTCCTCCGTTTCTGAATATGTTGCATCATTCGAGGCCTTATCTAAGTATGGTCTTGAATTCATTAGCACTTCTTATAAGAAGAATATGAAGTTTGTCTCCGGTCTTAAGAAATATCTTAAGAAGTCTTTAATGCTCCAGCTTAAGCTTTCTTTTGTGGAGTTGGTTGATTCGGCACTTCATCTCGAGGCTATTGAGAAGGAGTGTGATAGTGGTGATGATGTTGAGGTTCGCAAGAACCCCAATAAGAAGAAGTTTCCATTTCATAAGCAGGGATTTCTCCCTTCCAAGAAGAAAAAGCCTATTGAATCTGGTTCTAACTCTCAATCTGCGGGAACACCTTCCATTCGGAAGTGTTTCAATTGTGGTTCTCCTGATCATATGATTCGAGCTTGTCCTAAGCATCTCTTCTGCCATTATTGCAAGAAGGAAGGTCACCGTGTTTTCTCCTGCCCTACTGCTCCTGCTAGTGCCAAGTCTGGCAAGCTTTATGTTGCTAAGGCTTCTGGAGGTTCTTCTCAACCCAGAGGTATATCTCCATCTATTTTGGAAGGTTCTATTTTTTTTCATGACCGTAGTATTCGAGTTCTTTTAGATACGGGTGCTTCCCATTCTTTCGTATAGAAAAAGCTCGTCGATGATTTGTCTTTGGATGTTTCTTGTATGGTTACTTCGTTGAGGATTGCGAATCCTATTGGGGGATCCGCAACCCTTAGCATGCTTTGTGATGATGTTGAGATTGTTTTATGTGGCTTTTCTTTTCGTGCGAATCTGCACGTTATTTCTTATTTGGGATTTGATATGATTTTGGGTATGGACTGGCTAGTGAGATACGATGCCAGGATTATTTGTTCTGAAAGAATTTTATATCTTCGACACCCAGATTCGTCTACTCAACTGTCACTTGTTCTTAGGAATGTGGATAATTCCGAAATGGCTTTATATTCTCTTGACTCATGAGATGATGATGATATATCTCGTATTCCCATTGTTTGTGACTTCTCTGATGTTTTTGAGCCGGTTTCGGGTTTGCCACCCAAGCGGGCGATCGAGTTTCGCATTGATCTCATTCCAGGCGCGCAGCCAGTTGGTCGTCCTCCCACCAGGATGTCTACAAAAGAAAATGAGGAACTCAAGAAGCAGCTTTTAGAGCTTGAGTCCAAACAGTTGATTCAGTCCAGTTTTTCACCGTGGGGTACCGTGGTCATCTTCATGAAGAAGTCCGATGGAACTCTTAGGCTCTGCATCGACTATCGCAAGCTTAACAAGTTGACCATCAAGAATATGTATCCTTTGCCGAGGATCGATGATATGTTCGATCTATTGAGTGGCGCTAAGGTCTTCTCTCAGCTCGACCTTGCCACTGGTTTTCATCAGCTTTGAGTCGCGGAAGATAGCATACCTCTTATAGCTTTCCGCACTCGATATGGTTCTTTCGAGTGGCTCGTTATGCCGTTCGGTTTGACGAACGCCCCGACTTTCTTTGTTGATCTTATGAATCGAGTATTCCGGGAATATCTTGATAAGTTCGTCCTTGTGTTCATTGACGACATTCTTGTTTATTCTAAGTCTAAAGCCAAGCATGCTAATCACTTGAGAATTGTCTTGAGTACTCTTCGTCGCCATCAGCTTAAAGCCAAATTCTCCAAGTGCCATTTTTGGGAGAATAAGGTTAAGTTCTTAGGCCATGTTGTATCTTCCGACGGCATTTCTGTCAATCCCTCAAAGATCGAAGCTATCCAGAATTGAAAGAGGCCTGAGAATGTTCATGAGATCCGTAGTTTCCTTGGATTGGCGGGTTATTACCATCGGTTCATTAAGGATTTTTCCCGTGTTGTGCTTCCTCTCACCAGCCTTACTCGGAATGGCATTCGTTATATTAGGTCCGATAAGTGTGAAGTTTCCTTTCAGACATTAAAGGAACTTCTCACTAATGCTCCTATTCTAGTGGTTCCCGAGGGGAATCATGATCTTGTTGTGTACACCGATGCTTGTGGTAGTGGTCTCGGTGTTGTGCTTATGCAGAGGGATCGGGTAGTTGCTTATGCTTCTAGGCAACTGCGTCCAAATGAAGTTTGCTATGCCACTCATGATCTTGAGTTCGCCGCCATTGTCTTTGCCTTGAAGATTTGGCGACACTATTTATTAGGCGAGCGCTTCATTCTCTATACCGATCATAAATCCTTGAAGTATTTGTTCACTCAGAAGGAACTCAATATGAGGCAACATCGTTGGCTCGAGTTTCTTGCCTCCTATGACTTTGATATCCTATATACCCTTGGTAAGGGTAATCGTGTTGCTGATGCGCTTAGTCGCAGACATTCGGCTGTCGTTTCTATGATGCTTGCCGAATGGGATATTCTTGAGACTCTATCTTTTTGTGATATTCGTGATCGAGCTCCATCCTCTGATTCTTCGATAGTATTATTCAGTTTGGAAGCTCGACCCTCTCTATTGGATCGTATTGCCAAAGCTCAGCGGCGTGATCCTAATCTTGTGCATCTTATTCAGCTTTGTGAGACCGAATCCCGTGATGAGGTGTTGCGGGATTTCAGCATTGATCTTCATGGGTGTCTTCGCAAGAAGAACCGTCTTGTTGTGCCTTCTGATTCTGCACTTAGGCATGACATTCTTGATGACTGTCATCGGTATAAGTATACTATTCATCCTAGCAGTAGTAAGATGTATGCCGATATGCGTCGCCTTTATTATTGGGAAGGCATGAAGTATGATGTGGCGAGTTATGTGAGTAATTGCATGACTTGTCAACGTATTAAAGCTCAACATCAGCGCCCTTCTGGTCTCCTTCAGCCTCTAGAGATTCCATTGTGGAAATGGGATCAGATTTCGATGGATTTCATTGATGGCCTACCTCGTACGAGATCGGGCCATTCTAGCATTTGGGTTATTGTTGATCGCCTCACCAAATCAGCTCATTTTGTTCCTATTAAATCTAATAGGACTGCTTCTCTTTTGGCTAAGTTATTTATCAAGGAAATCGTGAGACTTCACCGTGTTCCTAGTTCGATTGTGAGTGACCGTGATCCTTTATTCACCAGTCATTTCTGGCGGAGTCTTCAGCAAGCTTTGGGAACAAAGCTTAATTTCAGCACAGCTTATCATCCACAGTCTGATGGACAGGCTGAACGGGTGAATTGTATCTTAGAGGATCTCCTCCGTATTTGTATTCTTGATTTCAGAGGTAGTTGGGAGGATCATCTACCCCTTGTAGAGTTCTCCTACAATAATAGTTTTCAGTCCAGTATCGGTATGGCTCCTTTCGAAGCCTTATACGAAAGGCCATGTCGATCATCTTCTTGTTGGTTGGAATATAGGGAGAAGCTTATTCTTGGCCCATATTTTGTTCATGATTCTTCTGAGAAGATTGATCTTATTCATCAGAGAATGAAAGAGGCACAAAGCCGCCAGAAATCCTACGCGGATAACCGTAGGAAGCCTCTCGAGTTCTCGGTTGGTGATCTCATCTTTATTCGTGTTTCTCCTTTGAAAGGGGTTATGCGCTTCAGTATGACAGGGAAATTGGCTCCTTGCTTTGTAGGACCATTTCCTATTACTGAACGTATTGGCCCTGTGGCTTATAGAGTTTCACTTCCAGCTCATCACAACGTGTTTCACGTCTCTCAGCTTCGGAAGTGTCTTCAAGAATCGGATTCTGTTATCGACTCTCCTGATTTGCAAGAGCTTGAGATCTCACCAGATTTATCTGTTGTACAAAAACCTATTCGCGTACTTGCCTCGGAGGTGAGACACCTTCGAAACAAGGACGTGCCACTCATTAAAGTTCAATGGTCCGCTAACCCCAATGACTGTACTTGGGAAACCGAAGAGTTTATCGAGCGATCCTATTCGGGTTTTCTAGCTTTGCTTAGCAATGGTGAGAATATCTTTTTATCTCAAGTTTATTTTCTTTTCTTTTTAGGTGATGTAAGTATGTAGTTGTTGCAAATTCTTCTTTAGGAATTGCGTGAATGCAATTTTGTTAAGGAGGGGAGATCTGTAACAACCCGCATATTTTACGATGGTACATTTAAATGTAGCATCAATGTAGCATCGTTAGTCGGATTTTTGTCCGAAAAGGTCACTATTCGTCAAAGAACAGTCGAAATAGTGAAAAGTCTTTGTGGATCGAGATTCGGAGGTGTCTATTTGAAAAAAATAGATAAAAACTATCAAACAAGGATTCAGACGTCTGAAATGAAGCATTCAGACGTCTGAAATTGTTCGAGTCAATCCAGAAAGGAAATAGGCTAAAATTTCTATTTTTAGACGTCTGAAATGGACGATTCAGACGTCTGAATATTGTTCTAGAAAACTTTTGTTTTTCCAGATTCAAACGTCTGAATCGTTCAATTCAGACGTCTGAATGAAGAGTGAGATTGAGAATCAACAATTTGGACTCGAGACCACTTCTATTGAGTTCAAAATGGTGTTTGCGACTTTTTTGAGTGTAAACATCGATATGTTTGGAGTTGAGTGAATTTTGCTATTTTCACTAGGGCTTTAGGCTTAGGTTTGGGTTTCACCCAACTCATACTATACCCTAACTCAGCCCCCTCTCCTCTCCATTCACTCATTTCATTGCAAACACTCAAGCTTAACTGAAAATGGGGGAAGAGAATGGGAAATGGAAATTCCTAAGCCCTAGATTCATTTGCAAACTCAAATTAAAGTCCAAAATCCAAGAGAAGCTTAGGTAAGCATCCTCTTCTCCTTCTCCATCTCAATTCCTCTTCGATTTCTGAAATTTCCTAAACCCTAACTTAGGAAATATTTGTTCTTGAGCTTAGATTGAAGCTCCTTGGGTTATAATTGAAGAGTGATTGTTCTTGCCTTGCTCTATAGCTTCTCTCTTGAGTTTATTTTGGGTTAAAAGGTGAGTTTTTTAACTCACATCTACGTCTATATCTTTGATAGTGTTAGGTAGCAATTCCTAACATATACTCCTTGTCCATTTGCTTTTGAATTGAATTGGTTTAACGAATATTCCAATTTTTGGCGTTTGAAGTCAAAATCTATGAAAAATCCTTATGGATGTTTGGGCATGTTGGTCGGAGTGTATTGGTGAGTCTTTAGGGTTGGGTAGTCATTTGGCGTAAACCCCTAGCCATCGTCACTCATCCGATTGCTGCCGATATGATTTGGCCATCATTGGCCTAGGCAAAGTATTGCCTGAGCTCTAGTTTCAGACGTCTGAAATATACAATTCAGACGTCTGAATCTGCTTGTCTCAGCCCAATTTGCCTATTTTGTGTGGGATTCCAATTTTTGATCGATTCTTCTTTCTTCGATTAGTTGTCTCACTTTAGTTGACTTTGATGATTCATTTTAGATTTAGCACACGGGTTTTTATAAAATGACCTTTTTAAATTGTATTAAAAGCTCGTTTCTCCAAATTATAATTTCTATATAAAACACACACAATTTTGCACTTCGAGCGAAGAGGGAGGAGAATTAAATGATTAAATAAAACGCGTGCTATGAACACGTGGGTTTATCTTTTCAGTTAATTCCTAATCTATTCGTTTGACCGTTTTTACCTTTGGGTATGGTTTACCGATGATATGAGGTGAACTTTGTACTGCTTTGAGTGTGAAATTGACTAACGGTTAGTAAACCGTTTAGTGCGAACGTGGGGTATGGGATTCACGTTAACATTTTCCGGGTTCCTTTCTTAGAGTTGTGACACATTCCGCTAGTTAGTGGTGTCCAGTACTGGGTCTCTGGTCCTTCGCCACTTTGTTGCCTTCGGGCGTTGCCTTCGAGCGTTGCCTTCGGGCGTATGGATCCTTGTTATACAGTACTGAGCTCGAGCATCTTTTATTTCTTTGACAATTATATTTCCCTAGTGTATCACCTTTCGGTGTAGGTTCTCTGAACCATCCGATATATAGCGATTACCTTGTGGAAACTTGTGTTACCTTTATTGGTATTTGGTATTGCCTTTTGGCTTGTTTTGGGATATGATATCCTTGGTTTATTTGAGTTGCCTATGGTATGAGGCTTGTTATGATTCATCTTCTGTTAGATGATTAAAGAATTAATTAAACTCAAATAATCATTAGTTAAAACGATTAATTAAGTATAAAACATCATTAGCAAAAATGATAAATAAAATCTAAAGATAAACCAATTTTTAATCATCATTTATTAAACTGGTTAATTAATCTCAAGTTAATTAATTCAAAAGATTAGTTAATTTAAACTATCATTTACCAAAATGATTAATAAATTTTCAATATTCTTTTTAGCGGAAATACAAACTCAAGTTCATATGATACGATTTTTGGGTTGAAATTTAATAAATGACGATATAGCGAAAATCGCTATAACGACATTTAAACTATAAAAGGGAATATCAGTAATTAATTTCAATAAACCATCAATAACAGCATATGGATGTAAATAAAATAATTTATGGCCGAGAAGCCCTTTTTGGGTCTCTCTATAGATTTTCCCTGCAAAACAATGGTCATGGATAATAAATAGATGATCATATGGGTTTATAACGATCAATTTAATATGCCATCCATTTTCCAAATAGAAATTCAACAAAACAAGCAATCAAACAATTTAACTAACTTCCAAACGATCAATAAACAATTATAACATCATTAATATGATATAATAAAATTTTATGTGAGTTGAACTCACCGGAAATCCTTTGAAAACTTGATACACTTTGAAATTCGGGAAGCTTGTAAAACCACAAATTCTTCTCGAAAACGGGTTATTTTGCACTCGACTTTTGGACCCCTTCCTCTTGGATTTTGGAAAAGTGGTCAAAAGGAAAGTTTTAGATAATTATTTCCTCTATCATTTCAAAAAAGAATTACTAAAAAAGTTAAAATTTGAGGAATTTATAGCCAAAACAGTGAGGGGTATTTTCGAACATCAAAATCTAGGTTCAAAAACACTCTTGCAAAAAATGAATTTTTGGAGCATCTAAGCTCGAAATAAGAAAAGGTGGTAAAACACAAAGTTGTAGCCACTTGAAACATACATGGTTTGAAAAAAGGAAAATCTCGATTTGGTTTAGAGTTGAGAAAGTTATGACCGAATGAAGTAGGAGGAAAAATGGAGAAAGTGGAGAATAAAACAAGTGAATTAAAATCAAGTTTTTGAAGTAAGAATTTGATTTTTAAAAACTTTAAAACCTAAAAACTAAATATAGAAGCCATGGAAGTTTTGTTTCCATGCTTAGAAAAGTTTTGAAAATGGGAAAGAGAATGAGAAAGTGAAATACAATTAGGAAAATTAGTTTATATATTATGTTAACATGTTGAATTACCAAACTACCCCTCGTCCTTTACCCTCCATTCCATGAATGCCACATCACCATGTCCTTCTCCTCCCATCATATAAATGCCACCATATCCTCCCCCCTTTCACATCAAGCCACTATGTCATTTAATGCTTGTACTCAAGTTGCCAATATGTCAATTCATGTCCCCTCCCCCCCCCCCCCCGATGTGACAATTTTTTTTATAGTTGTCAAAGTGTCACATCATCATTTTCTTAACTTAATTAATTACACTTAACCCTAATTAAATTACTAATCTATGTTTATAACATTTCATATATTTGAATATATATATACACAAATGTGTACACAACATTTCAAACAAATTTTATACGATGAAACGTCGAAAATTCGGAAAACGGTTTCCGGTCACATTTTCTGTTTTTCATCGAACTATATATTTTTGTAAACAAAATTTAAAAACTATTCCACCATTATTATTTACTATCAAAAAGAGTTTTATTTTCATTATAAAACCATTTATTTGAATATTTAAAATTAATTAAATATTCGCAAATCAAAGTAGTGAAATTCTGGGTCGTTACAAAATATACCTTCAAAACTTCCAATGCCATATAAATACCCTTTTGGTCCAACCTCCTTCCTATAGATCTTAGTCCAACCATTTACTACTATGATGGCACCTCTTTTCCATAGTCTTTCAACCAAAATAATTTAAATTACTTAACAAAATTATGATCTTCCACTTTTACCCACTTGGAAACTTTCCTATCAAATTCTCAATCTTCTCTTATTATCATATGCCAAAATGGTACGTCAATAGGTCTAGAATTTTTTTATTTTCCTGGGAAGGGAGAAATTACAACTAAATTTTTAAGTGTATACAAGATTCCTAGTTTAAAGGATGGATAACAACTCATCATCAGGAGACTATAGGGATCACGTTCTATGACAAGACCATGCGTAGTCTGCCACTCCTTATCCAAGTCAACCTCTTAATCTTCATCCAATATCATCCCATAACAAGTCATCCAATCTATTTTCAAAATCAATCCATACCCCCAAAAGACTTAGCACATACGTGCCATTAAAGGACTCTACACTGCATAAACAATTTCAAGCCGTGGCAATCAAAAATAATGGGTCGATCCTCAGGACGGTTCGAAACCAAAATGGATTCATCCACTATATGAGATTTACTATATAAATTATCTATTATAACCGCAAATCAAAAGTAATGACTCACCCCTAATTTTAGTCCATTCCCCTTCCTTCTGAGAAACCGGCGTTATACTTGCAAGTCGAATCGCTTCTGGTGCATAGGCTTTCACTGTTTGGCCTCCTTTCGACATGCTTGGACAATCCTTCTTCATGCGACCATATTGATCACACTTATAGCAATTAATATTTGATATGTTCACTCCATGCTCCTTTGTAATATGACCCTTTATCTTACATCTCCTACATGTGATCATTGGTTTCTTTTCCTGACCTCCTTAGCTCTCATTTCGTTTTCGCTTGTCGTGCTATTGGCTCTTTCTTAGAATCCTCTTTAACCAGTTCTCCATTAAGAGAGTTCAATTAAAACTTCAAATGTGGCTCCATATGGTATTTAGTTAAGTGCTAATTCCTTTAATGATGAATTTAATCCGTTTGCGAACTAAAGTGCTTTCTTATCCGATGTATGGATCAAATGAATCCAAACTTGCCAATTCATTAAATTGGTTAGCGTACTCTCCAACTGATAACTCTTTTTTTGATAAAAGAGTGACCCTTTTATGAGGAGAGCACTTGACCAACTGATAACTCTAATTGTTCCAAATGGATAAATTTCTCCAACAACAATCCTTTCGCTTCTCTTGAGTAAAAATTAACTTCAAATTTCCTTTCAAAACCTACCCATGTTATATTCTCCTCGTCAACTTTTGAAATTGCTATCTCCCACCAATTAGCTACTTTTCTCTGAAAGTGTCAGGAAGCCAGCTACCTCCTTGTAATATCATTTAAACCCAACAAACTGAATATTTTCTCATAATTGCAAAGCCAAGCCCATGCTATTGAATAAGGTTCAGTTCCTACATATGGTTTCTTACCCAGACTAGCAAAGTGTCTACATGGCTTTGGGAAATCTACTTTGGGTGGTTGGATGGGAACCACATATTTGGTAGTAGGTATGAGTTCTATGGGATTGGCATTGATGTTGTCAACAGTAATCTGACCAATTATCTATAGATGTCTTCTAAACCATGCACGCATGTTCACCTCAAGGATACCTATAAGATTAAATCTGGTACTAGTTCCAGCCATTGTTTTTACCCCACCATTGTTGGGATCTATTCCATTTACAACTAAGTTACTCATTTTCCTTATCTGCAAATTAGATTCATTAGCAACTCCACAACAAATAGTTAACTCAACCGGAAATGGGATCGATGTATACATAAGTACTCAATTCTTATATAGAAATATATAAGTTTATGAAAATAAAAATACACTCTCTTAATACATCCTAATCCTTGATTGAAGGACAAGTTTTGCTTTGATACCAAATGTAACAACCTGTCCTTTTCGACTTTCGAATTTAACGCCCGAACCGACAGTCAAATCTCAAAAATCGAAAATGACCAATCGTTAAGTTATGATAAAAAAATAGACTAATAATTCTAAATATATCCTTTTGAACTCACAGCGGAAGGAACGTCATAATATAAAAACCAGCTTATATCCAAACCAATCTTTATATTATAATCAAGGTAATAGATCCAAATAATATACAATTGTCAATTCAAACTACACATGACACGCTATAATATTAGATCAACATATATTATATATACATAGGTAATGTCTCCATCATCCGCACCATCAACACCATATAAGTCTGCTTGACTCCATAGTCCATTAACTTATTGATATCATATAAAAATAATGTGGAGAGGGAGTCAGACTTATGTGTGAGTGAGTGAAACCATCCTACTTCGTTCTGGATTCTCCACCATGTGCACAGTTGTTAAAGTGGTTTTCGGTATTGGTAGAGATTATGACAATATCTGATCCCAGTCTCTTTAACAACCAAACGCTTATTTCACATCGGTTGGTTTTTTTACATTTCCAAAACCGATTCATATTTATATCAAAATACATATTCACTTCAAAATCATATCACTTTCGAAAACATATTCACTTCCGAAATCGTATTCATTTTCGAAATCATTATTCACTTTAAATCATATTCATTTTCAAAATCATAACCACAAAATAGGTTAAACCATCATATCAAAATATTCGCATTTAATTCAATTGAATCTAAATCATAACAGTTCCAACTTTAACAGTTTGAATATTGAAAGTAGTTTATATATTGGAATAGTTATACATTTAAAAATACTTTATATGTTTAAAAATAGGTTATAGATTAAAATAGTATATATATTTTAGAAATAGTTTATATATTAAAATAGGTTATATATATTAAAAGTTGATGTATTAGGAATAGTTTATAATAGTTTTAAGAGTTTAAAATAGTTTAATAGTTTAAATAGTTTAAGGATTTTAAAACAGTTAAAATAGTTTAATATAAAATGGTTTGATTATTGGAAATGATTTATATAGTAAATAGTTTAAAAATCTAAATAATCTGAATTTTAAAATAATAGATTTTTAAACAGTTTATATTAAATAATTAATTTGAAAATAATATCAAATCAAACTGTTTCTTTCATTTCAACAAACCTGGATCATATCCAGATTTCAAATCAACAAACTCAATTTTAATCCTTCAATTCAAATTCTCATTAAAACCATTCAGTTTATATCGATTTCAAATCCATGTTTGAACTACAAATCTAATCCACTTCAAATTCAATAGATTTCAAAGTTTAAATATTCACACGTTTACAATAACTCAATTTTGATAAATTTCAATTATATTTCAAAATTCAACTTTAAAATTTTAATTTTAATTCTTTAAACAATTCATTTAAACAAATTTCAATTCCAACATTTTAAAAGCTTGGATTTGGAAATAATTCAGTTTATATAAATCAAATTTTATTTCATAATATCATTTAACTGGATTCAAAAATTAAGGATTTAAAAATAATTTAATTTCACCAATTCGGTGTCCGTATATAATTTTCTACCCTACGGTCAAGTGATACGGATATATATCATTTCAACCCGCAATAATTTAATTTTACGGGTATATATCATTTCAACTCGCAATCCCGAATAAAATTCAAAATCCATAAAATCGCTCGAGTATATCATTTCAACTCATAACGATTTTTTCCTAATCTATAAGATCGTTCGGGTATGTATCATTTCAACCCGTAGTGATTTTCTAACAATAACTAAGGGAATTTGCAGTGTGATAACAGCATATAAAAATAAACATAATATCCAATCATCCAAATATCAACAATTAAGCATCCATCACAATCATCATTCAATTCAACCAATAAATCACAACAAATAAACTGGTTATCATTATTAGGTATTCAATTAACAATTTAAATTCAATATTAAATTAAATGGCAATTAAATTCAATATAAATTTAAATTAAACTCGAATGATAATTTAAATATATCAAAGAGCAATAAATCAATTTCTAATCACAACATAAATTTAATTTAACCAACATAAGATGGTTTAGTAGTTATGACTGAGTTAAAACACTCACATTTGATTTATCGACGATTTAAAATCCAAAAATAGCCTAAAAAATTAACAGTCTCAGAATGCAGCCAAACTAGTTCCATAATGTTTGGAATTTCGATACGATTACAATGGACAAAACCGCACGTAAATCCGAGCTCGTATGAAGAAGTTACTGATGTTAGAACGCTTGAATTTTAAAAATATAAAAATTAATATAAAAGAAAAAAAACACGTCACCTATTTGCTCAAACTCTTCTGACCCAAAACACGCACGAACCAGGTTGAAGCCCATCAAGACTTCGCCGCCACTACGCTCGACTTCGACATGATCTGAAGCCACCATCGTGCTCCTCTAGCCCAGCCGCTCCACCCTGACCCCACGTGACCGGCTACGCTGCCCCCCATCTCGTCGCGCCGTCGCTGCAAAGATCGCCAGAATCTGGCGAAATCGAGCCTCCATATGATGAATGAACACCATATCAATGACCTTCTCGACTCCCTCTTCCAAACGCCGCTTCCCGATCGTCAAACGGTCGACGATCCACCGTTGGATCGAAATCCCTAGAAATGGACGGCTGAGAAAGATCGTCGATTTCTGGCCAAATGATGATTCGAATCAAAAAACGAATTGTTGCGGTAGATTGCGCTCATCAAGAGCTTTCCAACGATATATAATTTGTTATGATTTGAGGAGTTTGAATTTTTGAAATTAGATTTGAAATTGAATTTGGGAAATAGGGTTTTGAAATGCTGACGTTTGAGAAGGAGTAACAGATTAGAATAGAAGTATGTACATAAATAAGAAAGGCTTCTAGGGTTTCAGAAAGAAATCAATTTATATGGACAAAGACAGATAAAAATGAATAACATATCGAATTGGGTCGAAATGATAACGACCCGAAAAGCCCGTTTCGTTCCCGAAACGAAAATGGGTCATCCAATATATCGAAATATATGTTTTAGATATTTTTAAACTCAATGAAACTAGTTTCAAACCCAAATTCCATTTTATACAGAAGTTAGTTTTTTTTAAAATCAGCTTATTTTAATTGAATTCATTAAATTGATTTCTACGCGTTTCGAGTCCGCACGATCAAATGACAAGTCCGATCGCTACGAAACTTGAAATCCTACAATAATTCACTGTTACGGATCTGATGAAATTGGTTTCGTCGAAATCCGAGACAGTGGCCAAAATGACTAATTTTCACGTTAATTAAATAAATTATTATTAAATTACTTTTTTTGGCAATGCCAACCAGTTTTTAAAGTGAACGGTCCACTTTTCATTATAACAAATAATGAGAACATACAAACACAGGTGATAGACAGATTGCCTATCAACTCTAAACATATCACAAAGCTTTAGCCACAACTAATCAGCCTAGAAAAAACTAGACATACACCACGCAGGGTGTAACACTAAAAAGAAGGCTAACAACCAAATACAACACAGTCAACACACTGCACGCCTCTTAGACAAAACAACTCTGATGGCTGCCTAGGCAGTCCCAAGCTTACAAATTATACTTTGAAAGCAAAAGAAACACAATACTCACACAAGTTGCACAAAAGCAACAAACTAGATGACAAGCAGCAGTAACCAGGGAGAATATATCATAGAGAAACTAACAACTACCTTTACCAACAGCCCAAAGTAACACACCGCCAGATCTCCTACAAGGCCAAAGTGCCAGCTGTGATAGGAAACGAAGCCAAAGCCTCAAGACTAAAAGCAGAGGACCCACACCTAATCCCGAGCCAAATTCAAAGGAGAAAAAAACCTACGAAACCCTGAAATGCCAGAAGCACGTCGAAGTACGATCATTAACCAGCTCCTAAGCTCTAACTGCACGCAGTGAGGAGGCGGAAAGGTCAAGCTTTTGAGGCAGACAGGAGAGACATAGGTAACTCATGATCAAAATTAGGGAAGCAAAAGATAAGAGAAGTCAAATAGGATGAGAATGCACTGAATCTCGACACCGAAGACACGGGTTGGAAGCGCAAGGCAAAACCGGGGGTGGGAATGGGATGGGATTTAGAAAAGATGAGAGGAAGCATGACCAGCATCGATGGAGAAAACTAGGTTAGGGGAGGGGAGATCAAAGAAAATAAAGGGGGAAACAGATGAAAACATGGATTAGAAGAGAGGCAGCGGGGTGAAAACCCTAGTCCCCATTGATGCTGGAGAAACCTTCTTGCTTTTTGATTATTCCTATAAATTCAAATTTAAAAGTTAACCATATTATCTTTCTTGATTACAGGTAAATTTATAGTCCATCAGAAATAAAAATTTCCATGTCAAATTCAATATTTAAATATTGCACTAATTACAACGTTCAATTGCAATTGCAATAAATTCATTAATTATAATTTAAATTCCAATAAATTCATTTATTTTGATTTACATCTTATTATTCAATCATCCAATACCAATATGAATTCATTTGACACTGGTTCACTTTTTATTACATTCTTATTCTACAGTTACCATCTTAACTCATATTAACGTAATATTTAATTACATTTAATTTTATTAATTTCCAAATTAATTTCAACGGATTAAATAATAAGACAATAAATAAGCAATTGTTACTTTTACGCAATTTAATCACTTTTATAAGTTTATTGCTCACAAACAAAGATTATAACTACTTACCACACCACTGATTTCATATTCTATATTAACCAATTCAAATTAATTACATACAATCTCACCATCAAATACAATATTTAATTTATTTCATTATTTACAATTATAACCAAATTAACCTTACAATAATTTCAATTGATTAAAATTGCATTAAAATGGTTATCAATTACCTTAAATCAACCTTATTAAAGCACATTCTAATAGTCTTTCCCATTTGTAAATCATAAATTTTAAATTTTCCCAATAATGAATTTCAAAATCTTATTAAATTTAATATTTTAATTATCGAAAAATATGGGTCGTTACATATCCAAATAATATAAAATTGTCAATTCAAACTACACATGACACACAATAATATTAGATCAACATATATAATATATACATAGGTAATGCCTCCATCATCCGCACCATCAACACCATATAAGCCCGCTTGACTCCATAGTCCATTAACATATCGATATCATATAAAAATAACATGGAGAGGGAGTCGGACTTACGTGAGTGAGTGAAACTAGTCTATTTCATATATATTTTAAATATATATTGTTATAGTACCATTTTAATTTATTTAACTAGTGTAACATACCTTAACCTGCCTACATGCATATAAGAGTAATAATATCAACATCCAATGGTTGACTATTCGATTAAAGCCAATGTTACGCCTAACCACTTAACGTAGTCATCCAAACATCATACATATATCAATGACATGATATAACATGTCCTACGCTCACTATACTTCGACCGATGGACATAATCGTAGGTACAATCCACTGAAGGTCATATAAGCCTACATATGGATGTCTCCATTATCTCATGATCCACTACTGGAAATGTGTGATCCGCGATGCCATGGTAAGTCAATAGGAGTCTCTAACGTAATTACAAGATTGATATGAACATCAACGCCAATATTCGACTACCATATATATTTACACACACACACAGATATATATATATATATATATGTATGTATGTATGTATGTATGTGTGTGTGTGCACGCGCGCACGTGCACGTGTGTATGTATATGTAAATAAAAAAATAAAAAAAAGCAGAAATGGTTACAGAGGGCGATTTATCTGATCCAATGGATTTTGATGAACCTTCGGTGGAAAAAGACAGAAAACCGACCGGAGACGCAACATCTTCAACACACAAAATGTTTAAGGATGTGATTACAGGTAATTTAGAGGGACAAGGTATAAAACTACAATTTTTAAGCCTACCAAAGAAGAAGAAGTTGAATTCATTTTATTGCCGGATGATATTCTATACAGATCCAGAAACAAATGGCAGAATACATTGATTTGCTATGTTTTCGATTACAAACCATCATATTATCAATTCAAAATCGCATTGACAGAGTTTGGCGACCTAAAAACGATTACAAATTAGAAATACATAATTCAGGCCACTTTATGGTAGATTTGTCTACAACTTATGTTATTGTAAGGATATTAGAGGATGGGCCATATCATATGATTCTCGATTCATAGTAACTAAGAAATGGGTCACAGGAATGGATCTGGTTAAAGAAAAATGATAGGAAATGCCTGTTTGGATCAAACTGAAGAACTTAAGATTGGAACATTGGAATGCAGAAGCCTTTAGCGGAATTAGCAGTGTTATTAGACATCCTATTAGAGTAGATAGTGTCATCGCATCGATCAAAAGAATGAATTATGCGCGTATACTTGTTGAAATTAACACTGCTACAAACTATCCTAGATATGTTATAGTGAAGACAAGTAATGGCCAATCATGTTAAGTGCAAGTGAAGTATGATTCCAAACCTTTTATCTGTCATAATTGCAAACAATTTGGCCATTAAATGGATAAATATGCTAAAGGAGATTCAGAGTTCTGCAACACAATTTTCGACCCAAGCACAAAAACCATCTATTATAGCAAATCCTCCAACCCAAACTTCAACTCAGAATGAAAGCACGGTCCATTATAATGCAAAATAGACCACTAAGGATGCAACTTATGACCCAAAAGGAAAAGGAAAGAAAAAGACAGGGAATAATGCATCTACTAATAATCAGTTTGAAGTACTTAGCCCAGTAGTTGATGAAGATGAGGCTGGATCAGGAATACAGCTAAAAAGGAGGAATTCAGTCCTGCATAGAAGGAGTTCATACATGAATCATATTTCATAGATAATATTGCACAACATATTCAAGAGGAAAGCAATGAACATACACATGACAACAAATTTGCAGCCTATGTATCAAACAATTCAGAGTATGAGCAAAAAATTACCGAAGCTATGGGAAATGTAAACACAGAATCAAAGCCCCCCAAAAGAGCAACTAGAGCTAGGAAAACAAGTAAATGACTTTTATTTCCTGAAATGTAAGGGGTATAAATACTGATCTCAAAATGGATGAAGTATTTTCCTTCCTGAAATCCAATAAACTAAGTATTATCGGTTTACTAGAAAATAAATTATCCACCGATAAAATGTCTATTTATTGCTGAAAATGGACAAAAATTCGGAGTATGCACATAATAAGGATTATGGATCAAAGGGCAGAATTTTAATGCTATGGGATAAGTTGGTATGGAAAGTACACATTATTCAAGCAAATACACAACATATGACATGAACAATTACAAATATAGGTGGATACTCTATGTTTTTAATAATTGTGTATGCAAGTAACATGTTTTTAAATAATAGAGAATTGCTTTGACAAGAACTATCTCATCTTGCATGTGCTGTAGATAAAACACGGCTGCTCATGGGGGACTAAGGACAAGGAGGCCCTCAATGCTTTTTTCTCATCTCAAAGGGTTTTCAAAATGCTTATTCACATGTGGCCTTATAGAAGTTAATATACAAGGGTTTTCAATTCACATAGAGAAGAAGAGGCATAGCTACACACATTGATAAGGTGCTTATAAACAGTACTTTTCTACAACACTTCCAAGACTTTATAGCTACTTCCATTACCTCAGCATTAAGTGATCACAACCTATCATTATCAAACTACATACACAAAGTGTTCAACAGAGGGGTAAACCTTTCATGTATAATAGCAGTTGGCATTTAGCCAATGGTTATGATGATCAGGTTGTAACTATTCTATCAAACTTTACTTGGGGCACTGAAATCCGGAAATTTATGATTAAGATTAGAAGAATAAATCAGAACCCCAAAAACTAGAATAAGATAAGACAAAAGGATGCAAATACATTGACAAATATGGAATCAAAATATAATGATAAATTATTGGTTGCAAACAGTAATCCGGAGGATGTCTTGCTATATGATGAGTTGATACATGCAGGTAATTTTTTTTTAAAAGAAAATGCATGCAAAGTATGTTGATGCAGTGCATAAATCAAAGATTAATTGGCTTAACGAATGAGATATAAACTCAAAATTCTTTTATGTCAAAATGTCGATGAGGAAATATAGAAACAACATAAAGTCACCATTGTTGACGTTGAAAATGGATCAACATCCAAGAATGAGTTATAGGGAACTTGTGAGACCTAGATCTAGTTATTGAAAATAAGAGAAAATAGATAGGGAGACACAGAATTTTTATAGTGGTTTGGCAATCTCTGGCTTACGTCCACTTTATAGCTTTATTGATTATGGATCTGAGAGAGTTTGTATGAGATTATAGAGAATTAAAGTTACAAGTACAAGAGGTTGACAAGTTCTAAGACTAAAACAGCCAAGAGTAGCTACCTTGGTGAATATTGTGTCTGTTTGATTGTCTCCCTACTGGACTTTAACAAGTTCAATAACTTTATTGTGGAGTCGCTTTATACCATGCTAAAAAATACGATTGAGTGCACGGTGAACAAGTGACTCCCTCTCTACCTTCATCTCCTCTAGTTGACTTGGCTCGACTATGGCTGTCGTATCGTGTAGACTAAGTGTGACACATGGAAAACGTCATGTACTCCCGCTAACTTCTCAGGAAGCTTCACTTTGTAAGCTAGCTTCCCCACTCTACCAATTGTTGGAAAAAGCCATACAAACCTCGATGCTAGCTTTCCCGAACTACCAAATCTCATGACATGCCTAAGTGGTGAGACCTTCACAAAAACCATGTCGCCCACTATGAACTCCAACCCGCGCGTCTCCTGTCAGCGTAAGACTTCTGAATATCCTATGTAGTCTTTATCTTTCTACGGATCAAGTCTACCTTCTCTGATGTCTCCTTCACATATTTGATCCAAGAATAATCCTATCCATAGTATACCATAAACAAGACAGTGATCCACAAGGCCTCTCGTACAATGCCTCAAACGGTGTCATCCTAATACACGTGATAGCTATATTATAGGTAAACTCCATTAGCGGCAAATGATCCTCCCAAGAGCCTCCAAAATTTAAGATACACATTCGATGTAAGTCCTCCAACACTCGGTTCACCCTTTCTATCCATCCATCCATCTGTGGATGATAAGCAGTACTCAAACTCAACTCAGTGCCCTATGCCTCCTGAAGACCCCTTACAAACCCGTTGGTGAAAAGTGGATCTTGGTTGCTCACGATGCTAGAAGGAACTCCATGTAATCTAACTATCTCTCTCACGTATAGTGTCACCAAAGATGCCGCAGCCCTCATACTCCTAACTGGAACGAAACGAGGGCATTTGGTCAATCGATCGACATGATCCAAATACTCTCATTCCTCCTCCTACTCCTAGGTAGTTCATCGATGAAATCTGTTGAAATACTCTTCCACTTCCACTGCAGAATATCTAACGGCTACAACAATCCTCCTGGATTCTTCTACTCTGCCTTTACCCTCTAGAAAGCCATACATCTGGCCACATACTCTACCACATGCCTCTTCATACTAGGCCAATAAAAGACCTCTTCATGTCATGGTACATTTTGTCTCCATCGAGATGAATAGTCATCCTATAATGATGAGACTCGGCTAGTATCATGTCAATCAAATCCATAATGAGAGGACCGCATAATCTACCATCTCTCCATAACCACCCCTTCGAGTCAATGACATAACGCCTTAAATGACTCGACTGCTCTTCTCTACTAAGGCTCTTGAAAATATCCAATAGCTCATTGTCCTTCTTCTAACTTGATCTAATGCGGTCCATTGTAGGCTGCACATCAAAAGCTGCTTATAATACTGGAGTGATATCTGATGATGGTCGAAAATCAAATGTAGAAATAAACTCCAAGTGCTTCCACTCTAAGATTATAGGACTCAACATCGCTTTCATCCTACTCAAGGGGTCGGCTACAACGTTGTTTTTGCCTGAAGTATAGGAGATATCAAAATCATACGATGCCAAAAACTCCATCCACCTCTTCTGCTTCAAATTCAAATCTTTTTAGGAGAATAAATACTTCAGAGACTCAAGATCTGTATAGCTCAAACCACTATCCTAATAGATAGTGTCTCTATGACTTGAGTGCTAAGACAATGGTTGCCAACTTAATATCATGGGTAGGATAGTTTATCTAATGGACTTTCAACTGTCGACTAGCATATCTCACTGCTCTCCTCTCCTGCATCAACTCTGCGCCCAACCTCGTACCGCAAGTGTTGGTATATACTGTGAATGCCTTAGTCGGGTAACACCAGAATAGGTGCATTAGTCAACGCCTCCTTCAGCTTAACAAAAGCGTCCTCACACTTTGTGTCCCACGAGAAATTTAAATTCTTCTTAGTGAGGTGGGTCAGAGGGGAAGAGATCTTCACAAAGTCCTTAATGAACTTCCTATAGTAACCCGCCAAACCAAGGAATCTCCTCGCTTCCATAACATTCTTTGGTACATGCCAGTCCTATATAATACAGCAACTTTACTAGGATTGATCACCGACCCACTTTTGAGACAACATGTCCCAAAAATCGTACCTCTTCACACAAAAAGTGGCATTTGGAAAACTCCACCTTCAACTTATGCCCACAGAGTGTATTGAGCTCTTCTTCTAGATGCATCTTATGCTCCTCCTCACTCCTCGAATAGACTAAAATATCGTCCATAAATACCACCATGAACTTATTAAGAGACCCTATAAAACCGTAGCTCATTAGATCAATAATGTAAGCGGGTGCATTGGTCAGTCCA
Organism: Allium fistulosum; assembly: GCA_030737815.1. Taxonomy (NCBI): domain Eukaryota; kingdom Viridiplantae; phylum Streptophyta; class Magnoliopsida; order Asparagales; family Amaryllidaceae; genus Allium; species Allium fistulosum. The sequence continues at coordinate 981,112,901 of CM060907.1, read as the reverse complement.
TAAGGCCAATATGGTGTATGATCACTAACATAAGAGTAATACTATGTACGGTCACTAATATAGGGCCGATACATTTCATCAAACTATACATACCCCAAGGTCAAAGCCCGAAGATACAAATTTACTCTATTCGATCGTATATGCTCGTTAGACGTGATCGTGACCAATCACCATGCCGATCCCGTGCTCGATCGTTGTTGATCCCATAAGAATCACTTAACATTCGTATTCGGATGTCAAGATTTATCTTGCATTCCACCTCCCCGAGTAGCCCATAGTCTTCCCTGAAGTTGTGCCAAAGCTCCTCATGAACTCGCACTCGAAACAGGGGAGAACCCCAACTTAAATGGCACTTGATCTGGGTAGGTTAGTGCACCATCGGTTCATCGATGGTCTACCACCGGTCAACCGGTGGTAGCCTGTCCCAAGCAATAAAGCCTAGGGCAGGTGCCACCTGATCGCTATGATCGTCAATTCATGTGTCGTTCCATCCATCGCTTCGCCCGATGAGTCGCCTTGCCTTCCAACTTCCAAGCCTGCCTCTACCCACCGGACCCTCTCCAAAGTTCATTGGTTGATGTTTTGGAAATGGTTTCTTAAGTATTTGAGAACTGACTTCGATAAGAAATCCACCCTTTGCACGTGTAGAGTTTAATGGATGAATCTAACGGCCCGTCCTCCTCTAACATGCTAAAACAACATAGCTGACCTTCCTACCTTGTGTGATGCCTACTTGTATTCCCATACACCATTTGTGTTTGTTTATACATATACATGAACACATAAGCACACGTCGATTATATATGTATATATATATCACGTTTCAGACTTCACTGGAGCGATTACTCGGCTCGGTATCTTCTCACGAAACTTAGCATGGGCGATAGTCACTATGGCTACATGAGATGTGTGCCACGTGTTTATATACAAGTACAAATACACATACATATATATACAGTAATTCACTTATATATATATATGCACAATTACATACAATAATTCTAGCTATAATACAAGAATTGTCTTGATTAATATATGACTTCAAATACACGTATACTGTGATAACCCGGATTTTTTCGGACATCTATTAATTGATAATTAGCTGGATTGAATTAATAAAATACTGATTTATAAGTGAACAAATGAAGAGGTGATAATATAAAGATATCTAAATGGATTTGAGCTATAATAATATTGAATTATGAATATTTGGAAATGATATATCTTATAGTAAATTAACAAAATTGAAATAGACATGTACAAACTTTATAATATTGAGAATTTTTAGTGTATACTTATACATATATATACAAGTGTGTATATATATATTTATATTATGATTAGGAATCTATTGTTTTGAGTTCAACATGATGATTTCCAAAAGCTATTTAAATAAACTCTACATTTTAATGCTAATATATATATATGGTTACTTAGTATATAATTAAATCTTATATAACATTTTCTTTAAGTAATATAAACATAAGAGAAAAGTATTTATGGAAATATAAGATGAAAACACATAAAGATATCATTTACATGTAAAATACAAGTGGAAGCTAAGGATAACATACATTGACATTTGTTATCTTAGTGTTAGCATAATAATACAAGTGGCAACCTTATTTCTTTAAGTTTTTGATGAAAATAAAAATCAAAATGTTAAACCAGGCTAATGTATAATCTTCTTTCATCCTTCTCAAGAAAATGAAAAAGAAAAACCAGAGAAATTAAACCTGGAAATTTAAAACCAGGAAATCAAACCCTGTAACAAAAATAATCAAACCAGAAAAGATTTAAAGAAATCAACTATCTCAAATCTCAGCAAGAAATCGTCTCAGTTTAAAGCAAGTTTCCAACTCTCAAGGCAAGATCATTTCAACAAGTTTCCAGTTTTCAAAAGATTATCAAGCATACCCAGTTTCAAAACTTCTCTGCTCATCAATTAACTTTGAGTAAATTTTGATATTAAACAGTATAAAATCTAAGACTTGAACTTGATGCATGAATGAAGTCTAGAAGTTAAATGGTTTGAAATGATTTGTATGTATGTTTATATGTAAATGGATGTGTATATAGGTATGTGATATAGCTGATGATCAGCTCTGTTTATTTTACAGTGCACTTCATCAAATAAACAATTCCTATCTTCATTTGCATTTCATTATAGACTAGGATCTGAGAATAGAAAACATTTGAAAGTTTATAAAGTTAATTTTAAAGGTAGTTTAATTTAATATATGATGTATTTATAAAAGAAAAAGAGAAAATATAGCAACCTAGAAACAATACGGCAACTAAATCTATTACCATCAAACAACAATTAAGATCATCAAAACAAGACTCTGAAACCAACCCAGGCTGATGGTGTTCATTATCCTGGAAATGAATTCTCTGGTCAATTATTATACAAGTGAGTAACTCTTCTATTTCAAGGCTAAAATCCTCATCTACTTGAGGGTTGTTTAAATCTGTGGTATGGTATAATTATACTGGTATGTTTAGGGATTCTTGATATATGAATATATTAAATTATGAAGGTCAGTTATGATCATCTTCAACTCTGCATACAGATACAAATTTAGTTTAACTTCAAAATACCAAATCACCTTAACAATTTATTGTAGGCCTTGGATTTCAAACCAACCTGTTGTTTATACATAAATAATGATGTATAAATAGATGCAAGAATTTAAAGACTGAATTTATGCTAGAAAATGTAAAATACAGTAGGAATGTTAAAAATCTGTTAAATCAAATGTTTTAATTTGTTGTTTCAGGATTAAAACTTGAATCAACATAGAAAGTTAGGATTTTTAAAATCGAAATCACAATTTTTAATGATGTATTGAATGGACATTTTGGTGATGTCTAGAAATTGGTATTTGAGGGTTTTCTGGTGGTCAAGATGGTTGGGAGGGTCGGGGTTCCGTCTGGTGGTAGTAGGATGATCGGAGATGATGGGGAAAATGGTAGAAGTGGTGGTAGTTCGTCGTGGCGGCGGCGATAGGGAGAACTAAGTTTTTAACCTAGTTTGGTTCAGGGTCGAATTGGTGGTCACTGTTGCATCAATGGTTGATCGAGTGGGTCGAGATTTAGGGGATTGGTTGCGTAGGTGTTTGGCAAGGGGTGGACGAGGTTGTTCATCCTCCGGTGGTCAGAATTGATGAGGCGATGTTTTTTTCTGGCAAGTGGGTTGGGTTCTAGTTCCAACTGGATAACTCGATTTGGAATTATGGAGTGTGATGGTGTTTTGATGATCGAGATAGGTTGTTAGAGCGACCATGGATGTGTGGGGAGTTCTGGCGATGGTCGGAAGATCACCGTGGGTGGTGTAGGTTGCACGATGGCATGGTCGTGTCTGTTGATGTTGGGATGGCAGTTGCCTCGGGGAGGAACTCGTGAGGATTTAGTTTTGGCTCGAGTGTCTCTGGGGTCATTTGCAAAACTTTTATGAACTGTTAAGGTTTTCACAGTTTAATATTTTAAACCAAACAGTTTTAAAAATTTAAGTTAACAGAAAAAAAAATGAAGAGATGTACTTGGTTTTGGTTCAAGTACATATGGGTTAAACTAAAGCGAATGTTTAACCAGCTTTTAAATTTAAATAAAAGTAAGCCTTTAAATTTTAAATAATCGAGTTTAACAAATTCCCTTGAAAATTCTTTTCCCTGTAATGAATAGTTGTACAAATAAATTTGTATGATTTGTTAACTTAAATGTTTTAAGTTAAATCCTTAAGTTATTTTCAAACTTAATTTGAAATGAAAAAAAGAAATTATAAAGGAAATTACTTAATGGGATGTAATTAAAGGTTAATTACTTAGGAGAAGTGATTAAGGAATAATTACTTGGAGTAATGTAATTAAAGATAATTAATCAAGGAAGGTTTATTAAGATGGATGACCATTGCATGATTAATTAATTGGTTTATAATTAATTAGTAAATATGATTTAAAGGTGGGTAAAGAAAATTGATTTCAATTATGGTTAATTAAATTAATTTGAGATAGTATGGATTGATTTGTTTCACTCAGAAATGATTGAATGATATTAAATACATTGAAATTACTGGATATTTCAGATATGAAATAATAGTGATATGATTTGGTAAGAACGGTTATAATGTGGTCATCCTTCTATAAAGAATTGTTGTATTTAAAGTTGAATTGTTTTCACTTGAATAACTTGAGTTAAGGTGTTATTGTATTCGAAGAGACAGCGATCGGGTATCAGTAATACCCGAACCCACTTCGAATTATAATCTACATGATTCTATTTGGACTACTGTGAGAAATCAATAGACAGAAAGGGTAAGTAGGACTACTTGGAATTTGATTTAAGTAATTAAGTATAATGAACTCGTAGGAAGTACGAGTTACCCGGGTTCCTTTAAGATTTGAATTTAGTATTATATGGGTTTACTCACGCTGGTTTCCAGCCTGACCCGGGTGTTACTTTGATGTAATGCTCGGGTCAGACCGAGTATTACAGATTTTCAGGTAAGGACGTTCTGGAGCTCATGAGGCAAGCTGGATGGCAGGAACGTATGGAGTGATATCTGTTGTATATATTATTGTTGATTATCTGAGACATGTTTTCAAATTGTCCCGTGTTGTGTAATAGCGTAACTCTGATATAAAATGTAAAAGTGTATTGATGCAGTTCTTTTTGTAAAACTGTTATTTATGTGATATTATATTTTGATCCGCTGCGAATGTGAGAATAGGTGATTCTGTGTTTCTGTTTTCTTCTTCTTCTTCTATCTCTTTCTTTTTCTTTTCCTAACTATCTGGGATTTTCAGAGTTGAAACCCCGGGTCGTCACATTTGGTATCAGAGCAGAAGGTTAAGCGAGAACCTTGGCTCTGTTAGGAGTACTCATTAAGGATAGGGTCAATAGTACCCTAAGATGAGTTGAGTGTATATATATATATGAGAGCGTACTTGCTATTTTCTTATATAAAGGTTTTTAAATGGTTTTAAAAATAAATGATTTTTATATAAGTTTAACTTTTGATATATATAGAAATAATTTTCTAATTATTAAATATATTTAAGAAATTGGTTGTTAAATTAATTGGAATAAAATAAAATAATGAGAATTAAGGGGTAATAGTAATACAACCAAATTGAAATTGAATGAAGATAAGTTGAAATGGATCCAAACTAAAATTAAAATCTTGAATTTGTAGAAGTGTTTTCAGAATAAAAATAATAATGAATTGATTTCCAGATATGATAATCTTAGTTATTATCATAAATGGTTATTGTGTTTAATAATGAAATGTTGTAAATGATTAAGAGTAAAACATTTAGGCAAGTATGACTTGTAAATTGAAGTGGGTTTTAAATTGTGAAGTTTTAAATCTAAGTCCAGAAAACTTGAAATAGTTTTAACGAAATTTGTTTTGAATTAAAACCAAAGGTGGTTTAAAAATTTAAGGTATAACTTGGTGTGTAAAGAAAATGTATATATGAGGATATACATAATATTAAGGACGATTTGAAATAACTCTTAGTGTTGAGTTTTAAATTGGAATGTGATATGAAAACCCAAAGTGATAAGTTTTTGAATTTATGGGGGAAAGTTTATTAATATAAAGTTTAAATTTGAAATGGGAATTCAAATTGGATAAAGTTGACTGGATTAAATTGAATTTAACTTAGGGAAAGTTAAAAGAGTTTAGAATGAACAACTTGAATTTGAAATTTCAAGATGAAATTGGAATTTAACTTGGAAAGTTAAATGGTTGATTTTAAATGGGAGTTATGAGTGATCTCAAAATGGGTTTGAGATCTGGAAATTGAAAATGGATAATAAATTAGAATCTGAAATTTAATTATTTTTGAATCCTTATTTGAACTTTATAATAAGTTAAGTAAAGATAATTTTAAAATGGAATTTTGGAATTTGGATTCAAAATTAAATGGTTTAAAGATTTAAGTTGTCAAATTAAAAATAAAGGTTGATTTGATTTAAAAGTAAGGGTTAATTTGACTTAAGAGATTAAATCAACATTTAAAAATTTAACTCGAATTTATATAATTCAAGATAGTTTAAAATTGAGATTTAAATTGAATTAGTTCAAACTGAAATTGATTTGAATAAATGGGAATTGTGATTTAAGATGGATAAGTTAAAATTCAAATGGAAAATTTGAATTGGATTAATTTGAAATAAAATTTAAGATTGAATGAGTTCAAATTCAAATGGGAATTGGGATTAATTCATATAGAAATTGAAACTGTTTGAAATTGAAATGGATTCAATTTGAAATTAGTTTGAATAATTTGAAATTGTAATTAAAATGAATATGTTTAAAATCAAATGGAATTTGATTTGAATTTGGAAAGGAATTAAGATTAATTCAACTCGAATTGGAATTGAATCAAATTCAATGGAAATTGAAGTATTGAGTTAATTTAAATGGAAGTGAAAATTTAAATTGAATTGATGGGAAATTAAACAGTTTGGCTCTGGATTATTTTCAAAATATATTTTGAAACTATTTTGAACTTTATTTTGAAACTGACTTATAAACTAATTACTATTTTTCAGTTACTTATATCTAATCACTACTTTAAAAACTATTTTGCAATTATTAAACTATTTTATACCTACTTAACTATTTTATAGCTATTTTACAAACTAATAACTATTTTTCAACTACTTATCTATTTTAAACTTTTTCAAGCTATTTTTAAATTTAAATAGGTCAGAATTCAAACTATTTGTAATTGAAGTAATAACTCAATTGGAAATGGAAGTAATTGAGAATAAGTGAATGGAATTAAAGGAAATGTAAATAGAAAAGAGAATTGATTTTGCTAATAACCAATAAAGATAAATACGTAGGATGTACGTATATTATTCTGTTCGCATAGTGATTTGATCCAAATTCGAACACAAAATTTCGAGATAGTATTATCGATCCGAGTTGGGATTTTTCGCTCGATTTTCGACGGCGAACTTGGATATGGATTGTTGATTGGTTCTGGATATTCTCTATCATAGTTGTGACTATGCAAGGAGAATGACGGTTTCTGATCAAGAAACCAGATCTGAGTCCGCACTAGGAAGTCGGGTGGACGATACTAGTTCGGAAGAGAAATTATGTGATCGAGTGAGCGATCAGATTGATATTGCGTACGGATGATATGTGTACATCGTACGAATTTAAATGAATTGACATTGAAAATTTGTAGATAAGAAATTTGAAATAGTTTTTGAAATGAAAGGTAATACGGTTAATAACTTTATAAAAGATTATCAAATTGAAATATTTGATTTGGAATAAAAAAAAGTTATATATCCTTGTTATATAAGATAAATCTTCCCTTGTTGAATCTATTGCTAAAAGAAAAGGGTTTTGAAAATATTTAAAGTATAAAAGAGGTTTTATACAAGTTTGAAATGATCCAAAGATTTTCAAAGTTATATATATCTATATATATATATAAAGGATCTTATGAGAATGATTTTGGAAAAGGTTTTGGAACCTATGGATTTTGGAAAGGCTTTTGATTTTTTTGAAAATCAATTTTGGAAATTTGGAAAGCCTAGTTTGAGAATTATCGATTTTGGATATCGATTTGTGTAACGGAGGTTTTAATATAAATCATAAAGGGTATGATTTGAAGATACTATAAGTGTATAGTATAAAATATTTTGAAAATAGCTCTGGGGAAAAAGGCACTCCCTTGAAATGAACTTCTCAGGAGTGCCACAGGGTGGTACTGCCTTGAGCCCCAAGGGGGGTTTCTAAAGTTAATCCTGTGAGGAGTCCGGAATAAACTAGTTCCTGAGGATTATTTGTGTAGCGAAAGTCGAGGGGCTGGTGCCCACAGAGGCATTTGGGTTATGCTGTGACGACAGTATAACTCGATGTCACTACGATCTACTGCAGACCATAGCGAAAGTCGTGTGTGCCGCTGAGAGCCATCAGTCTACGTTTGATTTTACATCGGTAGACTGCGACACTATGGTAACATAGCGAAAGTCTTATGTGCCGCTGAGAGCCAACAGTCTGCGTTTGATTCTATATCGGTAGACTGAGACCTATGTAGAGTGGAGAAGTTTCATTTAGACAGCGAAATCGTGTGTGCCGCTGAGAGCCAACAGTTACATGGACTTTTGCTGCGACGGCAACGTAACCCTAGAATGTAACTGCGATCTGTTGTGGGTTCCATGTTGTTATCAGTTACATGGACTTTTGCTGCGATGGCAACGTAACCCGTGATGTAACTGTGACCATGGATGGGGGTGATGATTTCCAGAGCATTCTCACCAAAGATATTTCCTCTATTTTCAAAAACGTTTTCGATATTTTCAATAAAATTATTTTTCAAATATTTTCACTGGGTGTTGAAAACGGGTTTACCGAGTACTTATAGATTTTCAGTCGTACGCCTGATCAACGTATGACCGAATTTCTATGAGAACAAGGATGGATCTGTTGAAACACCGAGTTATAAAAAGTATTTTTATAAAAAACTAATTTAGTAATATTATATATAGATGTTAAAAGTATTATAAAAATGTTCAAAGAGTAATTTAACTAATATTAAGTATTTTAATAAAATTCTGGCTTCGTTCTTTTTCGAGGACGAAAAGATTTAAAGGGGGAGGAATGTGATAACCCGGATTTTTTCGGACATCTATTAATTGATAATTAGCTGGATTGAATTAATAAAATACTGATTTATAAGTGAACAAATGAAGAGGTGATAATATAAAGATATCTAAATGGATTTGAGCTATAATAATATTGAATTATGAATATTTGGAAATGATATATCTTATAGTAAATTAACAAATTTGAAATAGACATGTACAAACTTTATAATATTGAGAATTTTTAGTATATACTTATACATATATATACAAGTGTGTATATATATATTTATATTATGATTAGGAAGCTATTGTTTTGAGTTCAACATGATGATTTCCAAAAGCTATTTAAATAAACTCTACATTTTAATGCTAATATATATATATATATGGTTACTTAGTATATAATTAAATCTTATATAACATTTTCTTTAAGTAATATAAACATAAGAGAAAAGTATTTATGGAAATATAAGATGAAAACACATAAAGATATCATTTACATGTAAAATACAAGTGGAAGCTAAGGATAACATACATTGACATTTGTTATCTTAGTGTTAGCATAATAATACAAGTGGCAACCTTATTTCTTTAAGTTTTTGATGAAAATAAAAATCAAAATGTTAAACCAGGCTAATGTATAATCTTCTTTCATCCTTCTCAAGAAAATGAAAAAGAAAAACCAGAGAAATTAAACCTGGAAATTTAAAACCAGGAAATCAAATCCTGTAACAAAAATAATCAAACCAGAAAAGATTTAAAGAAATCAACTATCTCAAATCTCAGCAAGAAATCGTCTCAGTTTAAAGCAAGTTTCCAACTCTCAAGGCAAGATCATTTCAACAAGTTTCCAGTTTTCAAAAGATTATCAAGCATACCCAGTTTCAAAACTTCTCTGCTCATCAATTAACTGTGAGTAAATTTTGATATTAAACAGTATAAAATCTAAGACTTGAACTTGATGCATGAATGAAGTCTAGAAGTTAAATGGTTTGAAATGATTTGTATGTATGTTTATATGTAAATGGATGTGTATATAGGTATGTGATATAGCTGATGATCAGCTCTGTTTATTTTACAGTGCACTTCATCAAATAAACAATTCCTATCTTCATTTGCATTTCATTATAGACTAGGATCTGAGAATAGAAAACATTTGAAAGTTTATAAAGTTAATTTTAAAGGTAGTTTAATTTAATATATGATGTATTTATAAAAGAAAAAGAGAAAATATAGCAACCTAGAAACAATACGGCAACTAAATCTATTACCATCAAACAACAATTAAGATCATCAAAACAAGACTCTGAAACCAACCCAGGCTGATGGTGTTCATTATCCTGGAAATGAATTCTCTGGTCAATTATTATACAAGTGAGTAACTCTTCTATTTCAAGGCTAAAATCCTCATCTACTTGAGGGTTGTTTAAATCTGTGGTATGGTATAATTATACTGGTATGTTTAGGGATTCTTGATATATGAATATATTAAATTATGAAGGTCAGTTATGATCATCTTCAACTCTGCATACAGATACAAATTTAGTTTAACTTCAAAATACCAAATCACCTTAACAATTTATTGTAGGCCTTGGATTTCAAACCAACCTGTTGTTTATACATAAATAATGATGTATAAATAGATGCAAGAATTTAAAGACTGAATTTATGCTAGAAAATGTAAAATACAGTAGGAATGTTAAAAATCTGTTAAATCAAATGTTTTAATTTGTTGTTTCAGGATTAAAACTTGAATCAACATAGAAAGTTAGGATTTTTAAAATCGAAATCACAATTTTTAATGATGTATTGAATGGACATTTTGGTGATGTCTAGAAATTGGTTTTTGAGGGTTTTCTGGTGGTCAAGATGGTTGGGAGGGTCGGGGTTCCGTCTGGTGGTAGTAGGATGATCGGAGATGATGGGGAAAATGGTAGAAGTGGTGGTAGTTCGTCGTGGCGGCGGCGATAGGGAGAACTAAGTTTTTAACCTAGTTTGGTTCAGGGTCGAATTGGTGGTCACTGTTGCATCAATGGTTGATCGAGTGGGTCGAGATTTAGGGGATTGGTTGCGTAGGTGTTTGGCAAGGGGTGGACGAGGTTGTTCATCCTCCGGTGGTCAGAATTGATGAGGCGATGTTTTTTTCTGGCAAGTGGGTTGGGTTCTAGTTCCAACTGGATAACTCGATTTGGAATTATGGAGTGTGATGGTGTTTTGATGATCGAGATAGGTTGTTAGAGCGACCATGGATGTGTGGGGAGTTCTGGCGATGGTCGGAAGATCACCGTGGGTGGTGTAGGTTGCACGATGGCATGGTCGTGTCTGTTGATGTTGGGATGGCAGTTGCCTCGGGGAGGAACTCGTGAGGATTTAGTTTTGGCTCGAGTGTCTCTGGGGTCATTTGCAAAACTTTTATGAACTGTTAAGGTTTTCACAGTTTAATATTTTAAACCAAACAGTTTTAAAAATTTAAGTTAACAGAAAAAAAAATGAAGAGATGTACTTGGTTTTGGTTCAAGTACATATGGGTTAAACTAAAGCGAATGTTTAACCAGCTTTTAAATTTAAATAAAAGTAAGCCTTTAAATTTTAAATAATCGAGTTTAACAAATTCCCTTGAAAATTCTTTTCCCTGTAATGAATAGTTGTACAAATAAATTTGTATGATTTGTTAACTTAAATGTTTTAAGTTAAATCCTTAAGTTATTTTCAAACTTAATTTGAAATGAAAAAAAGAAATTATAAAGGAAATTACTTAATGGGATGTAATTAAAGGTTAATTACTTAGGAGAAGTGATTAAGGAATAATTACTTGGAGTAATGTAATTAAAGATAATTAATCAAGGAAGGTTTATTAAGATGGATGACCATTGCATGATTAATTAATTGGTTTATAATTAATTAGTAAATATGATTTAAAGGTGGGTAAAGAAAATTGATTTCAATTATGGTTAATTAAATTAATTTGAGATAGTATGGATTGATTTGTTTCACTCAGAAATGATTGAATGATATTAAATACATTGAAATTACTGGATATTTCAGATATGAAATAATAGTGATATGATTTGGTAAGAACGGTTATAATGTGGTCATCCTTCTATAAAGAATTGTTGTATTTAAAGTTGAATTGTTTTCACTTGAATAACTTGAGTTAAGGTGTTATTGTATTCGAAGAGACAGCGATCGGGTATCAGTAATACCCGAACCCACTTCGAATTATAATCTACATGATTCTATTTGGACTACTGTGAGAAATCAATAGACAGAAAGGGTAAGTAGGACTACTTGGAATTTGATTTAAGTAATTAAGTATAATGAACTCGTAGGAAGTACGAGTTACCCGGGTTCCTTTAAGATTTGAATTTAGTATTATATGGGTTTACTCACGCTGGTTTCCAGCCTGACCCGGGTGTTACTTTGATGTAATGCTCGGGTCAGACCGAGTATTACAGATTTTCAGGTAAGGACGTTCTGGAGCTCAGGAGGCAAGCTGGATGGCAGGAACGTATGGAGTGATATCTGTTGTATATATTATTGTTGATTATCTGAGACATGTTTTCAAATTGTCCTGTGTTGTGTAATAGCGTAACTCTGATATAAAATGTAAAAGTGTATTGATGCAGTTCTTTTTGTAAAACTGTTATTTATGTGATATTATATTTTGATCCGCTGCGAATGTGAGAATAGGTGATTCTGTGTTTCTGTTTTCTTCTTCTTCTTCTATCTCTTTCTTTTTCTTTTCCTAACTATCTGGGATTTTCAGAGTTGAAACCCCGGGTCGTCACATTTGGTATCAGAGCAGAAGGTTAAGCGAGAACCTTGGCTCTGTTAGGAGTACTCATTAAGGATAGGGTCAATAGTACCCTAAGATGAGTTGAGTGTATATATATATATATATATGAGAGCGTACTTGCTATTTTCTTATATAAAGGTTTTTAAATGGTTTTAAAAATAAATGATTTTTATATAAGTTTAACTTTTGATATATATAGAAATAATTTTCTAATTATTAAATATATTTAAGAAATTGGTTGTTAAATTAATTGGAATAAAATAAAATAATGAGAATTAAGGGGTAATAGTAATACAACCAAATTGAAATTGAATGAAGATAAGTTGAAATGGATCCAAACTAAAATTAAAATCTTGAATTTGTATAAGTGTTTTCAGAATAAAAATAATAATGAATTGATTTCCAGATATGATAATCTTAGTTATTATCATAAATGGTTATTGTGTTTAATAATGAAATGTTGTAAATGATTAAGAGTAAAACATTTAGGCAAGTATGACTTGTAAATTGAAGTGGGTTTTAAATTGTGAAGTTTTAAATCTAAGTCCAGAAAACTTGAAATAGTTTTAACGAAATTTGTTTTTAATTAAAACCAAAGGTGGTTTAAAAATTTAAGGTATAACTTGGTGTGTAAAGAAAATGTATATATGAGGATATACATAATATTAAGGACGATTTGAAATAACTCTTAGTGTTGAGTTTTAAATTGGAATGTGATATGAAAACCCAAAGTGATAAGTTTTTGAATTTAAGGGGGAAAGTTTATTAATATAAAGTTTAAATTTGAAATGGGAATTCAAATTGGATAAAGTTGACTGGATTAAATTGAATTTAACTTAGGGAAAGTTAAAAGAGTTTAGAATGAACAACTTGAATTTGAAATTTCAAGATGAAATTGGAATTTAACTTGGAAAGTTAAATGGTTGATTTTAAATGGGAGTTATGAGTGATCTCAAAATGGGTTTGAGATCTGGAAATTGAAAATGGATAATAAATTAGAATCTGAAATTTAATTATTTTTGAATCCTTATTTGAACTTTATAATAAGTTAAGTAAAGATAATTTTAAAATGGAATTTTGGAATTTGGATTCAGAATTAAATGGTTTAAAGATTTAAGTTGTCAAATTAAAAATAAAGGTTGATTTGATTTAAAAGTAAGGGTTAATTTGACTTAAGAGATTAAATCAACATTTAAAAATTTAACTCGAATTTATATAATTCAAGATAGTTTAAAATTGAGATTTAAATTGAATTAGTTCAAACTGAAATTGATTTGAATAAATGGGAATTGTGATTTAAGATGGATAAGTTAAAATTCAAATGGAAAATTTGAATTGGATTAATTTGAAATAAAATTTAAGATTGAATGAGTTCAAATTCAAATGGGAATTGGGATTAATTCATATAGAAATTGAAACTGTTTGAAATTGAAATGGATTCAATTTGAAATTAGTTTGAATAATTTGAAATTGTAATTAAAATGAATATGTTTAAAATCAAATGGAATTTGATTTGAATTTGGAAAGGAATTAAGATTAATTCAACTCGAATTGGAATTGAATCAAATTCAATGGAAATTGAAGTATTGAGTTAATTTAAATGGAAGTGAAAATTTAAATTGAATTGATGGGAAATTAAACAGTTTGGCTCTGGATTATTTTCAAAATATATTTTGAAACTATTTTGAACTTTATTTTGAAACTGTCTTATAAACTAATTACTATTTTTCAGTTACTTATATCTAATCACTATTTTAAAAACTATTTTGCAATTATTAAACTATTTTATACCTACTTAACTATTTTATAGCTATTTTACAAACTAATAACTATTTTTCAACTACTTATCTATTTTAAACTTTTTCAAGCTATTTTTAAATTTAAATAGGTCAGAATTCAAACTATTTGTAATTGAAGTAATAACTCAATTGGAAATGGAAGTAATTGAGAATAAGTGAATGGAATTAAAGGAAATGTAAATAGAAAAGAGAATTGATTTTGCTAATAACCAATAAAGATAAATACGTAGGATGTACGTATATTATTCTGTTCGCATAGTGATTTGATCCAAATTCGAACACAAAATTTCGAGATAGTATTATCGATCCGAGTTGGGATTTTTCGCTCGATTTTCGACGGCGAACTTGGATATGGATTGTTGATTGGTTCTGGATATTCTCTATCATAGTTGTTACTATGCAAGGAGAATGACGGTTTCTGATCAAGAAACCAGATCTGAGTCCGCACTAGGAAGTCGGGTGGACGATACTAGTTCGGAAGAGAAATTATGTGATCGAGTGAGCGATCAGATTGATATTGCGTACGGATGATATGTGTACATCGTACGAATTTAAATGAATTGACATTGAAAATTTGTGGATAAGAAATTTGAAATAGTTTTTGAAATGAAAGGTAATACGGTTAATAACTTTATAAAAGATTATCAAATTGAAATATTTGATTTGGAATAAAAAAAAGTTATATATCCTTGTTATATAAGATAAATCTTCCCTTGTTGAATCTATTGCTAAAAGAAAAGGGTTTTGAAAATATTTAAAGTATAAAAGAGGTTTTATACAAGTTTGAAATGATCCAAAGATTTTCAAAGTTATATATATCTATATATATATATAAAGGATCTTATGAGAATGATTTTGGAAAAGGTTTTGGAACCTATGGATTTTGGAAAGGCTTTTGATTTTTTTGAAAATCAATTTTGGAAATTTGGAAAGCCTAGTTTGAGAATTATCGATTTTGGATATCGATTTGTGTAAAGGAGATTTTAATATAAATCATAAAGGGTATGATTTGAAGATACTATAAGTGTATAGTATAAAATATTTTGAAAATAGCTCTGGGGAAAAAGGCACTCCCTTGAAATGAACTTCTCAGGAGTTCCACAGGGTGGTACTGCCTTGAGCCCAAAGGGGGGTTTCTAAAGTTAATCCTGTGAGGAGTCCGGAATAAACTAGTTCCTGAGGATTATTTGTGTAGCGAAAGTCGAGGGGCTGGTGCCCACAGAGGCATTTGGGTTATGCTGTGACGACAGTATAACTCGATGTCACTGCGATCTACTGCAGACCATAGCGAAAGTCGTGTGTGCCGCTGAGAGCCATCAGTCTACGTTTGATTTTACATCGGTAGACTGCGACACTATGGTAACATAGCGAAAGTCTTGTGTGCCGCTGAGAGCCAACAGTCTGCGTTTGATTCTATATCGGTAGACTGAGACCTATGTAGAGTGGAGAAGTTTCATTTAGACAGCGAAATCGTGTGTGCCGCTGAGAGCCAACAGTTACATGGACTTTTGCTGCGACGGCAACGTAACCCTAGAATGTAACTGCGATCTGTTGTGGGTTCCATGCTGTTATCAGTTACATGGACTTTTGCTGCGATGGCAACGTAACCCGTGATGTAACTGTGACCATGGATGGGGGTGATGATTTCCAGAGCATTCTCACCAAAGATATTTCCTCTATTTTCAAAAACGTTTTCGATATTTTCAATAAAATTATTTTTCAAATATTTTCACTGGGTGTTGAAAACGGGTTTACCGAGTACTTATAGATTTTCAGTCGTACGCCTGATCAACGTATGACCGAATTTCTATGAGAACAAGGATGGATCTGTTGAAACACCGAGTTATAAAAAGTATTTTTATAAAAAACTAATTTAGTAATATTATATATAGATGTTAAAAGTATTATAAAAATGTTCAAAGAGTAATGTAACTAATATTAAGTATTTTAATAAAATTCTGGCTTCGTTCTTTTTCGGGGATGAAAAGATTTAAAGGGGGAGGAATGTGATAACCCGGATTTTTTCGGACATCTATTAATTGATAATTAGCTGGATTGAATTAATAAAATACTGATTTATAAGTGAACAAATGAAGAGGTGATAATATAAAGATATCTAAATGGATTTGAGCTATAATAATATTGAATTATGAATATTTGGAAATGATATATCTTATAGTAAATTAACAAATTTGAAATAGACATGTACAAACTTTATAATATTGAGAATTTTTAGTGTATACTTATACATATATATACAAGTGTGTATATATATATTTATATTATGATTAGGAAGCTATTGTTTTGAGTTCAACATGATGATTTCCAAAAGCTATTTAAATAAACTCTACATTTTAATGCTAATATATATATATATGGTTACTTAGTATATAATTAAATCTTATATAACATTTTCTTTAAGTAATATAAACATAAGAGAAAAGTATTTATGGAAATATAAGATGAAAACACATAAAGATATCATTTACATGTAAAATACAAGTGGAAGCTAAGGATAACATACATTGACATTTGTTATCTTAGTGTTAGCATAATAATACAAGTGGCAACCTTATTTCTTTAAGTTTTTGATGAAAATAAAAATCAAAATGTTAAACCAGGCTAATGTATAATCTTCTTTCATCCTTCTCAAGAAAATGAAAAAGAAAAACCAGAGAAATTAAACCTGGAAATTTAAAACCAGGAAATCAAATCCTGTAACAAAAATAATCAAACCAGAAAAGATTTAAAGAAATCAACTATCTCAAATCTCAGCAAGAAATCGTCTCAGTTTAAAGCAAGTTTCCAACTCTCAAGGCAAGATCATTTCAACAAGTTTCCAGTTTTCAAAAGATTATCAAGCATACCCAGTTTCAAAACTTCTCTGCTCATCAATTAACTGTGAGTAAATTTTGATATTAAACAGTATAAAATCTAAGACTTGAACTTGATGCATGAATGAAGTCTAGAAGTTAAATGGTTTGAAATGATTTGTATGTATGTTTATATGTAAATGGATGTGTATATAGGTATGTGATATAGCTGATGATCAGCTCTGTTTATTTTACAGTGCACTTCATCAAATAAACAATTCCTATCTTCATTTGCATTTCATTATAGACTAGGATCTGAGAATAGAAAACATTTGAAAGTTTATAAAGTTAATTTTAAAGGTAGTTTAATTTAATATATGATGTATTTATAAAAGAAAAAGAGAAAATATAGCAACCTAGAAACAATACGGCAACTAAATCTATTACCATCAAACAACAATTAAGATCATCAAAACAAGACTCTGAAACCAACCCAGGCTGATGGTGTTCATTATCCTGGAAATGAATTCTCTGGTCAATTATTATACAAGTGAGTAACTCTTCTATTTCAAGGCTAAAATCCTCATCTACTTGAGGGTTGTTTAAATCTGTGGTATGGTATAATTATACTGGTATGTTTAGGGATTCTTGATATATGAATATATTAAATTATGAAGGTCAGTTATGATCATCTTCAACTCTGCATACAGATACAAATTTAGTTTAACTTCAAAATACCAAATCACCTTAACAATTTATTGTAGGCCTTGGATTTCAAACCAACCTGTTGTTTATACATAAATAATGATGTATAAATAGATGCAAGAATTTAAAGACTGAATTTATGCTAGAAAATGTAAAATACAGTAGGAATGTTAAAAATCTGTTAAATCAAATGTTTTAATTTGTTGTTTCAGGATTAAAACTTGAATCAACATAGAAAGTTAGGATTTTTAAAATCGAAATCACAATTTTTAATGATGTATTGAATGGACATTTTGGTGATGTCTAGAAATTGGTATTTGAGGGTTTTCTGGTGGTCAAGATGGTTGGGAGGGTCGGGGTTCCGTCTGGTGGTAGTAGGATGATCGGAGATGATGGGGAAAATGGTAGAAGTGGTGGTAGTTCGTCGTGGCGGCGGCGATAGGGAGAACTAAGTTTTTAACCTAGTTTGGTTCAGGGTCGAATTGGTGGTCACTGTTGCATCAATGGTTGATCGAGTGGGTCGAGATTTAGGGGATTGGTTGCGTAGGTGTTTGGCAAGGGGTGAACGAGGTTGTTCATCCTCCGGTGGTCAGAATTGATGAGGCGATGTTTTTTTCTGGCAAGTGGGTTGGGTTCTAGTTCCAATTGGATAACTCGATTTGGAATTATGGAGTGTGATGGTGTTTTGATGATCGAGATAGGTTGTTAGAGCGACCATGGATGTGTGGGGAGTTCTGGCGATGGTCGGAAGATCACCGTGGGTGGTGTAGGTTGCACGATGGCATGGTCGTGTCTGTTGATGTTGGGATGGCAGTTGCCTCGGGGAGGAACTCGTGAGGATTTAGTTTTGGCTCGAGTGTCTCTGGGGTCATTTGCAAAACTTTTATGAACTGTTAAGGTTTTCACAGTTTAATATTTTAAACCAAACAGTTTTAAAATTTAAGTTAACAGAAAAAAAAATGAAGAGATGTACTTGGTTTTGGTTCAAGTACATATGGGTTAAACTAAAGCGAATGTTTAACCAGCTTTTAAATTTAAATAAAAGTAAGCCTTTAAATTTTAAATAATCGAGTTTAACAAATTCCCTTGAAAATTCTTTTCCCTGTAATGAATAGTTGTACAAATAAATTTGTATGATTTGTTAACTTAAATGTTTTAAGTTAAATCCTTAAGTTATTTTCAAACTTAATTTGAAATGAAAAAAAGAAATTATAAAGGAAATTACTTAATGGGATGTAATTAAAGGTTAATTACTTAGGAGAAGTGATTAAGGAATAATTACTTGGAGTAATGTAATTAAAGATAATTAATCAAGGAAGGTTTATTAAGATGGATGACCATTGCATGATTAATTAATTGGTTTATAATTAATTAGTAAATATGATTTAAAGGTGGGTAAAGAAAATTGATTTCAATTATGGTTAATTAAATTAATTTGAGATAGTATGGATTGATTTGTTTCACTCAGAAATGATTGAATGATATTAAATACATTGAAATTACTGGATATTTCAGATATGAAATAATAGTGATATGATTTGGTAAGAACGGTTATAATGTGGTCATCCTTCTATAAAGAATTGTTGTATTTAAAGTTGAATTGTTTTCACTTGAATAACTTGAGTTAAGGTGTTATTGTATTCGAAGAGACAGCGATCGGGTATCAGTAATACCCGAACCCACTTCGAATTATAATCTACATGATTCTATTTGGACTACTGTGAGAAATCAATAGACAGAAAGGGTAAGTAGGACTACTTGGAATTTGATTTAAGTAATTAAGTATAATGAACTCGTAGGAAGTACGAGTTACCCGGGTTCCTTTAAGATTTGAATTTAGTATTATATGGGTTTACTCACGCTGGTTTCCAGCCTGACCCGGGTGTTACTTTGATGTAATGCTCGGGTCAGACCGAGTATTACAGATTTTTAGGTAAGGACGTTCTGGAGCTCAGGAGGCAAGCTGGATGGCAGGAACGTATGGAGTGATATCTGTTGTATATATTATTGTTGATTATCTGAGACATGTTTTCAAATTGTCCTGTGTTGTGTAATAGCGTAACTCTGATATAAAATGTAAAAGTGTATTGATGCAGTTCTTTTTGTAAAACTGTTATTTATGTGATATTATATTTTGATCCGCTGCGAATGTGAGAATAGGTGATTCTGTGTTTCTGTTTTCTTCTTCTTCTTCTATCTCTTTCTTTTTCTTTTCCTAACTATCTGGGATTTTCAGAGTTGAAACCCCGGGTCGTCACATATACGTATACCCACTCGTGCACATATACGCACATGCATATTTAAGTAAATGATTCAATTACTACTAAATCAAATCTTGCCTTTATTTACTAAATCTTTCAATAAAAGTAGAATATCTCTTTATATTATTTTATAAAATCTCATACCATTTTATAAATTACCATACTAACTTATAAATCCATTTAAGCCTTTGAAATACTATATCTCTTCATTTAAAAGTAAGTATTCCTTTCATAAATATTTATAAAACTTTATAACCATTTTATAAAAATCTTCTTTATATTATTATAAAATCACTATTTTATAAAATATCACTTTCTTACTATTTTATAAAACTACTCTTTTATAAAATATCACTTCTACACTATTTTATAAAATCACTTGATTTATAAAATGTCACTTTTATACTATTTTATAAAATCACTTGATTTAAAATATCACTTTTATACTATTTTATAAAATATCATTTTTATACTATTTTATAAAATCACTTTTATACTATTTTATAAAATATCACTTTTATACTATTTTATAAAATCATTTGATTTATAAAATATCACTTTTATCTATTTTATAAAATCTCACTTTTATACTATTTTATAAAATCACTTGATTTATAAAATATCACTTTTACTATTATTTTATAAAATCTCATTCTATTTTATAAAATATACCTTTCACTTATAAATTATTTCCTTACTTAAATAATATTTAAGTACAAATAAAGCTTCGTTAAGCCTCTAATCACTTTAATAGTAAGTGCAGAGCTCCTAACTTGCTTAATTAGCTCACTATTTTTTCTAAAACTCATTCAGTTGGTTTAAATAACGTGTTCCAATTATGTGCACATCATTTTATCACTTAAGTAATCACAAATCAAACCATAGCCTCACACATAATCATCCAATTAACCCCAAACTCATTTCGTAGCTTATTAACTTTCTCAAAATTAGTAATTAAGGTTTCTAATTAATAATGAGATGATATAATCATGTTTATAACATGAATACAAGCCTAAACCATAACATAGAATTCTCTAAATCATATCATATAATTTTATAATCATTACCAAACAAATATATGAAGTATAACATGTAAATAAGTTAGGAGGATCATCCCACTCACCTCTTGTTCTCCAAACCAAGCTCAAAATCATCAAAATCCACTTTTAAGCTCTCTTGAAAGTTGAGATCTAGCTCTACATCAATTTCATGTTAATTCCTTAATGGGTTTTATGGAAAATGAGAATATAGAAATTGTAGTGATTTTAGTTTGAATTTAGAAATTTATTTGAATGGGTTTAGGGCTGGGAGATTAAAAGGGGATTAAGGTAAAATTAAGAAAAGATTAGGAGAGGGAGAGAGAAAGCGAGGTGAAATGGGACAATGAAATGAAAATATGAAGAGGTTAGCTACTTACAAGCTAACTCATAGGCTAAGCACACTTTCATTTCTTTCTCAAGATATCACTATTCACTCTTAAAATTTATCAACTCCAAACATAGCCAAGTTTATACTCATTTTTCTCACGTCGATAAACCGGTCTCAACTACGAGTGTCTCGAGAACCAATTCATCTGTCTTTGAAAAATCGAGTATAATGGGCGTTCCGTTAATAAACAATTAAATGTTAAATTAATCATTTAAAATTCAGTCATTAAAATTGCGGGTTATTACAGCCATGGCATGGTCAAAACGTGTCACTCTTTTCCTTTGTTCCTTGGCTTGGATTCTGTCTGATACCGATCATAATTCATTGTCCGGTACCGGACAGAAATCTATCAAACCATGCAAATGGTTCGGTGGTCAACTCTTGGAAAAGTATTTACCTTTCCATTCCTTTAAAACATGGTACAACCAATTTGTCTCGTTCCGAACAAACTATACCGACCACACACATATTGAAACTTATATTCATGTAAAGTAAATATCTTTCAGGAAATGGCGAACAACATTATATGGTACTTATAGATACACCAAACACGAACAATAGTGGAGACCAAGTTTTAGTCTCATAAACATACCGACCAAAATCGTTGCCATCCCCACCGACCATATTTCTAAAAGTTGTATATCACATTTCCTTTAACAAATAGATCGTTATATTATGCATTTCAACATTGTCCATGTTATCTACAAGAAACAAGGAATGAATTATAGTGGGATGTATGCATCTTTTAGGAAGAATCACTATTAAATTGCTGTCTTTTTTTTTCTGCGTCTTTATAACGTAAAAAGATAGAGATTCACTTCGTCAAAACTTAGCTATAGATTACATTTTGAGTCTGTGGCTCCTCGTCTAGGGGGTGTTAGCACATTTTTTAAGCAAACAGTAGTGATTTTTTTTATTGTTTGCTTTAGTTTGTATGAAAATAATCGTGTTTTAATTTGATATTTTAAAGTATAATGTCTAAAATTAGATATTGCATTTCACAGTGTTTAACAAAATTTGTGTAACATTATCATTGAATATCATTGAAGATGCAAATTAAAATTGTTAAATGTTCACGTGGTATTAACTTTCAAGCCAGAACTACGTTAAGGTCAGAGATGCTATTAAAACGTGTTAACCCAACAAGAGCCTCTGGTTTGGACTACGCAAGTGAAATCGCCAAAGGATTGAATAATGCGGGGCCCAGCACAATTATTTCTACTTAAATTGCTAATTATTTACGGTCAATATTATAAAATTAATTCTCAGTCTAGCTGAAATTCCGAGTAATCTCATTTTGGTGTCTCTCTCTCTCTCTCTCTCAACCCTTAAGACCCCTAAGGGAAAACTGAAAGAAAGCGATGGGTTGTGCTGGATCTTCTCAAGCAAAAGCAGATGGTAAAACCCTTGTATCTTTTAGAAGTGTGATTTCTCACGTTTAATCTGGATATAGATCGTTAGGTGTTTGTCAATTCTGTGTTTATGCTGCTTATTTTTCAGATCGGGAAAGTTGGGCTGTTTCATGATAGAGTCGCAAAAAATAAAATAAAAATAAAAAAAGTTAAATCTATTGGTTTGAGGAGAGATAGTGGTTCTAAGGTACAAATGATTTCAAAATTCATTCAGTAATAAGATTTATATCCAAGACTGCTTCAAATGATATCTTATAGCCGCCAATATAGATCATATAACTGCTTAAGCCAGTGCTGCATTTCTGCAAATATTATTTTCTAAAAGCTATTGATCTTTGAAAAGTGGTCACTTCAATAACCGCTTTGCAGTTTTTTTTAATCTGTAAATTCTTGTTTTATAATAGCATATATGCTTGAATATTCATATATTAATCACGCTTCTCCAATTGTAAGCTACTTGTAAAAAATTATCACTGAAATGTGTACTGTATTTTGTATGAAATGATCGCCAAATGTATAATATATTAATATCATGCATATTAATTATTTATGTGAATATTTCATTTGTGGAAATGTTCCAGGCACTAGTAAGAAACTGCAAAAGCCCAAACCGTGGAAGCATTCTCAGCCATTGACTAGGGCAGAACTCAAGCGCCTACGTGATGAATTTTGGGACACCGCTCCTCACTACGGTGGTCGTAAAGGTGATCATTTTGTTGGGTTTGAAATGGTTTGTACATATACTCGATTTCTTTTTCTTTTTTTTCTTTGTGTGTGTGTGTAACAATCTACATCCTGCTCATCTGCAGGCAATATAGAAACTGCCATAACTTAGTCACTGACAGCACACATAGTTGTTCACACTTGTAAATTTAGTTTTCTTTGCATTTAGCTATTCATAGTGACAAAATAGCACATTACAATGACAGTATAGTTATTTTATGTGGACTTTCATTGCTAATTATTTCATTATTACAGTGGTCTCAGCCTTACTATTGATAAATTAGAATTTGGATCCTCTTGGTTGATTCGCTTTCTTAAGGAATCCCATGGATGAACACAGTTGACCTATATCACCGTCATTTAGTTTTACACTCTTAAACCTTTGCATAACATTGTACCCCTCTGCCCGATAAGTCGAACTAGTTCCAAATCACTTGGCATTTAAATAAATAAATGAAAAAAAAATCTACTGACTGATCATTGTCAATAGTCAAAGCCAATATACATATTCATGCTATATGATTTCTTCCTCCTTGGTTGATTTTTAGGTTCTAGAAGACCATGAATATCTTCATCCACTTCATGTTTTATCCTACAGTAAATAAATAGAAACATAATTCTTGAAAAGTTTCACTTACTATTTGATATTGGACATTGACCAAATAACTCATCTTATTATACAAGAAAGTAATCGTATTAGCTATATAACTTCATAGGAAAATTTTCCCCATTATTTTAACTTGGACCTTGCTCATATCTTACTTAGCTATCCTAAAGTTTTTCCACTTTTGTTTGCTATCTGTAGGATTTGAATTTTATAATTGTAGATCATTGTTGTTGTAGTCAACCCAAATTTTAGATTATATGAAGAAGAAAATAAAAACAATTTGGAGTTGAACTTTTTACAAAATATGGTTAAATTTTAGTTGTAAAATTAAAAACATTTTGAATACTTCAATTTTTTTTTCCAGAGAGAGTTTTAACTTTAAAAACCCAAAGAATTAATGCTAGTCAGAGCAAGAATCACGACGAGTATGAAAACATTGGTGGGAAACAGTCACTTAAGTTTAATAGTTGGAAACAAGATAGAACCTTCCTTTGATAATAATAGAAATTAACACTGTCATAAACTTATACATGTTTTGATATTGTTAGAATCTTTGATGTTAGTTGTTTGTTTACTCAAACATTTAAACAAGATTGTGTTCAATGTTCAATTCAGATGTGTTAATTTAATAACTTATCATTTTAGAATGACTTATAGTGTCCATTCGAATAGTTTTAAAAAGTTCTTTTTAAAAAAAGTAAAAATAAAAATAAAATGTCAATCTCTATACGAAAAATAAAAGACATTTTTTGGTTTTTTGACTTCATTTGGAAAACAATATTTTAAGCGAACTAACAAATATTTTAACAATTTTTCCTTTTTAACATCAGAAGATTTTTCTTTTTTCCTTTTCTTTTCTAACAAAAGCATTTTTGGTTTTAATCACAAAATATACTCTTAACTAACTGAATTTCGCTAACGTAGTTTTCTCAAAGGGAGCATTTGTAAAACAACCTCTTTAAGTTTCAAAATACACAAGTGTCTCCCTTTAAAAACAAGTTTTAAAACACACTCATGTTTCTAGTTTCAGCCAAAAAGTGCAAATATCAAAAAAAAAAAAAAAACCTCAGAAAAAAATAGTTTCGGTCATAGGAACATTCGATTAAGTTCAAATTTAACTTTAAAAAACGAATTTTTTTTTACCAAAAATAAAAACAGGGATTTAATCTAGAACATGTTTTTGACAAGGGTATTTTACGTATGAAACTTGAAAATAAGAGATGGATCATAATTTCCACCTTTCTCAAATGTATGGGAGAGCAATACACTAATTCTGCCTTCCGATTCACTTTAGAAAAATATTTGCAAAACTTCACCAACTTTCTTCCCAATGAATTACGTTTTCCCTTAAAATCTTGATCATCTGTCAAGTTTCCAGCTCATAAATGTCGAACAATGGTTTTTTCTTGGAAACGTTGGGACCTTAGAAGGTCTCGTCCACTTCAAAGGTCTTAGATCTTAGGCTTGGCAAGGTCACATAAACTTTGATAGTAAAACAACACTATTTAGAAGAAAACAATTTATCTTGAAAATAAGCATACTAGAACACTCCCTCTCCCTCTCTCTCCCCCTCCCTCCCCCTCTCTCTCCCTCCTTCCCACATTCTCCTAATCCTCGCTTTTAATGACCCTCCTAGTCCTCTATCTTATTTTATTGATTGCCATTTCCCTTTATATTTAACATTTTCCTCTTACAAATGCCTTGCCTTACCTTTTGAATTTTGTATATGAACAATTGATTTAGATTTATTAAACTTGATAGGGTGTCTCAAGATTATCAACGACATTTAAGTTGAACTTTATAACGACTTTGTTCTCTTGTTGTATGACAATTGACTTCTACTAAAAGATCTTAGTTTGAGCTAACAAGAACCAGCTTTGCAAATTTGGTAATTCGTAGAGAATCAGAACCATGAAATGGTAGAGGTTCTACACAAGTAATCTGTCTTTAGGTAAGCAATTTCTGCATTTATTAATTATCAAATCAGGTTATAATTTATATGCTTTGAGTTAATATTAATGGATCGTCCTTTCTATTTCTCATGCTGTTATTAGATTGTATGATATGAATATTGATATATACAAATTAGCCCATGTCAAACAAAAAGGTACCGAAGATGAAATTTGTTCGTGCGTCCACTTTGCTTCGTCTTTTACCATGAAAATGTTTTCTACAACTTAGAAAACTTTACGTTTTGTTTGTCTTTACTGTTTATTGAGCAGCTAACTTTTTGGTACATTCAATATTATTGGCTACCAAAAATCTGTTGTCATTATAAGTAAAAAGTTTCATTTCAACTCCTGTCAGTATAATCTAATTTATTAGCACAATTCTTTGCCACAATGGGATGCACGTGGGTATAAAATATCATTGGGAAAAGATATTACAATCTAAAATTCTAAATTTTCTGTTTTTTATGTAGTGTTAATAAATTTAGACTGGAAAATATAAAGAAACAAGTATAAGCATTTTCGTTGGATTCGAACTTGTGACCTCATTTATATGTCACAGTTTCCTATCAAAAATAAATACTGATTTATGTCATTACTAAGATTCAAATTCATGACTTCATTTGTATATAATGGCATTTTGGATAGTTTATGGACCAAAATAATTGGAAACCAATTACAATTATTAATAAAGATTTGAATGTTAGATCAATTTATTAGTTGCAAGGATACATATTTTTTTTCTAGGAATAATGAGTGAACAGTGAGTTTCACTCTATAATTCAGCAAGCTGAACGGAGAGTAGAATGACTTATCAGAATCTTTGAAATTATCAGATTTCCATTGTGCGCTAGAGTTTTCAATCTCCTTCCTCTCACCCGAGATCTCACCTGAAATACACTTTTTGCACTTGGGGAGACGAGATTTCAAATATACTTTTTAATTGTTTGACACTCATCTGACATCTCATCCGAGATCTCAACCCGAGATATAAAACGAGATGTTAGTCCGAGTTTCGTCTAAAATCCGAGATTTAAAAGCTTGTCGTGCACACGCCCGTGGTGGTGAGTTTATTCAATGCATTGTCAGAGGCAGTTAAATTTTCAGTATATTTAGCATATAGCTACATATAAATAAACTAACAAGCGGAGGCAGTTTATAGCTGGTCATAATAATGAAATGAGTTTTGGGAAAGGCCTATTATAATATATATGGTGGTCTCAAGTATGCAATAAAGATGTCCGCAGCAATACATTTTAGTCATTACATATACATAATGAAGTAGCACTAAATTACACTCTCAAGAATTAACAGCCCAAATTTCTGTCATGAATTGTAGCTATGAGAAAATTTCATCATACAAAGGCTTAAAAGAAGAAATTCCTATTGTTTTCCCTTTTCTGATGCGATCATTGATGGCATTAGATGCATGGTTTCAAACCTTGGATTTTGATCGTGTCTCATCTCGTAATTTTCGTATGATATATCTCCTATCAAATGAGATCATGTATGAGACATATGTATATTAGGGTGGTGTATACGTTTTGGATTTTAAAAGTATATCCCAGAACAATGTCGGGGTATGTGGCAAAAATTGATATTTAATGATTTTTTTAATAGTTTTTATCCAACTAATAATGATAATAATAAGGGTAACATGCTTGATTTGCATGGTTTTAGAGTTATTGGCCTAGAAAGAGTATATATTTTATTGTAGTATTAACTGAGGAATTAATTTGGTGTTGACTGGATGATTTTTATATTTATTTGCGATTTAAAAAAAATTTGAGTCTTCCATTATAGCTTGCCTGAGTATTTTTTTCAGAAAAAAAAACCTAGGATTAACCTATTTTTATACTTGTATAAAATGTTGAAAGTTGTGTAAACGAAAAACATATAACTTAGAACGATATTTTGAAATGTAATCTTGCTCTAGATTTCGTCTCTCTCGAGTGCAAAATTGAGATCTTGGACAAGAATGACTAAATTTAAAACAGTGATTGGATGTCATAGAGAGATTATATTTGAAAATTGGGGATAAGATGAGATGAACATATATCAACTGATATATAATCCATTTTTAGTGTCAATTTAATAGGTCTACAATAAAGGAAGAAGTAGGAATGGAACAGAATTCAAATCTAATTGATATAATACCTGCTATGTTTGATAGTTTTTGTATATTTATTATGTTTATAAATATCATATTAACTATCATATTAATATCTACTAGTGGAGCAACGGCTTAATGACATTTCCTGATTGTTTTTAAAACATCTCACAGAATATTATCATAAATTTAAGCATGTATGTTCATATTTAGCCTTTAAAAATCATAACCATGTTCATTTATGCTTAACCAACACCACTAGTACTGCAAGACTTCTTTAATATAATCAGTAATTGGTTTATCATCAAGATCGGCCTAGTAATGAATCTTTTTGAGACCACCTAACTAACCACTGTATATTTTGCCTGAAGCAATTTTACATTGCAAGAGAAAAAGATATATTAATGTTTCATATTGTATGTTTCAGATATCTAATTGATCAAGATTTATTTGAGTTAGGTGACATATAATTTTGCGAGAAACTAAATACAATATAACATGGGCAGAGATTTGGGAAGCCCTTCAAGCTGCAGCAGAAGCTGATTTGACCCTTGCGCAAACGATAGTGGATAGTGCAGGAGTTATCGTTGCAAATGCCGACATGACTATCTGTTATGATGAAAGAGGTTAGAAAATGTTAATTTAATTTAAATAAAAATTTCTATTTATTTTATTTTGTTTCATTTAATTAATCTTTTGTTGAAGGTGCCAAATATGAGCTTCCAAAATATGTTTTGAGCGAGCCTACTAACTTGATCAAAGATGGTTGAAGTTTATTGAAGCAGAAGAGGTTGTGTTTATAAGTAGACGTGGATCATAAATTGTATAAATGATTTGCTATTTCAACTGTGCCTGTTTTTAACTTGTGGTGAAAGCATGTGTGCGCTTACTCAAGAGATTGAGACTTTGTAACATCAGAGTTGTTCACATACATAGCTCATACTTTCAATTATAAAATTCTCACATTGGCCATAAACATGTGAGCCTGATGTTCTGGTCTCTAATGAACTTCCCCTTGAAAATGCTTGCTAGCAGATCATTCTCCTTCATGGATTCTCCTTTATTTATTTATTATTATTATTTTAATTTTAATGGGGACATATGATTTGTAACATTTTCTCGCTCAAATTCTCTAATGCTTGCCTGTTAATGATGGTTTGTAAACTAGGAAGAGGTGTGAACAATTATGGGCTAACCTATAGTCTACCCACAATCTTAGATATATTTTAATGGAGGGAGAGGGTAGTTAGGCAGGATTGAATGAACCCTCCATCCGTAACATTAATGTTTTAGTTGTGAAAGAAAGCAACCAAACTATATATGTATATGTATACATATATATATATATATATATACATATATGTATATATACATATATATGACAAGTGTTGATCTAAAAAGTAGACCAACACCCTGGTTAGAGTTTGAAAGCATCAGCCTTGTTCTGATAGAGCAATACCACAGATCACAGATATAAAGAAAGAACAGTAAAAGAAAGTAGACAGAGAATTTTTATAGTGGTTCGACTGTTAATGAAGCGTACGTCCACTTTATAATTTTATTGTAGACTGATTGCTGTTACAATAGACGTTTGATTACAAGGCTTTGATTATTTTCTAGCTAGATTGAATCTTCAGAGTTGAAATCCACTAGAGAATCACAGTGTATTCCTTTGGAGATTGTTATGAGGGAGGTAGAGAGTGAAGAATAATCCCAACAGAGCTTCAGCAAACAGTCCGGAGAAAATTCCGTTTATGTTGCAGGTAGGATGATATGTATAGAGATCGAAGAGCTTCTGGACCAGACTTGTCTTCACCAGCTCACAGGTAGGTAATAGGCGACCTAAGGGAACTTTAGCTCGCAAAACGACCCATGGCCTATGGGTCGTTGGCGGCCCATAGCCTATGGGTCGACTTGGTTCGTTTTGCGAGCCAACGTCTTGCCTTTTTTGGTAGTGTTCCATAGCTGGTTTTTTGAAGGCTTGAAGAGAAGCATGGGTCATTGATGATCCAACCACTTGGGATTTTTCCGGAGTCTGGAATTGAAGATGTTTCCATAGCCTTTTATCGTTGTTGTTACGTGTTGATGGCAAGTCACTAGCTACTTACATTCCACTGCTTATTGGTCTAAAGGAATGCTGATCTCTTAGCTTCGTTGATCCCGGTTGTTGTCCTAGTCGTATAGCTTGACCATTGCCGATCTCTTGTCTTAGCTTTCCTGGTTGAGTCCTGAACCATCCTGTCTACACAGGGTTGTTCTGTTTTCTATTGGTTTCTGCTGGGTTAAAAACCCGGATAACATTTGCCCTCCAGAGTACGTCTTCGTTGTAAACAAGGCGTGCTTTGGAAGTTATCGTTTTCAATATCCATTTGTTGATTTTCGAGTGATTGCATTAGAGCTTTACGAATACGCTATCTCAACGTTGTTGGTTGTCTTTCTTTAGTTCTGATTGCTCTTGCTTATCACAACAGATCTGTGTCGCTTCGGACAACGGATCCGTTATCGATCATTGATCGATAACAGGTAAGTGCACAAGAAGTAGACACAAAAATGAAAAATGAACTGATACGGGAAGTTCTTGTCTTCTTCTACTGTGAGCGAACTATCTACACGGGATAGAGCGTTTGCAGTGTACCGAGCACCGAGTTTATCCCATATAGATAACACACTGCACTTGCCTCAGTTCGCACTCGAAATCCGACATGTCGATTACAAGTTAATGTCTCTTCGGAATTCAAGTGTGATAGGGGAGACTTATGAATTTAGGATAGGTTTACCTAACCGTTTTCCAGTGCGAGTTCTGTTATGTAGAATGAAGCAGCCATCTACACGCCGTAAGTCAAGCGGGCAAAGCCCGACACTCTTCGAAGCTGAATCATCATCCACCTCGCAAGCCCAGTATGGTCAATTAGTTCCGGTTGGGCCCATCGTGGACCGCATGCCTCCCAACTTTCGAGTCCTGCTTAATCCACCTAAAAGAGCTTCGTTAGTGGTTTCTGCCAAAGTTCTTCAAAATATACGTACACAGCATGGGATTCCCGAAGAGGACGTGCGTCTGCCTGCGAAAAATGAATTCGCTCATATGCCCCCCAGGGTACACTGCTTGTCATCGATACATGTGTCTGAACGGAGTCGTGCCTCCCTTCAGCGATTTTCTACGTGAGACGCTCTCAAACTTGGGAATTGCCCCATTCCAGCTTCATCTGAATGGCTACGCCATCCTTACTTGCTTGCATGTCCTTTTCATGCGGACGTTCAACCGCGCTCCAAGTTTCGATGAGTTGCGGTATTTTCTGGCGTTCAAGAGGAGAGACGATTGTCCCTCTTTGATTATAATTGAGGCCCAAAGGAATCGAAAGGTCGTCTTATGCTTGCAAAGCAACTTATCACAGTTCAAGACGCAGTACTTTTTCGTTAGATGCCTCGAGGGGTTCAAACATCGATGGATGACATGGGGTAAGCTTCTCATTTTCGTTTATCGAGCTCCGAGGCGTTGTAATGGAGTTTCTAACTGACTATACTTCTCTTGCAGTTATCCCAAGGCCGTATAGAGATGTGACGCTTGATGAAGTTTGCCAAACTTTAAAGGCTATTGACACCGAAGAGAGGTGCGTTAAAGTTCTACTGTCCGATGAGAACTTGCATCGGTACGGACTGTTAGCTCCGAGTAGATCCACCGTTCAGATTGAACCTCTCCTGGCTGATCCAGGGTTCTCACAAGGTCCGCTTCTTCATTCCACGGTTCCGAGGAAGGTCAAGAGAGAGGTAGCCCGTCCAGAGGATCACCTGGTGAGGCCTGTGAGGAGGAAGACGCTGCTGCGATTGGACAGAGTGGTTCTGTTAGAATGCCTCCGATCCCGGAGGAAGCAGAAGACGAGTTCACGCATAGAGAAGGCAAAACCATGATAGACTCAGAAAAAGAAGAAGAAGAGTTCGAGAGTAGTAGCGACGAGTCTACCGTTAGTGATTACTTCTCGTCAGAATCTCAAGATGAAGACTCTGAGTCTTGCGATGAGACTATGGGAATGAGTCCCGATCTCCCGAGCCCACCTCCTTCTGATGCAAGTGGTAAAGGCAAAGCCCCCGAAATAGGAAGACATCATGATTGTCCGAGTAAGGATGCCGGAGCGGGGTTCGGAGATTTCAGCGATGTCTTTGTCGACTTCGACGTGCTCATGAAAAGGGACTTTAATTTGACACGACGCCTTCCTGTTCGGGTGATATCGCACCAATAGTTATCTCGGTCCCGCCTATAACAACCGAAGTCAGTCCGATCCCACCTACGACAGCCGTTTGTTCTAGTTTGTGACGACGTCTTAGGCCCCTATTAGGGACACACAACACGTTGCACTAGGATTACACTTATTTCCATCTCTTCATATATTTGCTTAGTTTATATCATGTTTCTGAAGCCTCTTATGTGTGTCTCATTCCAGGTATGACGAGGGGACGAGGCTTTTACAACGACTTCGAAGACTATATTGATTCCCAGCAGTACCCCAAGCGCCCCTCCAGCCGCCATCAAGTTCGAGAGATGGAGGAAGAATACAGGCGAAGGAAAGAATTGAAGCTAAAACCCGCCGCCAAGAAGAGAGAGATCGATCTCGTTCATATAAAGGTGGGTATGAAGATCACTTGAGGAAAGAGATGAACCGTCAAAGAAGTCGAAATTTGATTATCGCCGCCATCCTTTAGAGTTTGCTTCGAAACACTCTTCCGTGGGCCGAGAAGCTCCTGTCACTTCTGCTCCGATTCTGCCCCCAACCCACATTTCGTCCTCTTTCATCGTTACTGCTGCTCCTGGTGCCTTTCACCCCCACCGGAGGCCTGCCTATGCTCTTCCCTCAGGTCCTCCTAAACTTGAGGTTGTGCTTTCGGGTTGGTTCTTAAAGGGGGTCAAGTTCGACATGGATCTCCATCCTGTTCGCAGGGATTCCTTCATGCCACATGTCCAAGCTATCCAGAGCGACCTAGAACATGCCGAGAAATGGGAGAAGCTCTGCAAACAGCAAGCTGACACAAATAGGAATCACTATCAGGAGATCCTCTCCTTCGAATCTGAAAAAGATGATTTTGAGAGGGCGTTGGTTGATCAGGACGCTACAATTAAGCAGTTGGAGGAAGAGAAGGAGGCGGCGCTTCGTGAAAGCAAGAGATCCTCCGGTCTGATGAAAGAGTTAAAAGAAGCACATGAAAAGGTTGAGATCGTCTAGAGGGACGAGATTAAAAAGACTCATGCTGAGGAGGCTAAGCTGAAAGAAGAAGTGGTAGCCCGCAATGCCATCATTGAAGCTCAAAGGAAAACCATCGCCGACCATGATTTAATTTTTGAAGGGCACAACAAGACGATCGCCGATCAAGCTGAGACCATTGCTAAGCTACAGGCTTAGGTCGCACAGCTTAGTGCCGAGAAGACTGCCGTTGAGGTTGAGAAGGATGCGGTGACAGCGGACTACTTGGACCTCCAACATGCCTTTGACGGGAAGATGGAGAAGCTGGATGCGACAATTTTGTCAAAATGGATACAAAAAGGGAAGGAAAGAATAAAAGGCAAAGAGGCTGAAGCATGATAGGAAGCAGCATCTCGTGAGTCATCAAACACGAAATAGGAAATGATGTTTAGTTAGTCAAATTAGAAACCTACTTAGTACTTACTATTACGAGAAGTTAACTTAATACTTCACTTATGTAGAAAATCGATCTTCAAAATGGCAAAAAAAAAATTCCAAGCAATTCAAAAAATGGAGGCGATTTCAACTGTGTCAATAGTTCGATAAAAACCTCACTGCAGGGATTTAATGAAAGATCTAAGCTATTTAGAGTAGTTGCGTGTTATGGAGTACAATATGCATGAATCCTTCCCTGGAAGCTCAAATACGAATGCATGCTCAAATTAGCTTTGAAGGAGGAGGGATCAAGTTGGACTATCAATTGGTAGAGTAAGATAAGTTGAAAGTTTTTGCACATCTCTTCATTTTTATTGCATGCTCCCAATACTAAGTTCGACTTAATGGTATTATTTTATAGTCTTGAATAACTAGGTCATGCATGACAGTTACTGGAACTGGTATGTTATGAAATAGTCTTAGATTTTGTTCGACCCACAAATGCCATACTATTACACTGATAGCTACATCCATTATGTCATGATATAAGGATTTGTTGATTTGCAAATTTGAGAGATATATCATGAGATCTTCTAATGTCTTGATGTTATTGTGTGTGAGCTTTAATTTTTTGTGTGGATATTTTCCCAAATCTGTTTTGAATATTCACACTTGAAAATTAAATGTTCATTTGTTTCTTCTTCTTATCGCACAAAGAATAGTTTATGCTTAAGGATTGCACCAATTTTTGATTTCTATCTAGTGTACTTAATTTGTTCAATGCTGCAGGATACAAACACATTGCCATTTTTGGAGCATTTATAGAATTCCATATATGACGAGATTGGCCTTGAGTTGGTTCACTAATTCGAGTGCAGTCCCAGGCGGACTAAATCGAGCGGTCCATTGATATGGGTTTTCTACCATAAAAAATCACTTCTACATTATTGTAAATGTTAAATTTTCTAATTTAGGTTTCAATATTATAAGGAATATCATGGTTGTTAAGGCACCATTAGAGTCTGAGATGAGTGCAGACACTTCCTTTTCCGAACTCCCAAAATAGCTCATTGATTGCCATCCAACTGTACTGATTAATGTGTTTCCATTAAGCTAGAGGTCGAACCATAAACTAATGTTTTTTCCATTAGAAATTTTCTTTTCAACTATGCCATAACATAAAGGTCTTGTTTTAGGCAGTAACTTTCACATAAATGATGCACTGTTGTCTTCTTGAATTATCCAAAAATTCTACTTTTTACAGTATACTTTATCCATATGCTTTTTTGATTTAAGTAATTCCAAGTGATTTTTAAACCATGAAAGTTAGTAGCATCATTTAGATTTCTGATCCCCATACCTCCTTCATGTTCAGCTTTACAAACTGTATGCCAATTCACAAGGTGTTTTCTTCCTTATCATAAGAAATTTGCCTAAATGCATTCAATAAGGGAAATAATGTTTTTTGGCATTTGACAAACCTGCATCCAGTAACTGATGGTAGAGTATATAACTGTTTTAATAAGCTCTATTCTCCTACTTAATCTAAGGAGTCTACCACTCTTACCATTTAACTTGTTTTTAATGTCATCCATTAAATTATTAAAATCTGACCTTCGCGGCTTTGAGCTGCTAAGTGGAATGCCTAAACATACCACTGGCAGCTTACGACACTTACTGCTAAGATTTCTACAATGATATTTTTTGTTGTACACCTTTGCCCACAAAAAGTTTTGAGTTGTGCTCGTTCATAACTAATACGACATTATCTTGTTATCTTTGCATAAATTTTTCTACTGATTTCTGCATTATCTTTAGTTGGTTTAGCGAAGACTTAAAGATCGTTTGCATATAGAAAATGGTTAATTACAAGTTCATTTTTGTAAATAGGAGTTAGATTTCCTTTTACGTGCTCTGAATCAAACATTATAGTTAAATATTCCATTGCGATTGCTAACAAATAAGGAGAGAGTGGGTCGCCTTGCCTTAAACCCCTGTTGCTTTTAATGAAGCCCTTAGGAGACCCATTAATCGGTATAGGCGATGAAATACATTGATAGATTAAAAAGATGATTTTTTATGGAAACCCCACCGATGAAATGATATGACAATAAATTATTTATTAATTTTTTCATATGCCTTTTGAAGGTCAATTTTAAGGCATAAATTGTTAGAACCTTTCCCATTGAAGGTTCTTACCATTTCATATGCTAAGAGACAATTTTCACTTATTAGCCTTCCTGGGATGTACGCATTTTGATTTTGGGAAACGAACTCTTCCAAATACTCTTTGATGTTCTTTCAAATGATATTTGATATGATTTTATAGATTACGTTGCAACAAGAGGTATGCCTGAAATCTTATATGGATTGATAATTCTCTTTTTTGGGAATGGGATAAATAAAGTGTGATTGATATCTTTGATAGAATTACCATTGGAAAAAAACCTTTTATGGCCATCGTCAGGTCATTTTTAATCATCTCCCAATGGGTTTTATAAAATTAGGAACCAAAACCATCCGAACCAGGACTACTATTTTCATCGATCTAGAATGTAGCAGTTTTAATCTCTTTTCTATAATTTCAAATGCAAGTTTTCCCTGCTTGATTAGTTAAAACTTTTTTGCATGTGATGTAAGGAAAAGTTGACAATAATATGCTTGGTACTGTACATATCAGTAAAAAATGTATGGCTTTTCCTTCAACTAACTTGATGTCAGGTGTTGTATTGCCTTGGCTAACAATGAGATGATGCAAATTCTTTTTGTTTTTTATTGTCGTCATATGAGTGTAGAAAAACATAGAACATTGATCATCTTTGATTAGCCATTTGATTTTTTATTTTTTATTTTTGTCAGTTTCCAATGACTTGGCTGCGCATTTATCTCTCTATTTTAAAGAAGCTGTCTTTATACTCATTAACTTGATTAGTATTAAAGCCTCTTGTATCATCTTTAAATACAGATTATTGTTTTCTTCCCTTAATTTGTCAATCAAGTCATGTATGTTGCTTCCCTTAATTCATATATACTTTATTATGAGTGTGTGAGCAAATATCATTTATTACTTTATATAACATATTTTAGTCAAAGAAATAAATTTTGTAGTTTTAATTAAACTTATATTTGCATATAATTCAAGTCTTATACATCACAAAGTAGACATTTTCAATAAACAATGTATGTATTAATTTTTATTTCATTCTAGGGCTCCAAATCTCCAACTCAAACATTGTAAATCATGATTAAACATTATATATTTTTTTTGTTAGTAAACTTGTCATTTAATTTCAAATTTTAATTCTTAATCATAGCCAATCAGGGTCTTCAATGGCTATAGGCAAGTATACATCAAAATAGAGCAGCTCCACTCATAAATAAATGATCAGAGTGCCAAATCATACCAAGTTTTTCTCTATTTCTCTACTGTCAAGAAATAGATGGATCCAAAAAATTTGTGATCTCTAATGTATTAAGTATAAGAACATAGTACTCCATGCGCTCGTCGTTTTGATATAATTTTATTGAACTTGGTTGCATATGAGAGATAAGCTGATTTTTATTTTCGCTAAGGAGTGGATTCGGGAAGTAAGAAGAAGTGAAAAGAATGTACGGATCAAATAAATTCAAATTTCAACCATTGCCTACATATAAATTTTTGGAACAACTAATCAACTAAGGACCATAGCCCATTTTTTTTTTATCAAAGACCATATTTTTAAAATGCATATATCTCCTATGTCTTAACTCCTATTCGGACAAGTTTATAGCCAAATCAATCAGAAAAATTCGTTGTATGCAATGGCACCACGTTCATTCATTTGTAAAATTATCAATTTGCCCTTAGAGTTGAAATTACCAAAATATCCTTATTACTTTTAGTTATCGAAGACTAGGGTTGGCTTAGTTGGTTAATGGTTTAGACTAAGACTAAAGGTCGCGAGTTGTATCCCGAAATCAACAATCCTGTATAAGTACCCAAAGTATGTGTTTGATAGGTACACACTTCCTTAGAGTTTAAAAACGAAGCTTGGTTTTCTAGGAAATTCAAAAAATAAATTAGATATCAAAATTATGCGATGTTATAATTTATTAATGGGATTTGTAGGACAAAATGGGATTATGTAGGGATTTTCTCATGGGTTCATGGGAGTCATAATGTCTACGTCATCCAAAGTCTAAGAATACAGTGGATATGCATTACAGTTAGGTGTTGTGGATATTATAGTTTTCAGGATTGCATTATGTGGCATTACTTGTTAGAGTTTATACCTTTAGACACTCTATATCTTTTTAGCTATGGTGCAGTATGTTGCTTGCCAGTTTCTATTTGGATAAGGTGCATTAGCAATGGGGTAAAAAAGAAAATTTTCAAAAAAAAATCATTTTATTAATTTGCACTAGATCTTATTTTTTATTTATATGAATAATATATTTGTACCAAATCATATTTAGTGATTATTAATAAAGGATTTTTCTATTTAATTTAAATTTAATTAGTTTATATAAAAACTTAATGTATGTATATTATGATTTAGGTCTATTAAATATAACGTAATTTATTATTTCATTTTATTTTAAATTTAATATATCAAATGTTCGCATCATAATGGAAATATTATAACATAGTAAATAAATGTGGTAGACTAACCTATGCATATAAAGGTGTAGATGTTAAGTGTATAAATAACCATTGGGATCTATGGTTATAGTCAAATGGATAATGTTAAAGGATACTAATTTTAACATAGACAATATAACATATTCACATGCACGCAAACACAAAAGTATATACATACAATATGCATATATAAACATACATACATACATATACATATATCCATGCGTGTGTGTAAACAATATATATATATATATATGTATGTATGTATGTATGTATGTAACTTTTTTGACCATTAAATAATTTAAATGAATTTAAATATTATTTAAATATTTATTTAATAATATATATGTGTGTGTATTTTTTCGGCTTTAATAAAAAAATTAATTTTTTTTGTTTCAGTTTTAAATGTACGTCGAAAATTTATACATATATTTTATATAGTTAATACATATATTATGACATAAATATTTTTATGCAAAAAATTTAAAATTTAAATATTTTGACCTATTCAAATTTTATCTGAACATTTTTTATTAAACAAGACAGTAAGGAATGTATATAATTTTTATTATTATTACAAAACCAAAAGTGTGTATTTATCTAAAGTTATATCTATATTACTAAATAAAAAATATATTTTTAAACCGAAAAAGAAAAATCAATTTAAAAAAAGCAAAAGGAATCAATATACATATACATATATATTAATTGAAAACCAATTTTTTTTATATATACACACTTATGTAATGCATGAATAAATTATTATTTATTTATTTTTAGTTTAAAATTAAAAAGAATTAATATATATTAAATATGTTTTAATATTTATAGATATTAACTTTAATTTCTGAAAATAAAAAATAATTATATTTATTCAATCATGGTTGAAAGCATTTAAACAATAGGATATAAATTATTTCAGTGTATATATATTTAAAAAGAACAATGTACCTTTTTATGATCTTACCGGTTGTCAACTCTCTGGTGGTTAGCTATTTACACTTCGGGTTCCTTGTTCCTCGTCCTCAAGTACGGTCAGCAAAACCTATCATCTATGGTTTCACTAATTTTTTCTGTAGAGGCTAGGTTTTGTTCTATGATCGAGAATAAGATAAATAGGGCCATATGTAGTCATCTTGATTTCAAAATATTCCACATCTTTCTCTCCAAATCTAAGGATCAAGTCTACTGCCCTACTTTGCCTCATCATATAGTTGATCGTAGCATGTTCGGACTTTCAAACTTTGGGCCTAATTAATTTATCATATAAATTAATTATTTACATAATTATTTAAGCCTATATTCTAATTAAATCAGCTATATATTATTTTAATTAATTTTAAGGCTTCAAATAAATAATTAAAATACCATAAAAATTCCATACAATATTTTTATTAATTTTATTATTAATTTGTAACATTTATAAGTTAATTATGTTGACTCCTTGGAGCAGTTGATATTTAAACAATTTAAATATCGAAACCTGTACATACTTTGCTGAAGTATAATATCGGACACAAATTCAGTTGCTTTTAGATCATTTATTGAAAATCTAATTTCTAATATTTATTAAGCTACACCTTATGATGATATTTTATGCATGTTTTTTATTGTCACCATTATATCACCGAGACATCTAGGTTTAGTCAATGGTCAAAAACTCTTATAATATCCGTAGTTAATTGAATAGACCACTTAAAAGTAATTGGTTCAATCTAATAACATTTATCAATTAATGTTTTATTCTAGCTAGAGATCTTGACTTTAAGTTGACTACCAATTACGGTGATACCAACCTTCTACTAGGAAGGAGAGGAATCCTCTCTTGAGTAGTATTTCACTTCAAGTAGTTCAATGCATACCTATTATGGTTGTAACATGATTGTGGTGACATGTGATTAACCATAGTCAAAGTATAGTCTAGTTACTTAAGATCCATGGTGCTCTCAAGTTTGAAAACTACTACACGTTGTTACATGAGATCTTATATTTTGACTTGGTTGTATTAACCTATAAAACATTTTCATTGAGTCATTCCACGACTGTTCTAAACAACAAGCATGTAATCACTTGATGTCCCAAACATTCATGAGTAATTCACTCGTTATCGTATGTAGAATTTTACATACACTACTCTCTACAGACGTATCGATATCCTTTTCTAATACATCTTGACCAGGAAAATTTAACTATAAGTATTTGAATATCAGTTCAAAACTCACGGTTACGAACATACTCACAACCGCAACGTATAAAATACATTTCTTATGGATTTTACTTATATACGTATAATGTATATAAAACATTACTTATATCCACTATAACAATACATATATTAGGAAAGTAAAACCTGAAGCGTACTTTATTTCAAACAAGATTCTCTATAAGAGTTAAGTTATATATAGTCAAATTATATAATTTCCACTAGGGCAAACTCTTAACTCTATCCTTTTAGACATATAGTGTTATGGTATAACGATAATATTGATAAGGGTAATATGTGAATAGTGCCATAAGCCTACCTCATGATTACTCTAGTAGATTCAGGTACAAATAACATGTGTGTTATAATATAGTACTACAACTATGCTGTATTGTTATATATGATCATATGTGTATTTTGTGATCATAAGTATGTATGTGTATTGTTTCATAGTAATGTAGCTATGAGTTGATTCATACGTTCACTCTATTGATTTGTGACAAATGTTAGAGTTGATATACATATTTTGTTTATTGGTATGCTAGTGTTTGGTAAAAGTACCTTGGATATCACTCATTTTGAGTACGTTTGCTTTGTTTTGGTACACATACAATGTTTCTTTATTTAGTATACCTACTTTAATATGATTGAATGATGTATATCATCTTGTTTTCTATTTTGAACTTAGCTAGTTGTTTGCGCCTAAAGCGAACAATGTGGGCGCAATTCCTTTAGTGGGAAGGAGAATGTAAGGACCCGTAAACTGAAAACTTTATTTTGAATTACTTATTGATATTCCTTAATTTAGGTTGATAATGACATTTGGACCATGCTATTGCGTTAGGAAGGGTCAAAATATGAAGTTTGGTATATAAGATGGTATAGTTTGGGTTATAGGCTAGGAGTTGGAATTTAAGATAAATTGTTGATATTAGGTCCAAAGTTAAGAGGCGAATGGTCATTTATCATTTTTCATATAAATACCCAGTAAACCTCAAACCTTAACTACCAAAGT
Source organism: Allium fistulosum (assembly GCA_030737815.1). NCBI lineage: Eukaryota > Viridiplantae > Streptophyta > Magnoliopsida > Asparagales > Amaryllidaceae > Allium > Allium fistulosum. The sequence goes on along the minus strand of CM060907.1, from coordinate 981,071,234 downwards.
CTCATTCTTATCATCTCTCATTCTCTAGCATCTTAATCACCTCTTTAGTGGAGATTAATATCTCTTTTATCCCCAAATTGTGGTTTTTAATTGAATGATGTCCAAACCATTCAAATTATATATCAAAACAAAGATCTCAATGAACGGAGTGGATCGATGGTGGTTGTTCATCATACTAGTGTTTAGGTTGGCCAGAAAACCTTATAAAAATCTAAATGGGTCAGCTGTCTAGAGCTGTTGGCGGTATCTATGGAGGCAATGGTTGGGTCTAGTGGGTTTAGCATTGCACAAGGTTGGTGGGGCTAGCCCATTTGACTTGACCGAAGGCAATTGTGGCGATTAAATTAGTGTGTCAAACCCTAGCTTATGACGGGCGGTAGGGACAAGTTTTTGGGTAGTTAGAGCCTGGAGTGTAGTCATCGATGGCGCAACGGGTGAGGAGTAGGAATATGGTCAACTATGGTGGTTTGGTGTTGCATGGCAGTGGCGACGATGCTGCAATCTAGGAGATATTGGGGAAGGAAGGTTACTGTAGCAGTGAGCTTTTTTAATTTAAACTCTGATAATTATTTACTTACATTTGAAAACCTATATTTTCTTACTCGTATAAATTTCACATACGAACTCTGGTTCATGTGTGATTTATTGCAGTAGGATCATGGTGAAATTACAGGCGTTTAGGATTGTGGTTTCGTAGAGTCAAAGACTTTGCATAACAATGCCTTTGTGGAGTTTGAATGTCGTAGTTTATTAATTATTTAATTAATAATTAATAATTATATGTTGACATCAGATTTAATAGTAAACCATTACATTGAACCTTGATATTTGATGTTATATATTTATAGTCAGTATAGGATATTTATATTGTTGATTGATAGTTGATGCTACCATATTTGGGTCGTGACATAGTTTGAGTTGAATTGGATGATAATTCAATATTTTTTAGGTAATAATAAGTTTAATAAGTAAGACAATCAAGTAAAATTATTAGATATTTGTTGTATGGTCATAGTATGATTGACTGAATATAGGGCGAATATAATACGTTGATTATTACTTACAAATTTGAGATAAATGAAAACTACTAATCGATCGAATTTAAGGATAAAAATATTCCAAGTGGATTTAAGTGGTATTATTTATAGATGAGAGTACGTAAGTATGGTTTTGAAATATTTATGATATTATTATTAGTTTTGAGATAGTTAACAAAAATATGGTTTTGAAATATTATCATATATCATTACTTGTTTTGAGATAATATTAATAGTACGATTTAGAGATATTATGGTATATTATTATTGTAGCATCCTTCATTTAGAGACTCAAAAATGAACGTCGATGATGCTGCTACCATCACCAAATATATATTTTTTTAAGCAACAAAATAGGATCATTTTTTTCGATAACATAAGTAAACAGATCAGTTAAATACTTTTCATTACAAAAATTGTCTTTTCTTATTTAAGTCCAAATACATGCATATGTAGGGGTAAATTTTTGAAACATGGATATTAGTGACATGCTCCAACATGTGAAGATGCCAGCATGCTCACTTAACCAGTTATGTAACCTGGTCTTACAACAATGGAATTTAAAAGAAAACTTAGTTATCTTCAAAGCCTCCTACTTTGTCTTTGGAGCTTTACTTGCATTCAAGATAATAAGGTTAATCCCATTAACTCGGCCTACTCAAACGAGTGCCAGTGAGTTTATGGGGAAAAATTTAATAAAAACATAGGTCATACATAAAGCATGGTATGAGTGAAGCTTTACCATAAATAAAAATACAGTGAGACCAGCAGCCTTCCTAAATGGATTTTCACCTTACTAAATAATCAACTGTAATTATATCATATCATGTAAAATTAAAGTCATCATAATTTTAGCATAATCATGGAATCATCAACTCAACATATGTATACCTTATACCTAACATCATATTATGAACCATATCACACAATCATCATTTTCAACATAAGTATAACTAAAACTTGTCATTCACACATCACGAACACTCGTCCACCATAGGAGCTACTCTGACTAGAGTTAGCCTAACTCTCCTATGAGATTAAATGTAAGTTCCCTGAATACATCTAGCAAGTGTCATTACTAAGCATTAATAGCTACTTCTAGTATTAGAAACACTTTCTTTCACATTGTTGACTCATTCAGTTAGTTACATCCATTTTGAAGTTATTTACTCACACTAGAGTTATTTTATTGAATTAAACCCATTAGACTTCCCAAATCTTTGCACCCTACCGAATACCTACCGAGTTTGGACTTCATTAATTCTTAGCACCCTACTATTCAATATCTCCATAAATAAGTATATTTAAGATCTTAGGTTCACTCCATTTCTTTAGTTAATTAATTGTGTACCCTACACATTCCATAGGCTCGCTTTATTTAGTTTAAGAATCCTTTAATATTTTTAGATAATTTTTTTTATCTTTCTGCTAGTTTAAATGATACAAGTTATCATTTCTTAGCTTAGCCTAAGCTTTAGCCATTACCGACTTAGCTTATTGTTATTTATTTTACAACTTTATAATCTATATAATTCAAGTTAAACATCATGGAAACTGGCTTCTAAAAATGTTTCAATAATAATCTTATTTAGCAATAAAATGTATACTTGTTTAACTATCAAGTTTAACAACATTTGGCTATCAAGTTTATCAATCATTTAGCTATTGAGCATATAAGCTAATGCTACTGGCTCTATAGCTGTTGTCCCTATAACTACCGCATGAATAAGCTATCAGCCCTATAGCTATCATCTTGATAGCTATCATATGAATAAGTTATCTGCCCAATAGCCATCACCTCTATATGATATAATGCTACGGTTCCCATATGATATAAGCTATTGTGTCCATACGGTATAAAGCTATTATGTTTGTACGATAAGAAGCTACCGTGTCTATAGTGGTAATTGCATTATGAAGTAGAAAACTTATTACTAAATAAGGTAACCACTTTTTAACTTAGTCTTTACATATGTCATGTTTCCATTTGTCACTTTTTGATTTACATCAAAAATTTCAGAACCAAGTTACTATTCTCTCTTGTACTTACTCCTTAATTAACCATTTCTTTAATCATTTAACTAAGCATATTTTCTGCCTTCCCATTTAATTCACATTAATTCAAAAAAATGATGGAAAAATCCTAAAAATTCATAGAAAATCATAAACAACTTTCTTTACTTAAGTAAAAAATTTTGGATCATGATATTAGATTTTTAATACTTTTAAACTCTCTTTTATAGCCAAAACTATCCATTTTCTTCTTAGAAAATTTACAATAAATTATTTTAATATCCAAAATTTTGAAATTTCAAAACCCATCTCAGATCCAATGTTATAAACAATTTTTGTGCCAAAAATGGAACAATACCCTAATTTTAAAAAAAATGAGACTGACCAAGTAAGAATGAAAACTAAAATGCTAAGAATCAAAAAAGAGAAAGAAGAAGAGAGAACAAAGGATTTTTAAAGTGGGTCGACCTCTGCTCGATTGCCTACGTCCACTATCAACTTTGTTACCAGTTACTATTGCAATTACAACCAAAGTACAACTCGATCTGAATTGTTCGGGTGTGAATTTAGATGGAGTGTCTGTGCAAAAATCAGTAAACAATCAAAGATCCTTTCCTTGTAATCGGCTTGGTACTTATAGGTGAAATCGACCACAAAATCGCTGGGATCGATTCGAACAAGTTTAGTCTTTAGATCCAATGAACCAACATGAAGAATCAGTCAAAAAACGAAAAATCACAATCTAAATGAATTGGTTTGGATCGTTATGGATCGCTGCTAATCCATTTCCTTGTCTTTTTCTACATTCTTCCTAAACTTGGCACTTGTCTTCAATAATACGTAGATAGGCCCACCTCATGAACCATGATGGTTCAATATCGATCCTTATGGATCGATACCGATCCATTCTATTAATTGAGACTTCTCTCTTTTTCCTCTCATCTTCATGCTTTGGCTCCTGAATGGTTGAGTTTACTAGCTCTCTATAAGGTTCGGTACCAATCCATAATGAGCATGACCCATTACATTTGGTCTTCCCTACACTTTAGTTATTTTACTTATATTCTTCATTCTTGACATCTTTTGCCCTCCTTAATTTACTCTTGATACTCAGTAGTCTCGATCCATTGAGATATTGCTGGGTTCAAATGTGGAATAACACTTACCTCCCTTCCCCCAATGTAACGACCCAGAATTTTGAAAAAATTAAATTGAAAATATTTAATTAATTTTAAATATTTGAACGATGATTTAATTTGAATCCCCGATATAACTTTGAAATTTGCAATTAAACTTTAAAATTTAATCTATTGAATGCTGAATAAAAATTTGAACATTCAATTTAAAGTTGAAGAAAAATATTTCGAAAGCTTTTAAAATTCATATTGATAATACCGAAGATAATCGAACTTTCAGAATTGAAATTTAAACTGTTTTGTTCAGTTTCGAAATTATATTGTTCGAATTGATATTTAAAAATAGCCGTCCGAGGCGCAGTCTCGGAATTCGACGAAACTAGTTCCATTGGGTCCGTAATATTGGATTGTTATCGAATTCCAAATTTCGTAACATTTAGAGTTGTCGTGTGATCGTACGACAAGCAAACACGCTGAAATTGGAGTTCGAGATATTTTGAAAAAAAAAACAAAAAGAAAAAGGCACGTTCAAACCCACATACTCCCATACCCCCGTACTTCATTACCATCCCTCTTCTTCTCTTTAATATCCATCCCTCAGTTTCAATTCAAATTCACGAAGCCTTTCTCCTCTACAAACGAACGAAAAACTCGAATTCATTTAAAACTACAAACCACTATATATAAAATCGAACGAATCAAAATCACGTTTGATTTATGTGAGGTCGAGGGCCTGGAAGCGGCGAAGTGCGGCAACGTCTGGACGGCAAGAGCGAGGGGAGGTGCTCGTCTAGGCCGGAGGTGGAGAAGCTCGATCGTGCCCTATTGCCGTGACGCGAGGAGGAGTGGGGCGTCGCGAATCAATCGCAACTTCGTGGGCGAGTGAACGGCAGGCGAAGTCGATTTGGGGGGGTTTGTCGGAGTCAGAGGAGGCGGCGCAGTGGTGAGGCAACGACCGAAGGCGACTGCGGCATTCAATTTGGGTTTTCGTGCACGCGTGGAAAAGGTTGTCATGGTGGTCGTTGATTCCGGTAGGGAGGCGTGTGGTGATGCTCGAGCTATGGTTTGTTGTTGTCTGAGTCGCGATGTCTGGCGTGCGTCTTCGAGGGCAAGCAGTGGAGGTTGTGATTGCCTGGGTTTGCTCGATTAACAGTAAGGTATATTTGTTTTTATTTTTTGGGATTTATTTTAATTTAAATATATATATACTTATAAGAAAAAAAAATTAATAATAATATGTATATTGAGTTTTTGATTTACAGTAAAACGAGAAGTGTGTGTGTATATACATAATAAGATAAATATACCTTTTAAGTCTATTAGTTACTTTAAATTTATGTATAATAGTAATTTAATTTGATTTATATATGTACGTAATTATTTTAGTTACAGAAAGAAATTGTAATTAAATAAAATTAGTTAAAAAAGGAGAAGTTAGTTAATTAAACAATCAAAAATGAAAATTGGTTATTTGATTTGATTCGAATATTAATAAATTGTATAATATTTATACAAGGTCAAATAAAGTCGAGAAAATAAACTGGACTGGATTGGATTGCAAATAAAAGCTAAGGTGAGATTTTTCTCACTCAAATGAAAAGTGGAATTTTCAGTTATTGTTGTTTGTCTGTTTGGATGTGATATTAGATATAATAGGATATATCTATATATATAGCAATATATACATATTGGCATATGTATATATTGGATTGATGATTTCCCGCCTCGTATAGCGGATGAGACCCTATTGCGTCGTTAGTAAGCGGATTATTTTTATAAAACCCATATACCGCGATATTCCACCTCGAAGTGGAATTGGTATTGTGCTAACATCTTTGGATGCAGGGAAACAGGTTGGAGGGATCCAACTGGATTCCTCACCAGTATTTATTTATTTACAGATATTGATGTATATTCTGTTATCATATTGATATATGATGTTTGTTGTTGTGATTGACTAATTGGTGCTGTTGCATCATTGGATTCAGTTTTGAAGTTTGAAAATAACGACTTTTACTTTAAAAAGGATTTTAAAGTGATTTTTGAAAGTAGACGTTTTATTGAATTTTTGAATTGATTTATTTCAAATAAATAGACGTTAAAATATTAAAGTTATAGAAGTTAAGATTTTTGGTGAAATAAAATCAAAGTGTGATTCTTGAAATAAAAGTTAAGAAATTTATGAAATGGTTTAAATTGGGATTTCTAGTATTATAAACGGTTTATTTAAAAGATGTACAAAAATGGATATTTATAAATTTGAAATATTGGGATTATAATACAAGTTTCTATAAGTGTTAAAATGAAGTGTAAGTGGGATTTCATAAGTTAATGAAATCTGAAAGTTTTGAATTTTGTGAAGTTTAAAAGAACGATTTCTTTTAAAATAAATGAATTATAAGTTATATTAACTTATAAATTGAATGGGTCATTAAAGAAGATGTATAAATCGAAGTTGTTATAAAATGGAAATAGAATTTATAAACGTTGTTTTTATAAATTCGAAAATAAATCAAATTTGATTGATTTTAAATATAGAGATTATTAAGGGAATTTTATCCACGATTTTGGACAGTGGATAATTCTTGAAATAAATGTGTAGAAAATATTGAAATTTGGTTATTGAAGTATATTCACGATTTTGGACAGTGAATATATTATTGAAAAAAATAGTTATGTTTGGGAAAGCGATATTATAAATGAAGTTAATTGTTTTAAAAGATGTTTTAAAACGTGTGAACTATCGAAATCATAGATTTCAACATTTATTGTTGAAATAGACGTTTTCGAGAAATAAGGAAATGGTGGACTATAACACTGTTGTTATAGTAAATGATTTTCGAAAGAAAATGTTGTATGTAGTATTGGGATTTATATACCTATCTGAAAATCTGAATCCCTATACTAGTGATTTTGAGTCGTCGTAACGATGTTTTACGTAGCATTCGTTTTGACTCAAATAAATGTTGTCAAAGTAAATGATTTCCTTAAAGAATGAAATTTATACTTAATATTGATTTAAGTATATCGAATATTTTCAAATGTTGAAAATAAATAGATTTGTGAATTACTTATTTTTTTAAATAAGTATGGAAATGCTTTCTCAATATGAAAATGAACTGTTTTGAGATTTTATCTTTAAAGATGAATTGCAAAGTGGAAATTGATTTGAAATTGTTTTTCAAATGATTAAGTGTGGAAATTTTATATCTAGTAAAGATATTTTGGAAAATAAATAATTTGGGAAATTTATTTGGAATCTGATGATGTTGCGCATCTTTATTGATAGTTAAATAACCGACTATCAATAATTACCTTTAGATAGGTATTTGTTGTGAATTGGATGAATTTGAATGCCACACTTATTTTTGAATAATCGCTCACTATTCGGGTTAGCCGAGAAAGGACCATGGGGTCGTATAACCCATTCCGAATATGTGATACGTCGTTATGAATTGCATTCGAAGACCGGTGTTGAAGACCGGATATTTTTGAAAACGGAAGGATTACCGTCGAGTTACTCTACATCGGCTGATCTCCGGTTTAGAGGTTTTATCACCCTTAGTGACGGGAAGTCCGGACGTGATTAGAAATTTATCCGGATGTGCAAGGGCTTCGTGAGAAGTGCCTTCGGTTCTGTTCGATCCCGGAACAGACTTGTATGGATTGTGTGTCTGACGTTACAATTTGAGATATAAAGCTGATTTCTTTCAAATACATTTCTGTTGGTGGCGGAGAATTTATTCTCTTAGCTTAACACCCTTCTCTAAGACGTACGATCTCAGAGGTTATGTAGTTGAAATTTATCAGCGATATACTCCCAATTTGGTAACGTGGCATACGGAGTGTTGCTGTGAAATGATCAGTGTTTGATCATTTGTGATATGATCATTTGTTTGATCTTATATCTTTGTGATCATAGGTTGATCATTTTGTTTAACCCGAAGCCTGGCTTTGTAGAAAGCGTAGCTTTGTGGACGAGACTTCGTCGAGCCTCACACCCCGGAAATGGTCAAAACAGGAAGGATGCAGCAAGGTTCTAGGGAGTAGCGCCCCTTAGTGTATGTCATTCCTTCTGGATAGAGGTGGTATCATGGTATGGAGCCCAGATACTTAACCTATGTGGTTGCTGCATTATTATTTTGATGTGGTTTGTTGGAAATCGGGGATCCTCGGGAAGATCGGTTACGATCGGGGGATGACATACGCGTGTCAGTAGTTACCTATTTTTGCAGAGGTAACCCGGCCTTGTGTTGGCAGAGATCTAACCGTAACATTAGGTTCTCGGGTCGTCTATTCCAGGGACGTACCCATCGTGGCATAGGAAGTTCCTTAGCCTGACCATTTGTTGGAAATCTAAACCCCAATACGAACCTTGTACGGTATTAGTTGTAGAACCTACCATTTACGTACGGTGGTCACCACTGTTTAGATGGTAGCTATAGTAGGCATACGATACTGGTCGTATGCTGGCTAAGATTAATATTATACTTTCGAAATGTTTTCTACACTATGCACTAATAATAATATCCAAAAGGATTTGATTTTGCGTAGTAAGCATCTTTGACTATCATAAGAAGAAATCTCCTCCAATTCTGCGTTTGCATTGTGTGTGTGGTGGGAGGTCTTATGGTAGTTTCATTTTCCAAAAGCATTGCGAATTTGTTTTATTTTCTTTGTGAAAGAATAACTGTTTTACGATCTCACACCAGTCACCATGACTGACTCGGAGTTTATTGTTCCCTTCTAAACTCTGGGTGCCCACCAATTTCCACATGGGTAGTCTAGAGTTATGTTATCAGGATATTCTGGATATTCTGGAGCTTTGGAAGCAAGCTGGATGGCGAGACGTATCATCCGTATTTGTTTATTTATTCCGCTGTGTATTCTGTATGAGGACAAGTTTATATAACTGTCCATTGTTGTATTGAGTTGTATATTGACTCTGATGATTGATGTATGTATAAAATGATATAGTTCTTTGTTTAAAGATTATTCATTTATCTATTATATATTGTTCCGCTGCGATATGTGAGATTCTGATATTGTTCTGTTTCTATTGTTGTTCTGTTGTTCTTCTTCTCTTCTTCTTCTATCTCTTTCCTCTTTTCTTCTTCTTCTTCTACCTTTTTCTTCTATTTAAAACCATCACTATTCGAGTTTTCGGCAGTCGATTGCTCGGCAATCGATAAAGTGAGTATCGATGTCGAATTTTCGAAAGTCGAAAATTTCGGGATGTGACACCCAAGGTATGCTTTGTGTTAACAAATCATGCTTTGGATCAAGGTGAGCAATTGAATTCAAACTACAATCTACAGAGGTGCTTCTATCTCCTGAACTGTATTCGTGGAATGTTGCACCTTTTTGAGATGTATCGGCACACTGCCTCAAACAGTCATGAATCCCATCTCTTCAGTAGCTATAAAAGCTACTTAGTTAGGGATTTTCGGTAGTCTTTAAGAACTTGAAAACCACCCCTTTTACTGGCCAGGTAGACTTCAATTTTATCCTTCATTCACTCCCACATTATTCATAAATATATACATTTTTTTAAAGTTCAAATGGATCGGTATCGACTTATATGGATCGATACCGATCATTTTTAAATAACTAGAAAACCACCCCCCCTTTACTAACCAGGTAGACTTCAATTTTATCATTCATTCACTTCCACATTATCTATGTATAGTTTTTTAAAGTTTAAATGGATCGTTACCGACTTATAAGGATCGATACTGATCGTTTTTAGCATATTACTATTAAAGTAACACTTACTAAAAATTTACACTTTTCACTTTATTTTCAAAAGAAAACTTCTGCCTTTACTTTTCTTGTAAGCTCTTCAGACTTTGTCTCCCCCGCAATCACATTGACACCATTACCACTTTTGAGCTTCAAAGGTCATTGATCCATGGCCAATTCCATGCCCCGATCCATCTAATCATGCATTGTTGAGCCATTCGAGCTTCAAACCCGAACTTCACCAAAACTTCATCACCACCTTCTAATTCTAGATCCAGACTTCAAGTAGGTGGGCACCACCGTGCTCTGGCTACCTTAGCCTCACCTTGTCCATCATCACACTTTGATGCCAACCCTCCATACCTAGTCTATCTATGATGTACACTTCCCTCCATTGCTGCTGCCTTTAACAACCCACGACCATGACTTGCTTTAGCCAAGTCCTTAGGTGGTGGTGGAGGATAAGAACACTAATTGTTTAATTCAACTGAAATTTTGATTATCTTCAAGTATGGATCGGCCTTATCGGGAGTAATTGACACTACTGTAGACGTTATCTTCACAAATATGAATCAACACTTGTCCTACTCAAGAGTCGATGCATACTAGAGTGTCTATCTATTTGCACCAAAAATGGTCGCAAACACCTTGTTGTATGTGAAAGCACCAATATCCAATATTTAGATCCAAACAGAGAAATATAGATTCACGGATCATAGAATAGATTGTAGAAAAGTAAATGAACAAGCAAGTTTTATAGTGGTTCGGCAAACTCCGGCCTACGTCCACTCCAATAATCTTTTATTTATACTGTAAGATTACAAGTGCAGTTGATTTTTGCCTTAGAAAAATAATGGAGGAAGAGATACGAAGTGATGAAGGAGAACCCACCGAAAAGTCCTTTATAATGAGCTAAGTCCGTCGTATTTATAGGTGAAGACATGCAAGGTTGAAATTCCACCAGAAGAACCTCCAGATCCGTACGACCCGATCCACTAATTTTTAGACTAATCGCACACCATATGAATGATCGGTGCCGATCATTCATATTAGCTCCAATAGGGGTGCGATCGTTCGGGGTCCCACATGCCTCTAGTCCATGCTCCCAAAGTTTCATGCCATTCCAACTTACTGTTTGTGAGATATCGATCGATCTTCGTTATTTTGAGCAGAAAATGGATCATAGGAGATTGTTCCATTCTGGCTTCTTCTGGGGTGCATTTTTTTGGTGAGCTCCCCATGATGTTAGCTACTTGCTCTCCAAATTTCATGCCATTCCGACTTACCGTTTGTGAGATATCGCGTTTTCCATGAAGTCGCGTTGAGTTGTAATCAATCATGGGCGATCATTCCATACATGCTCCTTTTGAGTTGCGATCATTCTGGTGAGTTTCCTATGATGTTAGCTGTTGCTCTCCAAATTTTATGTCATTCCGACCTACCGTTTGTGAGATATCGCCTTTTTCGTGGAGTTGGGTTGAGTTGTTTGTGTTGAAAATCGATTTGGTCCCTCTTCTTTTGCCCATAAATCGAGCATACGAACTCTAATTGACTTCAAGTTTGAAATGTAGCCTCATGGGGGCCTTCTTGTCACTTCATACCGATTGCACCTTGATTAGGACAAAAATCCATTGCCTAGGTGAAGTGCCAATTTCATACTTAGCCATTTTTTGAGTGTTATCCATCTGAATCCCTTCAACTTTCGTCCATAGTTTCAACTATAATCGATTTCCAATCCATCCATTTTAGCGGAATCCGTGGTATCCCAGCCTAACCAAAAGGTGGGATAAAACCATCCAGTCGACATTCAAATTCAAAGTTGCATTTCTGCAATCCTGCAAAAAGAAGTTTCGTTCTACTCTGGACAATGGTTATGTTATCGTAGCGCTTACGAAAACATGTAATTTTTGACACACAGCTTCATTGCATGTTGGAGCTCATTTGCCAAGATGAGCAAGATATCTATGTAGAATGCATTCATTCATCATTCCAAGGACCCGGGATATACGTTGCATAGTTTGAATCACATATCACTTCCCCAGCCAATGTATAGAACCTGATTGGTCAACACACGTTTACATCCGTCAGGTTCTTCACATTGGCTACATGCGATTTAATTGAAGTAAACACCAACTTAAGTCATACTGACCATGCTAATATCTAAAGGTTTCGGTCAAAGATGGAACATCTTATACATTCAAAATGTTTTTCCACTATAACCGGCCCTTCTTTTCCTCTGACTGCAAGTTCTTCTTCTATCCCAGCCTCTACCGCAATGCCCCACCAGGCCTTGGCAATCTCATCATCAACCTGAATGATCTCTTAAAGTCATCACCATTTTAGCTGAACATTGATGTCCCTCTCGATGTAGATTTAGAGGGCGTGATGATCCTCAATGATCCCCCAAATTCTTTGGCTTCAACTCTAACTACCACCGACGTTAGAAGGATCCGTAATCGCCATGAAATACCTATAAAAGAAATTTCGACTCTTGAGCCTTACCAAAGGGCACATAACCCTCTAGAAGTTTACACAGCTTGCAAACACTACGTGTGTCTCTCCGGATGTAACGACCTAAAATTTTTAACGTTTCGAATAGGAATATTTAATTTATTTAATTATTTAGATTTGGTTCAAATTTAATAAATAATAAGAAAATCAAATTTTTTTTTATAACTCGATTTTTATTATCGTATTTTAAATTTAATATATTTGATTTTTCTATAATTTTTAATTTGGAAAATATTTAAATTATCATTTGATGATTTTTTTGGGCAAACGACAGTATTTTTGTGATTTTACAGAATCAGTTAACCACTGTATATTATTACTATTTTGGGTCGTATCGTATTTTTGTGCACGATAATATTTTGTTTTGTTGTTTGTGATCCATACGCGAACTAAACTCTATGCAGTGACGTGCCGGAAATTGCAGAATAAACACAAGGTCAACTCTTCTATCAATTCAACACTCTAACTCACTCTCTTCATTTTCACTATTCTATTGATATTCCAGGAAACAAAAAATAGAAAAGCCTTCACTTGAAAAAAAAATTCAAACAAATCAAATACCTAACTAAAAAATATAAAGTTGATATCTTTGGAATCATTGTGAGTAGATCTACGAATCTATGTTCGTTTTGTAGAGTGCAGAAGTAATTGGTGGTGTTCGACGTTTTGGTCGTGGGTATTTGGCACTAGGGTTTTTATTTTTTGGAATTTTTGAAGTGGAGTTAGGCTAATCAAAGCTTGGATATGGGTTTGTTATGGCATATAACATCGATTTGAGGAGTTCAGAGTGGTGCGGTCTTGAGGGGCAAAACGCGACATGTACAAGGTGGAGTTTGGTTTTTTGGTTGCGATTTGCCAGGTTGAGTCGAGCATGTAATGATGGGTGGAATGGGTAGCTTTGGCGATATGGAGTTCAATGGTGAAATTGGATTTGGGTTTTGTGTTGAATCGAGTGAAAGGGGGGAGGGAAAGATCGGCGGTATGGGTTCCTATTTGTACTTCTGTTGGTTTGAGGGAGAAGGGTGATTAGGCGGTAATAATAATTTAAATTAAAATTGGTGAAATTAATAAAGTAATTAATTCTCAAATCTTATAAAATGTATATCTCTCTCATACGGGGTCCAATCGAGACGAGACGTTTTGTGTTGGCTCGTAAAGGCGATAACTACCCGATGAAGCTAGTTTCGTTGAATTTGGAGCAAGTGAAATTTTGAGTTAAAATCGAATGTCGTTCGATTTTAGTTCAAACCGGAATGCCATTGGAATTTTGGTGAGTTAAACTCACCTTTTTAGGTAATCAGTATGATATAAAGTAGATAAAATTTATTATTTGTGTTTGGATGAATTATTGGTTGTTTTGGATAATCTATATGATAAAAGGAGGTTTATAATTATGTTTGAATATTTAAAAGGGAAATTTTTAATTTATAAATAATATTTTTATAAAAGGAGTGTGTAAGTATAAGGAGTTTTATAAAGGCATTTATGAAGAAGGAATTTATATAAAACAAGACCCGATTTCCATAAATGATTGCTTTTAAATATGGTGGTATGAAAAATGTTCTTTCTATACATAACACCGAATTCTAAGGTATGGAAACTCGTCTCTATCTTGAGAATTAAGAATTTGTATTGAGGCAAGAACAGTTTCCTAACTTTTCTGATTTCATTGTTAATCGAGAGATAGTACTATTTGAAATCAAGAAGTGGTGGTAAGTGTATATGGTTAAATTTCCATACAACTTGTTTACTTTCACTAAAAGTGTTTCGGGTTTATTGTTATCAATGTTTTAATTAACATTTGTTTAACACAAACTAAGTGTGGTTTTGGAAATGAAATCTTTCTTAAGAATTGTGAATATATTTATACCGTGGAGATAAGTATATGAGCACATTTTTTAAGTATTGAAAACGTAGTTGTTTTGTGAATATACTTATATCGTTAATACAAGTATATGGGAAAGTTTTTCTAAGCTTTGAAAGTGAAATGTTTTGTGAGTATACTTATACAGTTGAGATAAGTATATGAATATTTTTCAAGTATTGGAAAGAGTTTGAGGGGGTTGGTGAATATATCTTTGTAAAAGTATTTTGATACAAGTATTTACAAAGTGATTTTAATTAACGAGATGATTAATTCGAGAGGCTTAGTGTTTGCTTATGTGCATAACCATGCTTTGTTAAATCTCTGGTTGAATTGTTTTTTGGATAGTTGAATAACCGACTATCAAATATTGGCCATTTTTAAAACTATCGTCGTCGGTTTGGAGAAACCAGGATCAGATATATTATTCAAAAACCACTTCGGACCGGCATGAGCGTTCGAATTGAAGACTTCTTAAAGATGATGGAATCGAAGACGGAGATCTTTGAAGTGCAAGGGCTACTTGCTACAAATACCGAGGGTGATTACAAAAATGATGTAGTAGAATTAGTGCCTTCGATTTATTCTTATCCTGAACAACTTCTATGGATGAATACTGGCATTGCATTGTTTCCTGGACTGTAGTGCTAACATTTCAAGTGGGATTTGCTAAAAGGGTAAAATGTAGTCTCTAGCCTTAACAACCGAGAATGACTAAAACAGTGGATATGCGGTAGGGCTATGTGGGTCGCACCCATTAGGGTATTGCCATCACCCTTCTAGATATGTATTTATGGATTGGTTGTGCATGAGAGCTCTTGAGAAAAGGTTGCAAAGCAATCGAGGTGATGAAATATTCGATACTATCCAGTAAGGGTTGGCCAGAGATGTGAGGACCTCGGTACATTTTTCTAAAGGTGTACTGTGGCAAGCGGTACCCCGGTGCCTTGTTATTGTATAGGATCCATTCTCTAATAAGTGCCATGCATAATTAATTGTATACCTCTTATGCTGGAATGTAATTAATGCAACAATTTCAGCTATGATTCAATATTTATTTTAAACACTAGACATTATTATAACATCACAGGATTTCCTATGAAATGGTTTGTTTATCGTAAGGTAAAAACCATCCGTGTTTATGTGCAGCGTGATCTTACGAGATAACCATATTTTGAAAGGTTTTATAACATTAAACTCCATTTTAAATGAGTTTCTAACGCTGGCTTACCCGACTGATCCGAGCGTTATTTTTCTTATAATGCTCGAGTCAGACCAAGCATATTTTCAGATCCAGCTATGGATGCTTTAGAGCTTCAGGAGGCGAACTGGATGACTCCAAGACGTATTCACGTATATTTTATTTGTGCTGCATTGGTTGTTTATATTTTCCAGCATTTGTTAGGATAAGTTGTTATAATTGTCCAGGCTGGTGTTGATAGTTACTCTGATTGATGTATAGTTTTCTTTTGTAAAGATCTGTTGTATATTATATGTTACTCATCACAATGTGAGATTCTCTTCTATCTTTTCTTTCTTTTCCCCTGACAATCTGTCTTTTCGACACTTAGATGCTCGGTACGTGAATACCATAGATGTATTAGTGTCGACTTTTGAGGGTTGAAAGGGTGGGTTATTACAAATGGTATCAAAGCTTAGGTTGAGCGAACACTAGGCTTTGGTGGGGTAGACTCATTAGAGATAGAGTTAGTAATAACCTAGAATGAGTTTGAGTGTATTTTAAATATGAGGGTGTATTTGTTAGTGCTATAAAAAGCTTTATATTATGTTGATTTATCAGTTGAGTGGTTTATGAATTATGGTCGGTATAGAAGGAACAACCACATCGATAGGGTTTTTTAAACTCTTGGACAAGGCAAATCGATACATTATTGTTTTGAAATTTGGTAAGTGAAATAATTTTACCTGGATTATATTTTATATATAAAAGGATAATTTTTAGAAATTGAGATAGTTGTTTATGGTGTGATTGTTTGTTAGGAAATGATAATATTCAATTATTATCATTTATTGTATGATTAGTCATGCTCGTTCAGTTTAGGAGCATTGACTATTTTTTTTGATTTATTGTTTGTTCTCAGATAGTTTATGAGCATTTATTGTTAGATTAAATCAAATACGAACACCTTGTGAATTCAGTTTCACAGTTTGACTATAAGGCGTTCGGTGATAATATTGGGTTAAATTTTAATTTTAATAAAAGTTGTTTATTACAATCTAAACAAAGATGTGCATCTATAAAATGTTTTTATATAAGTAAGTGAAATTATATATAAGCATTGTGTAAATATGGTTTATAAATAAAAAGGGATTTAAACTGAGAATTTGAGAACTTAAATCCCGGGGTTTTGGAGATTTTATTCCAAAAGCTTTGAGGAAATAATAATGGTATTATTTGAAAGTATGAATGAGTAGAAATATGTTAAAATGGGTTTCAAAGGAGATAGAAAGCACTAAACTCATGTATGTCGTTGAAAAATAATTCTAGTGATGACTGCAGCATCATCGACGTTTATTTTTGAGTTTCTAAGTGAGGGATTGTTACCATAGCAATTTGCCATACAGTTATTTGGTAAAAAAAAGTTTGTTTTAGATTCCCAAAAGTATGATTTGATACACATAGGAGATATGTGTATTATTTCAAAATGATTTGAAATAAAATTCCGGTGTTTAGTTCTAAAATTTTCAGTTAAGTGATATTATAGACTCATGTATCCTATGCATTAGGATAATTTGGATTGTGCATCTTATTATGATATTTTTTGGGTAAATTTTCATTTGTTGAAAAGAAATGTAATTTTCGATGATTTTGGACAGTTGAAAACTTCCGAATTGATATAGGAATTTAAGAAAAGTGTTTTTGGTAAAATATAAGAAGATAAGTTTTTGTAGCTTATAAATTTGAGAAGTTGGTAAGTAAAACAAGTTATTAATGCTGTTTAAAATTTGTTGAACATCCTGAGTAAGTAAAACAAATCTGAAATTTGTATATATACTCTTAAGATGTAGAAGAATGTTATAGGAATATGAACTTAAGTTTTAAAAGTGTTGACAAACATAAGTTGAGTTTTATGGGATGTTTAAATACTTAAGAAAGTTTTATAAAATGGTTCATAAGAAATTTTAGTATAAAAGGAAAATACTAAAAGTAAAAAAACGAATGTGATTTAAAATGATGAAAATTTGAGATAGAAAAATGTGAAAAAAATATATTTTGGTTTGTTAATAAACCAATGAAACAAATATGTAAGTTGTACGTAGGTCATTTTATTCACATAACTGATTTTGATCCAGATTTGAGTACACGGTTTCGAGGTGATTTACATCGATTTGAACAAGGATTTTTCGTTCAATTCTTGACGACAAACACCTGATACGTACTTTTGATTTTATTCTGTTGTTTTCTATCATAGTATATGGCTATGCAAGGAGAACAGAGGTTTCTGATCAAGAAATCAGATTGGAGTCCGCACTAGGGAAGTCGAGTGAATTATTAGTTCGGAAGTGAAAATCTATATGATCGAGCAAGCAATCAGATTTGATATTGCGTACAGATGACATATGTACATCATACGGGCTTTAATATAATTATATGTTTTAACATTAGAAAATTCAAGTTATATGGTTGGATATTATTTGTAAGTAAGATAAAGGTTCTTGGAAGCAAAGGCTTACTAGCCGCTTTTGTTGGTGATGTTGATGTCGACTAATAGGTACACGTTTATATTGTTATTGATGGTTTTGTGCTCGAGATATAGGAGGCCACTTTTGGGCTTTAGTTTTCTTTTGTTGATTTAGACCAGTTGTGGCAAGTTGTAGTTTTTTAAATCGAGCCGTGCAAAGGAGATTCTACTGGAATTTTCCGTAACTTCAAGAGACTTAGAAATTGAATAATCCATTTCAACTAGTTGATTATGAAAGCTTAAGGGTTCAAAAGTATTTTTCTTCCTTTGCGAATTTCTAGTGATGAAATCCTTTTAAGGGGAAAAGAATGTAACAACCCAAAATTTTTAACGTTTCGAATAGGAATATTTAGTTTATTTCAATATTCAGATTTGGTTCAAATTTAATAAATAATAAGAAAATCAAATTTTGTA
Organism: Allium fistulosum; assembly: GCA_030737815.1. NCBI lineage: Eukaryota > Viridiplantae > Streptophyta > Magnoliopsida > Asparagales > Amaryllidaceae > Allium > Allium fistulosum. The sequence continues at coordinate 981,052,813 of CM060907.1, read as the reverse complement.
TGAGTCGATTTTTATTGACGTATTTTTAATTTAATTTATTTAATTTCTCAATAATTTATAATTTGAAAAATATTTAAATTATCGTTTGACGGTTTTTTTAGCAAATGACTGTATTTTTGTGATTTTACAGAATCAGTTAACCAGTGTATATTATTATTGTTTTGGATCGTATCGCATTTTTGTGCGCGATCGTATTTTTTGTTCTGTCGTTCGTGGTTCGTACATGAACGAAACTTTGTGCAGCGACGCGCTAGAAATTGCAAAATAAATACAGGGTCAACTCTTCCATCAATTCAACACTCTAACTCACTCTCTTCCTTTTCATCGTTCTATTGATTTTCCATGAAACAAAAAATAACAAAGCCTCCACATTAAAAAAATTCAAACAAATCAAATACTAATAAAAAAATATAAAGTTGATATCTTTTGAATCGTTATGAGTAGATCTATGAATCTATGTTCATTTTATAGAGTGCGGATGTAATTGGTGGTGTTCGACGTTTTGGTTGTGGGTATTTAGGCACTAGGGTTTTGATTTGTTGGAATTTGAAGTGGAGTTGGGATAATCGAAGCTTGAATATGGGTTTGTTGTGGCGTACAAAATCAATTTGAGGAGTTTGGAGTGGTGTGGTCTCGAGGGGAAAAACGCAACCTTTACAAGGTCGAGTTTGGGTTTCTGGTCGCGATTTGTCAGGTCGAGTCGGGCATGGAATGCTGGGGTGGAACTGGTAGCTTTGGCAACATGGAGTTCGATGGTGAAATCAGATTTGGGTTTTGTGTTGGATCAAGTGAGAGTGGGAAAGCGGAAGATCGGCGGCATGGGTTCTTATGTGCATCTCTGTGCATGATTTTGGTTTGAGGGAGAATGTTGATTAGCGGTAATGATAATTTAAATTGTAATTAGTGAAATTAATAAATTAATTAATTCTCAAATCTTATATAATGTATATCTCTCTCATACGAGGTCCAATCAAGGTAAGACTTTTTGCATCGCACTCGTAGTGGCAATAGCTATGCGATGGAACTGGTTTCGTTGAATTTGGGGAAAGTGAAATTTTGGGCTAAAATCGAACGTTGTTCGGTTTTAGTACAAATTAGAACGACTAAACGTCTGCTGGAATTTCGGTGAGTTAAACTCACTTTTTTGGATAATTGGTTATATATATAGTAGGTAAAATTTACCGTTTATGTTTGGATGAATTATTGGTTGTTTTGGTTAAATATCTGCTCTTGAAAAGTGAATGAGATTTAAACTGAAATACAGAAAATTTTGTAGAGAAATCCGAATTTCTAGTCATTGTGATTTTAATTTCAGTTATATACCTGTTGATTTTATTTCAGTTATATACTTGTCATATAGATCGTTAAATGTCAAAATTTGATGGTTTGGCCATATTGGATATGACATTGACATATGTTAAAAGTTGAACCTTTTTAGAGAAAATGGTAGTGATGGCATTGGTTAAGTGATATAGTAACTATTGGCCTCGTTGTAGTATTTGGAAAATACTATTAATTGTTGTCTGTTGGAAATGGTTTCTGATTTGAAAAATGATTTTTAATCTGACCATTTGGATTTTCTGTGATATTTTATTCAAAAATAGTTTTTGAACTTCTCTATTTTACTTCAATTTCTTTTATTATTCTTTTCTAATATATGTATATATGTAAATGTTTTAAGATTATTTTGGAAAGTATCTATTTTCATAGAAAAATTATTATAATAATGAATATTTATTTTAAAGGAAATAAAAAGGGTTATCTTTCATTTTAAAGTGATTTTGGGTTTAAAAAAATTGAAATATTTTAGAATAAATATTTGTAAAACATTTTTGTATAAAATTTTGAGATAAAGAATAGATTTATCGGGGCTTTGCATGAAAGGTCCCTATTTCTGATGTTGTTACAAGAAAAGTCCCTGTAGAAATAAGTATGTAAATTAGGTACCTGTTTTTTCTAAATCAGAAAGTGCAAATTAGCTTGCACTTTTTAAAATTTTCAAAATTTTCAAAATCAGAAAGCCCAAACTAGCTTGCGCTTTCCTGATAGAAAGCGCAAATTACCTTGCGCTTTCCTGATAGAAAGCGCAAATTACCTTGCGCTTTTCAAAAATTTCAAAAAAAAATTCAAATTAGAAAGCGCAAACTAGCTTGCGCTTTCCTGATAGAAAGTGCAAGATAACTTACGCTTTTCAAAATTTTTGAAATTTTAAAAATTTCGAAAAAGATTTTAGAAATAGAAAACATGCAAGTTACCTTGCATTTTCTGTCAAATGAGTGCTAGACACCTTGCGTTTTTTATTTTTCAAAAATAGGGACCAAATTTACATATTCATTTCTGTAGGGACTTTTCCTATAACAACATCAAAAATAGGGACCTGTGACTCTTTTCTTGTTTATTAAGGGTATTTTATAAAGTAAGGAGAGAAATTTATATGCGGTATTTTATAAATAAACGAATAGATTTATAAATGGTATTTTATAAAAATGAAGTATTATCATTTTGATAAATAGGAGTAATAAATCATAGTGTGAATTTATTGCAATATATTGTGTTTGTACTAAAATTGGGCACAACACTCTTCGGATGTGTTTGGAGAGATAAAATGAAGAAAATAAATGTAAAATGAAGCAGATCTAACAAACACACCAATAAACAGATACAAAAATGCACAGAAACACATGGATTTAGAGTGGTTCGGCGAATTGCCTACGTCCACTATGAAATGACTGATGTTTATTGAACTTTACTCGCTGGATACAAAATATTACAGCAGTACAATAGAAGTTTAATGGTGATTCCGGCAGAGAATCAGCGTAGAGAAGCCAAAAAAGCCCCTTTTCTGTAGGTCTAGGGTCACTATTTATAGGCGTAGGCAACAAATATCTCGCCCAGATCTCGGAAGACTTCTTCCCTCACATGGATGGGACCACGGGATCGAGTTCAGGTGATTTTGAATCGATATGGGAGCAATACGATTTGAGTTCGTATTGATCCATAATTGGTCCTTTTGGGCTAAAATTGATCAGGTACATTCTTGAAGTTGTAGACAAGCTCTTATGAAAATTTGGTGGCATTTGGACTTCTAGATTTTGAGTTATGATCGATGCAAGTTTGAGTTTGTTGAAGGCTGTCGAGTTCGTCTCGATACTTGTTTGTATCGCTCTGTTCGTATCCCTGTTTGCACGTGCCGACCAGATGACGTGGCACTATATCTTAGGATTGATCCACTTTTCATGCCGAGTGACCGAGTCATCCATCTTTATGTGTCTCCTTCGTATCGCACTCATTCAGGTGCTTCGTACCCATGCCGTTCGTGTCCATTGATATGGCTTCGTTCGTATCCATCAATTGCTACGTTGTTCGTATCGATATATGAGATCATTTCGTATCGATAGCCTCTACCCCAATTCATATAGATATAGACATCGACTTCGTATCAATACCTTTTAGGTGTTGCCTCGTATCGCTTGTGGGTGGTGATCGATACGAGCCGTGCATTAGTGGAAGCGATACGAAATGCCACTAAGTGAGGGATACGAACCAGAGTAGATGTGATGGATATGAAGTGGTGCCTCTTCCATGGATACGAACTAGCGCTCTCTTGATGGATACGAACTAGATGTGTTTCACTTGAGACTTTATGGATACGAATTTGCATGGATACAAACGAGGTTTCCTGGATGTCGAATGGAATCGATACGAAGGAGGTGGTCTGATAGATACGAATGAGTGCATTACTTGATTTGCATCGATCATATATTGAGCATATGAACTCCGATTGATTTGAAATTTGAAACACTGGCTTTCATAGCTTTGCTTGTCGTATTATATCGATTGTAGCTTGATTCGAACTAGGACAAAAATTTACCAGTATCCATAGTGAACCTGCGTATAACCGATCTTCGGGACGGATTGTCCTTGGTTGCCAGTCAAGTCTTTGGTGTCATAGCCTTGCCAAAAGGCGGGATAACATTTGCCCCCCAATGTACATCTTGTGTGGGCATGACGTGCTTTGAAAAGCTGCAATCTTTAGTCTGAAAAGTTCTGTCTGATTCGTTAAATAGTCGTTGTCTTATTGTCAAAAGATGTAACCTTTGATTAACTCCCGGTAGTATAAATACTGAAATGTTGACTATCAATGATTGCACAGTGCATTGTTGTAACTGAGTACCGAGTGCTGGGAATTTGTTGTTCGCTGTATATGTGTTAACCTGACTCTTGTTAACGTTCCCGCGTTCACGAGTCGTTGTCAAGTTTTCTTGCATCGAATTCCGTATCGATCCTCTCCTGAATCGATGTGAAATTTGATGTTGTAACAACGCTTGATGATTGTTTTATAGTGTCTTTTCATATCGATCCTCTCCTGAATCGATGTGAAGAGTCGAAAAAATCGTATTCATATCGATGACAATCGATACGAATTGGTTGGTTTTTCAAAACATTTTGTATTGATCGATATGGGTCTCCATGGGCTTTATGCTGATGGATAAGAATAGAGTAGTTCGTATCGTATAGGTTTCAGACAGTTCTAATAGGCTCTGGCTTCGTGCTTCGTGTCGATTGCTTGGTGGATACGAATGGAAGGCACTTTAGATAGATGAAGCATGGACACGAACAACGGTTGCTTCATGACATCGCAGAATGGATACGAAAGTGTTCCTACTCGTATTCATTGGAGAAACTGATGCTCACCGATCAAAGCTACTGGGAGACGAATCGTCCTCTTTCTTTGCTTTCATACCCATGTAAATAGAATTTTGTACTTAGAAACTTTTTTATTGCTTTCATTTTTACAGACTGCGTTCGTATCGATCGAAAGATTGAGGAAAAGAAACCGCCCTTCGCCTTCAAACCAAACAAGCCTTTAATCCTTTAAAATGATTGCTTAAATTAGGTAATTAACCGAAATAATCCACTCTAAAACAATGAGACTCGAGATTCAACGCCATTCCATTCGTATTCACGGCCGAGTATGGCGAAGGGGAGACCGGAGATGGTCGGAGTAAGGTCGAGGAAGGAGGAGATGGTTTCTGTGTTGCCTGAGTTGATCGGAGAAGAAGAAGTGTAGATAAGTACAAAAGATGCATTCGTATCGAGGATGGATGATAGATGAGTTCATATCGATCTGGATTAAGAGGGAGTTCGTATCGATTCGAGCCATGGAACTTCGTACTGATGGAGTGGGAAGCTTCATATCGATCTATGGTGGGAGTGCGTTTCGATTCAAAGAGATCGATACAAAGGCTTGGATTTGAGGATCGATACAAAGGCACTGTATGCGATCAATACGAAGTCGTAGGTTTTTTTGATCGATACGAATTGACCTTTCGGCGATCGATACGAAATGTTGACATCTCTGATTGACACGAACGCTACTTCTGGTGATTGATCCGAACCTACACTCTGATGGATACGAAATTTCTACACACTCGAACTTTTGACTCCGACGAGCTTCTACCCTGCATAACTGGACTTAGCTGTTTTACCACATATTTGACTGTCTTTCGAAGCTCGTCGATGGAACTATAACTTAACAAAATCTAACGAACTTTAACTAGGATTGATCTTCGAAGTCTGAATGGCACACTTGTGACGGTCAACGATGATGGTCACTCCGGTTGGATATTGAAGTCTTGTCGTTCGAACACTTTGTTAATCTCTGTAGAATCTTCCTAAGTAACTCACAGCACTGCACTACACAACACATTTATGCACTTCACACTAGGGGAAACGCGGGTTTATTGTTGTTTAACGATGGCTTTGGATGAGTTGACTTGTTATGGAACCCGAGAGTTCATAGCAACAGGAGGCTCAAAGTCTACCTCCTTTGGTAAAAGAGATGTCGGCCATCGCAACCGAAATCATAAGTCCAGCTCCGGACGAGTTACCAGGAGAAACCTTCATCGGGAACCCACAAGATTCTGTTCCATCCAATGTCATCGAAGGTATGTTGGGGAGAATTTGCTTGCGGCACGGGCTATGGTTGAATGATGTTCTGTTACCAGGGCTGAACGACAGGCCACATGCTCCCCCGAAAGGGTACACTGCTTTTAATCGATTTTCCTGCACATCTGGGATGCTCCCACCATTCAATCAGTATATCCGGGAGGTGTTATCTTATTTAGGGATTGCTCCATCACAGTTGCATCCGAACGAGTATGCTCTTCTGAACAGCTTATTCATCATCTTCATGGAGCACCTTTTCCGACCCCCGACTCCAGAGGAAGTCAGATTCTTGTTCGTTGTAAAGAGTCGGGGAGATAATCCTTCTTTCACATTCTTAGAGGGAGCGAGAAACTATCAAATCATGATTGGAACTTGGGCCAAACTTAGCTACTTCAAAACCGAGTGGTTCTATGTTCGTTGCCCGCCAGGATTTGCTAGACGATGGCTAGTCAGACGTAAGTGCCACACTTTCTATGGCAACTAATGGGATAGTTGCAATCGATGTTGAGCCTAACATTTTCTTTCTTTTATAGCTTCAATTCCACGACCTGAAGGCGCTCACCTTAAGGAAATAGTACGGATTCTTCAAGAGGTACCAGGCGAGATTAGAGAGATCGACTCGGTACTTACGGATGAAAATTTGAGGGCTGTTGGGCTGATTGATAGAGACCAGAGCATAAGGACTGAAGGATCTCTTAGGACAGCTCCGACAAGACGGGCTAGGTGTAAGGCGCCCAGGATTGTAATTGCTGAGTAGGGTAGTGAAGAGGATACGCCCGTCGAAGACGAACCCATAGCCGGGCCCTCAAATAGTCCTCGACATTCAGAGGGAAAGAGAAAAGGCAAGGTAGTTGCTCATAAGCTTCACAAGTCTTCAAGATGGAGATCTGTGGTCATGTCTATGCCAGCCATCGGTGTTGTAATGTCGGAGGCTCCTCCCCCACATGTGGAGAATCCTTTCAAAGGACTTGCAGACATTCCAATTCCGGACTATGTGTCGCTCCAATAAGATACCAGGTTGGAAGGACTTCAGAGCGCCTTAGATCTAGGCGAGTCGATTCCTTCGAGTATGGCTGACATATCCGGTTGATCGGGGGGGGGGGGTTGCACATGCATACACACACTTCACGGCACTGCATAATTTCTAATCATAAGCAATTCATTTCTGGGAAATACCAACTCTGTTCTCCTTTCCATTCTACAGGCACGATGTCAAAGCGAGTTTATGCTTGGCAGCCTCCGTTCTGCACGCCATTCTTCTAGTTCATATTATGAGTCTCGTAGACGTGAGGCCGATAGAAACCGCTATCGTGGCTACTCTAGCTAAGAGAAGGAGCGCTATGAGAAGGAGAAAGTGTACAGGCGCCGTTCTCGGTCACGCTCTCCACCATCTAGAGTGCCCACAGAGCCTTCTGGCTCCGGCAAGCAAACCTATGAATCTTCACATCAAATACCACCTTCCCAAGCACCAAGGCCTGACCAACAGCGTCGGAGGACCGAAACCGAAGCCCCCATCGTTACTGAACAAGCCATCACAGAGCCCACGGGGGAAGGAGCGATTAGAATCGCTAAGCTGAAAAAAGATTTTCCAAATATTTGTTTTGACGGCTTTGTCTTTCCCCCGCACTTAAAGCGAATTCCTATCAAGGCAGAAGAAACAATGCACGACTACATTCATGATGTTTATGGCCAATACCGGGAATGGATGAAGAACGCAGACAAAGTATTAGTGGTGGCCTTTGAGCGGGCTAAGACAATCGAGAAATTAGGAACTGATCTCGCTAAGAAGGACCGCATAATTCAAGTGCTTAATGATGAAAACGAGTCCGCGAGAAATTCAGAGACAGAAGCCAATAAAAGGGTTGATGAGGCAACTCGGAGGATGGAAAAAATAAGGCGAACACACTTAGCCCTGGTTGAGGAGATGGGACATCGGACCACCATAGTTATGGCCGAAAGTGACGGGGCACTTAAAGGGCTTGAAGAGATTAAAGCCAAATTTGCTGAAATCGTCAAAGAGAAAGACGATGCAAACAAAGCCGCCCAGGAAGCATGTGAACAGGCTGTGGTGCTTAGGGATGAAAGGGATGCGACAACGCTCAAAGTTTAGGAAGTCGAAGCCATGGTTGAGAATGAGGTGAAAGCGGCAGAGGCCAGGTTGGAGGGTGACATTGAAGATCTTCTTATTACATACAACGCCAATGTGCCGAAGCATCGAAATCTAACCTGGCTCGAAAATTATCCATCACACCTATACAACGCTTGGTGCAGCTTGGTTGAAAATGAAAAAGCGGAGCACCACACTGAATCTATCGATGAATTTGAATTGGAGAATCGGGTGCTGAATGAGGATGAAAGAAGGGTTCTCCACGACATCACTATTACATTCGAAAAGGAGAAGCTCAGTACTCAGCACATGGATGTTGGAGAGGGCTCTGGCGTTGAGCATCACGATGTGGGTTCCGAGATTCCTATGCCAACCTAGCTTGAATCTACTCCTGCGGTTGATCCTTTATCTGTGCCCGCATAAAATCCTGATACCCCACAGTTATCTCCAACTCGTGAGCAAGTCACTAAAGCTGTTCCGGCTCCACCCGCAAGCCATTCTGAGGAAGGTATTCTGAACATTTCTCGCACCTAATCAAAGTAAGGAACTTTCTTCAAAGCAGTTATTAACATATTTTCTCTTCTCTTTATCCAGCGATAGGAGCCGCACCAGTCGTGCCCCCTGTAACTCAAGAGTTGCATCATAAGCAGAAGGCCCTTATAACATAAGCGACCACAACAACAACCGCTGCACTAACCAATGGAGCGTAGGGGAGCACTTTTACTTTTGATGAGCAAATGATGGAGGAACTTCTTGGCCATCAAAGCGACCCTTTTTCCGACCTGCCATTTGTCATGGGCGGAAGTGCACCCGTGGTTAGCTCCTCGGGCCCAACCGACAGCATCCCCATGGACGCCCAAACAATTCATGAAGAAGAGATCATAGCAGAGATCAAATTTGAGATGGAGGCGGCCGCGCAGGCCAGCAGTATTGGAGGTGGCATGGCGGGCCCTGGTCTAGCCCCTTTGCGAATGGTTTCTCCAGGAGGCACGGTCGTCGACACTGGTGTGCCTCCCCCGCCTTCCAACATCGATCCTATCCCTCTGACTCCGCCTTCAAAAAGTATTCCAATTCATGTGAGTTCGGAGGAAGAGGTTACCATAATTCCCCCGGTTGGAGACTAACCATCAAAAGGCAAAGGCTCGAAGAGGCATCCAAGTGGTAGCTCCAGTAGGTCAACTCCGGGGAGGAAGAAGAAGAAACTGAAACAATAGACGTATCTTCTCGCTTCCCTTTTTGGTAGATAGATAGGAATTCCTTTTTGTTTCTTGTAGGCCCTGTATAGATGCGGGTTCGGCCCCTGCTAGTAGGAATTTTTAGAAAGATTTTTGTAATTATCCTTCTTTTTTGAAGAATAGTTTAGAATAAAATTCCATTTTGTTTCCAGCATAACTTTTTGTTTATTTGCTTAAGTATTTCAACGCTCGAACTTCCATTCAATGTACTTGTGAATTTTTAGTCTTTGAATCGGACCGAAGTTTAGTTGTTAAGTTCCGAAGTTACGGCTTCGAGTCGTAATCGAACGTTAAGCCGAGTTCCAATACCGCACTGTCTCGATCAGTAGTAGGTAAAGTTCTGCCCCCATACCCGGGGATAAATTGAAAAGATTGGTCGGCAGTCGCTTTTCGCCTTTAATACACCGAGCTTAACTTTGTTGAAACGAGGCTGAAACAAGACGAGTTCGGGTGGTCGAATCACACTCGCTCACCTATTGGTGATTGCATCCACACTTTGGGAATTATGCTTGTGCGTCGGCGGTCGGTCTCGCCCGCTTAAGGTTTAGAGATATGTCCACGCTCTGGGTACCTAAGTTATTTTATGGGTGGTCAGTCACATCCGTTTAATATTTAGAATTTCGTCCGCACTCTGAGGACTTAAGTTGTTTTATGGGCGGTCAATCACACCCATTTAATATTTAGACTTTCGTCCGCACTCTGGGGACTCAAGTTTTTTTACGAGCGGTCAATCATACCCGTTTAATATTTAGACTTTCATCCGCACTTTGGGGACTCAGATTAATTCATGGGTGGTCAATCACACCCAATTTGCATTCATACTCCGGTCCGCACTTTGGGGACTCGAAGTTGTTTCACAGGTGGTCGTTTCATACCCGGTTTGTGTTTATACCACCAATTCACACTTTGGAATTTGGAGTTAGCCGATGGGTGGTTGGTTACGCCTATTTTGATGTTTATACTCCATTTCGCACTCTGGGAATCTGGAGTCGCTTAACAGACGGTCGATCACATCTGTTATGAGTTTTAGGACTTCATTCGCACTTCGGGAACGAGAGAAGTATCAGGATCGTGGATGGTCGGAACACATCCACCCTGAGTTAACCAGCGAGGTCGTTAGATGGAAAGATCCATCCTCCTTAGACTTGGTTTAATTACGGGCGAAGTCGTTAGGTGGATGGGTCCAACCTCTTTAAGCCTGCATTTGTGAGTTTATACTCCAGCTCGCACTCTGAGAGCCGGAGTTAGTTAGAGGATTGTCGTGTATCAATCCTTTTTTTGGCTTTAGTGTGATGGTTTCCCCATGAGCTCGGGTTTCACTTAGTGAGTGACCGGTCGTATCACAGTCACTCCCTATTTGAATAAGTCCCACAATAGGATGGAACTTAGATTTCCATGCATTGTGATGGTCGCATGTCGCATTTCAAAAATCACTGCTCTGGCTCGAAGAGATTGCATTTTATTGCTGAAATAAGAAAGTATGGCAAAGTCAGTTGCCTTATTACAAATTAAAATTTCGAAATGCATAAAAAAATTGCAAATGAAAAGCAGACCGAATGAATAAATAAAGCCTATTACGTGTAGTAGCGACGAAGACTCTCGCTGTTCCAGGCTCTCAGCAAAGTGAGACCATCAACGGTCGATAATTTGAATGTGCCATCTCCGAGCCTTCGTTCAATAACATACGGCCCTTCCCACGTTGGTTTCATATGTGAAGGAACCGGGTAAATTCTCTTGAGGATGAGATCGCCGATTTCAAAGGTTCGGGGTCAGACCTTGGCATTGTACAATCGGGCGACTCGACTTCGGTACGTGGCTGCCCTCAAATCAGCCTCTTCTCGCTTCTCATCAATAAATCCAGAGATTCGGCAAGTAATATAGCATTTGTCTTCGGATCATAATATGTCACATGATGAGAAGGAACTTCCAACTCGACTGGAATAACGGCTTCTGAACCGTAAGAAAGTGAAAATGGAGTGTGGTCGGTCGCGGACTTGTGGGTTGTTCGATAAGCCCAGAGGGCCGTGGGAAGTTCATCGACCCATTTTCCCCAGCCTTTTATAGTTGTTTCTTTAGAATGGACTTTATAACTTTATTAACAGTTTCGACCTGTCCATTTGCTTGAGGGTGTGCAACTGCAGAGAACTTCTTCTGGATGTGGAATCGTTGACAGAAATTCTTAAATTCAACACTGTCGAATTGGGCTCCATTGTCAGTGATGATGGTATGTGGGAGACCAAATCGACAGATAATGTTGCGTACCACAAAGTTGATCACTTTCTTCATTGTGATAGTAGCAAGGGGCTCAGCTTCCGCCCATTTGGTAAAGTAATCAATTGCAACGATGGCGTACTTCGCACCACCTTTAGCCAGAGGTAGAGAATCAATAATGTCGATGCCCCATACCGCGAATGTCCAGGGACTGACCATCTGAGTTATTTCGGTAGGCGGGGCCCTTGGGATCTGAACATGTTTCTAACATCTGTCATATTTTCTGGCATAATCTGATGCGTCGCGATTTATAGTCGGCCAATAATAACCGTATCAGAGCACTTTCTTAGAAAGAGCTTGCCCCCCGGTGTGATCGCCACATTCTCCTTCGTGTACATCGTGCAATACTCGATGGATTTCATCGTGGGCGATGCACCGGAGTAAAGGAACAGAGTACCCTCTTCTATACATGACTCCATTCTGAATAGTGAACCGCAAAGCCTTTCAAAGGACTTGTCTTTTTTCACTCCCGCGCTCCGGCAGGATTCCATGCTCAAGATAGTTTCTGAACGGAGTCATCCATGACTCCTTATCGAGAATGACTTCAAATACCCAGTCCGCCTCTATCTGATCAATGCTTGGGGAAGATAATGTCTCTACGGGAATGAGTCCCATTTGCTGTGCCTCACCGGTACTGGCTAACTTTGCCAAGGAATCGGCTTTCTGATTGCATTCTTGGGGTATGCATTAGATGGCATAATAATCGAACCGATTCAATATTTCCTGAATTCGAGCAAGATAAGCAGCCAGCCTTCGGTCTTTGGCCTGGTACTCCCCCCGAACTTGGCACACGACCAATTGTGAATCGCAGTAAATCTCCACAGCAACAATTCTTAAATCTCTGGCAAGCCTTAATCCGGCGAACAGGGCTTCGTATTCGACCTCATTGTTAGTCGCACGAAAATCAAACTTTAAAGCATAGCATATAGGTCGGCCTTCAGGAGTTTCAAGTACAACCTCGGCGCCTGAACAGCGGTCATTTGATGCACCATCAATATGTAGCTTCCAGACATATTTAGGAGATTCACTGGTTTCGGGAAAGTCCTCCAAGATAGTGAATTCAGCTATGAAGTCTGCTAGGACTTGTCCTCGAATGGCTCGCCTTGGTGTGCAGGTGATGTTGAACTAACTCGGCTCGATATTCCACTTGAGTAACCTACCAGACGTCTCGGGCCGCGTAAGGACCTATCGTAACGGCTGGTCGGTGTGTACAGTGATATCATGAGCTTGGAAATATGGATGGAGCTTCCTTGAAGCAATGACAAGACAATAAGCTAACCTTTCTAGCTTCGGATAATTTCTCTCTGCTCCGGTCAGTCGTTTGCTAATGTAATATACCGGCCGTTGTATCCGGTCCTCCTCCCGAATTAAGGCGGCACTGATTGCGTTTTCTAGCACCACAAAGTATATGTACAATCTCTCATTATCAATAGGCTTTGACAGAATGGGTGGTGTGGAGAGGTGTTGAACCAGTGCCCGGAATGTGCCTTCACATTCCATAGTCCATTCAAAATTATGTTTTCCTTTTCTGATCAGACCGAAGAAGGGAATGCATTTGTCGGTGGATTTTGAAATGAACCTGCTCAGTGCTGCTACTTTCCCATTGAGGCTCTGAACTTGCTTTATAGTTCTTGGAGTCTCAAGATTTCTGATTGCCCAAATCTTCTCAGGATTAGCTTCGATTCCTCGAGCATTGATGATAAATCCAAGGAATTTTCTAGACGCGACCCCAAAGTGACATTTCAACGGGTTGAGTTTCATTCTGTACTCTCGAAGGATGTTGAACATCGTTTCCAGGTCTTTGATATGACTGGTGGAGAATCGCGACTTTACATGCATATCGTCCACATATACCTCCATGGTCTTTTCGATTTGGTTAGCGAACATTCGGTTGACGAGTATCTGATAAGTTGCTCCGGAATTCTTAAGTCCGAACGACATCACTTTATAACAGTAGAGTCACAAATCGGTGACAAAGCTGGTATGCTCCTGATCAGGCAGATGCATCAGTATCTAGTTGTAGCCAGAATATGCATCCATGAAGGATAAAAGTTCATGTCCGGCTGTTGAGTCTACAAACTGATCAATCCGAGGAAGTGGAAAACTGTCTTTAGGGCAAGCTTTATTCAAGTCTGAGTAGTCAACACAAGTTCTCCACTTCCCATTAGGTTTCCTGACAAGTACAGGGTTGGACACTCATTCTGGATGCAACGCATCTCGGATAAACCCATTCGATCTGAGTTTATCCACCACTTCCTTAAGGGCGGCAGATCTCTCTGGATCCATACCACGCCTTTTTTGCTTGACCGGGACATGTTGTGGGTCAATATTCAATGTGTGGCTTGCGATGTCCGACGAGATCCCACACATGTCGGAGTGCGTCCAGGCAAACATGTTGAGGTTTGCCCGGAAAAATTCAACCAATTCCTCTTTCATCTATTGGCTTAGCTGAGATCCAATCTTTAGCATTCTAGAATCATCATCATTATAGATTGGAACATCAATCGTCAGCTCTGCCGGAGAAGCCTGACTGTCTTTGACCTCATCCTCACTTTCAGTATCTCTCGGGTCAAGATCTCTGGGGAATTGGTTGTGGTGCCCGGGCCTTGGCCCAGGCGTTAGCTGTCAATTATCGGCAAAGCGGATGCAGAGAGATTCCTCTACGCCCTTTCCCTTCTCTTTTCGCTACGCTTCTCGCAGCTCAACAACATAACAGGCTCGTCCAGCAGCCTGGTCTCCCTGAATGACTCCGATTCCATTGTCGGTAGGGAATTTCAAAGTTAGACACCATGGGGCGATAGCAGCCCTGAACTCAGCTAGGGCCGGTCGGCCTAAGAAAGCATTGTATGGGGAATTAATATCCAATACAATAAATTGCAATATCCGGACTCTTCGGTGCTCTCCAACTCCCAACTCCACTGGTAGCTCCACCATCCCAGTGGGTATAGTCGCACTTCCATTGAAGCCATGAACACGAGACTAACAAGGCTTCAAATCTTTCGCTTCCATTTTCATTTGATCATAAGCTTGCTTAAAGAGTATGTTCACTGAACTCCCACTATCCACTAAGATCCTCTTCAACCAAGCTGGACCTATCTGAGCTGAAATGACCAGCGGATCAATGGTTGGGGCTTCGACTCTGTCTGCATCCTTGTCTTGAAACACGAGGTCGTCTGTCATCGTTTTCCGTTGTTTGACCGGAGCCCCATCTTCTAAATTACTACAACATTCAAAGCTCGCATGCCTAATAGAGCTGGCATACGACTCCATCTCCCTCCAGCTCCGATCTACTGGATGAGGTCCACCACCAACAGTATTAATCACCAACCTCCCATCGGTACGAGCGGGTTCCTCCGGTTTAACCTGATTTGGTATCTGGTTTTGATTTGATGGGCCCGCACCTCCAAACCGCGGTGCCCGAACAAACTGCTCCAACTTTCTTTCTCGGATTAACTTCTCGATAATATCTTGTAAATGATGACACTCGTTCGTGTTGTGGCCATAACTATCGTGAAATCTACAATATTTTCCCATTTGAATCTATTTTTCTGACGATTGCTTCGGAGCAGGTTTCTTATATTGGATAGTATTGCAGTTCTGCAAATACACATTTTCTAGAGACGTATTTAAAGGAGTATAAGTGTCAAACATGGGAGCTCTATGTCGCGGTCCGCGATTCTGATCCCGTTTCCTGCTCTGATTTCCACTGCCTTTTTGTTGGTTCTGTTTATTCTATATGTTTAATTGCACTTTTCCGGAACTCTCTCTGGTTTGTTTTAGAACGACATTGCTTTGGATTCCTTCCATACTAGGCCCTGCGTCATCCTTTTTCCTAATCTGTTTCGCATCCTCCCTTCTCAAGAACTAAGCTGCCTTGGAATAGAAACGGTCCAATGACGCAGGGGGTTTTCCGGCCAACCAGTTGCCAAATTCGGAATCGGGATCGATTCCCTTAGTTAGTGCCATCAGAATTGAGTTGTCGTTAGGAATACTAATCTCAGCGCATATAGCATGAAACCTCTCCAGATAACGTCTGAGTGTCTCTTCGGGAGCTTGAGTGACACTGGACAAGGTATTAACATCTTTGGGCCTAGTGACATGCATGTGAAACTGTTCAACAAACTTCATTGCCAACTGGTCAAAACATGAGATAGATCGAGGTGGTAAGCGAGTAAACCACATAGTTGCGATCCCTCCTAGGGAAATTGGGAAACTTCGGCATTTGACCGCATCATCAGCATGCGCGACATTCATTAACCATTCATACTTTAAAATGTGTTGGTTAGGGTCAGAGTTCCCTTCATAAACAGGTAGAGTTGGCATTCTGAATCGCCAAGGCGGTTCAACATAGAGGATATCATCGGTGAAAGGGGTATGACTCCAGGAGATTCCCCAATCGTCATTGGTGAGGCCCTTACTTTCACGGATCATCTGACGGATCATTATCGGGATGTTTGAAATCTGGACATTCTGGGCATACTGGGCCAAGGTGTGGTCAGGTTCCATAATGTGAGGATGGGCCGGGCGCGGTCGACGGTCAATACCTTGCCTCCTTCGCTCTAGGTCTTCGAGAACATAAAGTTCAGGAGTATAATCACGTTGATGAAGGTTCAGATCTGTTTGGTTCCGAGAGTTGGCTACCAACTCGGTAGCAGTAGCATCAGCGCGGTTGTCAGTAGCGTGATAGGGAACCGTCCTACCTTGGGAAGAGGGTCCGGTCTGGTGGCTGGTTGACGGACCAACTCTCAGTTGTCCAATAGTCAAAGTGCGCTGATGTCTGGTAGCCTACGTATAGCTTCCATCCATCCGTGGGCGGGTGGATCTGCGATTGTAATCAGGAGAAGCCGAACTTTTGGTGGATGAATAAGAGGCATGTTCCCTTCTGGATCTCCTTCGTCTTTCATGGTTCAGTCGATTGGTCAACTCCACGTTGGCAGAGAGCTGCTGAGTAAGCTGCTGGTGGCTTTGAGTCAGCTCTTGCATTAGCAGTTGGAACTCTTCCCTGGTGACAGGGCCTTGCGGATCTGAAGGTCCGGCAGCATTCTGGTCGGTGGGAGGAAGTTGTGCACGGATCTGTCTATCCCGTCCTTCTGGATCTGCAGCTGTTGAAGTAGTCCTAGTGTTGACCATGGTGGATAATGAAGCTCTCTCCTAGACTTGATACAAATCTGAATAGGATGGAAGAACTTCTAGGCTTGAAATCTGGATCTTCTCCTTAGATTCTCGCAATCCAATATCGACAGTAGATCCTATAAGCAGGAGAAAAGTAGGGTTCTCTCAATGAAAGCACCAAAGTGTTTGTATTAAAATTGGGCACAACACTCTTCGGATGTGTTTGGAGAGATAAAATGAAGAAAATAAATGTAAAATGAAGCAGATCTAACAAACACACCAATAAACAGATACAAAAATGCATAGAAACACATGGATTTAGAGTGGTTCGGCGAATTGCCTACGTCCACTATGAAATGACTGTTGTTTATTAAACTTTACTCGCTGGTTACAAAATATTACAGCAGTACAATAGAAGTTTAATGGTGATTCCGGCAGAGAATCAGCGTAGAGAAGCCAAAAAAGCCCCTTTTCTGTAGGTCTAGGGTCACTATTTATAGGCGTAGGCAACAAATATCTCGCCCAGATCTCGGAAGACTTCTTCCCTCACATGGATAGGACCACGAGATCGAGTTCAGGTGATTTTGACTCGATATAGGAGCAATATGATTTGAGTTCGTATCGATCCATAATTGGTCCTTTTGGGCTAAAATTGATCACTTGTTGACAAGCTCCTATGAAAATTTGGTGGCATTTGGACTTGTAGATGTTGAGTTATGATCGATGCAAGTTTGAGTTTGTTGAAGGCTGTCGAGTTCGTCTCGATACTTGTTCGTATCGCTCTGTTCGTATCCCTGTTTGCACGTGCTGACCAGATGACGTGGCACTATATCTTAGGATCGATTCACTTTTCATGCCGAGTGACCGAGTCATCCATCTTTACGTGTCTCCTTCGATCGCTCTCATTCAGCTGCTTCATACCCATGCCGTTCGTGTCCATTGATATGGCTTCGTTCGTATCCATCAATTGCTACGTTGTTCATATTGATATATGAGATCATTTCGTATCGATAGCCTCTACCCCAATTCGTATAGATATAGACATCGACTTCGTATCGATACCTTTTAGGTGTTGCCTCGTATCGCTTGTGGGTGGTGATCGATACGAGCCGCGCATTAGTGGAAGCGATACGAAATGCCACTAAGTGAGGGATACGAACCGGAGTAAATGTGATGGATACGAAGTGGTGCCTCTTCCTTGGATACGAACTAGTGCTCTTTTGATGGATACGAACCAGATGTGTTTCACTTGAGACTCTATGGATACAAATTTGCATGGATACGAATGAGGTTTCCTGGATGTCGAATGGAATCGATACGAAGGAGGTGGTCTGATGGATACTAATGAGAGCATTGCTTGATTTGCAACGATCATATCTTGAGCATATAAAATCCGATTTATTTGAAATTTGAAAGGCTGGCTTTAATAGCTTTGCTTGTCGTATCATATCGATTGTAGTTTGATTCGGACTAGGACAAAAATTTACCATTATCCATAGTAAACCTGCATATAACCGATCTTCGGGACGGATTGTCCTTGGTCGCCAGTCAAGTCCTTGGTGTCACGGCCTTGCCAAAAGGCGGGATAACATATTGAATGATCGTGTCATAGAAATGATATGAGTTTTATAGTTATATTTAGAAATTTATAAAAGAAATTTTATAAATGAATTTGGAGTTTTATAAAAAGAGTTGCAAATAAATTTGAGGATTTATAAAATGAGTTGTATAAATGATTTTCTGTAAAAGAAGTTTTATAAAAGAGTTTTATAAACTGAATAAAGGATGTTTATAAAGGAGTTATTAATAAGCTTGGAGATTTATAAAAGGAGGTTTATAATTATGTTTAGATATTTAAAATGGAATTTTATAATTTATAAATAATACTTTTATAAAAGGAGTGTGTAAGTATAAGGAGTTTTATAAGGGCATTTTATAAAGAAGGGATTTATAAAAAGACCGAGGCCCAATTTCCATAAATGATTGTTTTTAAATACAGTGGTATTGAAAATTTTCTTTCCATACTTAACACCAAATTTCGAGGTATGGAAACTCGTTTCTATCTTGAGAATTAAGAATGTGTATCGAGGCAAGAATAGTTTTCTAACTTGTCTGATTTCATTGTTAATTGAGAGATAGTACTATTTGAAATCAAGAAATTATGGTAAATGTATATGGTTAAATTTCCATATGATCCGTTTACTTACACCAAAAGTGTTTGGGGTTTATTGTTATCAATGATTTAATTAGCATTTGTTTAACCCAAATTAAGTGTGACTTTGGAAATGAAATCTTTCTTAAGAGTTATGAATATACTTATACTATTGAGATAAGTATATGGGTACATTTTTTAACTATTGAAAACGTAGTGTTTGTGAATATACTTATATCATTAATATAAGTATATAGGAAAGTTTTCCTAATCTTTGAAAGCGAAATGTTTTATGAGTATACTTAGCAGTTGAGATAAGTATATGAATATTTTTCAAGTATTGGAAAGAATTTGAGGGGGTTGTGAATATATCCATGTAAAAGTACTTTGATACAAGTATTTATAAAGTGGTTATAATTAACGAGACGATTAATTATAGAGGCTTAGTTTGCTTATATGCTTACCATGCTTTGTTAAATCTCCGGTTGAATTGTTTTTTGGATACTTGAATAGCCAACTATCAAAAATTGCCATTTTTAAAACTATCGTTGTTGGTTCGGAGAGACCGAGATCAAATATATTATCTAAAAACCACTTCGGACCGACTTAAGCTTTTGAGTTGAAGACATCTTAAAGATGATGGAATCAAAGATAGAGATCTTTGAAGTGTGTTTGAAGCAAAAATGGCACAAACACCCAAAGATTGAAGTAGAGGATAAAAGTAAAGAATTAAATGAAAAATGAGTGAGAAAACAAGTAAATAGTGAACATACGGGATTTATAGTGGTTCGACAAAGCAAGGCCTACGTCCACTTTAATACTTTATTACTGATTTCTGACTTGGAGGCAGAAGTTCTTAGGAGTCGGTACAACTCCAGCACTTAGATTTTCAGAATTACAAGAATATAGGATAGAATAGAACTAAAGCCAAAAGATCCTGAAAAATAAAGCCTACCCTTCTATTTATAGAGGTAGGGAACCTAATATCTCACACAAAATACCTCCAAGTCATTATCCATAATATAGACCAGTTCTTCATGAGAATAGAGCGCCACATCATCAAGTTGGATGGGTCGGTACGACTCCAAGGGTAGGGGCCGGTACCGACACTTAAAATGGCCAAAATGGTTGCCTTCAACCTTCAGTTTGTCTTGTAGTTAGCTTCGTGATTCCATAGTTGTGTGTATCAATAATAGCTTCTTTCCAAGTCCAAATGACGGAGTTGTGAAGAATAGAGTTATATTTTCAAGTGTTTATGGAAATCGATGGAGAATTTCATCGATTCAACAAAACGACTTAGGAAATAGACTCTTAGGATAGAGTTAGGCATGTAGACAGAAGATGGGGTCCACCTAAAGTGGAATTGGGAGTCGATACCGATCCCTAGAGTGGGGTCGGTACCGATCCCCAACTTGGGTGATCCCTTTGTCATTTCGGTTTGGGTTGAATTTGCTTGGAGTCCGACCCAAGAAATTCGAGTGTTTGCTTGGGGCTTAATTTGGGTTTTTCTGAGGTTTTCGTATTCTAAGTTTTCCTACATTTGCTTGGAGTCAGACCCGATATTTTTGAGTGTTTGCTCCGAGTCATTATGGGTCGATACTGAGTCAACTCTGGGTCTCGCTTGGGGTTTTTTGTGGATTGCTTCGGGTCTAACTCAGGGAATTCTCAAGTCTATTCTGCTTTGGGTCTGACCTAAGAATTTTGTGGGTTTGCTTCAAGTCGGCTCCTCCAAAAACTTGAACTTCAAAAATTTCAAATTTTCCGCTCATTTTTTATATTTCGTTTTTCTTGCCTTTTTATGATATTCCCAATATCTCTTGGGTCATTTCTCCATCTTTCGCTCGTCCGATTCGACCATTTAAGTCTGTTCGAATACTGCCTGGTCAAAAGGCCGGATAACACTTACCCTCCAAAGTACATCTTGTTGCAAACATAATGTGCTTTGAATGGTGACAAGTAAGGATTGCTGGAATGGATTTTACTCAGTACCTCGAATTGTCGTTATCCTTTCATCGAGTGGCTTTCACGAAGAGTCGTATCTCTAACTATTCGCTAAGACGCTTGGTCAGTTTCTGGATTATAAAATTGGAATGTATTTTCTCGATAGTTGTCTATGCTCGGTTCCATTGAGCTAGTTGATTGAATTATTAGGTGTAACAACCCAAAATTTAAGCTATAATAATTAATTAATGAATTAATTTAATAATAAAATAAGTTTTTGAAATTTTCAGAATCGAGCTATGAAAGTTGCACCATTGGGTCCATGGCAATTTTCTGATCAATTTCCATATATAACTTGTCGAAATTCGAGCTAGTACGAAGAAGTTACGAGAGAAATAAGAATCAGATAAAAACGAAAAAAAAAAATAGACCTCATAGGGGTCGACCCATGCAAAGGTCGGGTCGACCTATAGGTCGACCCCCAATGAAGCTAGGTCGACCCGCCAAAACACCTGGACGTTATTTCGTCCAGGTACGAGCCGAACAACCTACTTTGCAATTTTCATCAAATCTCGTGTGTTCTTAGCTGCATCCAACGGTTCCTAGCGAGCCTATGACGTGGTTGCACCAGATTTAATCTTTAGATCCGACAGCCTGAGATACCTAAGTCACACTATAAATAGAACCCTAAGCCTAGCTATATTTCTCATTCATATTTTCTACCAATTGGGTTCATTGCCTGTGGTTGAACCTTAAGTAGGAAATTTTTCTAGGGAGGAAATCTTTTTGATAAAAATATTCTACGCCTTAGGAGTGGATCTAGAAAGGCCAAGGACTAGAGCTAAGGACCACAAGTGAGTGTTTTGTAATTATTTTAGATTTTTTAGTAATTTAAAATAATAGGGTTCTCAATAGTTGTAGTTTTTCTACAATTTTGAGACAATTTTTATGTAAGTTTATTTACAGTCTATTTTTAAGTAAATTTCACAAGTTCTTTCTAGTCTATTTTATTCAGTTATTCGCAATTATTTACAGTTGTTTACGTCTATTTTAACTGGAAATTTAGCATGTAAATGTTAGTTTCTTTTTATTCCTTTTTGGTGTGAATAAAATATTAAAAAGAAAAGAATTCGCTAGTATGGATTAAAATAGAAAAAACACTAAATTTACAGAAATCATATGTAAAATAAGAAAAACTAAAATAAAATAGAGATAGACTGAAATAGGCAGATTTAAGATATTTGCAAATATGATTATAACTAGTAATTATAACTAAAAAGAGAAAATAGAGGAGCAACAGTCGCAAGAACAATTATAACATGTAGGCTATAATTAGAAAGAAGAGATAACAAAAGAGGCTTATTTTAAAATTTAGAACTTGGATTAAGTTAATAAGCAAATATAGCAGAAATAACAGAAGAGGCTTATTTTAAAACATAGATTAAGTTCATAAGCAAATATAGAAGTAGGGCCCGTACCGACAGCATTCCCTTTCAAGTCTAGGACTGATGATTTCACAACAGATAGGTGAGGCTAGGACATGCTTATGCTGATTAGAGTAAATAAGTGGCCAGTAGATAGAGGCTAAAATCTGAGGATTTGGGCAAGGGGCGCAAAACTAGAAGATTGTTTGGTAGGACCAGTACCGGCAACATTACCTTTCAGGCCTAGGACTGATGGTCTCACAACAGTTAGGTGAGGCTGGGAAGCATTCCCTTTCAGGTCTAGGACTGATGGTCTCACAACAGTTAGGTGAGGCTGGGCACGCTTATGCTGATTAGGGTAAATAAAGGGTCAAATAGGGGGTGACAGTTAGTGTGTATCGACGATGATCGAGCATGCGGCATCGATTAGAGTAAATAATTCGCTACTGCATCCTAAGCGCAAAAGAGGTGTCTTTTTGCTATGATCAACAGGATTGGTTCACAGTGGCACAACAGAGATAGAATAGGCCAATCAACGGGTAGAATTAGGATTTCAGCCTAATCAAGTTAGCAGTTGAGATAGGATTAGGGTTTTTTCAGCCTAACCACAGCAGTTTAAGACAAGTTCAAACAATCAAATCAAACAATCAAAGCAAACAGTCAAACAGAATCAGAAACGGTATTTTATTCGAGTTTTATATTTTTTGTATTTTCCTTTCAAGCTTGAACTATTGCTTAGTCTATTATCTTTATCTTGATTAGAAATGCTAGTAATTATATTCACTCACCAGACTTATTGTATGACCCACTCCTCTATCTTTCCTTTTCCCCTAATAAGTGAGTAGAGTTTAGGATAGTTGATTCAGGTTACTTGGAGATTCATTTCCGAAGTTTCCTTATTTCAGATGTATTCTTCTTCTTTTCATCTTTTTCATTTGGCTTATGATGGATTGGCACTTGTAAGAGGGATTATTATTATTGTTACTTTTACTCTAATTATGTAAGACTGAGATGTATTTTCATAAGACATGAGAGATTTCGAGTTTTTGAGACATGTTATGTTTTTATGACTTATTTTGAGATGAAGATTAATTCTGAATGATAAGTTATTATTTAAATATTTTCCGCTGCTTTTACTTATTTGTCTTGTGAATCTTAGTCTTTGTGATGATTTAGCTATACCTATAACGCACCACATCCTTTAGTGTGCTCTTTTTGGGAATACTAAGGGGTGTGTGGTGTTTCATTTGGTATCAGAGCCTAAGGTTACAGGATTCCTAAAAACTTGTTTTAAAAGTAGTATTTTTCAAAGGTAACATATTTTCAAACTACTTTTCAGAAAGAAACTCTTAGAAATAGTTTTCAAGTATAAGAGTGTTTTTATAAAAATCCCCTCAAAGTCCGGCTCAACCTTCTTTCGATTCTTTCGAGCCTAAATTTTCTTTTGTTTTCATAGAATGGCGGACGCCCCAAATCTTCTAGAGGGTGTCCAAGTCTTTGGCTGGTTTCATAGATACCTCTAAGCTATGGCACCAGAGGTGCAAGGGCAAGTGCCCAATGCAGCACCGACGGGTGGAGATCCCATTAATCCACCTGTAGCAGCCAATTTTTCTAAGCTATGCAAGGACTTCGCTAGTCTAGGAGGCAAGACGTTTTCTGGAACGGAGGATTTCGTAGAGGCACGAGCTTGGTTGAGGAATACAGAGCGGATATTTGGACTGTTAGGATTGGAGGACTAGCAGAGAGTTCAGCTTGCATCTTGGCAGTTGAAGGGAGAGGCTTCTTACTAGTGGGAGATTGTAGAAATGGAGGGTAGAGACATTGGTTGGTTTGGATTTCAGGAAAGTTTTGAGAGAAAGTTCTTGTCGCAAGGCGAGGAAAGCATGCAGTTGGAGAAGTTCATTAGTCTGAAGCAAGGGAGTCTTTCGATGAAAGAGTATATAAATCAATTTAATGAGTTATCACGGTTCGGGATGGAGCTTGTTAGTACATCGCATAAGAAGGCCACCAAGTTTGCTAAGGGTTTGAACCAACCTCTCCAAGGGTTGGCGTTGACACATGTACCTATGGGAGTGACTTACGAATCACTTGTGGAAATGGCTCTCATGTCAGATGTTGCTAAGAAAGAAGAGGTTAAGTAGGTTCCTAAATTAGAAAGTTCTAAGAAGTAGTGGTGGAAGAATAAGAAGGATAAGGATAGGAAGAAAGGAGGAGGACCTCAAAAGGGATAGATTAAGAAAGGCGAGAAATGTCATAGTTGTGGATTGGTTGGGCATTTCACAAAGGACTGTAAGAAGGACACGATGAAGGGGAAGTGTTACAACTGTGGCCAACCTGGACACCTTAGTAGAGCTTGTCCTCAGAAGACGGGGCAGAGAGCAGGCGCACCTACAACGCAAGTACATGCTTAGGATGCAGCACCTTCTAGTAGTGAACCGGATCGAGGTAGGAAAGTTCTTTACAAGGTTTGATCTCTATTTTGGATTTTCCTATTAGGACTCTTTTTGACTCCGGAGCATCGCATTCTTTCATTTTTAGTTCCTTGGTTGATTGTTTGCACTTAGATATTTCTCTAGTTGTAGATCCTATAGTTGTTTGAAACCCCATAGGAGGATCGACACATTTCTCTAGTTGTAGATCCTATATTTCTCTAGTATTTTGTAAGAACCTTTCGACTTAGTAACCTTTCGACTAAGTAACCTTTCGACTTAGATTATTCTGCAGCACTTCTGGACCCTTCCGTAGCATTTTGGAAGAACCATTCGATTTAGTAACCTTTCGACAGTAGTTGTAAACGTTGCGGAAGCTCTTTCGTAGCAGTTTTCTCCAACTTTGTTTGCAAACTTCAAATAGGCATAACTCTCTAATCGTAAGCCCGTTTATCTATTGTGACCACTCTACGGAAAGGAAACCATCATTTAAACACAATGGAATAGGTTAGAGACCTTAGTTCTACACTTATAAGAAGTTATAGTTAAAACAAAGTTTTATATTTCCGAAGGAGTTGATTTCTTTGCTTCCGAATATGTTTGCTTGGTTTTCTTTGCCTTCGAAGGGGTTGTAAAATTGTTTTCTTTTGACCAAGTTTTATACTTTCAAAAGGTAGAATTTAAAGTATTATAAGGTAGGAGCCTAATGTTTTTAAGAGCTTTCGAAGGAGGTTATCCTATGAAGTCGAAAGCTAGGTTTCAAAGGTATCGAAAGGTTTTAAGACCGAAACTCTATTTAAAAACTCATGGCTATATTAAACGAGTTTTTATAATGGTTTAAGAAGGATCTATCTGTTATAAATTAAACCCACAGGAGTGGTACTGCTGTGTTGTTATATTGCTTCTTCTAATATGAATATATTCACTTTATAATGGACCTATAACTGCATTTTGGAGAAAAATGGTAGGAGAACCAGTTAGGTTAACCCAATCGTGAACATAAATTGAATAAACTCCTGAATGAGTAGAATTGCATCCAGGAGGTCAGGAAGACCAGAATATAGGATACTAAAATTTAAAGCAAAGATATTGGCAAGGTCCAATAGGTTTATAGTAAGCTCATGAAAACTGTATGATATTGGCAGGGGCCAATAGGTTAATAGTTAGCCTATGAAAACTATGTGGAAAGAGGATGTCAAACAGACATGTTTATAGTTAGCCCATGAAAACTATGTAAAGAGGATGTCAGACAGACAGGTTTATGGTTAGCCCATGAAAACTATGTGTAAATGAAGGCGTCAGATAGACAGGTTCATAGTAAGCCCATGAAAACTATGTAATTGGACAAGGAGTCCTTAAATGTTTAACCGATTATTAGTTAGCCCATGAAAACTAATAGGTTAATAGTAATCCTAGAAACTATAATTGAGACAGATAGTCAGAATGAATGGGGATGGGTAATCCAGATTTTATTTGCTTGTTTTGCATATCATCATAATATTTTGAAATACTATGTTTTTAACCATTATGGATGTAGGAGCACAGTATATGGTTTTACAAAGGTTTTAGGATACTAGTGAGGGGAAAACCCGTTCCGCTATGCGGCATGGTCTCACTAGATATCTATTTGGTTTGAGATGATAGACTATTATTCATACCAGGCTTTATGTCTGACTCGACGTTTTTGTTTTCCCCTTAAACTCTCGGGTACTCAATTGATTTTGAGTACTTTGAGGTTTAGGGTTTTCAGGTCTCTTCTTAGACGAATAAAGCTTCTGAAGGCGTGCAAGAGGCATATAGTTATTTAGAGATATCTTTTCCGCTATGTTTTTTGTTTGTAAAGGTAGATTTATTAGCCTTATTATATACTCTGATCAACCAAGGGGGCATCTTCTTATGTCGCTCTTGGTGTATGTGTAATAATTATATTTTTGCTGAACGTGGTTAACGTTTTGTGATTATGTAATGAACATGAGATGTTTTGCATGGAATGTGGAAATATGTTTTGAATTGTTAAGTTTTTTTCCATATTCTTATGATCTGTGTATCAATGAATCAAGTACCGCCGTATTTGGTCACTGAAGATTAATAAATATGGTGACTGCAGCATCCGTAGCCGTTAGGTTTGGGCCTTCAAATAGGGGGATGTTACAAGTTGGTATCAGAGCATAGGTTTATGATAAAACATAAAATAAACCAAACATTTTCAAACATAATCCTAATGAATTAAAGAATAAGATTGGGGTTTGGGTTAACATTATAGTAACGTATTTGTATTTGCTATATATATACGTACGTATTCCCCTCTCTCTTAGTCTGTTCTTCTGTATCTTACTAAAGCTCATATGCAGATTACGAGAAACAAAGGAATGGAGCAGGAAACGGAAGAGTGAATCTAGGTGGAGGAAGCACCACAACTAACGAAAACGCTCGACCCACTACAAGGAGAGAAGCAGGTCGATCGGCAAATGCTAAGCAAGATGCAACTGCCAATGTGAGTGCTGGAACCCTACCAGTAGATATGGGGATGATGTATCAGTTCTTCGTCAACTTAATGCAAGCTGGAGCAGCTGCAGGGGTAGTTGGAGGTAATGCTGTGAATGCTGGAGGAGCCAATCCTATGACCCCAGTTGGCAATAATTATGCCAAGCTGAGCAGGGATTATACCAGTCTGGGAAGGTAGCCTTTTCTTGGAACAGAGGATGCAGTTGAAGTTGAGAACTGGATTTTGAACTGTGAAAGGATCTTTGCAGATTTAGGCTTGGATGACAGAGAGAAGAGAAGGCTAGCCTCTAGATAGTTGCAAGGGTTAGCGCATCACTGCTGGGACAGTGTGATAGTTGGAGCTCCGGAGGAATAGCTGACATGGGCAGATTTTAGAAGAAGGTTTGAGCAGAGGTTCTTTTCTGAGGTTGCCAAGTCGGCATTAATGAGGAAGTTCATGGATCTTGTACAGGAAGAGATGTTAGTGATTGAGTATGCTACTAAGTTTGATGAGCTGTCTCGATATGGTTATGCATTAGTTGACACTGAAGTCAGAAGGAATGAGAGATTCATTTGATGTTTGAGGCCGGAGCTAGGTAAAATGACCATGACTTATATTAGAGAGCCTTGTCATGTAGTGGTGAAGATGGCCATTCGCCATGAGCAGATGCTTGCTGTGTCTGTTAGGGAGAAACCATTTGAGTCCCAGGGCCCTCAGGGAAAGAAAAGGAAATTCTTTGAGAAGAAAGGAGCCCAGAAAGGGGATGCTTCCAAGAAGGCGAAGGCTGATTTAGTGTGTTATAAGTGTGATAAGAAGGGCTTTTATGCCAACGAGTGCAGAATTGGTAGAGGAAAGAAGCCTGTAGAGAAGAAGAATGTGAAATGCTTCAACTTTGGTCAAGTTGGGCATTATAAGAGCCAATGTCCAGAGCCAGTCCGGGCGGACAGAGGGAAGGTGTTTGTTATTGGACCACCTTCTCCTTCTAGACCTACTGCCGCAGAGAAAGAGAAAACGGTGATGGAAGGTACGCTTTTGATTCAGAGTACACCAGTTAGAGTACTTTTTGATATCGGTGCATCACACTCATTTATATCACAATATTTGGTTGATAAGTTATGTATAGAACCCATATACCTTGTTACTTCCTTAAGGGTTGCAAATCTAATAGGAGGGCATGCAACGCTTGGGATGAGATGTGACCAGTTAGAAATTGAATTGTTAGGTCATAAGTTTGCATGCAATTTGTATGTTTTTGATTTCGTAGATTTCGGGATCATTTTGGGTATGGATTGGTTGGGTAAGTATGAGGCTGGGATATCTTGTTAGGATCGGGAATTATCGTTGAGGCACCAAGATAGTCATAACTGAATCATTTTCTCAGTGGAGAATTCCAGTAAGAGTGTTTATGCTTTGTTAAGTGCCTTGGAGGTGGGAGATGACCTTAGTCAGGTTCGTGTAGCAAGAGAATTTGCAGATGTATTTGTGCCGGTCACTGGATTACCACCAAAACGAGCTATAGAGTTTCAGATAGACCTTGTACCGGGAGCTGAACCTGTCAGTAGACCACCTAACAGAATGACATCAACAGAGATGAAGGACTTGAAGGTGCAGCTAGTGGATCCTGAGGGAAGGAATTTTATTAGACCAAGCATTTCACCTTGGGGAGCAGCCACGGTGTTTGTAAAGAAACTAGATGGGTTGTTAAGGATGTGTATCGACTACCGTAAGCTAAACGAGAGGACGATCAAGAATAAGTATCATTTGCCGAGAATCGGTGACTTATTTGATCAGTGGAGTGGAGCCAGAGTGTTTTCCCAATTGGACTTGGCGATAGGTTTCCATCAACTAAGAGTGGCAGAGGACATTATCCCATTTGACGGCGTTTCGAACCAGATATGGATCATATGAATGGTTAGTAATGCCATTCGGATTGACAAATGCACCTGCTTTCTTCGTTGATTTGATGAACCGGGTTTTTCGAGAGCACTGGGATAGGTTCGTGTTGGTATTCATAGATGACATTTAGTATACTCAAAAGATGAAAAAGAGCATGAGATTCATCTTAGAGTGGTGTTGGAGACGCTGAGGCAGAATCAACTAAAGGCAAAAAAATTCAATTGTCATTTTTGGAAGAAAGAGGTTAAGTTTCTTGGTCATATGGTTTCAGAGAAGGGATTGTCAGTCGATCCAGATAAGATCGAAGCTGTGAACAATTGGAAGAGACCAGAAAAGGTGACCGAGATCAGAAGTTTTCTTGGACTTGCTGGCTATTACCGGAGATTCATCAAGGATTTCTCGTGGATAGCAGCGCCTTTTACTAAGTTGACCAGGAAGGATGTGAAGTTTATTTGGTTCGAAAAATGTGAGGAAGGGTTCCTTAAGTTAAAGCATTTGTTAACCAATGCGCCAATGTTAGTAGTTCCAGATGGTAATCAAGGGTTGGTAGTATACACTAATGCATGTGAGACTGGATTGGGAGCAGTATTGATGTAGAAGGGAAAAGTTATTGCTTACGCATCTAGGCAGCTTAGATCGCATGAAGTAGGATATCTTACTCATGACTTGGAGTTGGCAGCGGTAATTTTTGCCTTGAAGATTTGGAGGCATTATCTCTTGGGGGAGAGATTTGAATTGTATACTGACCATAAGTCTTTGAGATACCTATTCTCTTAGAAGGAGTTGAATATGCGACAGTAGAGGTGGCTAGAGTTTTTGGCTGCTTATGATTTCTCTATAGAGTATACCCCAGGAAAAGGTAATAAAGTAGCAGATGCTCTCAGCAGAAGACATCAAAATGTGGTGTTGGCTATGTTGGCAGAGTGGAAAGAGTTGGAAGCTTTGACCAGTTGTGGTGTGCAGTTAAGATCGACTGCTAGTTCTAGTCAAAGTACGGCCATGTTGTCCTATTTGGAAGTTCAACCATTGTTGATCAAGAGAAGTGCTTCTAAATAGAAGGAGGGTCAATTATTAGTTAAGAGGATCAAAATGCTTGAGGTTGGAACCGAGGTCGATGATTTGAAAGATTTTTGTTTTAACCAGAGAGGATGGTTGAGAAAGAAGGGACGATTATGTGTTCCAGATGTGGAGAACTTGAGAAGAGAAGTTCTTGAGGAATGTCATTGATCCAAGTTTACGATTCATCCTGGAGGGACCAAGATGTATCAAGATATGACGAGGAGCTTCTATTGGGAAGGCATGAAGAGGGATATTGGCTTGTGGTTTAGGCAGTGTGTAAACTATCAGCAAGTGAAAGCCGAACATCAGAAGCCGAGTGAGTTACTTCAGCCTCTAGATATTCCAGTTTGGAAATGGAATTCGATATCCATGGATTTTATAGATGGGTTGCCAAGATCAAGGAGTGGAAATGAGAGTATATGGGTTATTGTGGACAGGTTGACCAAGAGCGCTCATTTCATTCCAGCAAAGTCACCAGAACAGCACCTGGTTTAGCAAAGTTGTTCATGAAGAACATAGTTAGACTTCATGGGATTCCTAGTAGCATAGTCAGCGACAGGGATGCATTATTCACTAGCGAATTTTGGAGGAGTCTACAAGAGGTATTAGGTACGAAGCTCAAGATGAGTACAGCTTATCACCCACAAATAGATGGGCAGACAGAAAGAGTCAACAAGTTACTCAAGGACTTGTTAAGAGCTTGTATATTGAACTTTGGTGGATCTTCGGAGGAACACCTACATTTGATTGAGTTTTCCTATAATAATAGTTATCAGGCTAGTATAGGAATGGCG
Source organism: Allium fistulosum (assembly GCA_030737815.1). NCBI lineage: Eukaryota > Viridiplantae > Streptophyta > Magnoliopsida > Asparagales > Amaryllidaceae > Allium > Allium fistulosum. The sequence continues at coordinate 981,021,959 of CM060907.1, read as the reverse complement.
CCTTTTGAAGCTTTGTTTGGAAGACCATGCAAATCGCCGGCATGCTGGTTAGAGACTGGAGACAGATTGGTCTTAAGTCGGGATATGGTTAGAGAGGCGTCAGAAAAGATTGAGTTAATTCGAGGACAGATGAAGGAAGCCCAATCCAGGCAGAAGACTTACATAGTTAAGAGGCATAAAGACCTAGAGTTCTCCATGAGAGACAGGGTTTTCATTAAAGTATCACCAATGAAGGGTGTGGTACGTTTGGAAAGTCGGGAAAGTTGGCCCCGAGATATGTTGGACCATTCCAGATTTTAGAAAGGATTGGAAAGCTCGCTTACAGAGTAGAGTTGCCGAGCAGTATGGCAGGTGTCCATAATGTATTCCATGTGTCTCATCTTCGCAAGTATATGCATGATCCAGAGGCTACTATTCTTCAGACGGAGTTGGAGGACTTGGTAGTAGAGCCTGATTTGACATTTGTTAGACAACTAGTTTGGGTTGTAGCAAGAGATGAGAAAAGACTGAGGACCAAGACAGTCAAGTTGGTAAAAGTTCAATGAAGCGACAATGAGAAAGATTGTACTTGGGAGACAGAGGATAGAATCCGAGATGCGTACCCTGATCTGCTTTGAGGGTATGTTCTATATTTGTTTTATATAGACTTATTAGCTGGTAGGACATACTAGCTTTTGTTTGCATGGTTGTTATGCTTGTTTGTAGTTCTTACTTAATTTCGAGGATGAAATTCTCTAAGTGGGGAACCTGTAACATCCCTAATTTTTGTTTAACATTATTCAGAACATTTAATTGGATAAATTAAATAGAATAATGTGGTTGATTAAGGAGTTGAGATTTAATTGTCAATTAACTTGGACGCGTCTAACTAATGAATGTATAAGTATAGTTTATAATTTATAAGTTAGGAAAATAAGAGGAGGGCAATATGGGAATAGTCACACCCATATACCCTTAAACCCTCCCTTATTCTCGCCTACCATTTCATAAATCAAAATACACATTAAAGAGAAGGTATAGCCAGCCATTAAAACACCTTAAGAGATCAGCAAACTTGGAAGATCCAAGAGAGAAAGCTAGAAGATTAAAGCTAAGGCAAATCTCAATCTCCAACAACTTAATCAAGGTGAATAATAGTGTAAATCATCTCATTTTTCCTTGTTTTGGTTCAGTTATGGATAGTAACCGAATGTATTTTGCTGTGTTGATCATGTTTGGATCTAATAATCATTGTTTGGATAGAATAATGATTTATTGGAATTTTTATGGAATTAAAATGATAGGTTTTAAAGTAACAACCTTAGTAAACAACCTCCAAACGACTTAATTTTGGATATATTGTGTATAACGTAATTGTGGAGATGGGTTTTTTATTTCATAATTTTTGGAGTTAATAGGAATATTTTATGAATTTCCTAAGGTGAAAAAACATTTATTACGGGTTTTAATTATTAGAAATAATAAAATAATGAATTCTACCTCGAAATTTTTATATGATGTAGAAAATGTTATTTCAGATTTTTGATGAATTTTTGGGATTTTTCCCAAGTGATTTCGATTTATTATGAATTTTCTAAGCTAAAAAGGCTTAATAATTATATTAATATAATTAATTATTTTGAAAATAATTTTTCAAATAATAAATCTGATCTCTAAGAGTTTTTCTGCAAAGAAAGTGTTAAAGTATGTCATTAACCAATAGGATTTTGACAAAGGATAGGAGTTGGTGAAAAGAATATAATTTAATTAGCAAAATAACAGTTTTCAAGTTATTTACGACTCTGCATTCAACCTTTCGAGTTAGATCATTCTGCAGCACTTCTGGACCCTTCTGCAACATTTTGGAAGAACCTTTCGACTTAGTAACCTTTAAAGTTAGATCATTATGCAGCACTTCTGGACCCTTCTACAGCATTTTCGAAGAACCTTTCGACTTAGTAACCTTTCGACTAAGTTATATTTCGACTTAGATCATTCTGTAGCACTTCTGGACCCTTCTGCAACATTTTGGAAGAACCTTTCGACTAAGTAACCTTTGGACTTAGTCGAAAGTTACCTTTCGATAGTAGTTGTAAACGTTGCGGAAGCCTTTTCGTAGCAGTTTACTCCAACTTTGTTTGCAAACTTCAAATAGGCATAACACTCTAACCATAATCCTGTTTATCTATTGTGACCACTCTACGGAAAGGGAAACCATCATTTGAACACAATGGAATAGGTTAGAGACCTTAATTCTACACTTATAAAATGTTATAGTTAAAACAAATTTTTATATTTCCGAAGGAGTTGATTTCTTTACTTCCGAATATGTTTGCTTGGTTTTCTTTGCCTTCGAAGGGGTTGTAAAATTGTTTTCTTTTGACCAAGTTTTATACTTTCAAAAGGTAGAATTTAAAGTATTATAAGGCAGGAGCCTAATGTTTTTAAGAGCTTTCGAAGGAGGTTATCCTATGAAGATGAAAGCTAGGTTTCAAAGGTATTGAAAGGTTTTATGACTGAAACTCTATTTAAAAACCCATGGCTATATTAAAGGAGTTTTTTTAATGGATTAAGAAGGATCTATCTTTATAAATTAAACCCACAGGAGTGGTATTGCTGTGTTGTTATATTGCTTTTCTAATATGAATATATTCACTTTATAATGGACCCATAACTGCATTTTGGGGAAAATGGTAGGAGAACCAGTTAGGTTAACCCAATAGTGAACATAAATTGAATAAACCTTTGAATGAGTAGAATTGCATCCAGGAGGTCAGGAAGACCATAATATAGGATGCTAAAATTTAAAGGAAAGATATTGGCAGGGTCCAATAGGTTTATAGTAAGCTCATGAAAACTGTATGATATTGGCAGGGTCCAACAGGTTTATAGTAAGTTCTTAGGAGTCGGTACAACTCCAGCACTTATATTTTCAGAATTACAGGAATATAGGATAGAATAGAACTAAAGCCAAAAGATCCTAAAAATGAGCCCTACCCCTATTCATATAGGTAGTAGCCTAATATCTCACACAAAATATCTCCAAGCCATTATCCATGCTATAGACCAGTTCTCCATGAAAATAAAGCGCCACATCATCAGGATGGATGGGTCGATATGACTTTAAGGGTAGGGGTCGGTACCGACCCCTAAAATGTCCAAAATTGCTGCCTTCAACCTTCCACCTCGGTTCGTCTTGTGGTTAGCTTCATGATTCCATAGTTCTTTGTATCAATAATAGCTTGTTTCCAAGTCCAAATGACGGAGTTGTGAAAGAATAAAGTTGCAGTTCCAAGTGTTCGTGGAGGTCGATAGAGAATTGCATTGATTCAATAAAATGACTTTGAAAATAGGCTCTTAGCATCAAGGTGGGCATGTAGGTAGAAGATGGGGTCCACCCTAAGGTGAAATTGGGAGTCGGTACCAATCCCTTGAGTGGTGTCGGTACCAACTTGGGTGATCCCCTTGTTATTTCAGTTTGGGTTGAATTTGCTTAGAACCCGACCCAAGAAATTTGAGTATTATTTGGGGCTTCAGCTGAGATTTTCTGAAATTCTCGTGTTTTGAGTTTTCCTTCATTTGCTTGGTGTCAGACCTAAGATTTTTGAGTGTTTTCTCCAAGTCATTAAGGGTCGGTACCGAGTCAACTCTAGGTCGTGCTTGGGGTATTTTATGGATTGCTTTGGGTCTGACTCGAGGATTCTCAAGTCTATTCTGCTTCGAGTCTAACCTGAGAATTTTGTGGGTATACTTCAAGTTGGCTCCTCCAAAAACTTGAATTTCCAAATTTTCAACTTTTTAAGCTTATTTTTTGATATTTCGTTTTTGTACCTTTTAAAGATATTCCAGTGTCCTTGGGTCATTTCTCTATCATTCGCTCGTCCAATTCGATCGTTTAAGTCTGTTCGAATAATGCCTGGTCAAATGGTCGGATAACAAAGTGCAAGGGCTACTTGCTACTAATCCTAACGGTGATTCCAAAAAGGATGTAGTGGAAGTAGTGCCTTCGGTTTGTTCTTATTTTGAACAACTTGTATAAATGAATGCTGGCAATGCATTGTTGCCTGGAGGGCAGTGTTAGCGTTCCAAGTAGGATTTGCTAAAATGGTAAAACGTAGCTTCTGGCAATAACAACCGAGAATGACTAAAATAGGGGACATGCAGTAGGGCTATGTGGGTCGCATCCATTAGGGTATTGACATCACCCTTTTAAATATATACATATTTATTTATGGATTGGTTATGCATGAGAGCTCTCGGGAAAAGGTTTCAAAGCAACTGGGGTGATGTAAGATTTGGTACTATCCAGTAAGGGGTAAGTCAGTCATGTGTTGGTAGAGGGTCCATGTGAGGCCCTCGGTATAGTTTTCTAGAGGTATACTATAGCAGGCGGTACCCCGATGCCTTGTCATTGTATGAAATCCATTCTCCAATAAGTTCCCTTCGGACTTAGTTGTATTCCTATTATGCTGAAATTTAATTAAAGTAACAATTTCACCTATGATTCAATATTTATTTTAAACCCTAGACATTATTATAATATTATAGGATTTCCTATGAAATGGTTTGGTTATCGTAAGGTAAAAACTCATCCGTGTTTCTATGCGGCGTAGTCTTATGAGGTACCCTTATTTAGAAAGGTTTTATTACATTAACATCCATTTGAGGTGTGTTTCTCATGATGGTTTACCAGACTGATCTGGGCATTATTTTTCTTATAATGCTCAAGTCAAACCGAGCATATTTTCAAATCTAGCTAAGGATGCTTTGGAGCTTAAGGAGACGAACTCGATGCCTCCAAAATGTATTCACGTTTATTTTATTTCCTCTACATTAGTTGTTTATATTTATCAGCATTTGTGGGGGAAGGTTGTTGTAACTGTCCAGACTAATGATAGATAGTTACTCTTATTGATGTATGTATATTCCAGTTTTCTTTTGTAAAGTTCTGTTGTATATTATATGTTACTCGTCACGTTGTGAGATTCCATTCTATCTTTTCCTTCTTTTTCCTCGACAATCTGTCATTTTGACACTTGGATGCTCAGCACGAGAATACCGTGGATGTATTAGTGTCAACTTTTGATGGTCGAAAGGGTAAGTCGTTACAGCAAAGGCATTCCATTGGTTAATTACTTCATTCGAATAATTCTTTAATTCATGAAACTCACCCTTGCCTAGCTTTACTTGAACGTGTATGTCTCGTTGAACTATATGTATATGATCATTCTTAGGCACTTAAGCAGGGTGACTATTCTCAAAGAAGTTCGTTATCTCTACAGTTTCAAGAAGAGGAATGACATCCATCCTTGACTTTCCTAGAATTCTCTGAAGGTTGTCAAATTGTCGTAGGACTTTATAACAAACTCAGTCATATTAAGGATGAGTACTTCTTTATTCATTGGCTGAATGGCTTCGCTCATAAATGGCTATGACGGTGTAAGTTCCATTTTTACTCTTTAATCCATTAGGGCCTACCTTATCCGATTTTTTTATTCTATTATCCTTTAAATTTAGTAGATATCCCACGAAGGCCCACTAATATCTTTCTAGCTCAGACACTTCAAAAATTGAAGAGCATCCCAATCGATGAGAGAAGGAAGAAGTTCCCTTGAACAATTCTCAACTGCACTATTTTCTGCTGTTATATTACGATCCGAGTCTTGGCCTCATGCCCTCCACATGAAGAGCCACACAGGCTGCTCTTAAGGTTAACATCGATCCTCCATCTCCCGGTCAATAAAATGTTTCGTATGTAGCTCAAGACATCCCAACTCAATGAGGATAAAGAGGAAAGTAAAGATGAGGACGAAGATGAGTATGAAGACAAGGATGTCAATAATGCATATGAGTCGATCAGGGAGACAGGTGGCGACCCAAGAACTCCATCCCCCGCTCCTCGACAAACACAAAACCAAATTAGTCATTTTGCAACTCTTATTTTTTAGAATTTTTAACAGTTATTTTTGTTATAACCATCGGTAAAGTGTTGCAACGATTATTAATGTAAGGAAATTTGGTGTGTAAGTGAATCAGGTAAACCACTCAGGACAAGTTGATAGTTTTCTTTTTTATCCTTATTCCATGGTTTCTAATTCTACCAACACACTTTCGTTCTCTTTATCGGTAGCAAGGGTTTTCTTCCTATTTTGTCTCGATCGATTTAGTAATTTCTTTTCTGAAATTAAAATCCATTTATCTCATAAAAATCTAGGGTATTTTCCTCTACTGAACCTTAGGCATATTATTCTTTTCTGAATCTTAAGTATCATATGTTGGTGTAAACCAAAATTAAAGAGTCGTATCCGTTCACTAAAGAGTTGTGTCCATTCACTGAAAAGTCGTGTCTATTGAAATAAAGAGTTGTGTCTATTAAGTAAAAGTCATGTCTATTGAAGTGAAGGGATGTCTATTCAAAAAGGTTATGTCCGTTTGTAAGGGTTGTAAACCACTATATATATGTGGTCATTTTGTTGTGAAAGTTGTAGGCAAGAAAAAAAAGCAAGTTATAAAAATTGTCTGTCTTCCTCTAAATATATAATTCTTCTCTTTTTATATTTTAACAAATTGGTATCGGAGCTTGGTTGAAAAATGTCAAACAACCTTGTCTCCCTTGTTCCTCGATTCAACGGTGAAAAGTTTGATTATTGGAGCAATCTAATAAGGCTCTGTCTTTAATCTCAAGACTTGTGGACAGTTGTTGAAGAAGGTGTTGGTGCGCCGGAAGATGAGACGTAACTCACAGTTGCCCAAAGAGATCTTCTGAAAGCAAAAAACAGAAAGATCGAAAGGCTCTCTTCCAAATCTATCAAACACTTGAAATTCAAGTTTATGAGAGAATTTCAAAAGTTGCAAATGCTCAGGAGGCTTGGAGAATATTGAATACAACCTATTCTGGCCAAGATCAAGTAAAAAAGGTTCGTCTGCAGTCGCTACGAGCTGAATTCGAAAAGCTCAAAATGAAGGATAGTGAGAAAATCTCAGAGTATTTTACTCGTCTCACTTCCATCATAAATCAGATGGCTTCAAACGGAGAAGTCGTGGAGACCCAAAGGGCCGTCGAAAAAATTCTACGGAGCCTACCAATCAAGTTCGATCATATTGTGGTTGCAATTGAGGAATCAAATGATATTGCTTCACTTTCTCTTGAAGGCTTGCAAGGAAGGCTGGAAGCTCATGAGGCTAGAATCTTGATGAGAAGTAAACAAACAAATTCTTCTCAAGATCAAGCCTTAAAATCTCAATTCACATCCACAAAAGGTCAAGGCCCATCCCATGGCAAAAGTAACAGCAGGAATAGTGGAAAACGTGAAGAATTGAAGGAGGAGAAACCATCATTCCAAAATAACAAAGCACGAGGCAAATACAAAGGCAAAAAACCATATTTTGAATGCAATTTCTGTCACAAGCCGGGTCATAAAGCAAATGATTGTTGGGAGAAACATCCTGAAAAGAAGCCAGTTGCTGGTTTTATGCATAATGAAGCAGAAAAATCTGAATCTTTGTTGATCGCTTCGGATGGAAATGTTGAAAACGTATGGTACTTGGATAGTGGTGCAAGTAGGCATATGACTGGAAATAAAAATCTATTTTCGAGTCTTATGGAAACTGATGATGGTCAGGTTACTATTGGAGATGCAAAATCATACAAAATTCAAGGTGTTGGTGAAATTTCTTTCAAAACCAAGGTTGGAAAAGTTAAAAAAATGTCGGAGGTTCTTTATGTACCAGGCATACGCAGCAATCTTCTTAGCGTCGGTCACTTGCTGAAGAAAGGATTTGATTTTCAATTCGTTGGAGATCAATGCAGCATGAAGAAGAACGACCAACAAGTGGCAAATATTGTGATGTGATCCAACAAATTATTTCCGATCAAACTTGACATCGTAAGCAGTACGTGCATGATTGCTGCTTCTAATGATGAAGTTTCCAAGTTATGGCATGAGAGGTTTGGGCATTTAAACTTTCGGAGTTTGAAGGAGATGTCTACCAAATAAATTATCCAAGGGCTACCTAAACTTGAAGTGATAAACGAAGTATGCGAGGAATGCCAATTGGGAAAACAATATCGTGAATCATTCCCATCCAAATCGAAGTGGATTTCTCAATCACCTCTGGAGCTTGTTCACACCGACCTCTGTGGACCAATGCAAGTGCCATCGCTTGGAGGCAGCAGATACTTCTTGTTATTTGTTGATGATTACACAAGAAAATTTTGGGTTTACTGTGTCAAAGAAAAATCAGAGGCCTTCTCTTGCTTCAAAGAGTTCAAAATTCAAGTTGAAAAGCATTCAGGTCATCAAATAAAAAATCTAAGGAGTGACCGTAGAGGAGAATACATGTCCTCTCAGTTTGAAGAATTCTGCCAAAATCATGGAATCCGCCATGAGTTAACTGCTAGGCACTCACCTCAACAAAACGGAGTTGTAGAGCGCAAAAATCGAACAATAATGAATATGGTCAGATGCATGTTGAAGAAGAAGAACTTGCCTGCGTGTTGTTGGGCTGAAGTGGTCTCTTGTGCCGTTTACTTAATCAACCGATCACCAATGAAGAACTTAAAGGATTCCACTCCAAATGAAGTCTGGTATGGCAAGAAACCAAATGTTGCTCATTTCAAAAAATTTGGTTGTCTTGCATACTCTCATATTCCTAATGCTTTAAGATCAAAGCTCGACGACAAATCTAAAAAAGGCATTTTCATCGGTTATAGCCAAAGGACTAAAGCTTACAAGCTTTACAATCCGAAGACGAAGAAGATGATTATCAGCAGAGATGTTCGCTTTGATGAAAGTGGCTGTTATAATTTTTCAGATTTTACAGAATTACCTGGATGGCAAACTCTAAATCTTGAAGAGGAAACTTCTTTGGAACAAGGTGTTGATGTTGGTATTGAAGAACAACAGTCTAAAAATAATGGGGCTGTGCAGGAGAAAAATACACCACCAACGGTAGAAATAAAGACGCGATCCTGTATATTGAGAGAAATCTATGATGCAACCGAAGAAGTTGACACTACAGATCATGTATATTTTGCATTTTTTGCGGGAGAAGATCCAATCACTTATGAAGAAGAATCAAAGGAAGAAAAATGGGTGAATGCAAAGGATGAAATCAAGTCTATTGAGAAAAATGGTACGTGGGAGCTTACCACTTTGCCTTCACACAAATCAGCCATTGGTGTGAAATGGGTGTTCAAAACCAAAACAAATCTTGATGGCTCCATCAACAAGTACAAAGCACGTTTGGTTGCGAAAGGGTATAAGCAAAAGGAAGGGGAAGATTTCAATGAGGTATTCGCTCCTGTCTCTCGACTTGATACAATTCGATTGTTGATTTCTCTTGCTGTCCAAAATGGCTGGAAGCTGCTGCAAATGGATGTGAAATCAGCTTTCTTGAATGGTTTTCTTCAAGATGAAATTTATATTCAACAACCTCCTAGTTTTGTGAAGAGGGGCGAAGAGGAAAAGGTGTATAAGCTATGGAAAGCTTTATACGGACTGAAACAACCCCCCCCCCCCCCGTGCATGGTATGATCGTATCAATAATTTTCTCTTGAAGAATGGCTTTGAAAGGTGTCCTTTTGAACACACTCTTTACATGAAGAAGCATTCAAAAGGAGGTTTCATGATCGTGAGTTTATACGTGGATGATCTGATTTTTACTGGCGATAATATGGAGATGTTATCTGAATTCAAAAATTCAATGATGAAGGAGTTCGAGATGACGGATTTGGGAGAATTACATCATTTTCTTGGGATAGGTGTTCAGCAATCAAAATGTGGGATTTTTATCTCGCAAGAAAAATATGTTGCTCAAGTGTTGAAGAAGTTCAATATGATGAAAGCAAATCTAGTTTCAACTCCTTGTGTTGCAGGTTTGAAATTGTGCAAAAATGGTGAAGGAAAGTTTGTGGATTCAACTATTTTTCGAAGCCTAGTTGGAAATTTGATGTATCTTACTGCTACAAGACCTGACATCATGTATGCAGTAAGCTTGATTAGCAGATTCATGGAGAAGCCTTTCTCAAATCATTGGGAAGCTGCAAAAAGAATTTTACGATACATCAAAGGAACTATTGACTATGGCATCTTCTATGAAGCTCGTGTACCTGTGAAGCTTGTTGGATATACGGACAGTGATCTAGGTGGAAGCATCGATGATTCAAGGAGTACTTCGGGTTATGCATTTAACCTTGGAAGTGGAATTATTTCTTGGTGTTCGAAAAAACAACCAGTTGTTGCACTTTCTACCACCGAAGCGGAGTACATCGCAGCATCTCTAGCAGGATGTCAAACTTTGTGGCTAAGAGGAATTCTTGAAAATCTAAGCTTCAAGCAAAAAGATCCTACGATCATTTATTGCGACAATAGTTCTACTATCTCTGTCTCAAAGGATCCTATTTTGCATGGAAGAACAAAGCATATTCGTCTACGTTTCCATTTCCTACGAGAACTCATTCGTGAAGAAGAAGTGAGTCTTGAGTATTGTCGAAGTGAAGAACAAATTGCTGATATCTTTACAAAGCCGCTTGGAAGGACTGCTTTCTCAAGAATTGTTGCTGCATTGGGTGTTTCAAGGAATTTTGGTTTAGGGGAGGCATTGTTGGTGTAAACCAAAATTAAAGAGTCGTGTCCGTTCACTAAAGAGTCGTGTCCGTTCACTGAAAAGTCGTGTCTATTGAAATAAAGAGTCGTGTCTATTAAGTAAAAGTCATGTCTATTGAAGCGAAGGGATGTCTATTAAAAAGGTTATGTCCGTTTGTAAGGGTTGTAAACCACTATATATATGTGGTCATTTTGTTGTGAAAGTTGTAGGCAAGAAAAAAAAAGCAAGTTATAAAAATTGTCTATCTTCCTCTAAATATATAATTCTTTCTCTTTTTATATTTTAACATCATAGGCATCAACTGAATCTCAGGTATCCTCTAAATCTCAGCTATCATCTAAATCTTATCCATAGTCTAAATCTTAAGCATCATCTAAATATCAGGTAATTATACTCTTATTTCATAACTTTTTGTTTGTTATAAATATGGTATAACATGCAAATGTGGTTGCTTTTAAAAAATATATTTCTGTATTAGGTTATATAGGTTTCGTATCTATAACTATTTTGAGAATTGAAAAGATTTGAATTAAAAAGTATGACTGTATTAGTGGTATAAACAAAGACTTATGCTAATTTCTTTAGGTCAAATCATGCTTTTTTTGTTCATCCACCATATAATAGATGACTTTGTTTCTTTCCTCTTAGATTCGATAGATGACATGATTCAATTTTTTATTATATGCTAAAATTTCACTAGTGGCAAATTATGCCAACTGATTTGATTCAAACTAATTTCCAATATTTTCACTCAATGGAAATAACAACCATTATGCTTTCATGGAGCATTACTGAGTTTCAAGACTCTATATCCCCCGAAGAGTTGAAAAATGTAGTTGCTGCAGTAAGATGGGGGCCCGTTACCTCTTGAAAATCATTGGTCATCCAGGTCGCGTCTTGGTTCATACATAACTACACCAATTCTTTTATACGAAAGTTATAACCCCTCAAGCTTCTTAAATTTTCATTAAATTATAATTTTAAAAGGTAGACGACCCTATAAAGGACCATAACTGCCGGGGAAGAACAAAAGACATGACACAGCATGAACAATGCACGTAGTAAGCACAGAAAGCCTAGGTTTGAAGAGGCAAAGGAGACCACTGCAACATTAGCAACATCATCTATTGTTTTTAGGTCTATAGACCCGGGGGTTTTCTCAAAAGTTGCTTCAAAATGGGTTGAGGGCATTTCAGTTTACAGATAGTTACAAAGGAGCATAGAGTGATGATCCTAACCTTAAAGCTATTGTTTTTTACTATGATTTAGATGGCTATCAGGCAACCACTAAAGCTCTTTTCTTACTTTCATTTATAGAGCACGTAATTTTGGTCCCCAAAAAATTATTGTCTAATGGTTGATACATAATATAGCAATACAATTACCAATATAAATCACACCTAAAGTATTTCCATATTAATTTATTTACACTATAAATTAACCATATTGTCTTTATCAGAGATGTTTATTCAGCGAAAGTTGGAATAGAGCTTTCCAATCAATAACCTGCACTATAGATTCATTACTATGTTATCCGTGTCATTAAACTTTATTTCCTTGATACCATAAAAATTCCATAATATCAATGATATAACAGCATAATTATGTTCTAGGTAAGAAAAAATGGAAACAAAAAGTCGATATTCATTTGGCGAATAGGTATTGACTATATAGTGGACCTTTAATTTCAGCTACTAGCTTTGCCTATACATTGTGCATCATAACTACTACAAATTCGTGCATTTATATTTTTGTTCCTAATCTAGCTCAACAAAAATAGTTGTTTAATTATTTAGTTGGCCAAAAAAACAAAACAAATATAATAATGAAGACTAAGTGATCACAATAAGCCAAATTTGGGAACTCAAAATTCTACATACTTAAATATGCTAATTAATTTTGTCTATTTAGATGATTTTTTCAAATTTATTTTTTCTTAAGAAAAAGCAATGTTTAGCATAAAAATGGTAACACAAGAAAGCTTATATTAATAAGTCATATGTATGCAAATGACATGATCAACAAAAATTAATGTTAAATAGTTACTTGCAACATTTCTTGGTATCCAAATTATGACTGCTGCTAAATAAAGACACGTCATTGATTATAGCAAGTCTTGCTTAATTTGATACTTGGGTAACACTGAATGAAGGCATTGAATAAGTTTCTTTGTAATTCATTTTGTTCCTGATTTCATTATCATTTTAATAACCAATATTTTTTTCATGCAAAGATTAATATCACATTAATTTTTATAAGTCACACAAATATATATTTATTTTTTATGAAATTAGATACGCATTTTTTTACAAAAGATAATCTAGAAGTTAGACACATTTCTAAATGCATTATTTTGAATTTCTTAATTTAATAACTAAATAAACATCGAATTTTAAACAAATTTCAGGTAAAAGGTTTCAGAAATAAGATCTCCAATTTCTATTTACTATTTAATTATAGTATATATATTTTCAATGTATAGTATTCCCTAAGGATTTTCTTGGTTTATCTGATATGGATTTTGTGCTATAAATTATTGTCATGAATTGAATTTGTTTGAATCCACTCAAATTTCATATACTTATATTTATTGCATTTCTGAAACAATTTACTATTTAAGATCATTCATTTTATATTCTTTCCTTCCTAATTAGCCAAAAATCAAATTCTAGACTAGATTAGTGCCTCATTTATATTTTATATATTAATTCATCTTAGAAAAGTTTTGTATGTTAAGCTTTTAATTGTAGATAAATATTCATTTTTTATTCACTTTGTTTACTATCACTTTTAAATGATGTTTTTTTTCACAAAGTTAGAGTTTTGTGTTTGGATGTGCTTATAATAGCGAAATTGAGTATAATAATTTGACTTAAATTGCATATTTTCTTTTCAAAAGGAGACTACAAATTCAAATTCAATAATTTGGCTCATCGTTATGTACGTTGGGTTATATATGTGCAAAATAATAACGATGCATCATCAATTTGGTTAGTAAACTAGAATCTCATGTTTTCTAGCTACAACCAGTTTGTAGCTATCTTAATGCTTTTCGTACTTCACTTCCCTTAACAACTTCCATTTATTCAAAATTAAAATATTTTTTTGAAATTGTACCTCTTTGTTGGTCTAAAATCTTGAGTTTGAATCTATTCTTGTTTGTTTGTAATAATATTCTATCAACATCATTTTCATTTACTTGTTTCTGTTAATATTCATCTTCTTTATTATCTCGGCTTCAAATGTATAATGTGTTTTGTACCTTTGGATTACTTTCTAATAAGAATGAAAATAGGATTTAAGAGGGATGTTATTGCTACTAGCTTCCTTTACTAATTCGAACTTTGTAAGCTCTTACATTTTGTTTTCATTTTAAATGAAACATTGATTGAGTTAAGATTTTAATTAGCAAACTTATTTTAAATATAAATTCAGTCATTTTATCCAGGAGTAATCAATTGTGTAGGAAGACATAAAGCTCAACCTAAATTTATTTTTATTTAACAGAAAAGGAAAAATATTAATCATTGACCATGTCCATATAGGTAAAATTTAATAGTTCATTACTTAACCTAAATGTATAAAGGAGAACTTTAATAAGCCTTTGACTGATTTGTTATAGACACTTGGATTTTTTGGGTTTAAGTAAAGGGAATACTATAAACATGACGTCCAACCTCTTTATAAGATATGCTTATGTTGTGATAAAAAAATATGGCTATGTATAGGTACAATTTAATAGTTCATTATTCACTGTAATTGCTATGCAGGTACATTGAAAACAATCTTTCAAAAAAAGTGTCGGAGGAAAACCAAACAATAGAACAATGGAGGGTGGATTAACATATGTAGGATGTTATTCATCCTACTTTGTGAAAAAAAAGTAATTTGCCTTTTCTTTTTTGGCTACTTATATTTTTATTGTGAAATATGTGTAAACTTGGAAATTTTTTAGTATTGCACAATTTTCTCCCAAAGGCAATCAATAAGTCGAATAAGGCACATCGAGTCCTAATCAAAGTAGGTCCAGCTAATCTACGATCGGCTCACTCATGTCGGCCTAAACTCAGGATGGCCCCATGCTAACCCATCTATTAACTAGCACATCGGGTTGACAACCGGCCGGCATAACCCGAAGTGGCTTTAATAGCTAACTCATCAGATAAGGATATGATGACTAAACACAACTTAGCCTGGTCTGCACCGACCCAGCCTGGCTCTCCCCTGCCCGGCCAGTGCATGACGAACCAAAAACTATGGCCCTAAGACAATTCATCTACTCAGTACCATTCCAAGGATATCACCGGCTAGCACAACCCATGATGGCTTCAGCAGCCAACTCATTAAACAAGGCCATCTCAAGCATAACCCGACTTTGGCCTTCATTCCGACTGGTCCCAAGATGCCCATCTCGTCATCTCATGGATGGCTTGGCACCTCCTTTGCAACTTGCTCCTTATCAACATTTAAATTTCCTCAGCAAACTTAGGCATTAAGCAATTAGCCCACTCATGGCGGTTCGCATTCAATCTGGCACCAGGCCAGCCCATTAAGATCAGCTTCAATGCTGGTTGACACAACGTAAGACGGCTTCAATAACCAACTCAAGACGGCATCACCATAGCCCGTCCTGTCATATCATAGCCAGACTGACACGTTCTTTACACCTTAGTCCTTGGTAGCATTCAGCTTCCTTCAACTATCATCCATAGCTTGGTCGAAGCTACTCATCTTCTTTGCCACCTAGGCATGCAAAAGTAAATGGCACATCATACAACATGCCGTACTAAGTGATTTGGCAAAGAGCCCAAAGGTATACCTACTCCTATATCTCGCCATCATCATTTAATGTGCATCAAATGCAACGCATGTACTTGGTACGAAGAGACAACAGACATGATTCTCAAATACACAGTCTAGCCTTCCTTTGCAGCTAGCTATCTACCATTAGCTAGGATGACCAGATTAATGGCCGAGCACCCTTCCCGCCGATTTTGCTATGCAATCCCATCCATTCATCATCTTCTACAGCTACTATAAATACCCCTAGCCATGCAACTTCAAAGGGGTTGAAAACTAGTTGATTACTAGTTGAATTAAAGTCATTACCTCTCATCCTAGTCACTCCTCACAGCAAATCAATTCCTAAACTGTTAAGATTAGCCACTTTTTTAGTCTTAAGTGCTTTATTTCTTATTATCCCCTTGTAATTCCTTATAACTGTAAGAGAAAAACATATTAAGAGATCTTTACAGTGGACGTAGGAAAGCTTGTCGAACCACTCTGCATCTTTATGTCACTTACCATGCTTTGCTCGCTTTTTTTCCTTATTTTACAATTTTAAGCCAACTAATTAGCAAGTGACCTTTGCTATCACAATGCATTAGTCTAATTCTGAGGTTATCTAATTGTTTAGTCGACATTTTGGCATTAGAAGGAGGGCTTCCCCTAAAGCTTTTATCTTTCATCATTTTCTCTTGTACAAAAATCTAATCTGACTTGTTACTATGGACCAAGTTCCTAATATTAAAGGTAACCACTCCAATGAGCATGGAACCAATGGAAATACCATCGTTGGGGTTGCTTTCCTCATTCCTGGGCTCAACAATCATATGTGGCATACTGTGTTGCAATAGTTAACTAACGTGGCTTTGGCCCTCGAAATGAAAAGTTTGAGGAAGCGATTAGATGCCAAATCTATTATAAACTATGTCCCGTTGGCTCCTTCTGCAATGGATCTTGTCGACCAGCCTGTTCATCATCCTGCTCTTCTCGATGCTTATGACCTCATGAACTTTACTGGGGCCCGAGATAGGGTTGTGCCTAAAACCCTAATCATAGATGTGCGTCCAAGGAGATATACTACGAGCGTGCTTAGCCATGTCGTTGGTATTGCTCCAAATGTGGCCACACCCAAAGAACTAAGATATCGTTGTTCCCCCTCCACGGAATGACCATCTGCTTTGAAGCGTCTATAGACATTTGCTTTTTAACGTCTCAACAGCGGTGCTCCTTCCACTGGTAGCAAGCATGGGGCTCCCTCGGCACACTGCATATCTCATATGGGTGTGGCCGAGAATAGGTTAATGGAGGAGCGGAGTAACATCCATATTCAACATTTAATTTACTAGTTAAAGAATTAAGATGTGCCTGCAAATGATATAAGAGGTGAATTAAAAAATAGGAAAAAAGGTAATGAATTAATGAAAAAGAGTATGAGGGCCCAAGCCCAAATTATTATGAGACAATAAGCATTACTCTTTTCCATTCATTCATTTCATTCTACTAAAAATAAAATAAAAGCTTGAGAGGGACATTAATGGTGGTAGTCTAAAGAGAGAAAATAAGGGGAAGGAAAGGCAAAGATATGTTAAGAGAGTAAGAAGATTAGAACAAGATATTTCAACGACCTAGGTGAGTAATACTAAACCTATTTAACTGTTTCCAACTATTTGGTTTTGGTATGATTGTTTACTTTTATATATGATAGAGTTTTATATGGATCTTCATTAACAAGTAAAAATGGTTAATAAATGCTTTAGGGAAAAATAAATGAACAAGGGAAGTTTAGGTATATTTCCCTACTCTAAAGATTTTGATATACTATGGAAATTTAATATGAAGTTCTATCATGATTCTAGAAATGGGTTTTAGTTAGAGAGGTTTCCAATGTCAGAATAATTTATTATAACTTTTGGAAGGAGAATACCTCGAAGAAAAATGTGGAAAATATCTATAAAAATCGAAACAAAGATTAAAGTGTATTAGAATAGTTATCCATGAATTTTATGAAATTTTAATAAGGTTTTCTATGAATAAATAAGCTAATAAAAGAGCAAAACTTCACTAGTGAAAGAGGGTACTACACGACCGCTAGAAATTTATAATTATATGGTGAACCAAGTGTTAGATAAATTGGTTACTAGATCCACATAAAAGTTGAAATGAAAACTAAAGGACATCGCCAGTAATAGAAAGTGGAAACAAGACATATCAGGTAGCGGCATTATGTTGCAGATGTGTCAGACTTTGTCTGATGTTGAGTTGAAGGGGTGGCTTCACTTTTAATAGAATTACGCTAGGAAATCAAGGTAGAAAATTGCCAAAGGAATCCAGGGACTTTTAGGGGAAAGTAGATATGATTGCATTATGTAGAAGACAAACTACGCTGCAAAAATATAAAGATGGAAGAGATTAAATTGTGTTTCAATATATGGAAGACATACTGTATCGCACTATGAAATTGAACAGTTAATATGAAAGTGTACCGCGCATAGGGATGTACTGTGCCAAGGCAAGGTGCAAACAAAACCTAATAAAAGGCGATTAAGTAGGACTCGAGGGAGCCCACGGCTTGTAAGGAAAATAATTCCTACGCTAGAGATAGGGTTAGAAGGGCTATTGAGACTGGGTGGGGATACTCACTCGAATACACACCTAAAGAAGGTGAGGAGAGCCGTTCAACTTCCAAAAGACTGCACGAGGCTGGTTCTATGCAGTTTCAAATTAAATAAACAAGTTAGAATGAGACTGTAGGGGCATGATTTTGTGTAGTTTCAAATTAAATAAATATTTAGGAACTATGGGTGGCATTTTCATAGTAGTCCAGAATTTTAAGTAAATAAATACATAGGGACTGCATGTAGCCATTTCTTTATAGTCCAAACGTTAACAAATAAATAATTTAAAACTACGGGTGGACGATTCAGCACAGTCCAAAGTTTAACAAGAGAAATACCTGAGGGGAAGATTCCGTGCAGTATCAAATTTAATAAAGAAGTTAAAAGGATGTAGTAGGGGGCGGGTTCCATGCAGCATCCAGTTTAAGGAGTAGTTTAGAACAAAACTAGGGGGAACTGCATGGGAACACAATAGTAGAGGGAATTTTGTGTAGAGGCGCACCTCAGTAGGTAATGGGTAATAAAAAAATTTGAGGAAGTAATCTATGATTGTTTTTATTGTGATATGGTGACTAGGGAAGAGGAAACCCATTCTGCGATCTGTAGCGTGGTCTCATTATAAATATGTTATGTTATCAGGTAAGGTATTATTCATACCATACTTTATGTCTGACCCATGTTTTTTCTATTTTTTTTCTCATAAACTCACGGGTACTTATTTGAGTAGGCCGAGTTTGTAGGTTCGGGTAGGTATATTATAGGCATCACAATACTTAGATCAAAAGGCGAAGCAGGAGGCATTATTAGCTAATAAAGAAAGTTATTTATGTAGTTTTATGAGTTTAGGGGGAGCGGTACTATGTTATTTTCTAGTGTTATTTGATCCCTGCGAGGGCACGACTTTTGGGTTAATTTGTAAAACTATGTATGTAATTTTTTTGGAAATATGCTATATGAAATGAAAATGTTTAGCCGCTCTATTTACTTTAATTGTTTATGAATATACAGAACTCACTTATGTTGCTTGAAAATAATCATGGTGATGACTACAACATCATCAGCATTCATTTTTGAGTTTCAAAGTGAGATGTTATAGTTGGTGTAAGAGCATAGTTTAGGATCACTTAAGTAAAACTGAGCTAGAAATAGAAAACAACTTAGGGAGGGTATACGCTATTATATATATAACATACTTTTACTGTGTAGAATAAATGTAGGGATATATATACTTATATATTCCTTCTATTATTGTTTAGCTCTCTTTCTCCTCGTTTATAATAAAGACTTGCTTAATAGAAAAAGCAAGGTGGATTTGAGAAGTGAGCTAGTTATGATAGAAGGAGCAAGCGTAAGGAGAGAGGTTGAAAGTACGCATACCAGTGGAGAGATTAAGGTGAAATCCTCGAAGCAGTAGGGAAAGAAGCTACACAGCCTGCAAATGTTGCTGCCGTGGATGTGAATGCTTTATTTATGTTTCCATTATGTGGGAGAATGGTTGGAGGCAGTGGGTCTAGACCTGCGATAGTGAGAGAGTATTTCTCGAGGATGAACAAAGACTATATAAACTTAGGAGGGAAGATGATTAGGGGAAGGAGCCCACAGTTGAAGTGCTGAATTGGCTTAGAGTTTGTGAGCACATGTTTGGGTGGGGCTGAATGATGTGCATATAAGGAGGATGACATCAAGGTAGTTGCATGAGAACATGTTGGATTGGTGGGAATAGTAATTGCTGAGACCCCGGAGGAGGAGATTACTTAGGAGCGGTTTAAGGAGAGGTTCGAGACTCGGTTCATATTAAAGTCTCAATAGAGTGTGTTATTAAGAGAGTTCATTGATCTAAAATAGGGTGACCTTACATTGGAGGGTTTCATCTAGAAGTTTAACTCTTTGGATAAGAATGGGAGGGAGATCATTAATACACTAATGGAAAAAAATGAGAAGTTCATTAAGGGTTTGAAGCAAGGTCTTGACCATAAGATAATGGCTTATCTAGCGTTATCTTTGGAGTTTGTAGTTGACATAGCTCAAAGGTATGATGGGATGTACCAAGAGCAAAGAGAGTGGAGATGAAGCCCAAAGCAGAGTAGAAGAAGAAGTTTATCCCATATACGAAAGGCAAGAAGGGAGTGCCAAGGGGAGAAGTTGGAGAGGTTACTATTGTAGAGGTTGTTTGTTTTAACTACGGGTATAAGGGACATTATGCAACAAAGTGTCGAGCATCAAAGAATCTTGAAAGAGTGAAGTGCTTTAAGTGTGATAAGATGAGGCATTTAAAAAAGGACTTCCTAGA
Organism: Allium fistulosum; assembly: GCA_030737815.1. NCBI lineage: Eukaryota > Viridiplantae > Streptophyta > Magnoliopsida > Asparagales > Amaryllidaceae > Allium > Allium fistulosum. Next base: position 981,001,682 of record CM060907.1, on the reverse strand, counting down.
GCTTAAAACACAAGTTTATGCTTTGGAGAGACCAAGGGAAGGACATCTGCCGAGGAAAAGGCAAAGGGAAAGTTCTGAAAGCTATGGATTTGATTTTCGGTATTTCAGTTAAATTGTTGTTTGATACTGGTGCCACACACTCATTTATAGCTAAGATCCGGTTAATAGACTTGGGATAGGGGCTACCTATTTAGTTACATCTATATTCATAGTAAATCCAATAAGAAATATGCCACTCTCGAATTGAGGTGTACTAACTTAGGTATTGAGTTAGAAGGGTGTCAGTTTGAGTGTGACCCCTGTGTGCTAAACTTCATAGACTTTGGAATTATATTAGGGATGGACCGGTTGGATAAGTACTGCGGAAGAGTGTACTATGCTAAAACATAATTGCTTTGAGTCACCCAGACTATAAAGATAGAATGTATGTGGCCTTGGAGGAGTGTAGGGCGAGATGCAGAGGCGTTTTGTTTACTTTAGCTTCAGAAGAAGAGGAACTTGGAGCGGTGTGTGTGATGAAGGAGTTCCCAGATGTGTGTTTGAACCGGTTTTGGGATTTCCACCTCCGAGAGCGGTGGTGTTTCGTATAGATTTGCATCCAGAGACTGAACCATTCAGTCGACCTCATAGTAGAATGTCTCCATAGGAGATAAAGGAACTGAGAAGCAGTTGGTAGAGTTAGAAGGAAAGAGTTTCGATAGGCTAAGCAGCTCATCTTAGGGAGTGGTGATAATTTTTGCAAAGAAGTCCGATGGATTTTTAAGACTGTTTATAGACTAACGGGAGCAGAATGAAAGAACGGTGAAGAATAGATATCCTTTGTCGAGGATTGACATCCTATTTGATCAGTTGAGTGGAGCTAAGGTGTTTTCAAAGTTAGACTTAGCTTTAGGGTTCCGTCTGTAACACGCCTAATTTTAAAATAACATTATTCAGGAAATTTAATTAGATAAATTAAATAGAATAATGTAGAGACTAGAGTGATAAGGGGATTGAGATTTGAAAACTAGTTAAGGTCGTGCCTTAATTAAATGGATTTATAAAATGGCCCATAAGTAAATTCATAAGAATAGTTTATAAGATGAAAACTAAGTTAAGTAAGGCAAGGTTAATAGGGGAAATAGCTATATACCATAACCCCTAAACCCTTATCTCATTTTCCATTCATACGTTCACAAACCAAAAACAAAAACTAAGGAAAACTAAGGCCAGCCATAACCCTTGGAGAAAAAGGGATCAAAATCGATTAGAAGTTAAGGATTCAAGCAAGGAAGAATTAAGCAAGATCAAACCTCATGTTCCTTATCCAAATAAGGTGAATAATAGTCTAAACCATCTGATATATGTTTATTTGAACAATTTAATTTCGGGTTTAAGTTTTTAAAACCATTTGGATGGATTGAATGATGATATGCTTTGATTATATGCCATGTTTGATTTAAACAAGGATTTTTATGTAAAGGTATAATTCGATTTTAACGTTAAAATCATATAAACATGGATTAGAATGCCATGATGATTGAATAGGTTATAAACATTATTTTGAAGATGGGTTTAAATTTTCATAATATTCCAAGCCATGGATAATTTATTATGAATTTTGAATGGAAGAAATAGAAAATTTTGGGTTTAAATTATTTAAGGCTAATAAGTAATGTTTTTGGGTCAGAAACTTATATATGTTAGAAACCATAATAAAAGTGAATTATGATGATTTTTGGGGATTTTTCCTAAGTGATTTACCTTGGAAATTAAATTAGTTAAGTTTGGGGACTTAAATGTTTTAATTGTTTTGTTAAGAAGAAGAGCTTCTTTGCTAAAATATTTTTAATTATTAATTGATGAATTTGGCAACCTTTTTTAGAAAAAGGATTTTTGATAATGAAATGGCAACCAATTATATTTTGACATATTGGCAAGTCCGATGAAAGAAGTTACCGTGTAAGGCATAAAATCAGTTTTGACATAATTTACCACTTCGCGACTTCGAACTGCTACCTTTTGTCAACATATTTCTGCTAATAAACCCATTCAAAACCAATACACATGATATCAATCCATTGATGAATAGTGGATTGGAGAATGGCGGAAGGAATTGTGTCGAAGGCAAGCTTTCGAAGGGGTAGAGGTCGTTTTATAAGCTTTCAAATATATTACTTGCCTTTGCTTTTAAAAGATGCTTTCGAAGGGGTTGAAGTTACTTTTAAATAGCTTTTGAATGGATTGCCGCTTGCCTTTGATTTAAAAAGGAGCTTTCGAATGAGTTTCCGCATATTTAGTTTTAAAAAGGAGCTTTAGAATGAGTAGCTGTTGATGAACCTATTCAAAACCTAGCTGTCGCATTCATGCCTTTCAAATTAGTAAAAGACCGCTTGCTTTTTAACCTTAAATCAATGTTTTTAAAAGGGAAGCTTTTGCCCTTGTAAAATTTGAAGCCGCCTTCTCAATGCTTTCGAAAAGGTTCCTGTAGCCCTTTTATCAATGCTTTCGAAAGGGTGGTTTCAAAGCCATCCTTTTCCCCAAATTCTTTTATTTAAAATTCAATGCTTTCAAAAGGGGTACTTTTTCTTCTATTCTTCTTCACCCAAGTGTTAGTATCCAATGGTTTCGAAAGGAACACTTTTAAATGGTTTCTATGATGTTTTCGAAGGGTATGCCTTAAGTCTTTCGAAAGGTAAGCTTTAAATATTTCGAAAGGTAAGCTTTAAATATTTTGAAAGGGAAGCTTTAATGCTTTCGAAAGGAATATCTTTACTAGTTTTGAAAGGAAGATTTCAATGCTTTCGAAAGGAATGTTTTGAAAGGAATATCTTTAGTATTTTGAAAGTAGGTTTGAATACTTTCGAAAGGTGTGTTTTAATGGTTTCGAAAGAAAAGACCTATGGTTTCGAAAGCCTTAGTTCTCAAACAAGAAACCCAATCACATTTTTAAAAGTAAACCCATGACAATATGAAAGAGTTTTGAAATGACATTTGACTTTGGAGTTTGAAGAACCTTTCCTTGATAAAGATAGTGGGTTAAGGGTATTAACCACGCTTCATTTGAAAATGAATATAAGAAAACTAAACCATAGATGTTTATATTATTATGTTATGATCAGTTATCATGTATGCTTTTTCTGTAAACGTATTCACTTTATAATTAACCCATAACTTCATTTTGGGATGTTAAGGGCTGAATAACCAACTAGGTTGATCCATTAGTGAATATATATTGAGTTAACTCCTGTGTGAGTAGAATTGCATCCAGGAGGTCAGGTAGACCAGAATGTAGGATGCCTAAGGACTGATCAAAGAATTACTAGTTTAGATAGGTTCATAGTAAGCCCATGAAAACTATGTATGGAAATTGTTATTGGCAGGGGCCAATAGATTCTTAACAATCCCATGAAAACTATATTCGGATTAAGTTAGTGACAAAGATCAATAGGTTCATAGTCAGCCCATGAAAACTATGACATGGGAGAAGTTATTGGAGAACCCAATAGGTCATAGTGAGCCCATGAAAACTATAATTGGATGAAGTTATTGGTAGATACCAATAGGTTCTTAGTGATCCCATGAAAACTACGAAACCAGACAGATAGTCTGTAAGCTTTGAATAGGTTATTAGTCAGCTTATGAAAAACTAACAGGTTAATAGTGACCCTAGAAACTATAACTTGAGACAAATAGTCAGATAAATGGGGATGGAAAATCCAGTATATATTGTATGTTTGCATATCATCATAATACCTTTTATTATGTTATGTTTTAACCATTGTGGATGCATGTGCACAGCATATGGTTATTATAAATTGAGTTAAGATACCAGTGAGGGGAAAACCCGTTCCGCTATGCGGCGTGGTCTCACTAGATATCTATATGGTTCGAGATGGTAGGTTATTATTCATACCAGACTTTTTGTCTGACTCGAAGTTTATGTTTTCCCCTTAAACTCTCATGTGCTCAATTAATTTTGAGTAGTTTGAGAGTTAAGGTTTTCAGGTTCACCTTTAGAGGAATAACCTTCCGTAGATGTGCATTAGGCAAGCTAGCTATTAGGGGTTCTTTCTGTTTGATTCCGCTGTATTTTGGTTGTAGTGGCAAAGTTGTTTAATTACTTATGTTTACACTCTGATCATCCAAGGGGGCATCTTCATATGTCGCTCTTGGCATATTTTGTAATAACTATATTTTCTAAACATGGTTTACGAAATTGGGATTATGTAATCAATTTGAAATATGATATGAAGTGGAATGAGAAAGTTTTTGTATTAGTTTTAAATATTTTTTTTCACATTCATGTGTTTATGTTATATCAATGTACCTAACATTACCGTATTTGGTCACAGAGAATTAATAACTATGGATGACTGCAGCATCCGTAGTAGTTAGTTTTGGGCCTCCAAATAGGGGATGTTACAAGTTGGTATGACAACATAGGTTCATGTAAATTTAAAAAGAAATTTAAACCTAAAAGATTTTCAAAACATAATCCAATGAATCGGGAAATAAGACCGGGGTTTGGGTTAATGCTATAATAACATACTTGTATTTGTTATGTATATATCTATAAGTATGTACTCTCCTCTCTCTTAGATTGTTCTTCTATATCTTACTAAGGCTCGTATGTAGATTTACGAGAAATGAAGATATGGAAGAAGGAAACGGAAGATGACATCTAGGTGGAGGAAGCACCATAACTAATGGAAATGCTTGACCCAACACCAGGTGAAACCCGGGTCGATGGCCAAATCTAATCCAAATGCAACTGCCAACGTAGGTGCTGGAATTTCGTTGGTATATATGGGGATGATGTATCAGTTCTTTGTCAATCTGATGCAAGCCGAAGCAGATGCATGAGTAGCACTACACCAGAAAAGCCATTTTACCACGGCTCTGGGCCGTGGCTAACTAATTTTGCCACGGCCCAGAGCTGTGGCAAAATGGGGAGTGGCAAAAATTTTGCCACGACTTCGAGCCGTGGCAAACTTTTATTCAGCCACGGCTCTGAACCGTGGCAAAATTAATATTAGCCACGGCTCGGAGCCATGGCTAAATAAAATTTTGCCACGGCTTTGAGCCGTGGCTATTTGCAGTAGGAAATAAAAATACCAATAGGCTTGTAGTTGGTATAACTTAAATCCAATAGTTATAAACAAACTCTTTGCATTTCTTTTTAATATCAAAGTTAAATCTACTGGAATAACCCTTTGACATCCCAATCACAGTTTAGTTATTAATTTTATAGCAGAATAGAATAAAAGGACTATTTGGCAACAACGATCAAAAATTTATGTTGACAAACATAAACAGGCAATCTCATATGTGTGAATGGATGACCACGAATAAAAAGATAACATAAACATATTTTATAACATTTGTTTTACAGAAGAAGTGAACAATACGGGAAAATCATCTCATATCTGTAGGTAATGGTAATGGGTATAGAGCTACATAAAGGAAGCTTATATAAAATTAATGCACGTATAATCACTTTTCATGCATTTGAATTGCTTTTGCTTTGAACTGAAGGAACGTCCTGTACACCATCATTTTCAGTCTCCTTTTCTTCATACCCTGCTTTCTTACCTGCTCCCACAATTGCAGAAATCACTTCGCCTAGTATTTTTGCCTTGATTTGACATCTTTTTTGCAGTGGACTTCGAGTGCCTGTTTTCTTTTCTGAGATTTGAATTTGGTAGCTGGTAGCCATTGTAGAATTTTGAGCTGAGCAAAGATTGATGAATATTTAAGTTAAGAGTTTATGATCAGGTAGATAGTGGTAGTTGGATATATATATATATATATATATATAGACAATTTCACATTACCCATGATGGTGATTCTAACTAGAAGTGATTTTCGAATATGATACGTGATAGTTCTAGACTTTCAATTTTTGACGCTAAGTTTAACTACCATTTGTGTTTCATCATTCAATGTAAATGTTCAAGATAAAGATACTCCACACATGAGAGGGGTTATAAGAATAAACAGTATCGCAATTTGAAATCAACAGCATGGTTCAAGCAATATAAATTAAATGAAAATGTCATCATATATACTTTCAACTGATTTTTTTCCAGACGTATTCATTTTCTTGAAGTAACCGTTGTTAGATCAAGAGCAGTAATATTTTTAGACGTATTTGCTATATCCCGTAGCATTCCCACCATGTTGACATTCAACTTTATCTAGTTTTGTTAGAATCTCATGATCTCATTGCGAAACTTAAGGTGCATTTTCCATCCATGTCTCAATATTGGGTACTTCACTTAACCAGTTCGTTCAGTGAACTTGCGTGATTGTGTTTAAATGAGAAGTATATTCATGTGTATTCATATGTTGTAAACAAAATCAACCTTTAACTTCTCACTTTTGAAAATATACAATTTAAGCTTCGAAACACACATTGAAAGCAAACTGTTTTAGGAATCCAATGTTTCTAGAAATACTTGGAAACTGAACTAAAAACCGAATCAGTTAACGAAACATAAAATAAAAAATTGATACCTTCAGCAAAGGATTTCAGCAAATGTGAAGCCAAAATGAGGTGTTGTTGTCCACAAATCTCCTAAAGGAAAAGGAGAAAACCTTTGCACTACAACAAAAATGTGTGAACAGCTGATATTGATGTTTATTTATATCAATATAAATATCAATAGTATAGAATAATACTGGTATTCATCTATATTGCATATATCATTATAATTGATATTTTTCAATTGCTCATATCATCCTATATAGATATTCAATTATTTTGTTACATATATCATTCTATTGCCCATAATAGAATGATATATGCAATATAAATAAATGAATATCAGTATAGAATGATATTTATTTATACCAGTATAACTGATATTTATTTATATCAGTATAACTGATATTTATAAATGAATAACTGCTGATATTTATACCAATGTAACTACTATTTATTTATAATGCTTATAAATATCAGTGCAACTGGTATTTTTCTATTTAGAAGTTTCAAAATATTATGCACAGTAGAATGATATATGCAACAAACTATAGCAACTTGCAATTAGTACTTCAAATAATCTAAACTAGAAAACAAAAATCACTCATCTAGATGTAAAATTTCAAATCTCAAATAGTGACAGTAGAAACTCAAGTTTGTTATATTCCAATTGAAAGTTACTTCATATCTTTAAAACAAACAAAGTAGAAATAATCTTCGAACATACATATTCAAACTGATAAATATCATTCATAATATTCACACATCAAACTAATATTTTGAATTAGTAATATTCAAAATACTATATTTTCTATAGTGGATAAAATTCATAATATTCAAACTAATATTATATCAGTTCATATATATGATATTTTTGTTCATTTATGGTATATATCAGTTGCATATGTCAGTTGTGAATGATGTATACCAGTTCATATGCAATACACAGTTTATACACAGTTTATACGCACAGTTTAATATAGATGTAAATTAGATGTAACTGAAGAAGAAAAATGAAAAAGGGCACTGTGCTGTGCTGGAAAATATGACATTGGTAGGATGTCATGTCAGAAGTGTAAAGACGTTGGCACTGTGCTGGAAAATACTACACGACTGGCATTTCTACGTCATCTAAAAATATTTTTCCGTGTGCTATTTTCAGCGTCGTAAATGGCATAGAAACGACGACCAAAAAGTTTTTTTTTTACCCTTTTTCTTGATGCAATATTGATGTCAGATATAAGATGTTTTGTGGTGGTTGTTACTGTTTTACTAATTCATACATTATTGCAGATTGATGTGCGTGAGTGGATGGTAGATTGCTGACAATCTACCGACCGTGGTATTGACTATGCTCTTATATGATGCTTAAAAAAATGAAGTGCACTAGTTTACATAAATCGTATTCAAACTTCAAAAGCATAGCCATGCTTCAAATAGTTGGATGTTTGCAATAGCAAGTAGAGAAATAGAAAAGCAATTGAATAAAGTCCAAACGGAAATTCCAAAAATAATATTATAAAAGTACAACTATTTGAGCAAAGTGGGACAACAGATTGACGCTGCAGTTCAAAAGCATAAAGACGAAAAGGACGCAACAAGAAAAAGCAACGGCTACCATTCAGACCAAACATGTTTCTAATTTATTCTTCCACATTTGGTCAAATGCCATTTACTCAAACGACCCTGCAGACAAATCTAATCATGAAAATACAATATTAATCACGTTATTAGCAACAGTACCTCCGTCCTTCTACTAGTTTATATGCAATTTATTCTTTTCACAAAATAATTATATACTTACATATATTATTGTTTAAATAAAACAAAACACATACAGGTTTTGAAATATTTAATGGCAACTAGTGTGACAAACTCTAAGCTATTTTATTCAAAAGTAAATGCATGTGTGTAGCCTGTCACTTACATTTATTTCATAGACTAGCCAAATTCCTATTTAACTCGACACCTTCCTTTATAAAATACAAACAATAGTTTAATAAATTTCCATGCATAAAAAGTGGCAAAGGTATAAGTTAAGTCATGTTACAGAAGCTCTGGTGCATATACGGACAACTAATATATTTATCTCTGTAAGGACATTCACAAAGGCAAAACATTTCAGCTCAAAATGCTTATATGAAGGTTGAATATAACAGCTATTCGAGCTGCATAACATGACTTATATAGAATTATCTTCGGTTTTTACAAGCTAAAGTTTCCAGTATGCTGTCATTAACATGACTGCTGTCTCTAACCAAAACTTAATCTATGTTGACGACCTACTTATTTTCTCTAAAGCAGACCTACCTGTGTAATGTTCATCAAAATAATATTTAACAAAATGGCTAAGTGTGCTAGAATACATCTCCATATAAGCAAAACTCTGGTCATGACTGCTAGTATAATGCTGACACATGTACTATATTCCAAGTAAATGAAAGAGAGAAACATGTTAAGTTTATATAAGCATTCCTCTATCATCCATGTACATCAATAAACAACCCGTGCAATGATTTAGTTTACACAGTTAGAAGAAAAACAGAATGGTGGGAAGCAAAACCTCTCAGCATAGCAGGCAAAACAGAGTTGATAGCATCTACCATTAGTCCTATAGTTCAGTTTTGGTTACTACACTTTAAGTTGCACACAAAGACTATAAAAAAGATGAAATTTGTGCAAACTTTCAGTGGACAAGCAGCACTAACAAAATTTCAGGACTAACAATACTAGGGCAAGAACCTTTCTGAGAATGCAGTTTTGATTCTCTTAGTTAGGACATGGAAGATAATGCTTCAGCTGAATAGCAAGGCACTTGAACTTATGAGAAAAAGTTATTGTGATGGTAAAGCTAAAAAATTATGGCTTGGCTGCTTCCTTACGGGTCTAGACTAATCAACAAATTGGGCATCAAGCCTTGAATACTATAGGTGGGGAACACTGAATAGCAGTATTATCCAACAAGGCATGTGGCAGGTCAAAAATGAAACTCAAACAAGAGCAATGGCAGCTGTGATGAGCAAAATCAACATATATAGCAATAAAAATCCAATTTTTTGGTGCAGTAAACATAGTACAGATGGTGAATTAAACGTCAAATCATACGGAAGCAGCAAGAATAAAATTCGCTAAAATTACCTGGCATAAATTGGCAAGGGACCATGTTCATAGCCCCAAGATGGCTGATTGTTTATATTGTGCAATTATCGACAAGCTTGCAATTGGAGTCGGACAAATCCAGTGGACTAGAGATGGAAAGTGTGTTGGTGACAATTATCGGCAGCATAAAACAAACGCGTCTGGGTTACAGTTCTTCAAAATACAGAATTTGGTCCATCCGCCACGACCTTCCTTATGGTGCAGCTTCTCCACGCGACGATCGTACGTGCGTGCCAGGTCGCGGCCACTAAAAAGCTTGATCGTCTACACCTACATCGCATCGCTGCATGGACCATGCTTGCTTGGGATTTTCACGAGCCAATGATTTGGGGATTAGGGATTTGATTTAGTTTTAGAGGGAGAAAAATGAATACGTTGATTTTCACGAGCTAGTGGTTTGGGGATGAGATTTAGGGCATAGGAGGATAATGGATGAGATTTAGGAAGGGGTGTTCTATTTTTTTTGGAGAAGGCGTGAAATATGCTGAGGTCGGGGTGGGTGAATTTTTTTGATAACTTTGGCACGGTCTAAGGCCGTTCCAAAATTGCCACGGTCTGTAACCGTGGTAATTTATTTTACCACGGCTTAGGCCCATGGTAAAATTGCCACGGCTTAAGACCGTGGCAATTTTTGCGCATCTGGGTGTGGCAAATTGAGCTGTATGGTGTAGTGTAGTTGGGGGTAATGCGGTGAATGTTAAAGAAGCCAATCCCGTGGCCCCAGTTGGCAATAACTATGCTAAGCTAAGCATGGATTATACTAGTCTTGGTGGGAAGCCGTTTTTGGGAATAGAGAATGCTGTCAAAGTAGAAAATTGGTTATTACACTGTGAAAGGATTTTTTCCGACTTAAGATTAGACGATGAGCAGAAGAGGAGACTTGCCTCTAGACAGTTGTAGGGAGCAGCACTTCATTGGTGGAATAGTGTTACCGCTGGAGTTCTCGAGGAAGAGCTAACTTGGGCGGAATTTCGAAGGAGATTCGAAGAGAGGCTTTTGTCTGAAGTTGCCAAGTCAGTATTGCTGAGAAAGTTCATGGATATAGAGCAGGGTGAGATGTCGGTGATCGAGTATGCTACGAAGTTTGATGAGCTGTCCAGATACAGATATGCTACCATTAACACCGTCATTAAAAGGAATGAGAAGTTTATTCAAGGGTTAAGATCCCAGATTTCTATAGCAACTATGCCACATCTCTGTGATCCGAGTACAGTTGTAGTAGAGATAGCAATCTGAAATGAAGAGATGTTTTCTACTTATGGGAAGGAGAAGCAGGTGGAAACCTAGGGTTTTCAGGGTAAGAAGAGGAAATTCTTTAAGAAGAAAGGATCCGAGAAGGGAGAAGTTGCCAAGAAGGTGAAGGCTAATCTAGTTTGCTTTAAGTGTGATAATAAGGGACATTATGATCATGAATGTCGAATTGGAAAAGGGAAGAAGGTGCAGATAAGAAAGGAGTGAAGTGCTTTAACTGTGACTAGATTGGGCATTGCAAGAATCAGTGTCCAGAACTGGTCAAAGCGGACGAAGGAAAGGTCTTTGCTGTAGGACCATCGTCTGTTAGACCAACAACTGCTGAGAAGGGAAAGACTGCGATGGAAGGTACGCTTTTGGTTCATAGTATACCAGTTAGGGTACTATTTGATACTGGTGCATCGCATTCATTTATATCTTAGTGTTTGGTAGATAAGTTATGTTTAGAACCCTCATACCTTGTTACTTCCTTAAGGATTGTGAATCCGATAGGAGGATATGCAACTCTAGGGATGTGATGTGACTAGTTAGAACTTGAGTTGTTAGGTCATAAGTTTGCATGCAGTTTGTATGTTTTTGATTTCATAGGCTTTGGGGTCATTCTGGGTATGGATTGATTAGAAAGATATGATGCTAGGATATTTTGCCAAGATAGGGAAATATCGCTAAAGCACCCTAATAGTCATAACCGAATTATATACTCAGTGGAGAAATTAGACTCAAGTGTTTGTGCGTTGCTGAATGAAATGGAAGTAGGAGAAGAGTTGAATCAGGTTTTGGTAGCAAGAGAGTTTGCAGATGTTTTTGAGCCGGTCATAGGACTTCCATCGAAGCGAGCCATTGAGTTTCAGATAGATCTTATGTCTGGAGCAGAACCTGTGAGTAGAGCATCTAGCAGAATGACACCGACCGAGATGAAGGAATTGAAGGTGCAGCTAGTGGATTTAGAAGGGAAGAATTTTATCAAACCAAGAAATTCGTCTTGGAGAGCGACTGCGGTGTTCGTGAAGAGACCGGATGGGTCGTTAAGGATGTGTATCGACTATCATAAGTTGAACGAGAAGATGATCAAGAATAAGTATCCTTTGTCGAGAATCGATGATTTATTCGATTAGTTGAGTGGAGCTAGAGTATTTTCCCAATTGGATTTGGCAATAGGTTTCCATCATTTAGGGGTGGCAGAGGGCAGTATTCCGTTGATGGCATTTCAGACAAGGTATGGTTCGTACGAGTAGTTAGTAATGCCATTCGAGTTAACGAATGCGCCAGCTTTCTTCGTGGATTTGATGAACCGGATTTTCTGAGAGCATTTGCATAGGTTCATGTTGGTATCCATAGATGACATTTTAATATACTCCAAGGATGAAAAAGAGCATGAAGTTCATCTTAGAATAGTGCTTGAGACGCTAAGGCAGAATCTGCTGAAAGCGAAGTTCTCAAAGTGTCATTTCTGGAAGAAAGAAGTTAAGTTTCTTGGTCACGTGGTTTTAGAGAATGGTTTGTCAGTTGATCCGGAAAAAATCGAGGCTGTTAACAACTGGAAGAGACCAGAGACGGTGACTGAGATCAGAAGTTTTCTTGGACTCGTTGGCTATTACCGGAGATTCATTAAGGATATTTTGCGGATAGCAGCGCCTTTGACTAAGCTAACTAGAAAGGATGTGAAATTTATTTGGTCTGACAAATGTGAGGAAGTATTCCTTAAGTTAAAGCATTTGTTGACCAACGCACCTGTGTTAGTAGTTCCAAACGGAAACCAAGGATTAGTAGTGTATACTGATGCATGTGGAATCGGATTAGGGGTTGTGTTGATGCAGAAAGGTTAAGTTATTGCCTACGCTTCACAATAGCTTAGACCGCATGAAGTGAAATATCCTACTCATGGTTTAGAGTTGGCACCGATGATCTTCGCATTGAAAGTATGGAGACATTATCTCTTAAGGGAGAGATTTAAGTTATACACAGATCATAAGTCTTTAAGATATTTATTCTCTTAGAAGGAGTTGAATATGAGACAGCAAAGGTGGTTGGAGTTTTTAGCCGCTTATGATTTTGGTATAGAGTATACACCTGGAAAAGGAAATAAAGTAGCGGATGCTCTTAGCAGAAAATAGCAGAATGTGGTGTTAGCCATGTTGGCGGAATGGAGGGATCTTGAGGCTTTGACTATTTGTTGTGTGCAGTTAAGATCGATTGCTAGTTCTAGTCAGAACACTGCCATGTTATCCTGCTTGGAAGTTCAACCAGTACTAATAGAAAGGATTGCTTCCAAGCAAAAAGATGATCCATTGTTAACCGAGAAGATAAGAAGGCTTGAGGTTGGATCGGAGATTGATGATCTAGAAGATTTCAGTCTTGAACAGAGGGGATGGTTGAGAAGGAAGGGACGGTTGTGTGTTCCGTATATTAGGGACTTAAGGAGAGAAGTCCTCAGGGAATGTCATCAATCCAAATCTACTATTCTTCCTGGGGGAACCAAGATGTATCAAGATATGAAGAGGAGTTTCTACCGAAAAGATATGAAGAAGGATGTTGGCCTATGGGTAAGGCAGTGTGTGAACTGTCAACAAGTGAAGGCCGAGCATCAGAAGCCGAGTGGGTTGCTTCAACCTTTGGAGATACCGGTTTGGAAATGAGATTCAATATCCATGGATTTTATAGATGAGTTGCCAAGGTCGAATTAAGGAAATGAAAAGATATGGGTCATAGTGGACAGGTTAACCAAGAGTGCCCATTTCATTTCAGTTAAGTTAACCAGGACGACACCTGTTTTAGCTAAATTGTTTATAAAGAACATGGTTAGACTGCATGGAATTCCGAGTGGCATAGTAAGTGATAGAGATACTTTGTTGACTAGTGAGTTCTACAAGAGTCTACAGGATGTGTTAGGTACCATCTCAAGATGAGTACTGCTTATCACCCTCAGACAGATGGGAAGACAGAGAGAGTCAACAAGGTACTTAAGGATTTGTTAAAAGCTTGAGTGCTAGACTTTGGTGGATCTTCATAAGATCGCCTACACTTAGTTGAGTTTTCCTATAATAACAGTTATCAGACTAGTATAGGAATGGCACCTTTCGAAGCTTTGCAAGGAAGGCCATGCAAATCACCAACATGTTGGTTGGAAACTGGAGACTGGGTAGTCTTAGGTCCAGATCTGGTAAGAGAGGCAACAGAGACGATTGAGTTGATCCGAGGAAAGATGAGGGAAGCTCAGTCTAGGCAAAAGAGTTACGTAGATAACAGGCGTAAGGATCTAGAGTTCTCAGTCGAAGATAGGCTTTACATTAAAGTACCACTGATGAAGGGTGTGGTACGATTCGAAAAGTCAGGGAAACTGGCATCGAGTTATGTTGGACCGTTCTCAGCTATAGAGAGGATCGAAAAGCTCGCATATAGAGTAGAGTTGCCGAGCGGTTTGGTAGGTGTCCATAATGTGTTTCATGTGTCTCATCTTCGTAAGTATATGCATGATACAGAAACTACTATTCCTCCAACCGTGTTAGAAGATTTAACAATAGAGCCGAATTTGCCTTTTGTTAGACAACCAGTTCGGGCTGTAGCGAAAGACGAGAAGAGGTTAAGAAACAAGATAGTTAAGTTGGTGAAAGTTTAGTGGAGCGACAATGAGAAGGACTGTACTTGGGAGACAGAGGACAGGATTAGAGATACTTATCCTGATCTGTTGTAAGGTTATGTTCTATATTTTCTTTATATAGATTGGTTGCTAGTCAGGTAGGCTAGTATGGTAATTAGAAGATGCTACAGATGAATGCTATGATTAGCATTTAGTCCTTACTAAATTTCGAGGACGAAATTCTTTAAGGAGGGGAGCCTATAGCACCACTAACTTTAAAATAACATTATTTAGGAGATTTAATTAGATAAATTAAATAGAATAATGTAGAGGCTAGAGTTATAGGGGATTGATATTTGAAAACTAATTAAGGTTGTGCCTTAATTAAATGGATTTTTAAAATGGCCCTAAAGTAAATTCGTAAGAATGGTTTATAAGAAGAAAACTAAGTTAAGTAAGGCAAGAGTAATATAGGAAATAGCCATATACCATAACCCCATAACCCCTAAGCCCTTGTCTCATTCTTCATTCATACATTTATAAACTAAAAACAAAAACTAAGGGGAACTAAGGCCGGCCATAACCCTAGGAGAAAAGAGGATCAAAATCAATTAGAAGTTAAGGATTCAAGCAAAGAAGAATTAAGCAAGATCAAATCTCAAGTTCCTCATCCAAAAAAGTTGAATAATAATCTAAACCATCTCATATATGTTTATTTGAACAATTTAATTTCGGGTTTAAGTTTTTAAAACCGTTTGGATGGACTGAATGATGATATGCTTTGATTATATGCCATGTTAGAATTAAACAAGGATTTTTATGTAAAGGTATAATTCGATGTTAAGGTTAAAATCGTATAAAAATGGGTTCGAATGATATAATGATTGAATAGGTTATGTAAAACATTATTTTGAAGATGGCTTTAAATTTTCATAATATTCCAAACAATGGACAATTTATTATGAATTTTGAATGGAAGAAATAAATAATTTTGGGTTTAAATTATTTAAGGCTAATAAGTAATGTTTTTGGGTCAGAAATTTATATATATTAGAAACCATAATGAAAGTGAATTATGATGATTTTTGGGGATTTTTCCTAAGTGATTTACCGTGGAAATTAAATTAGTTAAATTGGGGGGCTTAATTGTTTTAATTGTTTTGTTAAGAAGAAGGGCTTCTTTGCTAAAATATTTTTAATTTTTAATTGATGAATTTGGTAGATTTTTTAGAAAAAGAATTTTTGATAAAGAAATGGCAACCAATTATATTTTGACATATTGGCAAGTTGGATGAAAAGAAGTTAATGTGTAAGGCATAAATCAGTTTTGACATAATTTACCACATCGCCACTTACAACTGCTACCTTTCGTTAACATACTTTCGCTAATAAACCCATTCGAAACCAATACACATTGTATCAAGCCATTGATACGTAGTGGATTGAAGAAAGGCAGAAGGGACTGTGTCTAAGGCAAGCTTTCAAAGGGGTAGAGGTCATTTTAAAAGCTTTGGAATATATTACTTGCTTTTGCTTTAAAAGATGCTTTCGAAGGGGTTGAAGTTACTTTTAAATAGCTTTCGAATGGATTGCCGCTTGCCTTTCATTCAAAAAGGAGCTTTCGAATGAGTTGTCGCATATTTAGTTTTAGAAAGGAGCTTTCGAAAGGGTAGTCATTGGTGAACCTATTCCAAACCTAGCTGCCTCTTTCATGCCTTTTGAATTAGTAAAAGGCTGCTTGCTTTATGACTTTAAATCAATATTTTCGAAAGGGGAGCTTTTTCCCTTGTAAAATTTGAAGCCGCCTTCTCAATGCTTTCGAAAGGGTTTCTGTTGTCTCTTTTATCAATGTTTTGAAAGGGTGGTTTCAAAGCCATCCTCTTCCCCAAATTCTTTTATTTAAAATTCAATTCTTTTGAAAGGGGTACTTTTGCTTCTGTTCTTCTTGACCCAAGTGTTAAAATCCAATGGTTTCGGAAGGAACACTTTTAAATAGGTTCTATGATGTTTTCGAAGGGTATGCCTTAAGTCTTTCAAAAGATAAGCTTTAAATATCTCGAAAGGTAAGCTTTAAATATTTCGAAAGGTAAGCTTTAATGCTTTCGAAAGGAAAATCTTTACTGGTTTTGAAAAGAAGAGTTCAATGCTTTCAAAAGGAATGTTTTGAATGTTTTGAAAGGTATATCTTTAAGTATTTTAAAAGGAGGGTTTGAATACTTTTGAAAGGTATGTTTTAATGGTTTCGAAAGAAAAGACCTAAGGTTTCGAAAGCCTTTGTTCTCAAACAAGAAACCCAATCTCATTTTTAAAAGTAAACCCATGGCAATATAAAAGATTTTTGAAATGGCATTTGACTTTAGAGTTTGAAGAAGCTTTTCTTGATAAGATAGTGGGTTAAGGGTATTAAACATGTTTCATTTGAAAATGATTATAAGGAAACTAAACCATAGATGTTTATATTATTATGTTATGATCAGTTATCATGTATGGTGCTTCTATAAACATATTCACTTTATAATTAACCCATAACTGCATTTTGGGATGTTAAGGGTAGAATAACTAGCTAGGTTAACCCATTAGTGAATATATATTGAGTTAACTCCTGTGTGAGTAGAATTGCATCTAGGAGGTCAGGTAGACCAGAATGTTGGATGCCCAAGGGCTGATCAAAGAATTATTGGTTTAGATGGGTTCATAGTAAGCCTATGAAAACTATGTATGAAAATTGTTATTGGCAGGGGCCAATAGGTTCTTTGTGATCCCATGAAAACTATATCCAGATTAATTTATTGAAAGAAATCAATAGGTTCATAGTCAGCCCATGAAAACTATGATATGAGAGAAGTTATTGGAGAACCCAATAGGTTCATAGTGAGCCCATGAAAACTTTAATTGGATGAAGTTATTGGTAGATACCAATAGGTTCTTAGTGATCCCATGAAAACTATGAAACTGGACAGATAGTCCGTAAGCTTTGAATAGGTTATCAGTCAGCCAATGAAAACTAATAAGTTAATAGTGACCCTAGAAACTATAACTTGAGGCAGATAGTCAGATAAATGGGGATGAGAAATCCAGTATGTATTGCATGTTTGCATATCATCATAGTACCTTTTATTATGTTATGTTTTGACCATTGTGAATGTAGGTGCACAGTATATGGTCATTATAAATTGAGTTAAGATACTAGTGAGGGGAAAATCCATTCCGCTAAGCGGCGTGGTCTCACTAGAGATCTATATAGTTTGAGATTGTAGGTTATTATTCATACCAGACTTTTTGTCTAACTCGAAGTTTATGTTTTCCCCTTAAACTCTCAAGTGCTCAATTAATTTTGAGTAGTTTGAGAGTTAACGTTTCCAGGTTCTCCTTTAAATGAATAAGCTCCCAGAGATGTGTAGGAGGCAAGCTAGCTATTAGGGGTTCTTTCTGTTTATTTCCGCTATATTTTGGTTGTAATGGCAAAGTTGTTTAATTGCCAATATTTAGACTCTGATCATCCAAGGAGGCATCTTCATATGTCGCTCTTGGCGTATTTTGTGATAATTATATTTCTCTGAATGTGGTTTACAAAATTGGGATTATGTAATGAATTTGAAATATGATATGAAGTGGAATGAGAAAGCAGATTTATGAGTTTAAAAAAATTCATATTCATGTGTTTCTGTTATATCAATGTGTCTAACATTACCGCATTTGGTCACTGAGAATTAATAACTATGGATGACTGCAGCATCTGTAGCAGTTAGTTTTGGGCCTCTAAATGAGGGATGTTACACCGTTCATTGAGAGTTGCGGAGGAAAGATTTCCTTTGACTGCATTTAGAATGAGGTACGGTTCATATAAGTGGCTAGTAATGTCGTCTAGACTAATCAATGCACCGGTGTTCTTTATAAAATTGATGAATATGATTTTCGAACTAAATAGTTATGTGTTGGTGTTCATAGATGACATTTTAATATACTCGAAGGATGAGGTGGAGCATGCATTTCACTTGAAGCTTGTGTTGGAGACATTGAGGCAACACAAGTTGAAAACGAAATTTTCTAAGTGTCATTTTTGGAGAAAGGAACTGAAGTTCCTAGGTCGTGTGATTTCGGAAGAAGGGTTAGTGGTAGATCCCTTGAGCGTTGATGCAGTAAATCGGTAGAGGTTACATGAGACAATGATCAAAGTATGAAGTTTCTTAGGATTGACTGGCTACTATCGGAGATTCATTGAGGACTTCTCTCGTATAGCTGCGCTAACGACGAGACTGACTCGGAAGAGTGAGAAGTTTACTTGGACGTAGGATTATGAGACGTCATTCCAAGAATTGAAGCATTGGTTGACTAATGCACCTGTTTTAGTGATACTTGAAGGGAATGATGGTATGGATGTGTATACAGATGCTTCAGGATCAGGGTTAGGAGAAGTATTGATGCAGAAATCAAAGTGATCGCATATGCATCTAGGCAGTTACGAACCCATGAGGTTCGATATCCTACTTATGACATGGAGCTAGCGGCCATTTTCTTCGCATTGAAAATTGGAGACACTATCTCTTAGGAGAAATATTTGAGTTATTTACCGACTACAAGTACTTAAGATATTTGATCTCTCGGAAGGAGTTGAACATGAGATAGTGAAGGTGGTTAGAGTTTTTAGCATCTTATGATTTTGGGATAGAATGTACCTCGGGGATGGGGAGTAGGGTAGCCAATGCCCCAAGCCAAAAATAACATAGTTGTGCTTTGACTATGATAGAAGAATGGAACGTCCTGGAAACGCTGTCTGTGTGTAATGTGCAGTTTCGGTCTAGTGTAGGTTCAAGCATCACTTCAGAATGATATCCTGTCTAGAAATAAGGCTTGTGTTGGTAGAGAGGATCGTAGAATTGCAAAAGAAAGATATGACATGAGTTGAGCATAGATGTAGGAACTCAGGTAGTAGAGCATAAGGAGCTCAGTGTTGATAGGGAAGGTAAGCCGCGGAAGGGTGAAAGATTGTATGTCCTGAATACAGAAGGACCGGAGAGGGAAATTTTGGACGAATATCATCGTTCAAAGTTTACCATTCCCCTAGGGGTAGTAAGATGTATCGGAATATGAAAATAAGTTTCTTCTGGGAAGGGATGAAGAAAGATTTTGGAGAACATGTAAGGAAGTGTCTTATGTGCCAACAAGTGAAGGCGGAGAATCGTTAGCCTAGTGGGCTCTTGCAACTTTTGGAGGTTCCAATTTGGAAATGGGGTTTAGTGTCTATGGATTTTTTGATGGAATACCAAGATCAAAGACAGGGAATGAAAGTATATAGGTCATAGTCGATAGGCTGACTAAGTGTGCTCATTTCATCCTAGTGAAGTCCACGAGAGCCGCGCCGAAGTTAGCTGAGATATATGTGAGGGTAGTAGTGAGACTACATGGAGTGCTAGAACTATTGTTAGTGATATAGACTCACTGTTTGTTAGTGAGTTTTGACATAGTTTGCAGAAGGAATTGGGTACGGAGATGCGCATGAGTACTAAGTACCACCTACAGACAAACGGGTAGACCGAGAGAGTCAATAAGGTACTAAAAGACTTATTGAGGGCTTGAATTTTGGACTTCATTTGAGGATCTTGGGAAGATTACTTACCCTTGGTAGAGGTTTCATACAACAACAACTATTAGAGTAGTATTGGGACAGCCCTATTTGAAGCGTTGTATGGAAGGCCATGTAGATTGCCCACATGTTGGTTAGAGACAGGGGATCAGATTGTATTAGGACCAAATGTAGTAATGGATGCTACTAAGGAAGTAGAGTTGATCCGAGCTAGGATGAAGGCAGCACAGTCTAGGCAAAAGAGCGGAGGAAGGAATTGGAGTTCACAGTAGGAGATCAGGTGTCTGTGAAAGTTTCTCCGTTGCGAGGCATGATACGCTTTGGGAAGGCGGGGAAATTAGAATCCAGATATGTAGGACCATTTTCGATCATGGAGAAAATGGAAAGGTAGCGTAGTGTAGAACTGCCAAGTGCTTTTGAAGGGATCCATAATGTGTTTCACATATCACATTTGCAGAAGTGTATTAGGGATCTGAACGCGATTCAGAATGGATTTCTATCGATTATAAAAACGTCGAATTTTATCATAATAAAATACCGAAAGTACACGGTGTATAATTGTCGTGCGTCGGCAAGTACAAATCGAACCACAATGAAAGCAAGGATTCAACTTACTCAATCAAACTATCCCAAATATTTTGAAAAAAAATTAACCAAAATAATGTAGAAAAACTGAAGTAAAATTAGAATAAAAGTAATGAGGTTAAAAGACAATTTAGAGATAAATGCACTCTCACATTCATATAAATCAACCCTTAACAAATTTACAATCTCTCTTTTTAACCCAGGTGGAATTAGTTAATGTATTGATTTTAAGTATGGTCTATTTGTGATACTAAGTAAAACAACATAAACTATTAAATTTTAGTATATCAACCAAATACACTTATTAAATCTTACGAAAATGATTACGAAGTTAGAAATAAAATCTATTTTGAGTATAAACTATTTACAATCATAGATCAAGTAACATAGATCATCAAATTTTAATTCTACTTTTAACTTCGTTATCAAAATCAAATAGTTAGATGAAGATGTAACTTGAGTCTATATTTGACTAATTATAGCCTATTTGTGATTAACAACATAGGCTATTGAATTCATTTATAGACATCTAACTTTCATCTATATCTAAATTTACATTAAACCCAAAAACAAGAGATCATAAATGAAACTATTATGTTGATTTATATAAATTATGAGAGCTTCGGTACTCTTAAATTGAAGGGGAATAGCCTCTCATCCTTGAATTCATTTCAACAAAAATGGATTACAACGTTAACATAATAAAAGGAAATGCTAATTAAATAGAAAGAGAGATAATTAATTACATAAAAGTAAATCTACACTAATTTTCATAAAATAAATCTAATCTACTTGCATGAAATAAATAGAGAAGCATGAAATAAAATAACATAAAAAGATAAGCATGAAATAAAATTGCACAAAATAAAGGTTAAGAAGCCGTTAAAGAGAAGAGAACTTTTATTTCAATTTTGTGGGTACAACTATGCATGCTTTTCATGAATCATAAGAGGTTATTTATACATGTTTGAACCCTAATATATTTTAGGGTGCTACTAAAACTACCCTTAACTTTTTATGGTCTCCAAGTAATCATTAATGATTGATTGATTCCCACTAACATGTGCTTTTCTTTTAATTGTGGTCCATTTGCATGCGGTCTCCTCCATAAAGAATTAATTCTTTCTTTTCCTCTTTCTTTGGCTTCCAAAACATATGCATGCATAAATCCATGAAGCCTTTTCCAATTTACACTCAATTTCCTACACAATAAAATTAAAATGTGCAAATAAATTTTCTAAAAATTAATGCATACACACAAAATTATCGTTTTGCCCAAATGTAGACGAGTGAATGATGATTTGAAAACACTTTATATGTAGGTCAAAACATGGAAAATTATCCTAATATGTTTTTTATTTTAATACAAGAAGATTGAGTATGAGAGTAAACATATACATTTTATTTGCACATCAAATACCCCTATAATTATCTTTTTATTCGTCTTCGAACAAAGTAAAACTAAGATAAATCTACTTTCATAGGAAACACGATTGCATTAAGCGTATACAATAAGCCGTTAAACATCTATGTATCTCTAGTACGACGAGTGTTATCTCATGAGGGTTTTCAACGGATATTGCCCATAAAATCCAGATACAATATGTAAAGTTCCTAATGTGAAAGATATGAATGCAAGTTTTATTTACAAACTGAAGAATTTACTTTTAAATTGACATGAGATAGTAATATACAAGTCTCGGTCATCATCGGGAAATTTCAGTCCTTTATTAATCAAAATTTTCAACGAAAATTAAGTTATCATTACATTTGGACTCTACCTTGGCTAGTTGTTTCGGTTGATAGCGTAGTGCAACTATGAAATAAATTCTTTAATTAATTGTCAGAGTTTGCAAAATGGTATCTTCATTCCTTTTATATAACAAGTCAAATCAATAAAGCCAAAATAATGCTGGGGTTTCAATTGCTTACTCTCTCTATTTGAATTTTTTTATTATATTAACATTGTTATTATTTACATACAACTAACTCAGAATACTTAGGCCAGGTATACTATCCATGCACTGCTTTGCGGGCACACGTGAGAATAATACAAAGTGTGGCGAGTGTACACACTTATGTGTGGACATCTGATTCTAGGTGTTTATTGTTATTATAATTACTATTTATATACATACACCTAACTTAAAATACCAAGGCCAGATATACCATCCATACACTGCCTTGCTGGCTTATGTGAGAATAGAATAGAGCATGGCAAGTGGACACCTGACTCTAGGTATTAATTTTTTTAAGGAGAGAGAGAGAGTTATGCAAAATAATCTTAGCACCACTTAACTTTAAAAATTAAAAATGTTAACACACGTACTTTAAATCAACCACTCTTTAAACAAAGACTAAAATTTAGAATAGACTTCATAACCATCACCTATGAAACACTCTATATACTAATTACACCATAGTTTCTTGTAATTTAAACTTTTTGTTTGCACCAAAATTGGGCACAACACTCTTCGGAAGTCTTTGAAGAGATAAAGTAAAGAAATTAAATGTAAAAAGAGGATTTATCTAACAAAAACTCCAAATTTCAGAAATGAGAATAAGTAAAGTGCAAGGAGACACAAGAATTTAGAGTGGTTCGGCGTATTGCCTACGTCCACTATGAAGTAGTTTGCTTTATTGATCTTTCTTTTGTGTTTACAAGTGAATTCAATGATTTACAGCAAGCAATTATGATTTGCAGCAGTTAATTTTGTTGGTAGCAGCAGCAACTGAGTTCAGATCTGGATCTGGCGGAGTCCGGGCGTTGGAGATCTCAAAGAGGAAGAAGAACCCCTTTTCTGTTGGCTTTGGGGGTCTATTTATAGGTGTAGGAGGCTGATATTTCGCTCAGATCTTGGGAGACCCTCTCTGGCACGTGACCAGGCCCGTACGCCCAAGCCCGTGAAGTTTCGGTCTGATCCATGATCGACATGAACAGATTTTGACTCGCTCAAGATTTCATCCAATGGAGTCGAAATTTGGCGTGGACATTCTTTAGCATGCACGTAGTCTTCTGTGAAAATTTCATAGCATTTGGACTTGTAGATTGGGAGATATGATCGATACGAAATGGAGTTTTCGGTAGGCTGTTTCCTTCGACTCGCTCCTATTTCGACTCGCTTCCGTTCGCCTCGGTGACGTGGCACTTGATTCCTACTCTGCCCTGGATGTTGCTTCGAGCGAGTCGAATTGTTCACTGATTGAGCGAGTCGAAGTGTGCCTAGATCGAGCGAGTCGAAGTAAGCACTTGGTCGAGCGAGTCGAAGCAAGCATTGGTCGAGCGAGTCGAAATGGGACATCTTGGGAGGTTTTAACAGTGAAGTCGAAGTTGATGGAGTCGAACAGTTGTTTGAGCGGAGCGAGTCGAAGTGTGCACTTTCGATGGTTTCAAACTAGAGCGAGTCGAAGAGAGCAGTTCTGAGGGATGTGGAGCGAGTCGAACTTGGTTGACTCGAAGTTGGCCTCTGAGTGAAGCGAGTCGAAGTTTTCACTCTTGGTCGTTGCGAAGCGAGTCAAAGCTGGCTTCTCCTGAGTGTTGCGAAGCGGGTCGAAGGAGCAAGTCGACCGGTAATTGATTTTCATCCAATCTTGTATCGCTCATAACTTGAGTATATGAACTCGGATTGATTTGAGATTTGAAACGTTGGCTCTCATGGCTTAGCTTGCCATGTCCTACCAATTTTGGCTCGATCCGGACTCGGACAAAATTCATCGATATCCGTAGTGAGCCCATGTATAACTGATCTCTGGGACGGACCGTCACTGGTTACTAGTCAATTCCTTGGTGTTACGGCCTTGCCAAAAGGCGGGATAACATTTGCCTTCCAAAGTACGTCTTGTGGAAACATGACGTGCTTTGAAATACTGCCATCTTTACTCTGAATAGTCATCGTCTTTTTGATGAAAGCTGTAACCTTTGACCATTTTTCTTACTAATGTAAACTGTTGACTGTCGACTGCTGTACTATGTATTGTTGCAACTGATTGCCGTATGCTAGTGGTTACCCGTTTGCTGTTGTAATCGTTAATGGATGAGCTTCTGATTCTTGAAAATCTAGAATATTGAATACTAGTCTGTCATTCATGCATATATGTTAACCTGACTCTCGTTGACGTTCGTACATCCACGAGTCGTTGTCAGTTTATTTTACTTTTGAATTACGTATCGATCCTCTTTTGAACCGATGTGAAATTCGCTGCAACAACGCTCGACGGTTGCTTTTTAATGTTTCTTCGTAATGATTCCCTCCTGAATCGATGAGAAGGGTTGAAATACCGAAGATGATTTTCATTGGATTTATGGATGCGAAGCGCTTGTTCAACTTGATGACGGACTCGAACTGAGCGAGTCGAAGTGGAGCGAGTTGATGTGGACTCCCTAATGGATTCGAACAGGATGTTCGACTCGGTCTTGGATTCGAACTGCATAGGAGTCGGAGTCAAAACGCACAGGAGACAGAGGAGCGAGTCGAAGGAAAGACGGAGTCGAAGTGATGTCTTTTATTGCCGCATGAGGGAGTCGAACTGGTCATGGGGATGGAGTCGAAGGAAAGACGGAGTCGAAGTGATGTCTTTTATTGCTGCATGAGGGAGTCGAACTGGTCACGGGGATGGAGTCGAAGGAGCGATACGAAAGGGAGCTCCGCATCAGTGCACTGAAGAGGGAGTCGAAGCACGTGTTCGACCCCACTGGAATTCGAATCTGTTACTCCCCTTACTTTCGATTCCATATAAATACTCCATACTTAGCCATTTTTTCACTTTTTACCTTTCACCTTTATCTTCCTTGCCTTCGTACTGCTCTGAGACTCGAGAAAGCAAAGAAGAAAAAGCACTCTCGTCCTCGAACTGATTTACATCTTCAATTACTCGAACCATTTAACAAATTTAGGTAATCCAATAAGCGAATCTACACGTAAACGAGGAGACTCGATTCCTAACACCAAACCTATCAGTGCCGTGACCGATCGAAAAGCCCTTGGCCTTAGCTTCGTGTCAATCTGGAGCAGGGGTTTCGAGATGGTGAGGCGGAGGCCTTCGTATCGATCAATGGTGGAGCTTTGCATCGAGTCGAACGCTTGGCATCTGTGGATCGATACGAAGGGGCTGTGTCTGATGGACTCGAAATGGTGGCTTTCGATCGAGTCGAAGTGGATGGCCTTGGGTCAAGTCGAAGCAGCTGTCTTGGATCGAGTCGAAGTGGCTGCTTTGGATCGAGTCGAAGCGCGTGGCCTCGGGAGCGAGTCGAAGTCGAGGCTTCAAAGCGAGTCGAAGCGCATGGCTTCGGACCGAGTCGAAAGACGTGGTCTTGGACCGAGTCGAAGGATGTGGTCTTGGACCGAGTCGAACTGCATAACCCTGAACAATCGATTCAAACTCGAGCCTGATTTGAACTTGAACCTGAGTGATCGTCTTGAACCCGACCTTTTGATGATTGACCATTGATCCAATTTTGATGATACCGAAAATTCTAGTGCCTTTGACCACTTAACTCCGACGAGCTTCAGACTTGCTTAACCGGACTTAATTGTTTCACCGTACACCTAATTGCCTATTGAAGTTTTCGATGAAACTAGAGCATACTAAAATAATAGCACATTTTAACTCGGACTGATAGCTAATAACTGGATGGCATGGTTGTGATGGTCAGCGATGACGATCCCTTCGACTGAATTCCGAAGTCCCGTCGTTTACACGTTTTCCTTAATCCAGTTGATCTTCCCAAATAATATACAGTACTGCACTGCACAACACGCCCACATACTTTACACTGGGGGATGCATGAATGTTATTTGTCAGTTTAACAATGATTTTTTATAAGCTAGCTAGTTATGGATCCTTCAAGTTTTCAACAGCCGGAATTCCCAAGTTTTGTTCCTCCAACTATTGAGATACCGGTTATAGAAGCCGAAGTTATTGAGCAAGTTCTGGACGAGCGTCTAGGGGCTCGATTTATTTGTAGTCCACCCGATTCGGTGCCGTCGGGTATCTCTGAAGACATGTTAGGCCGGATTTGCTTAAGGCACGGTTTGTCGCTTGACGACGTGCTACTTCCTGGGCCGAAGGACAGGCCGCATTATCCTCCAGAAGGGTTTACTGCTTTCAACCGTCATGCTTGCACGGCGGGGACACTTCCTCCCTTTAATGACTATATAAGGGAGACGTTATCGTTTCTTGGCATAGCTCCGTCTCAGCTACATCCCAATGGGTATGCCTTGTTGAACAGCACCTTCATCCTATTTATGGAGATCCTCTTTCGACCGCCGAGGCCGATCGAAATCAGATATTTAGTCAACGTCAAGAGCCACGGAGATAGCCCTTCTTTCACCTTCCTGGAGGCAGTCAGAAACTGCCACATTGTGCTGGGTTCCTGGCGGAGGCTAAGTTATTATAAATCTGAATGGTTCTACGTTCAGTGCCCCCCTGGATTTGCTAGGCGGTGGTTAGATAGACGTAAGTGTCGCCATCTCCTCTTTAATCACTGAGATGTTAGTAACCGACTTCAAAAACTGACATACTTTTCCTTTCTTATAGCCACAATCTCTCGCCCCGATGGCGCGTATTTCAGAGAGCTTGTTCGGATTCTTCAGGCGTTTTCGGGCAAAGAGAGACACATAGACTTAGTTCTAACCGACAGGAATTTGAGGGCCGTCGGGCTAATAGAGCGGAGGCAGAGCATACATCTGGAAGGGGCACATAGAGTGGTCCTGAAGAAACGGGTGAAGCGCAAAGCGCCTGCAGTCGTGACCACCGAAGAAGCTGATTCAGAAAGAACGCCTACCGACACTGAACTCTCAGCTGGGCCTTCTGTCGATGTCCAGGATTCGGGCGGAAGAAGAAAAGGCAAGGTTGCTGCTCAGAAGCGTTCTAAATCTGGGAGATTTAAATCCGTGGTCATGTCTTTGCCCGTCCCGGGGATTAGAATTGCGGAGGTTTCTCCCCCACCGGTTGGGAATCTTTTTGAGGGACTTGCCGATGTTCCGATTCCGGACTTTGTGTCGTCTCAACACGATGCCGGGAAAGAGGAGCTCGATAGTGTTCATGAACCGAGCGGGTCGCTTGCTATGAGTGCGGCCGACATTTCCGGTTGGTCGGGGGATTGCATATGCATACACTTCACTACACTACATGATTCACAACTGTACTTCGTCCGACTTAGGAAGTTACTAACTCTTTCTTCGCTTCTCATTTTCAGGAACTATGTCTGGAAGAGGATCAATGCTAGGGAGCCTTCGCTCGGCCCGAAAGACTTATTCTTACTATGATTCCCGCAGGAGGGACTCTGATAGAGATCGCGATCGCGAGTACTCTAGTCAGGATAGGTATGGGCGTGATAGGGATAAAGAATATAGGCATCGGTCTAGATCACGCTCTCCTCCTCCTAGGCTTCCATCTCCACCTCCTGCTCATGTTTCACAGCCGTCAGAGCCTCCTCGTCACAGGCCTTCTTCTCACACTTCCAGATCTAAGACTCATCTTCAAAGAGTCGAGACTACATCTTCCATGGTTACAGAGCAGGTCCCCGCTGATCCCACTGGAGAAGGGGCCCTTAAGTTGGCTCAAATGAAGAAGGATTTCCCAAATATCTGCTTCGACGGTTATGTCTTCCCTCCCCACTTGAAGAGAATTCCATCAGGGGTAGAAGGCACGATGCATGATTATGTCCACGACATCTATACCCAATACTGGGGGTGGGCAAAAGCCGCTGAAAAAGCTTCCAAAGTGGCCTTCGAGCGGGCTAAAGAGATCGAGAAGATGGAGACCGAGCTCGCAAAAAGGGATCGGATTATTCAGGTACTCTCTGCTGAGTCCGAGTCTTCTCGGAAATCTGAGATCGAGGCCATTAAGAAGGCTGATGAAGCAAATGTGGCCATGGAGAGGTTGAGGCAGACGCATGTCGCCTTGGTGGAGGAGATGGGCCACCGGTATACTACGGTTACCGTCGAGCGGGATGCGGCAGTCAAGGAACTGAACGAACTTAAGGCCAAATTCGCCGATATGGCCAAAGAAAAAGACGACGCGAACAACGCAGCCCAGGAGGCGTGCGAACAGGCTGTTCTACTTAGGGGTGAACGGGATGCGGTGGTGGCCAAAGTCCAAAAGGTAGAGACTAGGTCGATGAGAGGGTGAAGTTGGCCGAGTCCAGGCTGGAGGCCGACATTGAAGACCTCCTCGTTGTCTATAACGCTAACGTGCTGAGGCACAGGGTTCTGACCTGGCTCGATGATTATCCGACGCATCTCCACAGTGCTTGGGGCCGACTGGTTGGGGAAAAGAAAGAGGCGCACCAGGGTGAGTCTGTGGATGAATTCGAGCTCGAGAATCGTCTGTTAACTGATGACGAAAAGAAGATTCTCCATGATTCAATGATCTCTTATGAGAAGGAGAGGCTCGGCACCCAGCACCTGGAAGTAGGAGAAGGCTCCGGGGTTGGACATCATGATGCGAGTCTTGATCTTCTGGTGTCAACCCAGCCTGAATCTTTGTCTGCGGTTGATCCTCAAGCCCTTCCTGCCTATAATCTGGATCAGCCGCAGAAGCCTACGACTATAGTGCAAGTGACTGAAGCCGCCCCATCGCTTATAAGCTAAACTGAGGAAGGTACTCTGAACATTCCACATGTCTTTCATGAGTCGAAGTCTTCGATCGAGTTTAAGTTCTAACAATTGTTTTATTCTTTGTCCAGTGATCGACGTTGCACCGCATATGCCTCCTGTTACTCAAGGATTACATCAAACGCAGGAGGCTATCGTGACCGAAGCGATCACCTTGAGCGCAGCTGCCCCGATTGATGATATGCAGGGGAGTTCAATGGCGTTTGACGAGCAACTAATGGATGAACTCTTTCGCCGTCACGGCGATCCTCTTGCTAACTTGCCACCCGTCATGAGCGGAACTGATCCTGCTGCAAGTTCTTCAATGCCAACTGCCGATGCTCCCAGTGGGGCTCGAGCGATAACCGAAAAGGATATGTTCGCTCAAATTGACGCTAAAATGGCAGCAGCGGCTCAAGGTAGAAGCTTTGGAGGTGGGATGGCAGCATCAGGGCCTGCTCCGCTTAGAATGATATCTCCCGGTGGTGTTGTTTTTCTCACCGGCATGCCCGTTCCACCTTCTGTATTCGATCCGGTTCCTCCGACCCCGCCTGCAGGGAGCGTTCCTATTCCTTTGAGTTCGGAGGAGGATATCGACATAATGCCATCGCCTGAAGACCAACCGCCGAAAGGCACAGGCTTGAAGAGGAAGATTGGCGATGGCTCCAGCGGGTCCGCTCCGAAGAGGAAGCCAAGGAAGAAGAGAGATTCGGCATGCTCATCTGGTGTGTTTTGACTTACATTTTGTTAGCCGTGTATAGATGCGGGTTCGGCCCCTGCTAGTAGGAATTTTTTGGGAACAAACTTGTATACGAACCTCTTTTACAGGCAATAGAAATGAAACCTCTCTTTTTTGGCTTCTTTTCCATCCTTGTGTATTTGTCTAAGTGTTTAAATATCCGGAGTGCACTTGTGACGTTTCAGGTTCCGAATCAAGTTTGTTTTGGTTTGCCAAGTTCAGAAACTGTGGACATGGCTTGTGACCGGGAAGCGAGTTGAATTTCGACGTCGCATTACTTCAATCAACGGTTGATGCTTAAGTTCTGCCCCACAGTCTTGGAGATGAGTTGTAAACTGTCATTCAATGATTGCTTCTTACTTATAACATGTTGAGTCTTATGCCACCGAACGGATGTCTGAAGCAAGTGGAGATTGAGTAATGCATCCATGCTTGTTTGATTGTCGATGATCATATCCGTACTCCGGTGATTCTTATTTGGTTACTGGCGGTTGGTCATGCCGGCTTAAGTTTTAATCATATGTCCGTGGTTTGGGGCCCGAAGTTGACATTTGTACTCCGACTCGCGTTCTGGGAGTTTGGAGCTGGATGTTTATACTCCGCTTCGCACTCTGGGAATACGGAGTTGAATGTTTATACTCCGGTTCGCACTCTGGGGATACGGAGTTGATGTTTATACTCCGACTCACGCTCTGGGAGTTCGGAGTTGGATGTTTATACTCCGCTTCGCACTCTGGGAATACAGAATTGATGTTTATACTCCGACTCGCACTCTGGGAGTTCGGAGTTGGATGTTTATACTCCGCTTCGCACTCTGGGAATACGGAGTTGATGTTTATACTCCGTTTCGCACTCTGGGAATACGGAGTTGGATGTTTATACTCCGACTCGCGCTCTGGGAATACGGAGTTGAATGTTTATACTCCGCTTCGCGCTCTAGGAATACGGAGTTGATGTTTATACTCCGCTTCGCGCTCTGGGAATACGAAGTTGAATGTTTATACTCCGCTTCGCACTCTGGGAATACGGAGTTGATGTTTATACTCCGACTCGCGCTCTGTGAATACGGAGTTGATGAAGGATTATCGTGTATCAATCCTTTTTTGACTTTTATGTGATGGCTTGCCCCCGAGCTCGGGTTTCACTTAGCGAGTGATTGGTTGCGTCACAGTCACTCTCTATTTGAATAAATCCCACCGTATGATGAGACTTAGCTCTCTGTGCATAGTGATGGTCATATGAAGTATTTCAAGTAAATCACAGCTCTGGCTCGAAGAGGTTGCATTTTATTGCTGAAATAAGAAAGTATGGCAAAGTCACTTGCCTTATTACAAGTTCTAATTTTGAAATGCATAAAAAAATTGTAGAAAAGGAAAGTAAGCTAAATGGATAAAGATAGCCTGTTAGGTGTAATAGCGGCGAAGGCTCTCGCTATTCCAAGCTCTTGGCAGGGTGAGACCGTCGACGGTCGATAATTTGAATGTGCCATCTCCGAGCCTTCGTTCAATAACATACGGTCCTTCCCATGTCGGCTTCATATGTGAAGGAACCGGATAGATTCTCTTTAAGACGAGATCGCCTAGTTCGAAGGTTTGCAGACGGACCTTGGCGTTGTACAATCGGGCGACTCGACTTCGATGCGCAGCTGCCCTCAAATCAGCTTCTTCACGCTTCTCATCTAGTAGGTCAAGAGATTCCGCAAGTAATATAGCATTCGTCTTCGGATCATAGTATGTCACACGATGAGAAGGTACTTCTAGCTCGACTGGAATAACGGCTTCTGAGACGTAAGAAAGAGAGAACGGAGTGTGACCGGTCGCGGTTTTATGAGTAGTTCGGTAAGCCCATAAAGCCATAAGAAGTTCATCAACCCACTTGCCATCGACCTTTTCCAGTCGTTTTTTCAGAATGGATTTTATGACTTTTTTAACAGCTTCGACCTGTCCGTTTGCCTGAGGGTGTGCAACTGCAGAGAATTTCTTCTGGATGTGAAATTGTTTGCAGAAATCTTTGAATTCAGCACTGTCGAATTGGGTCCCGTTGTCAGTAATAATGGTGTGTGGGAGGCCGAATCGAAGATGATGTTACGAACCACAAAGTTGATTACTTTCTTTGTTGTAATGGTCGCGAGAGCTTCGGCTTCGGCCCACTTTGTAAAGTAATCGACTGCGACGATGGCGTACTTCGCGCCACCTTTTGCCAGAGGGAGAGCACCGATGATGTCGATGCCCCACATTGCGAACGGCCATGAGCTGACCATTTTTGTTATTTCGGTAGGAGGAGCTCTAGGGATTCGGGCATATTTCTGACATCTATCGCATTCCTTTGCATAATTCGACGCATCG
Organism: Allium fistulosum; assembly: GCA_030737815.1. Classification (NCBI taxonomy): domain Eukaryota; kingdom Viridiplantae; phylum Streptophyta; class Magnoliopsida; order Asparagales; family Amaryllidaceae; genus Allium; species Allium fistulosum. The sequence continues at coordinate 980,969,379 of CM060907.1, read as the reverse complement.
CGATTCATGGTTGGCCAGTAATATCCGTATCGAAGTATTTTCTTGGCAAGTGCTTGCCCCCCGGTGTGGTCGCCACATTCTCCCTCATGCACTTCGTGTAATACTCATTTGATTTCATCGTGAGCAATACACCGGAGTAGAGGAACAGAGTACCCTCTTCTATCCATGACCCCATCTTGAATGACGAATCGTGAGGCCTTTCGGAGAACTTGTCTCTTTTCACTCCTGCGTTCCGGCAGGATTCCGTGTTCGATGTAGTTTTTGAGCGGAGTCATCCATGAGTCCTTTTCGAGGATGGTTTCGTATACCCTGTCTATTTCTGCCCTGTCAATGCTTGGGGAGGATAACGCTTTTACGGGAACGAGTCCCATTTGTTGAGCTTCACCGGTGCTGGCTAGTTTCGCCAATGAATCGGCTTTTTGGTTGCGTTCTCGAGGTATGCAATAGATGGCATAGTAATCAAACTGATTTAGTACTTCCCGAACTCAAGCTAAGTAAGCAGCCAACCTTCGATCTCTTGCCTGATACTCTCCCCGTACCTGACACACAACCAATTGTGAATCACAGTAAATTTCCACAGCGATGATTTTCAAATCTCTGGTGAGATTCAAGCCAGCTAAGAGGGCTTCGTATTCAGCTTCATTATTGGTTGCATGAAAGTCAAACTTCAAAGCATAGCATATAGATCGACCTTCGGGGGTTTCGAGCACAACACCGGCGCCTGAACATCGGTCATTCGATGCACCATCGGTATACATCTTCCAGACAGATTCGGGGGATTTACTGGTTTCGGGTAAGTCCTCTGGAACGGTGAATTCAGCTATGAAATCAGCGAGGACTTGTCCTTGGATTGCTCATCTTGGAGTGTAAGTAATATCGAACTGACTCAGTTTGATGTTCCACTTGAGTAACCTACCAGACGTCACAGGCCGTGAAAGGACCTGTCGCAACGGCTGGTCGGTGTAAACAACAATGGGATGCGCTTGGAAGTATGGCCGGAGTTTTCTCGATGTGATCACGAGGCAGTAGGCCAACTTTTCTAGCTTCGGGTAGTTCCTTTCAGCCCCAGTCAATCGTTTGCTGACGTAGTATACCGGCTTCTGTATTTTGTCTTCTTCTCGGATTAATGCAGTGCTGATAGCGTTCTCTGATATCGCCAAATATACGAACAGCTTCTCATGGTCGATGGGCTTCGACAGGATAGGTGGTGTGGACAGATGCTGGACTAGCTCTCGGAAAGCGCCCTCGCACTCCGTGGTCCATTCAAAGTTGCGTTTTCCTTTCCGGATCAGATCGAAGAAGGGAATGCATTTGTCTGTGGACTTTGAAATGAACCTGCTCAATGCTGCTACTTTCACATTGAGACTTTGGACTTGCTTTATGGTCTTAGGAGTTTCAAGATTTCTGATTGCCCAAATCTTTTCAGGATTAGCTTCGATTCCTCGGCGTTAACGATGAACCCAAGGAACTTCCCGGATGCAACTCCAAAGTGACACTTCAGTGGATTTAGCTTCATTCTGTATTCTCGGAGTATGTCGAACATAGTCTCCAGGTCTTTAACATGGTCAGTGGAGAGTCGTGACTTCATAAGCATGTCATCTACATATACTTCCATGGTTTTTCCGATTTGATTGGCAAACATCCGATTAACCAATCATTGATAAGTAGCTCCAGCGTTTTTGAGTCCAAATGGCATAACCTTGTAGCAATAAAGTCCCAGATTGGTCAAGAAGCCGGTATGTTCTTGATCGGGTAAGTGCATCGGTATTTGATTGTAGCCAGAGTACGCATCCATGAAGGATAGGAGTTCATGCCCAGCTGTTGAATCTACTAGCTGATCAATTCTGGGAAGTGGGAAACTGTCTTTGGGACATGCTTTATTCAGATTGGAATAATCGACACATGTTCTCCACTTTCCATTTGGCTTTCAGAAGAGCACGGGATTCGACACCCATTCAGGATATAACGCATCTCGAATGAATCCATTTGCTTCAATCTTTTCTACTTCTTCTTTAAGGGCGGCAGATCTCTCTGGATCCATACCGCGCCTTTTCTGTTTGACCGGGACATGCTGTGGGTCAATGTTTAGAGTGTGGCTCGCGATGTCCGGCGAGATCCCGCACATATCAGAGTGTGTTCAGGCAAATACATCAAGATTTGCCCATAGAAATTCGACCAATTCCTCTTGAGTTTGCTGGCTTAGCTGAGACCCAATCTTTATCATTCTTGAATCATCGTCACTGTCAACTGGGACATCAATTGTCAATTCAGCCGGGGATGCTTGACTTTCTTTAGATTCTCCTTCATCTTCAATTTCTCTTGGGTCAAGATCCCTGAGGAATTGGCTGGGGTGCCCGGGCCTGGGCCCGGGCGTTAGTTGTCAATTATCAGTGAAACGAACGCAGAGAGATTCCTCTACGTCCTTTCCCTTCTCCTTTCGCTGCGCCTCCCGCAGCTCGGCAACATAACAGGCTCTGGCAGTAGCCTGATCTCCCTGAATGATTCCTATTCCATGATCAGTGGCGAATTTTAAGGTCAAACACCATGGGGCAATGGCTACCCTGAATTCAGCGAGGGCTGGTCGGCCCAAAAAAGCATTGTAAGGGGAGTTTATGTCCAATACAATGAACTGCAACATCCGTACTCTCCGACGTTCTCCGACTCCCAACTCTACTGGCAGTTCCACCATTCCAGTGGGTATAGTGGCACTTCCGTTGAAACCATGGACTTGTGATTGACAAGGCTTCAAGTCTGCGGCTTCCATCTTCATTTGATCATAAGCTCGTTTGAACAGAATATTCACAGAGCTTCCACTGTCAACTAAGATCCTTTTCATCCAAGCGGGACCTACTTGTGCTGAGATGACCAGTGGATCGATAGTGGGAGCTTCGATTTTATCTGCTTCTTTGCTCCTGAACACGATGTCATCCGTCATCGTTTTCTGTTGCTTGGCCGGAGCTCCCTCATCAAAACTACTGTAACACTCGAAGTCTGCATGCCTAATAGAACTGGCATTCGACTCCATTTCCTTCCAGCTCCGATCTGCTGGGTGAGGACCACCACTTATTGTATTGATGACCAACCTCCCGTCCGCACGAGCGGGTTCTTCCTGTCTTTCCTGATTCGGCGCACGATTTTGATTTGATGGGCCCGCACCACCGGATTGCGGCGCCCGTACGTACTGATCCAGCTTCCGCTCACGTATCAGTTTTTCAATGAGGTCTTGTAGGTGACGATACTCATTGGTGTTGTGGCCATAACTCTCATGGAATCTACAGAATTTTCCTGTTTGGATTTGTCTTTCAGTTGGTGGTTTCGAGGCAGGTTTCTTGAATTGCATGGTATTGCAGATCTGCAAATACACGTTTTCCAACGACGTGTTTAACGGAGTGTAGTTTTCGTACATGAAAGCTCTACGCCGTGGTCCACGATCCTGATCGCGTTTTTTGTTCTGATTTCTATTGTCCCTCTGCTGACTTTGTTTATTTTGTACATTCAACTGAACTTTCCCAGAACTATCTCCGGACTGTTTAATAGCGATGTTACTTTGGATTCCTTCGATGTTGGGCCCTGCATCATCCTGTTTCCTAGACTATTTCGCATCCTCCCTCCTCATGAATTGGGCTGCCTTGGAATAGAAACGGTCCAATGATGCAGGTGGTTTTCCAGCTAACCAATTTCCGAACTCGGAATCAGCATCAATCCCCTTAGTCAGTGCCATCAGGATAGAGTTATCATTGGGATTGCTTATTTCCGCACACGCAGCATGGAACCGCTCCAAGTAACGTCTAAGTGTTTCTCCGGGAGCTTGTGTAACGCTAGACAGAGTGTTAACGTCCTTAGGCCTTGCTACGTGCATATAGAACTGTTCGACAAACTTGGTGGCCATCTGGTCAAAGTTAGAGATGGATCGCGGTGGCAAACGAGTGAACCACATGGTAGCGATGCCCCCTAGGGAAATGGGGAAACTACGACAGTTTACTACGTCATCAGCTCTAGCAGCATTCATCAGCCAGTCATATTGCAGGACGTGTTGATTGGGGTCAGAACTTCCTTCATAAACTGGCAAAGCTGGCATCCTGAAGTGCCGAGGTGGTTCAGCATATAAAACGTCATCGGTGAAAGGGGTATGACTTCGGGAGATTCCCCAGTCGTCATTAGAGAGACCCTGACTTTCACGGATCATTTGGCGGATCATTGCTGGTATATCCGGCGTTCGGGTACTTGGAGCATGTTGGGTCAAGGTTTGGTCGGGTTCCACAGTGCGAGTCTGGACTGGACGCGGTCGACGATCTATGCCTCGCCTCCTTGGTTAACCATCCTCAGGGACATAAGGCTCGGGAGTCTGCTCCCGTTGGCTGCGTTGAGGATCAGCTTGGTTTCTAGCATCACCTCCCCGTTCGGCAGTGGTGGTAGTAGCAATGTTGTCGGTAACATGGTAAGGAACATCTCCTTCCCGAGTTGAAGGCTCTGTACGTAGACTAGCGGATGGTCCAGCTCTTGGTTGCCCTAGGTTCGAAGCAGGCTGGTGTCCCATGGCTCGAGCGTAGCTTACACCTAGCCGTGGACGTGTAGATCTGGTTTGGCCATCGGAGGAGGCTGAACTTTCTATGGAAGAATAGGAACCTTGGTCTCTCCTAGATCTTCTACGCTTTTGGCGGTTCAGCTGGTTGGACAATTCTGCGTTGGCGCGCAGTTGTTCAGTTAACCGTTGTTGACTTTGGGTCAACTCTTGAAGCAATGTCTGGAATTCTTGCCTAGTAATTGGACCGGATGGATCTGAAGGTCCTGCGGCATTTTGGTTGGAGGGAGGTGATTGCACGGGATTCTGTCGGTCCCATGCTCCTTGATTAGCAGTTGTAGCAGTGGTACGTGTGCTCACCATAATGAATTGGTGAAGTCCTTTCCTAGATCTGTTTGCAAATCTGAATAGAATGGAAGGGCTTCAAGGTTCTAGATCTGGATCTTCTTCTTAGATTTATGCAATCCAATATAGATAGGAGATCCAAAGCGCAAGAGAAAAATTGGTTTTCTCAATGAAAGCACCAAAGTGTTTGCACCAAAATTGGGCACAACACTCTTGGGAAGTCTTTGAAGAGATAAAGTGAAGAAATTAAATGTAAAAAGAGGATTTATCTAACAAAAACTCCAAATTTCAGAAATGAGAATAAGTAAAGTGCAAGGAGACACAAGAATTTAGAGTGGTTCGGCGTATTGCCTACGTCCACTATGAAGTAGTTTGCTTTATTGATCTTTCTTTTGTGTTTACAAGTGAATTCAATGATTTACAGCAAGCAATTATGATTTGCAGCAGTTAATTTTGTTGGTAGCAGCAGCAACTGAGTTCAGATCTGGATCTGGCGGAGTCCGGGCGTTGGAGATCTCAAAGAGGAAGAAGAACCCCTTTTCTGTTGGCTTTGGGGGTCTATTTATAGGTGTAGGAGGCTGATATTTCGCTCAGATCTCGGGAGACCCTCTCTGGCACGTGACTAGGCCCGTACGCCCAAGCCTGTGAAGTTTCGGTCCGATCCGTGATCGACACGAACAGATTTCGACTCACTCAAGATTTCATCCAATGGAGTCGAAATTTGGCGTAGACATTCTTTAGCATGCACGTAGTCTTCTATGAAAATTTCATAGCATTTGGACTTGTAGATTGGGAGATATGATCGATACAAAATGGAGTTTTCGGTAGGTTGTTTCCTTCGACTCGCTCCTGTTTCGACTCGCTTCCGTTCGAATCGGTGATGTGGCACTTGATTCCTACTCTGCCCTGGATGTTGCTTCGAGCGAGTCGAATTGTTCACTGATTGAGCGAGTCGAAGTGTGCCCAGATCGAGCGAGTCGAAGTAAGCACTTGGTCGAGCGAGTCGAAGCAAGCACTGGTCGAGCGAGTCGAAATGGGACATCTTGGGAGGTTTTAGCAGTGGAGTCGAAGTTGATGGAGTCGAACAGTTGTTTGAGCGGAGCGAGTCGAAGTGTGCACTTTCGATGGTTTCAAACTGGAGCGAGTCGAAGAGAGCAGTTCTGATGGATGTGGAGCGAGTCGAACCTGGTTGACTCGAAGTTGGCCTCTGAGTGAAGCGAGTCGAAGTTGTCACTCTTGGTCATTGCGAAGCGAGTCGAAGCTGGCTTCTCCTGAGTGTTGCGAAGCGAGTCGAAGGAGCGAGTCAACCGGTAATTGATTTTCATCCAATCTTGTATCGCTCATAACTTGAGTATATGAACTCGGATTGACTTGAAATTTGAAATGTTGGCTCTCATTGCTTAGTTTGCCATGTCCTTCCAATTTTGGTTCGATCCGGACTCGGACAAAATTCATCGATATCCGTAGTGAGCCCATGTATAACTGATCTCTGAGACGGACCGTCACTGGTTACTAGTCAATTCCTTGGTGTTGCGGCCTTGCCAAAAGGCGGGATAACACTTTTCTTTTTATTATTTGTCAAGACAACTAATTTCCCAAAAATTTCAAGTTAATGATCAAAATTGTATGCTTACTTTATCATGCCTACTCAAAAATAAATTAATATGCATTTTTTTGAAAGAAAGGGAAAGAAAATGCAAAAACCAAACCATGTAAAATCAAAATAAACATGAGACCCTCCCCCCTCACACTTGATTTTGACTGTGTCCCTACAGTCAATGCATGATATAATGGGTATAAAGGAGAAGAAGATATATATATATATATATATATATATATATATATTTACAAGAAAGGGTTAAAATTCTTTACTAGCATGACTCATGAAGAATCATGAGCTCCTCCTCTTGGTCACTTGCCAATTCCAAGTAAGGATTTAAACGATAACCGTTGACCTTGAAAATCGATCCATCCCTAGGACTTTCTATTTCTATAGCACCGTATGGAAAAACAGTATGTACCATGTATGTTTTGTCCATATTGATTTTAATTTACTAGGGAATACAGGAAGTCAAGAGCCATACAAAAGAACTTTTTGATTTGGTGAAATTTTTTCTTAGGATTGATTTGTCATGAAAAACTTTTGTTTTTTCCTTGTAAATTTTCACATTTTCATACGCGTCTTTCCTAATCTCTTCTAATTCATTGAGTTGCAATTTTCTATTTTCGTCGGCTTTTTCACGGTCAAAGTTTATGTTCTCTATTGCTTATAAATTTATGTTCAAGCTTAAATGGTAAGTGACATGGTTTACCATATATAAATTTTAAAGGGGACATCCCAAGGTTAGTTTTAAAAGCAGTTCTGTAAGCCTATAGCACATCTGTCAATTTTTGAGACCAATCTTTCTGGTTTTTGTTAACAGTTTTCTCCAAACTTTGTTTATTTATCAATTTGAAACTTCAACATGACCACAAGTTTGAGGATGATAAGGAGTGGATAACCAGTGGGTTACTGAGTATTTCTTCGTTAAAGCTTTGAAAGATTGATTACAAAAATGGCTTTCGTTATCACGTATTATTATGCGAGGTGTGCCAAACCTAGAAAAGATGTTTTCTTTTATGAATTTCACAACAAACTTATGGTCATGTGTTTTACATAGAATGGCTTTAATCCAGTTGGAAACGTAATCAATGGCAAGAAGAATATCCAAAGGAGTTAGGAAACGGTCCCATAAATTCAGTTCCCCAAACGTCAAAGATTTTAATTGTTAGGATTTGGGTCAATGACATAATGTTTCTTTTCATGATTATTCCTAACATTTGACAACGATCACACACTTTACAAAACTCGAATGCATCTTTGAAAAGTGTATGCCAATAAAAGCCACATTGGAGATGTTTACCACAAGCTTGGTTATGACGAACGAAAGAACTCCCTTGATTTTGCTATCCGGGACACAACGTCGAATAATTGGGTTGGAACAATACTTAAACAAGTATGGATCATCCCAATAGAAATATTTCACTTGGGATAAACATCTGTATTTATCTTTTTTAGACCAAAATGAAGGAGTTTCCTTAGTGACTAAATAGTTCACTATATCAGCAAACCACGAATTGATGGAAATTGAAAACAGTTGTTCGTTAGGAAAGCTCTCACTGATGGTTAAAGAAGATGGTGCGCTTGAAAAATGAGACAAATGATTGGCAATGACATTGTTGGATCTTTTATTGTCTTTGGTTGTAAGATCAAATTCTTGAAGTAACAGGGTCTAACAAATCAAACGAGACTTAGCATCCTTTTTAGCAAAAAAGGTAATTATGAGCGGAACGATCAGTGTAGACCGTAATGTGTAAGCCTATCAAATAAGGTCTAAACTTTTCTAGTGCAGAAAATATGGCTAGAAGCTCTTTTTCGATGGTGGTGTAGTTGAGTTGAGCGTCGTTCAAAGTAACACTAGCGTAGTAGATGATGTGAAGGATTTTTTGATGTGTTGTCCTAGGACAGAACCAACTGTAAAGTTAGAAGCATCACATATAATCTCGAAGGGAAGATCCCAATTAGGTGAGTAGACGATTGGAAGAAAAATGAGTTTATTTTCAAGACGTTCAAAAGAAGAGACACAATCAGAATTAAAATTGAAAGGAATGTCTTTCCTAAGATTGTAGTCAAAGGTCGAGTGATTTTGCTAAAGTCCTTAATGAAGCATCGATAAAAGCCAGTTGTCCTAGGAATGATCGAATGTCCTTAATGAATTCGGGAATAGGTAGATTTGAAATAACATCAACTTTTGCTTTATCTACCTCAATGCCCTTATTTAAAATGACATGTCCGAGGTCCTGTTTGACCATAAAGTGGCATTTTTTCCAATTTAAATTTAGTTATTTCTCCTTGCATCGATTTAGAACCAACTTGAGATGATGTAAGCATTTGGAAAAGGAATCTCCAAAGATAGAGAAATCGTCCATCAAAGCTTCTATAAAGCATCCGATCATGTCAGAAAAGATGCTAACCATGCATCTTTGGAAAGTCACAGAGGCATTGCAAAGTCTGAATGGCATACATCGATAAGCAAAGGTGCTGAAAGGATAAGTGAAAGTCATTTTTTCTTGATCTTCGGGAGCGATTGAAATTTGGTTATAACTGGAATAACCATCAAGAAAACAATAGAATTCGTGGTCAGTTAATCGTTCAAGCATTTGGTCGATGAAAGTAAGAAGGAAATGACCTTTGCATATTGTAGCATTTAATTTTCGACAATCAATGCAAACATGCCAAACTGTTTGATTATGATTTGGAATGAGTTCGTTAGCGTCATTCATGTAACGGTAAGTTCAGATTTTTTTGGTACAATGTGAATTGGACTGACCAAAGAGCTGTCAAATATGAGATATATGATATCATTATTGAGGAGCTTTAGAATTTCTTCTCGAAATGCATCTTTCATTTTAGGTTTAATCCTTTGTTGCGCATCACGAGTAGGCTTAGCTTTGTTAATTAAGTGAATGCGATGTTGAACAATTTCAGGGCTAATTCCTTTAATATTGGGAATGCACCACCCAATCGCTTTTCTGTTTTTCGAAAGAATTGAAAGAAGAGATGCTTCTTAGTCAAGAGAAAGATCGATATGAATAATGAAGGAAAAGGTTTGTTATCACTTAAGTATGTGTACTTAAGGAGACAAGGAAGAAGAGGTTTAAGATCTAACCTAGGAGGTTGCTCAATCAAAAAATTGGTTGATATGAAGTTCGAAGGGAAGCAAGTCTCCAATCTTCTTTGGCATGTCTTGAAACAATTGTTCATACTCTGCCTCGCATTCGTTATTAATGTCAATTGTTTAATTTTTGAAGTTTTCATGAATAGTGCAAACTTCGAAAGGGTGGTCTAATGGTTTGTTTGATTAATTTCTAAATTGAAGATGTTAAGATTTATGGTCATGTTATCAAAGGAAATTTTCATTGAACCATTTTGATAGTTGGTTAATGCATTCGATGTGGCTAAGATGGGTTATCCTAAATCAAAGGAATTTGGCTAGTGAGATTGTTTATAGGTTATGTTTCTATGACAATGAAATTGACAGGGAATATGAATTCTCCTACTTTAATTAACACATCATCAATTTCACATGTGGTTTCTTTATAGAACAATTACTAATTGTAGCATGACTCTGATCGGTTTAAGCTCACCTTAGCCTAGTTGCCGATACATAAAGTTTGGAAGCAAATTTACACTTGCATCTAAGTCCAACAAGCATTTATTAATTATCATGTCTCATATCATACACGAGATTGTGGCGAAACCAGGATCTTTGTATTTCATAGGAATACATTGAGACAAGACTTCACCTAGACTGCCCGTTAAAAATAATTTTTTCGGCACTTGAGTATGTCTCTTCTAAGTGCACAAGTCCTTCAAAAACTTAATGTAAGTTGGGACTTGTTGGATGATATCTAAGAGTAGAATGTTCGCTTTGACTTGTTTGAAATTCTCTAAAATCTTTTCAATTTGATTGAAATGTTTCTTAGGTCGAAGTCAATATGGAAATGGAACTCAAAACTCAGTAGGATGGTTTACGTGAGTTGGAAAAGAATTAGATTTTGAATTTGATTCGATGTTTGACTCGATGTGTTAATCAGAATCATTTGTGGGTTTTCAAAGAGTTGAGAGGAAATTCTAGAATGTCGTTTGGACTGACAACTTAGTTCTCCATTTGTTTACCAGATCACAAAGTGATGATAGCACTCATTTGATTCACATTGCTATCTTGAACGACATGAGCTTGGTTTGGGCTTGTGTTTTGATTCCTACGGTTTGAAATAGGTTGACTGTCTCTTTCCCTTTCGCTCATACTGGTAACTAGTTGACTCATTTGCATTTTGAGTTTAGCGATCAATTGACGTGTATTTTGCATGTATGAGGTTAGCAGATTTTGCAAATTGTTGTTCGATTGGAGATTTTGAGTAGTTGCTTTAGCCAAAGTTTCCAAACTTTTCTAAACAGGTGTCATTCTTTTATGATCTTGAGGAAAAAAATTGTTTTGAGAAGGTAGCGCAAAGTTTTGTTGAAATCGATTTGGTTGAAATGGAGGACTTCAGACATTGTTTGGAAATGCTTGAAAAGTTGGTCGAACCAAATTCGTGTTTGATTTGTTTTGGTTCCAAAAAAAGTTAGGATGATTTCTCCAATTGGGATTGTATGTTGGAGAGAACGGATCATTCCTAACTTTGCTAAAAACATTGATTTGTTTTAACGAGTGAGGATATTGATTGGCGATGTGGTTTTAATCATTACAGTTATAACACGAGACTTGAGAAACTTGGTTCATTTGATCTGATAAAAAAAACATTATCAAATTTATTTATCATCACATCGATTTTTGCTTCTAAGGCTAATGATGATCCTATCAAATGTAGGCTTGATCTTGAATAGATTGATTTCTCGTTAAAACGTTCCAATTGAGGTTATTCTTCAACTAAGTTTTTGAGAAATTGCCAAGCGGCATCGTGATGTTGTGCTAAAAAGTTTCCTTGACACATTGATTTAAGCATTGTTCAAGAACTTTTTCAAAATATTTTCTAAAGGATTCACCATTTTAAAGTTTACAATTTCATTTCGAATTTTGGTTGTTTTTTCTAAGGGGTAAAATTTCTTTAAGAAAACTTTTACAAATTCGTCCCATGTTTTAATCGAATTTAAAGAAAAGCTATATAACCATTTTTTGGCATAATTGATAAGTGAGAATAGGATTAACCTAAGTTTTTTTCCATTGTCGCATTGTTATAGTTGCACAAACTTGTTCAAATTTCGCTATAAAGATATAAGGATCGTCCTTTTATAAAAATTTGGAAGTGAGTTAATATGACTTGAATGAATTTCAAAATGACTACTCGTTGGGCGGGTAAGGTAATGCAAGAAAGGATAGAAACTCCATCGTGGAAAATTCTATCCATTAGGGTATGAGGAGGATTTTTGTTTGCCATGGTGGAAGGATTGTTTGTTCGCACTAAACGGTTCGTCCAAGTGTCACAAATCCAACGTATCACGAATCCAAACACTCATGTACAAGGGAGAAGATTAAAGGGAAAGAGAGCTAAACAACAAGGGTAAGAGAATAAGAAGGAAGTGATTTTTTTTGCATTTTTGTTTGTTTTTTTATATATGCATGAAACTAATGCAACTAAATCAATGCAAGGATTTAATCAAAAAATTTCCACCCTTAATAGCTTCTAACCAAAAATTGCAGAGTGATATTTTGACTTAATTCAACGATACAATTCTTAGTTAGGTGTTGACGCCAAAATTGGGCATCGACACCCGTAGAATCTCACGGAGATTAAACAATGAATGAAATTAAAAGCAGAGCGGAAAAAGTAAATGAACACACAGATTTTTATAGTGGTTCGACAATCTTGGCCTGCATCCACTTCATATTTTTATTGATCCTTCGTTTGATTACAATTACAAAGATGTTTGGATCAGCTAGGATCCATTAATACAAGAATAAAGAATGAAAATGGCAAAGCCTTGGCATCCAGGAGAAGGATCCCCTTTCTGAAGCTACGCCTGCTGTATTTATAGCAGAAGACATGCATGGATCGAGTTGAAATTTTGCAAGAAGGCTTTCCACATCCAGAAGGGCCCACCATATCGATCGGCCATGTTAATTCGATGATCAAGAACGGTCGATATAAAGATAGTCGATCCTTTTCCTTAGCTCCAATCACTATGCGATCGTTCTTGGAGGGTCCTACGTGCTTCTTGATGTTGCGCCTTAAATATGGGATCATTGTGAGTTGTAGATTGTGAGATATGGGTTGATCTTGGTCGAAGCTAGAATGCACACTGAAGTACACCGATCGTTATATTGAATCATCCAAAACGATCGATGCATAACGATCGGCCTTCCTCCAACTTCCATATTGGGATGTGCAATCGTTATGGTATGCTCCCCTTGCTATTTTGTTGATGCTCTGAAAATCTCACATGAGTTGGCTTCATGGATCTCAGGATATTGAATGTTCTCCGATGACTTAAACTGTTCCATGGATCGTTCTTGGTTAATCCATACAAATTCTTGCTTCATCCGTAGCTTGAGCATATGAACTTCAATAAACTCCAAACTTGAGATATAACTTCACGGAGCCAGGCTAGTTACTTCATGTTAGCTATAATTCAATTTGGGTCCTGGTTTGAATCTGCCCGACTGTCATTTATAGTACTGTATGTAACTGGCTCTTCAGGCTGTTGACCATCCGTCGCTGGTCAAATCGATGATATCATGGCTTTTCCAAAAGGCGGGATAACATTTGCCCCCCAAAGTACGTCTTGTTGGTAACATGACGTGCTTTGAATCAAAAAAAGGTCTGAATTGCATAAAGAAGTCCATTCAACTTCCTGATTGATTACTATCCCTTTATCAACTTTCAATAGTATAAATCTGATGTCGTATTCTACTTCCATATACAAATTTGGTCATGCGGGACTTATTAGCCTTCTATTATCTGACCCATTCTCGAACTTGAAACTTCCAGGTGTGATTACATCATCTGTTGATTTCAAAATGCTGAACTTTTAAACTGTTCTCGTGCATATTCATATACACATCTATGTTGTTGGCTCCTGGACGTGTTCGAACGTCCACAGGTCATTGCCTATTATTATGATATTCTACATGTTCATGTTTGCAATCGAATTCTCACGATCATTCATCATTCCTATTTTCATTCATTTCATCATTTTTCATCCTTTTTTTTATATCTCTCCTTTTTTTTAAAACAAATTTCAAAGAATTTGTGATCGTAGAATTGATCGCCATATGTTAGGTAGTGAAACAATCGGTCTAAGGAATAAATAAGTGACGATCAGCATAGGGCTTGGGAAAGGATCGGTCGGCATAAAGGCTGGGATGGATCGGTAAAAACTATAGGCATGGAACGATCAGCCTAACCCTTCAGAGTAAAAACGGTCGGCCAAGTCTGTCTTCTATATAAGGCCTAATATTTAGTCATCTCTCTTTCACTTGCTCCATCCATTTCCTTTTGAAGTAAAGACAAAGCATATTCTACCGCTCCTTCCTGTCAATCCTCCATCAAACATAGCCAATTCATTGTTCCTCTAATCGATTCAACGATCTCCTTTTCCAGATTTGAATATAGGTAGTACAATTTTCACATTCGCTCCATGTTTTTTAGATCGAGACAAGTTTACCATGGCGACTCGACTCCTTTAGGGGATCGCCCCCTTTCTTTTTCCTTACGATCGTATGAGATGAAGTGTTTAGGAGTCAGTAAGCTACACCTTGATGAGAAATGGTTGAACTACCGTCGTTGGTGATCGTCTACTGAGGGAGATGAAGTATTCAGTGTGAAAGTGTTGTATGATCGACCATATGCGATCGTTTGTGGACGGTCGGTGAAGTTCTGGGATGCTGGAGCTCGAGAATTGTTTGGAAACGATCGGTTATGCCTTGGATATAAGAACGATCGGTGAGTAGGATTGATGTTGGACTATCGGCTAATGTTGCCTCTGGGAACGATCGATATATATGATAATTTCAGAACGTCGGCCTCCATAACACTTAAAACGATCAACATATATGACACTAGAACGATCGGTTTGAACTTAAGCTAAGTGCTTTCGCTCCACATATGAACCATTCCTCTCTTTTCTCATAAAAATGGGATAAAAATAGATTAACTTGAACTAAGCAACGAGCTCCAGTTTCTCGTACTTGGACAAACATTTAGACTTGTGTTTGACATGCATATGTGATATGAACTTCCTAACTGGTAGTATAGACGACCTGGCTATATTGGATTAGTCATGCAAGACAAACTCGACTATTTTTAAGAAGGATGACCATGAAGCTATAGCTCCAGGACCTAGAAATAGAGTCCAGACGATTATACAAAGCCTCGATTGAGCAGAGTTGATAGACGGGCAATATAGGATGTCAGAGAGGTAGAAATTAGCTCGGATGGAATAGAGGTCGGCATAGTTATTTATCAACATATATGAGGTAACAAAGGGATTGGTACAGTGAAGTGAGATAATGGGGATCGACCTTGGTGGTTATTCAAGAGATCAGCATAGGCAATGGAACTTGGTTCAATATGATGTGTTAATACCAGATGGATCGGCATAGTGAAGGGCCACAATATGGATCGGCATATATCTAGGGAATATTATGGTTCGGCATATATCCAGGGAATATTATGGATCGGCATGTCATCCTTGAAAGGGGTCGGCATCTTTCAGACAAGAATGGAATTGAACCAAAGATTAAGCAAAAGCAAGAACTCCACACATCCAATTGTACAGATATATAAGATTCCAGCATATTCGATCATGAGGAAGCCGCCATATGGATCGATGCCCCAAATTCCACACATGAAGGAATCGGTACCGATCCCTCTCCATTATGATTTAGGCCTAGCCCTCCCTATGGTGGGCCCCGATGGATGAGAAGGTTATGTTGCCGAAGTTCAAGTCAGATTGGAGGTCACCTTCACCTATAGATACAGGCCTAGGGGGTCATTCTGAGGATCTTTACGCTGCTAGTTAGACAACACTATTATTGTAACCAACTCCCTCCATTATTCTCTTGTCTCTTGATATTTCTTGTTGTTTCTAATTATAATCAAGCTAATTGAAAAGCAATAAAGAGAATATTCAAAGTGGACGTAGGCAATCAACGCCGAACCACTATAAATCTTGTTGTTCCTGCTTTCTGTTGAGTTTTTCCTGTTATTTTGATATTTTCCTCTATTTTCATTTAGTTTCTTCATTTATTTCACTACTTAAATCTATTCTTGGGTGTTTGTAGACAATTGGTTGCAAACATCGGGTAATAGATATGATTTATCAATGCACCACAAATCACCGTAGCAATGCAGCTGAAGGTTTAAGTACCTTCGGAGAAACAATCAATATAATATCTTATGAATCATCGTAATAATTATAAATGATTGAGACACTATTGTTGCCTTAGACAATAAGAGAAAGTTTGTTACAAGAAATCAACTTGTCAAACAAAATTTCCCTAGATGAGCCCGCGACACCGTTAAGTCGAACGTCTAACCTTTATTATTTAATTCAGGTTTAGACAATGAAATGAAAATTGTAACAACCCACCTTTTTGACCCTCAAAGTTGACACAAATACATCCATGGTATTCATGTGCCGAGGATCCAATGCCGGAAAGATGGATTGTTGGGGTGAAGGAAAAGAAAAGACAGAACAGAATCTCACCTCGCGATGAGTAATATATAATATATGACAGATCTTTACAAAAGAAAACTTTGATATACATACAACAATCAAAGTAACTAACCTATCATCAGCCAGGATAGTTATAACAGCCTGTCCATACAATTAATGATAGATAGAAACAAGTAATATAGCAAAAATAAAGTACATCGGTCTTGGAGGCATCTAGTTCATCTTCTAAATCTCCAAAGCATCCATAACTAAATGTGAAAATGTACTCGGGTCTGACCTGAGTATTCTAAGAAAATAACACCCGAATCAGTCTGGTAAACCAGCATAAGCAACTCAAATCATTGTGATTATTTAATGTTATAAAACCTTCAAAAATAAAGGTATCTTGTAATACCACGCCCCATATAAACAAGGATGTATTTTTACCTTACGAAAAACAAGCCATTTTTATTAGAAAATCTTATGCTAGTATAATAACATCTATGGTTTAAAATAAATATGTAACATAGCTGAAATGTTTGCATCTCACATTCCAACATATTTGGTGTACAACTAAGTCAGTAAGCCTACTGGAAAATGGATTCCATAAATGAAAAAGTAAGGGGCTACCTTCCGTATAGTATACCTATACAGAAAATGTACCGAGGCTACAAAAACATTGCACCTCTACAAATACAGAACAGCCATACCCCTTACTGGACAGTACCGAATATGATCATTACCTTACTGCCAACTTGACAAACCATTTTCATAGTCACAACATACAACATCTGTCAATATCGATCTAGCTACAAGTGATGATCAAACCTTAATGGTAGAAAACCACATAGCCCTACCGCATCTCCCATGTTTTTTTCATTTTTGGGTGTGAGGCTTGAGGCTACATTTTACCTTTTAGCAAATCCCTCTTGGACTGCTAACACTACCCCCCATGCAATGATGCAATGCCATCATTCATCATACAAGTTGTTCTAAGACTGAACAAACCAAAGGCACTACTTCTATTACATCCTTTTTCGAATCACCCTCAGGATTATTAGCAAGTAGCCCTTACACCTCAAAGAACTCCGTCTTCGATTTCAATCATCTTCAAGATGTCTCCAATTTGAACACTTATGCTGGTTCGAAGCGGTTTTAGGATTAGTCATGCTTATTCGATCCGGTCTCTCCGAAAAACCAATTGATAGTTTCAAAACTGGCCAAGGTTTGATAGTCGATTATTTAACTATCAAATAAGCAAACAATCCGACCAAAGATTTAACCAAGCATGATTAAGCATATAAGCAATGACTAAGCCTCTTAATTAATCCTTCCATTGATTAAAACCACTCTGTGAATACTTGGAAAAATATTCATATACTTATCTCATCGGTATAAGTATATTCACAAAATCTTAAGAAAAATTTCATTTCTAAAAAAACATACTTAATTGGGTTAAAAAAATGTCATTTTAAACATTGATAATAATAAACCCAAAACACTTTTGGTGTAAGCAAAAGGATCTTATATAAATAAGACCAAATATACTTACCACCATTTTTCGATTCAAACTTGTACTATCCCTCGATTAATAATCTAGTCGGACAAGTTAGCTTACTATCCTTGCCTGGACATACATCCTTAAATTCTCACATATAGAGACGATCTTTCCTACCTCAGAATTGGGTATTAAGTATGAAAAAAAATTCTTTCCATACCACCTTAAGCTGTAAAGATCATTTATAGAAATCAATCTCCTATACTTGTCACGTTTCCGATATTTCGACTTACTCTATCCCTTGCCCAGAAATGAAGCCAGGTAAGCCAGGGCATTGATTTCCCCTAGCCTTATAATTAAACACTTCGATTCTGGATCTCACAGATAGGGGATCAATCTACTCATCGGCTTGTAATGCCAAGTATAAGACTACTTAATTTCCATAAGTAACCAAATTCGCAAACGAAAATAATACTTCATATACTTAACATCAATCTTCGATTTTAAACTTAAACTATCCTTTGGTTAACAATAAAGCCATTCAGGTTAGGGTAGTACAACCACTCAAACCTTGACTCGACAACGTTCTTATCTTTAAGGATAGGTAGAAGTTTACCTACCTCGAAGCTTAATGACGAATATAAGACTTTATAAATTCCATATAATTACTTAAAAAACAAAATATTATAAACCCAACTTCTTTCCGTTTTTCTTGAAACCACTTATTATAACAAAAATAGTATATTCCATAACTCCCTTCTATTTTTTGAAAACCATTTAATAAAACACAGAGGTTATGCAACTTAAGATTTTAAACTTATATAACACCCCACTACATCCTGAGAGTATATACAACTATCTGATTTTGTTAACCGACATTTTGACCCGGCTATATCCTAACTAATTGGACAAGTTAGACTCGACTATCATCAAGGCCAGTAGCCCAGAGCGACGATTGTGGGCTCTATAAATCAAGTGCAGATGATAATATGAAGCCATGATCAAACAGAATAAAGAGATATGCTATACATAAGGTTCTAAGCATGGAATATAGTCTAATCTAGAATAAGGATCGGGTACGATCCCTCTCTTCCAAAAGGATCGAATTACTTTAGCTAAAAGTGCAACTTAACCGAAAACGATCGATATCTCAAAATCCAAGAGTCAGAAACACATAAAACTTTGGAAACAAGAAGAGGGGACCCTAGGGAGTCCACCATAGGGATCGCACCACCACAAATAAGAAGGATCGGCCTAAATCAGACAACATCACATGTTGCAACAAAAATTGATCAATAACTCAAGTTCTACTAACCAATTGGCATGAAACTTTGAGGCTAAGCATAATAAAACATGGAGAAGCTCCCATAAGGATCGCACCTCCAAAACCACCGATCAAAGGAATCGGCTCCGATCCCTATTTCTTGGGATTTGGGCTATACGATCCCTCATATGGGCCTCTATGGATCCGGAGAGCCTTTTGCCAAACTTTCAGGGAGATATTTCATCGTCTTCCTCTATAAATACAGACTTGATTATTCATTTTCGGGATCTTTACGCTGCTTGTTACTTTGTATTCTTTTGTAATTAAGGATTTTCATCTGATCCATCGTGTACTCAGTTTACAAAGTGATTAATAAAGTTATCTCTTCAAAGAGGAGGTAGGCAAACAACGCCGAACCACTATAAACTGCTGTGTCACTGTTATTTGCTTATTCCTTGTTGCTTTATTGCTGTATTCTCTCTGTTTACATTTAATGTTCATCATTCATTCCTCTACTACAAATCTCTTGGGTGTTTGTGCCAATTTTTGATGCAAACATTTTGGTGCTTTCACCAAGGACCAAGATTCTCAGCTTTATTTGGATCCCTTTGTTGCTGTTGGATTGCACAAATCAAGGAAGAGATCCAAAATTATCTTCAAATAGTTTATTTGTTCTATTCAGATTTGCAAAAGTCTAAGGAAAACTATCAATAATTATTAAGAACACCAGATCTACCTCTCAAAACGTAGAAGGAAATGAGAACACCAGCATCCAACAAGGAGGCCAGAACAATTTACCAGTGGATGCTAATGCTGCAAATCCATTTGATGTCCAGAATCCAGCTGATTCCATCACAAGAGTTGATTTTCGGAACCTGATGAGGGAGCTCATAGATAGCCGCCGACAGTTGAATCAGTAGATTTGAGCCAATATCGATTTAATGAATCAACTCGAGGACTAACAACACGGGAAAACTAGGAGGAAGCCAACTCCCTATTCTACATCGAAGAGCTCAACTTCATCAGATAACCATCACAGGCGCAGACGTCGTAGAAGTGACGGATATCATGTAGAAGCATCGGGACATCAATATACAACTATTCTCGGGCTGCCAGGACCGATCGGACCTGATCCCTCTATAGGGATCGGGGCCGATCCCTCCTCTAGAGGAGGAACCTTTCCATTTTTTGATGGAATTTGGACTAGAGCTGCTTGGTTGATCTGGATGCTGGAGTTCAAGTAAATGCAAATCAGTTACCTCTTTGGAATGACGATGATGTAAACGCATGTGACGCACATCAAGAGGGTGTTGAGCTAAGAAGGTGTGGAATGGTCCATAGACATTGATCAGACCGTTCACGTGAGGTAAAGCATGACTATCGCTTGGCCTCAACTATCCAAATGCCAGACTTAACGGCTATGATTAGGCAGCTAGTAAGGAAGAGCAAAGGCTTGACCAATGATGATTGGGGGATCTCGAGAAGCCATACTCCGTTCACCGATAATATCCTACATGCAAAGTATCCAAGCATATTCAGCATGCCGTCGATGCCTGCCTATGAGGGAAAACCCAACCCTAGGCAGCACATCATGAAATATGAATGGTTGATGGATTCCACACGAGCCGGTGATGCCATAAAATGCAAATGTCTTTCTATTACTCTCTCTGGTATCGTGATGATGTGATTTACAAGATTACCTCTATAATCAATCTCTAGATTTGACGATTTGGCAACAAAATTTGTAGAGCAGTTTTGTATGCGTGCAACTCGCCCTAAATATGTAATGTCCCTATCAAGCGTGATCCAGGCTCTGGGAGAATCGCTTAAAGAATACTTGGAGAGATTTCATACAGCCATCACAGAAGTTAGTAATCTGACCGTTCAATATTGATGGTGGTAACAAGAATGATTGATCCAGAATTTGACTTTGGCAATTAGTTAGCTGGCAAACTACCTGCAACTTTGGAGCTTTTCTATGCAAAAGCAGCTCGGTATTTAAGGAAAGAGGAAGCAAAATGCTCTAGGAAGTAGAATGTTGTGAGACCGAGTAGAGAGGGAATGCAGAGTAACATTGCAGTGAAACAGTCCGGGGAGAGTTCCGAAAAAGTTTAAATAAATATCCAAAATAAACTGAATCAGCAAAAGAAAGGCGGTGATAGGAACCGTGAACGAAAGAGGCATTCTGGAAGGGGAAATTATAGGATTCCAATGTATGATACTGACACACTACTGAATACATCTCTAGAGAACGTCTACTTGTCTACATGTAATACCATGCAGTATAGGAAGCTACCTACGAAAGAATCGATGGAGAAGCAAAAGCAGACTGGAAAATATTGCCGGTTCCACGAATGCTATGGTCACAACATAAATGAATGTAGGCATCTCCAGGATGTATCAAGAAACTGATTTGGGAAAGAAAACTATAGCTGTTTGTTAAAACCCCATAGGATGGCAGGCAGGGACATCCGACACCAACTGAGGACAAGCGTCGCATATGGCTAAGGAACCTGTGTGGACTGGCGGAAGATTAGCGATCAATACAATAGCTGGAGGACCACATCTAGCTGATAAGAGCTGGCACAAGATGGAGCGCTATACTAGCGCAATCAAGCATATGAATTTTGAGTGTTGTTCAAATACAGAAGATGGGGCTCGAGCCAAACAGAAGCGTACAATGGCAGACGACATTGTATTCAGAAATCGAGATGCAGATAAGGTGAAGGCACCGATGATCGACCAAATGGTCTTTTCAGCCATGATCGGCCCCGGCTTAGTGAGGAAGATCTTGATTGACTGTGGTAATTCCATGAATATAATTTTCAAAAAGGCTTACGATCAAATGAGGATGGAATTCAAGGACTTGAAACTGTCTGAAGCCCGTATTCATGGCTTTAACGATGCTGCAACCAAAGCTGTCGGTTATGTTGAATTGCCTATGGAGTTGGGAGAAGGCAACCGCAGAAGAGTGCAAATGTTGCCATTTGTTGTCTTGGATGTTAACTCTTCCTACAATTTCTTTCTAGGTCGACTAGCCCTAGCTAAATTCCGGGCAGCCATTACCCCGTGGTATTTGACTTTGAAGTTCCCAACTGATAATGGTGTTGGAGTTGTACATGGTCATCAGGCAACCAGACGTGCTTGCTATGTGGCTGAGTTGAGGGACGCTCAGCGGAAAGAGAAAGGTAAGGGTGTGGACAAGTCTCTCCGCATCCAAGCCACCAAAGATTGAAAACTAGTGCCTGGGCCTTGGCCATAGCGCTACAGTCAGTTCTATAAAGACATAGATCCAAGGAATGATGTGGAGGATCCCAAATAAACCAAGGTGCACAGGATGAGCTGACGATTGACATCACAATCAGCCATGATGACCTACCGCGGGTCCTAAACATAGGATCATAGCTCAGCCCTCTGATGATGAAGGAACTTGCTGGTTTTCTCCAAGCGAATCTTGATGTGTTTGCTTGGACCCATTCTGACATGTGTAGGATCTCGTGTGCCATTGCAAGCCATGTATTAAAATCGACCCAAGGCATGTCCCGATGAAACAGAAAAGGCGCGGCATGGATCCAGAGAGATCTGCCTCCCTTTAAGAGGAGGTGGATAGACTCAAAAGCAATGGGTTTATTTGCGATGCCCTCTACCCAAA
Organism: Allium fistulosum; assembly: GCA_030737815.1. Taxonomy (NCBI): domain Eukaryota; kingdom Viridiplantae; phylum Streptophyta; class Magnoliopsida; order Asparagales; family Amaryllidaceae; genus Allium; species Allium fistulosum. Next base: position 980,946,898 of record CM060907.1, on the reverse strand, counting down.
ATTGGTATATACTCCTATACTGTGAGAAATGAAAATGGAAAATGGTGGATATGCATTGACTGTTTGGACCTAAATAAGGCGTGCCCTAAAGACAGCTTTCCCCTTCCGAGGATTGATCAACCGGTGGACTTAACTGTAGGACATGAGTTGCTACCTATCGTGGATTCATACTCTGGATATAATAAAATCCTAATGCACATACCCGACCAAGAGCACACTAGTTTTATTACCGATGTTGGATTGTACTACTATGTGGTAATGCCATTCGGGTTAAAGAATGTTGAAGTGACCTATCAACGCTTAGTTAACCGAATGTTTAAAGATCAGAGTGGAAAGACGATGGAGGTATATGTGGATGGTATGCTCATGAAGTCACGATGATCAAGTGACCATATTAGAGACTTAGAAAAAATGTTCGATATCCTCCAATATTACAAAATGAAGATCAATCCTCTAAAATGTTCCTTTGGCGTTACATTAGGAAAATTCTTGGATTTCATTGTCGATGCTCGCGAAAACGAAGCTAATCCCAAGAAGATTCGAGCAATTCGCAACATCCAAGCACCAAAGGCTATGAAACAAGTATAGAGTCTAAATGGGAAGGTTGATGCCCTAAGCCGGTTTATTTTCAGAGCCGATGATAAATGTATTCCTTTCTTCAACCTGATAAGCAGAGGGAAGAGGAACTTTGAATGGACATGGAAGTGTGAAAATGCATTCCAAGCTCTAGTGAACCACTTAGAGAGACCTCCTATCCTGTCAAAGTTGGTGGATCACAAAGACTTGTATATCTACTTTGTCATGTTGGTACATGCTATAAGTATCGCATTGCTTTGCGAGGAGAAGCAAATCCAAAGACTGGTCTATTATGTTAGCAAGCGATTACAGGAGTTGAAAGGAACTATCAGAAGATAAAGAAATTGGCATATTGCCTGTTGATTGCATCACGAAGGCTCCACCCCTATTTCCAGGCTCATCCCATCAACGTCTACACCAACCAGTTGTTACGATAGGTTCTACAATGACCTGAGACATCTGGAAGGTTACTTAAGTGGAACATCGAGCTGAGCCAATTTGACATTACCTATCACCCTCGGAGATCCGTTTAAGGACAGGCACTGGCGGACTTTATAGCTGAGTTCACTACCTAAGATGATCTCCCAGAGAGCAGTGAAGCTCCTACCATCCGATGGAAAATTTATACGGATGGAGCCTCCAACGATCGTTGTTCAGGAGTCGGGGTCGTACTTGAAACTCCGTAGCATTGATCAATTTGCTATGGTTTGAAGACTTGACCTCCTTTCAATGAATAACGAAGCCGAATATGAAGCTCTGATTGCTAAACTCAAACTTGCCAGAGAACTGGGAATAAACGCACTTGAAATCTTTTGTGATTCTCCGTTGGTGGTATACCAAGTCAGGGGAGATTACCAGGCTAAAGGACAATGACTCGCTCCGTACCTTATCCGAGTCTAAGAGCTATTGACTGACTTTAAGTATTACGACAACACGCACATTCCCCGGGATCAAAACAAAGAGGCCGACTCATTGGCAAAGTTTGCTAGCATCGAGGATGCATAAAAAATGGGCTTGGTTCCAGTCGAAGTACTAGACGCTCCGAGCATAAACCAGATGGAAATCGATTGGGTACTGGAGCCGGAGCCTGAAAAGGAGTCTTGGATGACTCCGATTAAAGATTATTTGCTCCGGGGAGTCCTTCCCGAATGGAGGAATGAAAGATGAAAAATCCTCGGCAAAACTTCATGATATATCATTCAAGAAGAAGTCATGTATAGAAAGAGTTTTTTCGTTCTCCTGCTACGGTGTATCGCTCATAATGAAATAAAACGGATCCCAAGGGAAGTTCAGGAAGGAGAATGCGGCGATCACACTGGGGGGCAAACCCTAGCAAAGAAAATACTCTGTTATGGGTATTTTTAAAGACCCGTATTTTAACTATTTTAAATTATTAAATTTAATATGATTATTGAATACAAATGGTTAGAAATAAAAAATATATTTTATTTATGTATTTTATTTAATATGATACATGCTTTCTGTGTCTTTTATACGATTTATGTATGTAATTTATTTTATTTATGTAATAAAAATGGCATAAATTAGTGCTTGTGCTTATGATTTGGATTCAAAATTCATGTCATATAATTCTATCAAACTCATACATGCTTTCTGTATCTTTTATATGCAACTAATATTCTAATTTGAGTTGAGATAAGTACATACGAAGGCCATTTGGATGTATACGCAGTTTGATTTGCTTTTGCTTGCTTAATATGAGCGAACTCGCTCGTATTAATAATAATAAGGTACATATCTCGGATTACATACCGCACATTTATATTTTTCCCTACAGGATGCCTCATCATTGAGATGAGATGTATATTTGGTATATTTGTGATATATATTTGTATTGTAAAAAATTTACGATCAAGCCGCGCAAAGGAAACGCTGTCAAGATTTTCCATAAATCCGGGTGTTAGAAAAAAATTTAGATTTTAAAATTTATAACTTGTTTACAAATAAGCCGATATTCGAGTGGCATAGCAGAAGCATAGTAAAGGTTCTGTAAATAAGATTTTAATGTTTTATAAGTTGATTATTTTGAGTAAAATATATCAAATGTTAAATTCCTTACTTAACCCCTTTTCGAGGACGAAAAGTTTTGAGTGGGGAAGAATGTAACGACCCGTATTTTAACTATTTTAAATTATTAAATATAATATAATTAGTGAATAAAAATGGTTAGAAATAAAAAAAATTATTTTATTTATGTAATTTATTTAATACCAACTCGAATAAAATTTTGAAATAACCAATTTCGATAAGATTTAGGCAATAACAAGTATTGAAATGAAATTTTATGTATTTAATGTGTTGTAATCAGTAGCAAGAATTGATTAATAAATATTGAATTATTGTAAAATGGTAGCAGTTGTTTTGTTATTTGAATTCATTTTAAAAGTTAAATTTTATAAGTTAAATAACTTATATTTAAAATATGGTGATATGTTGGATAATTAAATTGTTTAATTTAATATTGGAAATTATTTAAATAATTGAATCTTGAATTTAATATGAATGAAAATGATTTTAAAAGTTGATTTAAATTTTATTTAAACTAGAATGATGATAGTAAACTTTTAAAATTGAATTTAAAGTGATTAAATTGATTTTTGAAATTACTTGTCTTAATTAATGTGTAAAAATAGTCTTTTGGGCACTGTCTCAGATTTCGAAGAAACTAGTTTCATCGGATCTGTAATAGTGAATTATTATAGGAGTTTAAGTTTCGTAGTGATCAGACTTATCGTTTGTCGTGCGAGCTTGAAACACGTAGAAACCGATTAAAGGAATTTAATTAAAATAATTTGATTTTGAGATGTTATCTTTTAAATATGATGGAATTGGCTCCCGAAACTAGTTCCATTATGTTCGGGGAGATAACATATAGGACACCAGGTGGCACGCTTCGTTTGGAGTTCAGAATTTTCTCGGATGAATCGGGTCGGAAATGTATATAATAGGCCACGTTTATTTTCATTTCGCAAACCCAAATCATCAGCCACTTTCTCTAAGCGATTTCAATGGCTGATAATTCTCATTCTTCTCTTCTCGATTTCTCTCAATCCGCTCATCGAAATCGAACAACTCCAAAAGGAAAAGTGTAGATCTCATCGAGATCTACATGTTGTGCGGTTGGATCAAGGCAAATAGCCTTGGATTCGCCAGAATCGAGCTCTGAAGTCGATGTGGGTTTTTGGGTTTGTCAACTGCGGCGGCAGGGTCAACCAAATTTGAGGCGGTGGTGCGGGCAGGGAAGGCGGTCGACGTAGTGATGTCTGATCGACGCTCAGTGGCTCATGGTGGCGTGCGTCTCGAGGTCAGCTTGAGTGGTTGGGTTCGCGTGGCCAGTACGTGATAGAAGAGAGCAGGAAGATGGATTAGATATAGTTTAGGTTATTAATTATATTTATTATTTTGTTAATTAATTTTTAATGATATCGTTAATGCTAATTAAATCGTAACTTTTGCATACGAGGTCCGATTCGAGCGAAACGGGTCGCATTGGAATCGTATCGATGTCGTTTACGACATGCGGTGGAAAAGGAATTTATTTGAAGCTGGAAAAAATTTTAGTTTCAAATAAAGGTGATGTTTTAAACGCTCACGAAGTACTAAAATATTTTTATGTTAGTTAAATTGAAATCATGAAGTGATTTAATTTTATTGATTGTTGTTTCGTAATTTAACTGACATGGAAATCGTCATAGAAATTTATATGTTAGAAATTTTGAATTAACAGTAAAATTGAAATTGGAATTAAACTGCTAGTTAAATTCCCGATTATTGAAAACTAGTTAACTGCCATGATTTATTGGCTGTTTTGGATGTTGATTGAGATGGGTTGCTATTGGTTGATATTTTGGATGATTGGATGTTTATTTATTTTATATATATCTTGTTATCACCCTGTAAATTATTTGACAGTGTATATAACTGTTATTTGAATTATATTCGAATAAATTAAGAAATAGGTCGAAATGATATATACCTATGACATTTATTTTGGATTGAAATGATATATATCCATCCCCAAAAATTAAATTGAAATAACTGATCATTTGGCCATAGGGTAGAAAATTATATATGGACACCGGATTGGTTAAATTAAATAGTTTTAAATTCTTGAATCTGAATCTATTTAAATGATATTGATTTGAAGAAATAAAATCGAATTCATATGAATTGGATTATTTTCTAATCCGAGCTTTAAAATGTTGAAATCAAAATTTGCAAAAGGAATTGGTTAAAGAATGTAATTTGAAATCTTGAAGTTATAATCATAGTATGACTTGAATTATGGAAATTGAACTGTTTTAAAGTTTGAACTTTTATTCGAACATTGGAATCTACTTTAGTAAAAATAATTAAAAATCGATATTTCAAATTTGGGCTCGGAATTGAATCAGTTTGAAGATTTGAACCTTAAATCAAATATTGAAGTTTAAATTTGATTTAAGTGATTTAAATCGGTCTTTTGAAATCGAACTCGAAATTGATATAAATTGAAATGGTTTAAAAATAAGAATTGAATTGAAATTTAAACCATTGAATCGAATAGTTGAATCGAATTTGAAATCGAAATTAATTTGGTATTGATTTGAATTGAAATCGAAATTGAGTCGATTTTAATTGAATTGAGATTGAAAATGATTTGAATTGGAATAATTGAAATTGAATCAGTTTGATGGGAATTTGGACTTGGGTTTAGATTGTTGAAATGAAAAGAGACGGTTTGATTTAAATTATTTTCAAAATAAATTATTTTATAAACTATTTAAAAATCTATTTTTTTAAATATTTAAATTATTTTGATTTTCCCAACTATTTTACTATATAAACCATTTTCAATACTCAAACTACTTTATATCAAACTATTTTAACTTTTTAAACTATTTTCTAAAAAATTTAATTGGTAAAGTGGGAAATGTTTATATTTAAATCGTTGATTTAAATGTGAATTGGGTTAAAATGAAGTTATAACCTAAATTGTAATTCGAATTGAATTTTGAAGTAAATATGATATTTTGAAATAAATACGATGATTTTGAAGCGAATATAATATTTTGATATCAAGTATGAATCGTTTTTGAAATGTAAAAGTAACAACTGGTGTGTTAAATGACGTTTGGTTGTTAAAGAGACTAGGGCCTCTTATTGGCATACTCTCTGTCAATATTGGAACTAGTTTAACAACTGTGTACGCGGAGGAGACTCCTGAAGGAAGTGGTTGGATTTGGCATACGTTTGCTGGATTTGAAGAAAGAGAATGATGATGGATAGACCCCGGCTCTTGTGTCAATTTGAAATGACTAAAACAGGACGGCTTGACAGGGCCAAGTGGGCTCGCTATCCCTAGCGGACATCCGTTCTTCGATTTTCTTCTTGGACTTGGTCCATACTATTACTTTTGATGTTGGTTTCGATAGGTGCACCTTGATTTGGGATAACCTCCCTTTGACTCGATGTGGGATGGATGTACATGGTGGGCGGTCGTGGCTATGATGCGTTACCACCAGCCCTGCGACATGAGCTGGTAGTATCCTACCTTGGGCATTGCCTCACGTGCCTTGTCATACATTTATCCCTATACGAGACCACTATGAGTTTGGTTTAGTGTTGTCGTATCATGGCGCATCCCTATCCCCCGACGTGCTACTAGGGCGTTATATGCAAACCGTACGACAATGCTTAAAAACGCATTGAGGGGGATTAATGTAAAGCCTTAACGCTAAGAAAAATACTTATTTTACTAATTAGATGTTATATATATAGCGTATTCTACTATATATAAATATTTTGACGGATCCTTAAGAGATGGAAAATCTCGTAACATCTCCTGAGTTGTTGCACGCACGTTATACACTGGATAGGAGATGTGAAACCCCATAAACATCTCTGATGCTACTACACTCCTGTTATATGTGATATTGATTTGACTCACATAAGGATATTTTAGTCCTGACTCGAGTGTTTTTTTTTCATTATGCTCGGGTCAGCCCCGAGTATTTCATCGCATTGAAGATTATTTTCTAGAGGACAAAGATGAAGATTTGGTATATTATATTACTAGTATTATCCCTTGCATCATGTGTTTTGATGTGTTAACGCTAAAAAGTATAACGCTAACACCCGGTGTCTGGAGTAATCTAGTGAAAGCACCACCCGTCTACACGGGAACTAAAAGTAAACAGAAAAAGGGAAAAAACAGTAAAAGAGACAGCAATTTTTATAGTGGTTCGGCCTAAAGTTAAGCCTACATCCACTTCACATCCTTCATTATGTTCTTTGAGCACACTTTTACAAGATTACAACCCTTTTACAACATGATTTCTCGGTTACAACACCTTTACAACACTTTTCAACGATTACAACACAATCGAAGCAAGAGATTAGAACTTTGATGATGGATTGCTCTTTGGATCCATGTTGAATGAAGTAGAATTGTTGATGAGGAATCTTCGATGATTGAAGTGTTGGAGGAGTCCAAAAAATAGCAGAGTCTCGACCTTTTGAAATCCGGCCAAAATCCCCCTTTGAATGCGGAGTAGGCGAAGTATTTATAGGAGAGGCTGGTCCTAGGTCGGCCAGGTTATAGGTTGTGGGCGACCTAAGGAGTAGGTCGTAGGTCGTTAGCGACCTAACAGAGTCAACCTGGATAGGGTATTAGCTTCGAGCGACCTAATGTGTGTAGTGGAGGAGCGGTGACCTAAGGGGTAGCGGCATAGGGATTAACGACCTAAGGAGCAACGGCATAAGGTTTGGTGGGTTGTTGGCGACCTAAGGGATAGGTAGAAGTGGCGACCTAAGGGAATGACGACCTAAGGAAGTGGCTACCTAAGTATGTTGAGGCATCGCTAGGTCGCTGGGACTTTAGATCGCTAAGGCCTTTTAGGTCGCTAAGGTTGTTAGGTCGTGAGATCACTAGGTCGTTGAAGCTCCTAAGTCGCTGAGGATTTTAGGTCGCGGAGAGTTTTTAGGTCGCGGAGAGTTTTTAGGTCGCGGAGAGTTTTCAGGTCGCTAAGGCTGTTAAGCTGTTAGGTCGTGAGACCTTTTAGGCCGCTGGGTTACTCCATATTTTAGGTCGCTTGGTCATCTTTTCACTCTAGGTCGTAGGAGGTTAGGTTGTAGGTCGTTGGGACCTTTAGGTCGTAGGTCGTTAGGACCTTTAGGTCGTAGGTCGAACCCCGTAGCGGGGGTGTTGCCCCCGCACCCCCACCTTGGGGGGTTGCCACCCCCTTGGACCCCCCTCTGTAGGGGATCTTATTTGAACAAACAATCAGCAAGACTTGCTCTGTTGAGATGTTGAATTGACCATTCTTCGAGATGAATTGTCTTTGGCTTCTAGGTCGATTTTATGGTATCACGGCTTTGCTAAAAGGAGGGATAACATGCTGCATTATTCTATTGTTCTGTTGTATATATAACTCTGATAGATGTTGTAAAATTTTAATCAAATTTATAATATAAACAGCTTCATGAACTGTTTATTTGATTATTATATTTTGTCATTCCGTTGTGAGATCCTATGTTTGTTTTCTTCTTTTCTTATTTTTCTTAATTAACCTCATTGATTATATATGTTTCAGATTGTTTGAGTTGGACATGTCTGGATTATTATCGATTTAAACCTTCTGAAATGTGGGTCGTCACAGTATTGTTGGCCAACTGTCAACCGAGATGATGTTGATTACGCTAAGTGATAGAACAAGTGCCAGATGTATGCAAATATTCTGAGAGCTCCACCGATGGAAATTACATAAATGGTCAGTCCATGGTCGTTTGCCACATGGGGCATAGATATTATCGGTTCCTTACTGATCTCTAAAGGTGGTTCGAAGTATGCTATCGTAGCAGTTAATTACTTCGCCAAATGGGTCGAAGTAGAACCTTTAACCACGATCATGGCGAAGAAAGTAATCAACTTCATTCTTCAAAACACCATCTGTAGTTTTGGCCTTCCACGAACATTGTTACTGATAATGGAACACAATTTGAGGATGCTGAATTCAAAGACTTCTGCCATCGGCATCATATCGAAAAGAGATTTGCGGCAGTTTCGCACCCTCAAGTAAATGGATAAGTTGAAGCTGCGAACAAAATCATAAAGTCCATTCTGCAGAAACGTTTGAAAAGGCTAGAGCAAGTGGGTGGATGAACTCCCAACATCATTATGGGCTTATAGAACCACCCACAAGTCCCCGATTGGCCATACTCCATTTGCACTTGCTTATGACTCCGTAGCCATCATTCTTGTTGAACTTAAAGTCCTTTTTCATCGAGTGACCTACTACGACCCTAGAACGAATAGGGATCTCCTCTTAGAATATCTAGACTTGGTAGATGAGAAGTGCGAAGAAGCTGATTTGAGGGCAGTTACATATCGACACCAATTCGTCCAATACTACAGTGCTAAAGTCCAACCTAGGACCATTGAAATCGGCGATCTCATCTTGAAATGGGTTTTCCTGTCCTGTCACACATGAATCCTGCTTAGGAAGGACCATACGTCATTGAATGAAGGCTTGGAGAAGGAACTTTCAAGTTAGCAACTACTGATGGCGTCATACGCCCAAGGGCGTGGAATAGCGAGCATTTACGATGTTATTTCACTTAGTTTATTGTTTTTCATTCGGTTGTATTTAATTTTCAAATTTGCTTTAGCATTTGATTTTTCAGATATGTAATAAGACAAATTATGTCATTTCTTTCCATTTGGCAAATAAAGTTTGAAATTTCCTTCATATCTATGATTGTTATAGCATTACATATTAGTTATGATATCCGACTAACTAATATTGACATGTCCGAGCAGGTTCCTAGAGTTTGGAGCCAGTCGATTACACAAGTTCATGATTGGACTAAACAAAATGTCCGACCATTTATTCGATGATTCTCGCTCATAACTCGATGGGCGGAGTACCTAATGAGAAATGGATGTGACTTGACCATCCGATAATCAAATTAATCCCACTAAGCAATGAGAGAGACATGAATCAAAAAGCAACCGTAACACGACCGATCGCTCTCCAAGTTAAAACCTGGGCTTGGGGGCAAATCAATCAATTAAGGAAAGTACGGTTCGACTATTTTTCGAAATAACTCTAAGTCCCCAAAGTGTGGACTGTAGTATAAACACAAATTGGGTGCGGTTCGACCACCCGTTAACAAACTCTTATCCTCAGAGTGCGAATATGAGTATAAATAAATAGATGAGTGCGGTTCGACCACTCACTATTCCATAAACTTGGACCTGAAATTGACAGGAGGAGTATAAATTCGCTAAGGATGGAATTCGACCATCCACTATCTAACTCCTTTAACCCGAGAGTGGGGGCAGAAGTATAATCACATAAGCCGCTGAATTTGATAGCGTAGCACTAGGGCTCGACCCCAGTGTTTGGTACGACTTGAGGCCACAACCACATAGAGGCCTTGAGTAAAATTAATGGATGTTATCCGGATCAACGAGCAACAAATTATTAGTACGTTCAGTGGAAAAGTAATAGCTCGACTACTTAAACAAATTCACATAAGAGTTCAACAAAGACCAAAGAACTTATATTTACATAAAACTTAGAAACCATAGTATAAGTGTTTATCCAAAAGCGGGGTCATACCCGCACAAACACGAAGAAAAACAGCTACATAAGCTATGTACAAACTAAGCCGACATGATGACTACTTCTTCTGCTTCTTCTCCCTTTTAAGTTTCTTGGGAGAAGACCCACTCGAGCCTTCCCATGTTCCTCTCTTCGATCCCTTATTGCTCTTACTTCCCTTTATAGTAACATTCTTGGATGCGAGAGTCGAATCAGTGTCACCTTCGAAAATAGGAGGAATGTTACCTACGGGAATGGATCACTGGAGGGAATGACTTGTAGTGGGATGAGGTTTGGATCATCGACATCCATATCGACAAGCTCGGTTTTGGCTTTCTTTTTCAACAACTCCTCCTTCTCAATATGCTCCTTCAAGCTGAGCTTATCGGTGTGTTCGGAGGCACCTATAATCATAACATCAATAGATTCATCGTGCAGCGGCTGATCATCAGCCCTTTCATTAGCAAGAGATCCAATAACTTAAGCATCGTGCCCTCGAATGTCAGTAGCCACTGTAAAGTCAGTAATTGTCGCTTGTTGCTCTACAGCGGCACCACTTTCCGGAGTTTGACTGGGAGCTGGGAGACCTGTAGATTTACAGGAACAAGCGAATAACCCCAGAACTATTGGGCACAAAGAACGAAACCTCTCGAGTAATGGAGAATAAAGCGGGATACCTACATCCGGTTGACTTTCGGTTGTTACTGTTAGCACCAAAATTGGTCACTAACCTCGTTGAGAAAGATTGTGTAAAGAGATAAATGATGAAAGTAAATTTAAACAAAGATCAATATGCTAAATTGAATGCAAAGACGAGAACACCAGATTTATAGTGGTTCGGCATAACTGCCTACGTCCACTTTGAGGTTAATCTTTATTGCTTCACTTGATAATTTATTACAGATACAATCCGTTTACCAACTACTTGAATACAATTGCTAAGTAGAGAGGATGAGTCTTTAAAGCGGCAGAGTCTCCCCAGTGTTCTCCCAAAAAAGGTCCCTTTCACTGTGCCCCTGCCCCTCTATTTATAGACAAAGATGGGTTGGACTTCCCTGGTGGGCCTGGTAGCTGAATACCTCGACCCAAATGGAGTGACTCAATGTGCCGACCCAAATATGCCGAACGGCTAAATGCCGATCAGGGCATGAATGCCGAACGATCTCCTTATGCCGAACGAAGTGAGGTGCTGAGTGGGGAGTGTATGCCAAGCAATGGTTGAAGTTGACTGAGGTTGGATGAATGCCGATCACCTCTGGCTGCCGAACATTCTCGGGATGCCGAACAGTCTTTGGATGCTGAACGAACTCAAATGCCGAGCAAACCTCTTGTGCCGAACGTTCACAGATGCCGAACGATATACAATATCGAACGTCTCTTAATGCTGAATGCTCTTGCATGCCGAGCATCCCATAGATGCCGGACGATCTTGGATGCCGAGCACTCCTAGATGCCGAGCGCTTCTTGGATGCCGAGCGCTTGCTAATGCCGAGCGCTTCGTGGATGCCGAGCGTAACGAGATGCCGAACAACCTAGTTGAGCCGAACGGTATGGATGCCGAATGACCCATAAATGCCGGACAGTATGCTAATGCCGAGTACTTAGTTGCCTGGTAAAATCTCCTGGAAACACTTGCCCCCCAAAGTGTATCACGTGACCGAACGTGATACGCTTTGAATTACATGCTCTCTGTGTTCCCCTTCGATCCTTGTCTTATTTCTCTCGGAGGTGTCATCTTGTGATTACCAGGTGGTGTGTGCCGAATGACATGCGAACGCCGAACAGTACAACTGAAGCCGAGCGCTCCGTGTCTGCCGAACGACTTCGTTTTGACCGGTTCTAACGGTCATCGTCTCTTCGACTTCTTCTTCTTCCCTATATAAAGGCCGGCCTGCTCCATCTTCTTCTCTTTTTTACACTCACTTCTTCTATCTTGTACTTGAGAAACTCGCCTGTTAACAGCCTCCAAAGACTTAACAATCCTTCCCAATCCATTCGGCATTAATTAAAACCGCGCCCTCAACTCCAGATTTCTCCAAGTCTCGATCTATTAACTAGGTAACGATCCCTCTAACTAAATCCTTTCCCTGAACAAAGAGGTTTTAACACGAGGCTCGAGTTCGTAAATTAGAACTGTAGCCGATAGGTGTTGCGTGGATGAAGGAATCGAACTTCGATTAGGATATTCTTTTAGGGCCAGATGATGTGGAGGAAAGTAGGAGTGGCCAATGATGAGCATACGAGGGAGTAGTTGGGAGATGTATTATGGTCCGGCATGGTTTTCTCGTGCCGACCGAGATTGGAGGGAAAGAATGGAGTAGGAGCAGGAGTTGGCTAGAATGCCGAACAGCATGGTCTGGTATGACTCGCCGAACGATACGTCCTCGTTGTTCGGTGTGGATGGAGGGAGAAAAGAAAAATGAAAGCGTTGTTTAAGGAAGGAGTGCCTAGTGTTGGGGCTCGGCGTAACTTTGGTTCGGCGTGATTCACCACATGCCGAGCAGTGGAATGGAAGGATAGGGAGGAAGTACGAACTAGATAGGAGGCCGAACGATACTTCGACCGAACAGAACTTAGACCGAACAGCGCTTTGACCGAACGATACCCAGGCCGAACAATAGTTAGGCCGAACGATAATTTGGCCGAATGAGATTTAGGTCGAATGATAGATAGGCCGGACGATAGTTTGGCCGGTCGATTCTAAGGCCGAACAATGTGAATGCCGAACCTTACTTAGGCCGATCAATCATAAATGTCGAACCACACTTAGGCCGAACAACACAAATGCTGAACCATATCAAGGCCGAACAATCATAAATGCCGAACAATCAATTGCCTTGCCTAATCACATAACAAAACAAGGACAAGGACTCTAGCATACTAGCATATCAAACTGATCTGGACTATTAACTCCCTAGTTTCAGTAGACATAAACCTGAACTTAGATTGACATAATCAGATAACTTCTTTTAACGTTTTCTGAATCTGAAACAGTAATCACCATAAGGCAGGCTTTTGGAGACGGTCAGCGATGACGGTCTTCGAAGGCGATGATTTGAAGCTCAGTTTTATATCAGTAACCTTGCGACTTTCAAATTTTCAATGCTTATACACGATTGATTGCACTAGTTCACACACCACGTAGGGGGAATATTCGTGTTGTTAATTCTAATGTTGAACATTTTTCAAGTATAGTTCTCACAGGTGCTTTGCCAGATTTACTATTTATTGGAGATGTCTAAAAAATCTAGCTCCGCCACTATCTCAGATAGGCCCGGGCCGTCTTCAAAGCAAGAAGCCGCGGACACTTCAAATCCGTCGACTTCCCCCGCGCATAATTTAGCTCCTGATGCCCTGGAGGCGTCAGTTCTCTTGGATGATCTGGTCGATTCACAGGCTTCGAAGATTAACGAAGTCGCGCTTCGGCGAATATGCTCTATCCACGGAATCCCTTTTGCCGACGTGTTGGTTCCGTCGAGGCATGATCGCCCACATCTGCCCCCAGTTGGGTATACTGCCTGTAATAAGTTTATGTGCTGGATGGGCAGCGTGCCTCCATTCAATTTATTCCTTCGGGACGTGTTGCAATACATAGACATCGCCCCGTCGCAACTGCATCCAAATGGCCACGCGTTCATATACGGGACCTACCTCCTTTTCATGGCTGTCTTCTCTAGGCCCCCAACTTCCGGCGACATCAGATATATTTATATGATTAAGAAGCGGAAAGATAGCCCCTCCTTTGTGTTCCTCGTGCCGTACCACAAATGCCAGATTTTGACCGGAGCATGTAGCAAATTTGCCCTATACAAACAGGAATGGTTCTATGTGCGTTGCCCTCCTGGTTTCGCGAGGAGATGTGTTAAAGGCAGTAAGTCTTTTCCCTGAGTCGACATTCGCGCTCTATCGGAGCTATGCTTTTTCTAACTTCTTGTTTCATCTTTTCAGGTATCAACCCACGTCCTAAGGGCCGAGGATATTCTGAGACCATTGAAGCCATTAGAGCTCTTCCTGCCGAGGAACGGGACATCTGAACCCTCATTTCAAATGAGTCATTATCGAGATTCGGACTGTTAGCAAGAGGTCGTCGGATTAGCCTTCCTGAGGGCGTATCCATTCCCAAGCCCGCATCCGGTAAAGGGAAAAAACTAGCTGAATCGTCATCACGCCATACCCTTGATGTACAGGAAGGGAGGAAAAACAAAGAGGATGAAGCTCCTGAGACACAAGGCGAGAATGTGGGTCCTGCTTGGGACCCGTCGGTCGAAGTGCATGATATTGAAATGTCATCTTCCCCTTCGAAGGGGAAAAAGAAATTAACGTATAAGATATGGAAGGAGAAGGTTGGCGGAACTTCCAAAGTTACGCTCATCCCGACAAAGAAAGAGGCTTCTTCACAGCACATGGAAAGTTCTTTAAAGGGTCTGTCGAACCTTACCATTCCCGACGATCTACTCAATTACGGTTTCGATGATCTAGAAGCCCTTAAGATTCATTCGCCCGCTAGAGGCGACACGCGAGTTCAAGCCCCAGTCTAGGGAGATAACACTCCAATCAGTAAAGATAAAGGAACTGGTCCGTCGGGGGGAACACTAGGACACACACGCACCTATGCACTTCACCATACACTTCAGTTTTTGCCATTACCCCGATTCTTACTAACTCACTGTTATTTTTACTCTATGCGGGTGACATGGGGCGCTCCCACGGATTCGATCGCCTCCACGGCTCTTCTATATTTCACCATTCTGGACGGGATTCAAGCTCCGGTAGATGCAAGGACAGAGACGATTACGAAGATCGAGACAACCGTCCCCGTGAGTCGTCTTATCGAAAGAAAACATATTCCCAGTCTTCATACTCTCGCGATCCCCCTCCTCAAACTGAGCCAGACAGAGAAAAACTTTCGCAGAGGGGGTCTCAACCCGATGTCTCCCGAGATCAACATTCCGGTTCATTGAGCACACGGCAAACTCGGGAACATCGGAAGAGAACATAACTTTCAAAGCCTCCTCCCCCTACTCCTACGGCTGACCCAACGATAGCAGAGAAGATGGCCGATCCTAAAGCTAAATTTCCCAAGATCTGCTTTGACGTCCTGAAGTTCCTCCCAGCTATTCACCACATTCCAGGGCACGTCAAGCAGAGTGCCATCGCCTGCAACAACGACGTCTATGTTCAACATGACGCGTTTGTTCATCTAGTCGAAAAGGTCTCAGAAGTATCCGTTGAGCGTCAGCAAGAGATCGATCGCTTGAAGCTCGAAGCTATCTTTGATAAAGACATTATCAAGAACCAAGACGAAGAGCTCGCTTCGTACAAGTCCAAACTTGAAGCCGCATAACAGAGCGCTAAGGAGACTGCGGAGGCCGTCACTCGTCTTGAGACGGCCCATAAGAAAGAACTTGACGTCACAGTCCAACGTAGTGGAGCCCTAGCTCTAGAAAAAGACTTCATTCAAAAAGAAAGGGATACACTTGCCCTGCAGGTCAAAGAGTTGAAGGAGCTACTCTCTAAGGAGAGGAAAGAGAAGATAGTGGCTCAAGAAGAGTCCCAACGGTACTGTAACGAGATCGTCGATGCACGTCTCTTAAAAGCAAAGCTCGATAATGAGCTCTCTAAAGTTGAGACGATGAAGAGCGAAGCCCATGAGGAGGGCAAGAGACTAGCTTCCGAGGAGATTGACTCCCGTCTTGAAGCAGCTGCAGAGGCCGGCAAAGAAGAGGTCAAGTGTATGTTCGACCCGTTGATTGCTGAATACAGCGCCCGCGTCCTCATGCACCGAGACTTGACTTTCTTAGGCGAGGGCTATCTTGAATCTCTAGCTGAGGCCTGGGAGACTTTAATAAAGATCAGGAAGGTGGAATCGGGCATCGAAGAGGTTGACGAGGAGGCTTTAGTGAAAGAGTTCCTCAGGGGGAATGAGCCATCGGATTTGTCTGCAGCTATGGCTCTCTTTGGTAAAGGCCCTTCCCCGTCAAAAAAGAAAGAAGATGAAGCTGGTCCATCTGGAACCGAGGCTGCAGCCTCTCCTTCTACTCAACCGGCCGATCGGCCAGCACTCGACCCGTTTGAGTAGCATGCCGGCTATGACCCAAAAGACCCCGGTCTTGGCATTCACGTGCTGTCTCCTATTCTGGAGGGTGAAACTCCACGCATGCAAGAAACTGGTATAAAACTCTTCCTCTAGAAGTTCAAAAATCTACCGCTTTCTGCGATCGGTCATTGGTCCTGATGCTTGTTCTTTATGTTTTTGTGCAGGCCGCTCTGACCCTGAACCGACTCCGAGGAGCGATGACGCCAAGGAGGAGATGGGGAAAACAAGCGACGCTACTCACGCGGAAGTAACTTCCGGTCCTGATGCTCAAGTGATCGGGGCGCTAGTTGATGATAAATTTGACACTTTATCTCCCGCTGAAGGGAGTTATGAAATCGAAATCACTGGCGCCTCAGAACATACTTCGAAGGTGAGCATGAAAGAGCGACTCGCAGAAGAGAAGAAAAAGAAGGTCGAGATCAAGGTCGAGCCTCAAATATTAGAACTTTCCGACCCGCTGAATAGGCCTCTGAAAGTCATTCTTCCCGGCAAATCCAAACCTCTGGATGTTCCTTCTCCCACTCCTGACTCCGCTTCTTTGGCAAGCAAAAAGTCCAAGAAGAAGCGTGAGGGAGAGGAGTCATCTGAGAAAACAAAGGAAGACAAGAAGAAGAAGCCGAAGAAATAGCCACAATGCTCGTTCAACGAGATTTTGCTTAGGTCCTGTAACTACTTTTGCCTTTTCTTTTTCGTAGTTTATGTAGATAGATTTTTGACTCCAAGTTTTGAATGAGTGGTTGTATAACCCCATTTTGGATTATTGAATAAAGTCTAGTTTCTTTGTCATTTGAGCGATTTTTGCTTTTTAGCTTTCTGTATAACTGTGGTTGAAACTTACGTTCTTGTGAGTTGCATAAATTCCCAATCCATTCTTACATTGTTCGGACATTCTTTAGAATTGTACATCTCTTGTTTCACATTTTTGGTACTTAGAATATTTTCTAATCCACGCTCCGGGGACTTAGAGTAATTCGGTCCGCATTCAGGGGACTCGGCGGTTCAATTCGTTTATACTCTAGTCCGCGCTCCGGGGACTTAGAGTACTTCGGTCCGCACTCAGGGGACTTGGAGAATGAAGTCGTTTATACTCTAGTCCGTGCTCCGGGGACTTGGAGTACTCTGGTCCGCACTTAGGGGACTCGGAGATTGAAGTCATTTATACTCTAGTCCGCGCTCCGGGGACTTAGAGTACTCCAGTCCGCACTCAGGGGACTCGGAGATTGAAGTCGTTTATACTCTAGTCCGCGCTCCGGGGACTTAGAGTACTCCGGTCCGCACTCAGGGGACTCGGAGATTGAAGTCGTTTATACTCTAGTCCGCGCTCCGGGGACTTAGAGTACTCCGGTCCGCACTCAGAGGACTCGGAGATTGAAGTCGTTTATACTCTAGTCCGCGCTCCGGGGACTTAGAGTACTCTGGTCCGCACTCAGGGGACTTGGAGATTGAAGTCGTTTATACTCTAGTCCGCACTCCGGGGACTTAGAGTACTCCGGCCTGCACTCAGGGGACTCGAAGATTGAAGTCGTTTATACTCTAGTCCGCGCTCCGGGGACTTAGAGTACTCCGGTCCGCACTCAGGGGACTCGTAGATTGAAGTCGTTTATGCGAGTTCGTACGTCGTACAGAATAATGTAACTCTAGCTGTTTATCACCCGACTATAAGGTATAGAAACATTAGTAATTCATGGAAAATACGGCTTCAAGCCTTTATTAATGAAACAAACTAAATCGTCTGATTACATGCTGAAAAGAAACTAAGAGACAACGGAACAAAGACATACAGGAAATAACTGCACCTCAAACATGAAAGAAACAAGCTAAGTGTAATAACGTCGCAAATGTTCACTGTTCCACGCTCAGGGGAGCGTCACGCCATCAACGGTCGCTAGCTTGAAAGTTCCCTCTCCAAGCTTCCGTTCAATGACATATGGACCTTCCTAGTTGGGATTCATACGTGATGGTACCGGGAAAACTCGTTTCAAAATGAGATCACCCACATCAAGGATTCTTGGGCAGACTTTCTCGTCGTAATATCGCTTGACTCGATGCCTATATGCTACCGCCCTTAATTCAGCCTCTTCACGTTTTTCATCAACGCAGTCTAGTGATTCCAACAAGAGATCCTGATTCGTCTTAGGATCATAATGTGTCACCCGATGTGATGGAACTGCAAGCTCCACGGGTATAACAGCTTCTGAGCCGTATGCCAATGCGAATGGAGTGTGGCCAGTCGCGGACTTGTGAGTAGTCCTATAAGCCCACAGTGCTGTTGGGAGTTCATCTACCCACTTGCCTCCAGCCTTTTCCAAATGCTTCTTCAATATGGACTTGATTATTTTGTTCACAGCTTCAACTTGTCCATTAGCCTTCGGATGAGCAACGGCGGCGAACTTTTTCTCAATGTCGTACTTCGAACAGAAATCTTTGAACTCTTTACTTTCAAACTGAGTTCCGTTGTCCGTAATGATGGTTCGCGGGAGGCCAAAGCGACATATAACGTTTCGTACAACGAAATTAACGACCTTCTTGGAGGTGATTGTGGCTAAAGGCTCTGTCTCGGCCCACTTCGTGAAGTAGTCGACTACAACTATCGCGTATTTTGCACCACCTTTTGATATAGGCAAAGAACTGATTATGTCGATTCCCCAGATTGCAAACGGCCAGGGACTAACCATTTGTGTGAGTTCCGTTGGAGGAGCTCTCGGGATTTTCTCATATCTTTGACACTTGTCACATTTTCTTGCATAGTCTGCAGCATCCCTATTCACAGTTGGCCAATAGTATCCGTAATGGAGGATCTTTTTCGTTAGCATTTGCCCCCCAGTATGGTCGCCACATTCTCCTTCATGAACCTCCTCCAAGACCCGTTTTGTCTCGTCATGGGCAATGCATCGTAATAAGGGGACCGAGAACCCCTTCCGATACATTACTCCATCCTGCATCACATATCGTGCGGCTTTTCGAATGACCTGTTGTCTTTCACTCCTTTTTTCGGGTAAAGTCCCGGTCATCAGGTATAGTTTGAATGGGGTTATCCATGACTCCCTCTCGATTCCCGTTTCCCACACAAAATCAACTTTCATCGCATATATGCTTGGAGCATGTAAGGTTTCAACAGGAACCAATCCCATTTGTTGTGCATCGCCAGTGCTTACGAATTTAGCCAACGAGTCGGCTTCCTTGTTCTGTTCACGTGGGACATGCGAAATGTCATAATGTTCAATGTTCGCCAATAGTTCCTGAGCCAGAGCAAGGTACGAAGCAAGCTTCTGTCCCCTTGCTTGGTAATCTCCCCGCACTTGGTAGACCACCAACTGTGAGTCACAAAATATTTCAACTGACCTTACCCCGAGTTCTCCAATAAGCTTTAAACCAGCAATCAATGCTTCATATTCTGCTTCATTATTCGTAGCTAGGAAATTGAGCTTCAAAGCGTAACAAATCGATCGATTTTCTGGAGTTACGAGAACTACACCAGCTCCGGAGCAACGGTCGTTTGATGCCCCATCGGTGTACAATTTCCATCGAATGGGGGGAATGACACTGCGACTATCTGGTTCGTCAGGTACAGTAAACTCAACGATGAAATCTGCTAGTGCTTTCCCTTGTATGGCTCTTCTTGGCAGGTAGGTAATATCGAACTGACTCAACTCAATATTCCATTTTAACATCCTTCCAGAAGTTTCTGGTCGTTGGAGTACCTGCCGTAAGGGCTGATCGGTATAGACACTGACCGAGTGTGCTTGAAAGTATGGACGTAGCTTACGTGATGCAATCACCAAGCAATAGGCCAATTTCTCAATTTTGGGGTAATTTCTTTCTGCCCCCGTTAAACGTTTACTAACGTAATACAGCGGCTTTTGGACTCGGTCCTCCTCGCGGACCAAAGCCGCACTTATAGCATGCGGGGATACGGCCAAGTATACGTACAACATCTCATGGTCTACTGGCTTCGACAGCACTGGAGGACTCTCCAGATGCCTCACTAGATCTCGGAATGCTTCCTCACAGTTAGATGTCCATTCGAAATTCCTCTTCCCTTTCTTTATTATATCGAAGAAGGAATGCACTTGTCCGTGGCTCTGGATATAAATCGACTCAGCGCAGCCACTTTCCCATTCAAGCTTTGCACCTGTTTTATAGTTCTGGGCACTTGCACATCTCGAATAGCTTGAATCTTTTCTGGGTTAGCTTCAATTCCCCTAGCATTAACAATGAATCCCAAAAACTTCCTTGACGCAATGCCGAAGGAACACTTCAGAGGGTTGATCTTCATCCCATAATATCTGAGTATATCGAACATCACTGCTAAGTCTCGAATGTGGTCGTTTGACTGTCGTGACTTCACGAGCATGTCATCCACATAGACTTCCATCGTTCTACCAATCTGGTCTTTGAACATTCGATTCACCAAATGCTGATAGGTCGCTCCTACGTTTTTCAATCCGAAAGGCATTACTACATAGCAATACAACCCAACGTCTGTGACGAAACTGGTGTGTTCCTGGTCTGGAATATGCATCGGGATCTGATTGTATCCCGAGTACGCATCCATGAATGACAACAACTCGTGTCCTGCAGTGGAGTCGACCAACTTATCAATCCTGGGCAATGGGAAACTGTCCTTGGGGCACGCTTTTTTCAAATCGGAATAATCTACGCAAGTTCTCCATTTCCCGTTCGCCTTTTTCATCAACATGGGGTTTGATACCCATTCAGGGTAGAGGGCGTCGCGGACGAACCCATTGGCTTTGAGTTTGTCCACCTCCTCTCTGAGAGCAGCGGACCTTTCCGGGTCCATTCCTCTCCTCTTTTGTTTAACTGGGACGTACTTCGGGTCTATGTTCAACATATGACTTGTAATAGCGGGAGAAATCCCACACATATCAAAATGTGTCCAAGCGAAAACATCAAGATTCCCTCAGAGGAAATCACTAAGGTCTTCAGTCATTGCGGGGCTGAGTTGTGATCCGATCTTTAGTACTCGCGATGGATCGTCTCGACTGACTAAAATGTCAATTGTCAGTTCAGCTGGTGCTGCTTTTTCTTCCCTGAGTTCCTCATCATCGTCTCTTGGATCTATGTCTCTATAGATCCGAGAATTATGCCCGAGCCAAGGCTCGGGCGTACTTGTCAATTGTCGGTATTCTGGATGCGGACGGAATTGTCCGCAACCTTTCCTTTCTCTCTCTGCTGGGCCTCTCGGAGCTCAGCCACATAACAAGCACGACCAGTCGCCTGGTCGCCGTGAACAACACCTACTCCTTTGTTGGTTGGAAATTTTAAAGTCAAACACCACGGGGATAATGCCGCCCTGAACTCAGCCAGGGCCGGTCGGCCCAAAAACACATTGTATGGAGAATCAACATCCAAAACTACGAATGGTAGGATTCGCACCCTCCTTCGCTCACCTTGCCCCAGTTCAACTGGTAACTCAACATACCCCACTGCATCGGTCGCTGCGCCATTAAAGCCATGTATACGAGCTTTAGACGGTTTCTAATCCTTCGTCTCCATCTTCATCTGGTCATAAGCCTTCTTGAAGATGATATTAACCGAACTTCCACAATCAATCAAAATTCTCTTCACATAAGCTGGTCCGATTGTCGCAGATATGACCATCGGGTCGATAGTAGGGGCCTCTACTTGATCAGCATCTCTACCCCTGATTACTATATCGTCTATCATCACGCGCAGCTGTTTAGCAGGGGTCCCGTCTTCTACGTTGGAACAACATTCGAAATCTGCGTGCTTCAGGGAACTAGCATACCGCTCCATCTCTTGCCAGTTCTTATCTGTAGGGTGAGGCCCGCCGATGATCGTGTTGATGACTAGTCTGCCTACAGTCCGGGCAGGCTCCTCGGGATGACGGGGAGCTGGTGCATGACCTGGATTGGATGTTCCATGTCCTCCTTCCTGCGGATTCTTCACAAACTCCTGTAACTTTTTCTGCCTAATCAACTTCTCTATAGCATCGTGTAAGTGTCTGCACTCTTCAGTATTGTGCCCATAAGTCTCATGAAAGCGACAGTACTTCCCGGTCCGCTTTTGTTCCTCGGTCGACTCCTTTGGACGTGGCTTTCTATACTGAAAGGTATTGCAGGTTGATAGGTAAATGTTCTCAAGAGATGCATTCAGCGGGGTGTACTCGTTATAGGTTGGAATTCTCAGCTTCCATTTCCCCGCTTCTCTCTTCTTCCCTTGATTTCTTCCTCCGGATTCCTTAGATTGCCCAGGCTTGTTCTGGACATTGACTTGAACCTTTCCCGAGTTGTCTTCGGACTGCTTCACCGCAATGTTGCTTTTCATGGACTCCTGGACAGGCCCTGGTGCCTTATCTCGTCTTATCCACCTGGCTTCCTCTCTTCTTATGAACTGGTGTGCCTTTGAGTAAAAACGCTCTAGCGTAGTCGGAGGTTTTCCTGCCAGCCAGTCTCCAAACTCTGAATTCGGATCCACACCTCGCATCACAGCCATAAGAATTGCATGATCATTGGGATTGCTGACTTCAGTCGCCGCAACATGGAATCTCTGTAAATACTCCTTCAATGACTCCCCAGGAGCTTGGATTACACTTGATAGAGACATCACGTCCTTTGGACGAGTAGTGTGTATCCTGAACTATTCTATAAACTTCTTCGCCAACTCCTCGAAACTGGATACAGACTGCGGAGGAAGTCGGGTGAATCACAGGGTAGCGATCCCAGATAGGGTTATCGGAAAGCACCTGCACTTGGTTGCATCATTTGCTCTAGCTGAATCCATCATCCATTCGTTCCTTATGACATGCTGTCTGGGATCAGTCTTTCCTTCATAAGCCGGGATAGTTGGCATACTAAACTTTCTGGGGTACGCTGCCTGTAGAACAATGTCTGTGAACGGAGTTTGACTTCTTGACACTCCCCAATCGTCGTTCGATAAGCCTTGATTCTCTTTCATCAATTGTTTGATCATGGCTATCAGGTCTGGTGTTTGTATGGAAGGTGGAAGGTTGGAGTCTGTTCTACGTGATTGATCATGTTGATGCCTCCTCTGCTGGCGATCTGCCAAATGTGCATCTTGAGGTTCGACACCGTTGGCATCTTGATGGTCTGGGCCTCCAGCCTCCACCTACACTCCAGCTCCTAAGTTTCCAGCTCCGGCTTGGTCATGGTCTCCAGCTGTTCGGACAGCAGCACCTGCCTGCGTAGTTTCAGTCTTACGGCGTCTACGCCTGGGAGGTTCATCGGACGAAGTTGAGCCGTCGGATAAAGAATAAGGAGCGGGATTGCCCCCAGCATTTTGGTGCTGTTATTGAGTGATTTGTGCCATGAGGTTGGCGTTGGCTTGCATCTGCTCTCCGAGTTGTCTCCTGCTTTCCCTGAGTTCTCTCATCAAGTCGTTGAACTCTATTCTGGTGACAACCGGCATTTGGTCCTGGGCGGTAGTCCCTGCACTTGGAATCGCTTGTTGATTGCTGGGTCCTGCTTGTTGTACGCTAGCAGTCTCGTGGACGTCCACATTATGAGAAGCTGATCTGGTACGTGGTCTTGCCATTGTAGAGTTATTGGTAAGAACTCTGAGTAGAATCAACGGACGTCCTACGAATGAATCGGATCTTCTTTGGGGGATTTATTCAATCCAATAGCTTCAAAGCAGATCCTTGAGGTCTGAGAATTCGATTCTCAGTGAAAGCACCAAAGTGCTAGCACCAAAATTGGTCACTAACCTCATTGAGAAAGATTGTGTAGAGAGATAAATGATGAAAGTAAATTTAAACAAAGATCAATATGCTAAATTGAATGCAAAGACGAGAACACCAGATTTATAGTGGTTCGGCGTAACTGCCTACGTCCACTTTGAGGTTAATCTTTATTGCTTCACTTGATAATTGATTACAGATACAATCCGTTTACCAACTACTTGAATACAATTGCTAAGTAGAGAGGATGAGTCTTTAAAGCGGTAGAGTCTCCCTAGTGTTCTCCCAAAAAAGGTCCCTTTCACTATGCCCCTGCCCCTCTATTTATAGACAAAGATGGGTTGGACTTCCCTGGTGGGCCTGGTAGCTGAATACCTCGACCCAAATGGAGTGACTCAATGTGCCGACCCAAATATTCCGAACGGCTAAATGCCGAACAGGGCATGAATGCCGAATGATCTCCTTATGCCAAACGAAGTGAGGTGCTGAGTGGGGAGTGTATGTCGAGCAATGGTTGAAGTTGACTGAGGTTGGATGAATGCCGATCACCTCTGGCTGCCGAACATTCTCGGGAAGCCGAACAGTCTTTGGATGCCGGACGAACTCAAATGCCGAGCAAACCTCTTGTGTCGAACGTTCACAGATGCCGAACGATATACAATATCGAACGTCTCTTAATGTCGAATGCTCTTGCGTGCCGAGCGTCCCATAGATGCCGAGCACTCCTGGATGCCGAGCGCTTCTTGGATGCCGAGTGCTTGCTAATGCCGAGTGCTTCGTGGATGCCAAGCGTAACAAGATGCCGAACAACCCAGTTGAGTCGAACGGTATGGATGCCGAATGACCCATAAATGCCGGACAGTATGCTAATGCCGAGTACTTAGTTGCCTGGTCAAATCTCCAGGAAACAGTTACCGAAGTGCTTTCTTCTTGAATAGGAGTCAGCACCTTTGATTTATAACCGTGTCTACCCAAATCATAACTTAGGTATTGTCCTGGGCCAAGAGAAACCGATGCACCGTTGGTTGAAGTAAAGAGGAATCCTTGGGATCAGACCCTAAAGCTTCAGCGATGTCTTTTCCTTTGCCGGAGTGTTCTTCTCTTTCTGAAGAGCGTCTTTCTCTAAGGCAAGTGCACTGCTACGTTGAATAGCAGTGTCTAGTTCCTTCTTGTGAGCCATTTCCGTACGATTAACCGCTTCAGACATTTCTTTATCACTTTTTTCTACTGCGGTTAACTTTGTCGTCAACTTTGTAATCTCATCATCTTGATGTTTGATCTTATCTTTATCATGGATCATCTCCAGCTTAAGGTGATTGATTTCATGTTGCCTTTCAACAAACACTTCAGAAATTTTCTAAACTAAGTGTTAGAGTGTTTCATGCTACACAAATACATCGTTAGCGCATGCAAGCGAACTCGCTTTAATATTTCCCGGGATGGTATGGATAGAAGGACGAAACTTTAGTCCATCAAAGTAGATTTTTGGAAATTTGACCTTAGGTTCGGCCAACCATTCTGCTGTAGAGGCCTCAGGAACTTAGTAGTTAAAACGGGCTCGGATGTAACAATAGGACGTTTGTTCAACCAACGGTCACAAGGCTATCGAGACCTAGATGAACTTGAATGATGCTTTGTTTTGAATATTATGAACAAATCTATGCAACTAAAATTTATATAATATAAAAACAAGCAATTACAGAGACAAGTGAAGTTGAATAACAGGAAATAAAAGATTTCATTAATGATTCTAGTCAACATTACATAAAATAATATAATATTAACTAAAATAAAGGAAAATACATGGATAGAACTTGAAGCAAACAAGATAACATGAACTAAAACTAATTAGATGAAGATGAAGAAGATGATAGTCTAAGTTTTCTACTAACCTTCCCGATGAACTTGTTGATTTTAGTGGAAATCTTGTCCATTTTCTTACTCATTGATCTTTTGAGTGTCTTTTGATTTTCCACTATAATTCTTTGATTATTGAGAATGGTCTTATTGGATGGATTAGCAGGATTAGTAGGATATTCAATACTCTCTAAGGAAGTTTCTTGACCTTCCTCTTCCTCCTCTTCAATTTCCATTCCTGTTTGTACCAAAAATGGGCACAACACTCTTCGGAAGTTTTTAAAGAGATAAAAGTGAAGAATGAAAATTAAAACTGTGGATTATCTAACAAAAACTCCAAATAACAGAAAGTAAATTGCAAAGACAAGCGATTTAGAGTGGTTCGACGTTTTGCCTACGTCCACTATGAAGTTTGATGATTTTATTGCTCGATTACTTGAAGATTACAGTAGTTTATAAGGTAATACAACTGAATTTAAATGCTAAGTGTCAATCTAAAGCAGCAGCGGTGTTCTGGAGTAGATCTGGCAGAATCTGGGCGCTCTTCAGTACTTAGAATTATCCGACCCCTTTTCTGAATGACCAGGGGCTCTATTTATAGGTGTAGGAGGCTGATATTTCGCCTAAAATGAGGGGAGACCAGTTCTGGTACGTCAGGGGGCCCACATGGCCGAAATTTGGAGATCCGGTCCAACTTTGGGATCGATTCGACCCTTGGTTCGAATCGATCAAGAAATCATCCAATCGAGCTGAAATTTGGTGTGAACATTCTTCATCATGTGTTTAAGCTTCTGTGAAAATTTCATGGCATTTGGACTTGTAGAACTCGAGATATGATCGATTCAATGTTGCATTTCTTGGGAACAGGGATACTTCGAATCGATCTTAGTTCGAATCGATTCGGTCGACTCGACACTTGCTGCGACGTGGCGCGCGTATCTCGCCTCGATCCGTTTTGTACTCCTGTTTGACTGGGTCGAATCCATGGCTTGGATTCGAAGATGGTGGAGTCGAGGACTCTCAGTTGAGTGGATTCGAAGATGGTGGAGTCGAGGACTCTCAGTTGAGTGGATTCGAAGATGGTGGAGTCGAGGACTCTCAGTTGAGTGGATTCGAAGATGGTGGAGTCGAGGCTTATCCAGTTGCATGGATTCGAAGGAGCCATCTCTCGATGGACTCGAACAGAGGTTTGTTCGATGGAGTCGAAGCAAGGGAGGTTCGATGGAGTCGAGGCAAGGGAAGTTCGATGGAGTCGAGGCAAGGGACGTTCGATGGAGTCGAGGCAAGGGAAGTTCGATGGAGTCGAGGCAAGGGAAGTTCGATGGAGTCGAGGCAAGGGAAGTTCGATGGACTCGAACTGGTTCCTGGCCAATGGATTCGAACATAGGTTTCGCCTATGGATTCGAACTAAGGGTGGCCTACTCCATCCTTTGTCGACGATATCTTGAGCATATGAACTCGGATTGACTTGAAACTTGGATCGTTGGTTTCCACGACTTTGCCTGACGTGCCTTATCAATTGTAGCCCGATCCGGACTCGCACAAATTTTACCGATATCCATAGCGATCGTTGTGTGTTAACTGATTTCCGAGACGATCTGTCACCGGTCTCTAGTCAAGTCCTTGGTGTCACGGCCTTGCCAAAAGGCAGGATAACATTTGCCCCCCAAAGTACGTCTTGTGTAAACATGACGTGCTTTGAAAAGTCACAGTCCCTTATTGAACAGTTATGACATGCTTTGTCGAAAGTCGTCTTCTTTGCTGTTGTAATCAATCGTTGTATGATCATGATCGGCTGTTTGTTGTCGAGCTCATGACGGAATGAACATTTGATTTCTGTGAATGATAAAAACCAAACATTAGTCAGAAATACGTGCATACGTGTATTAACTTGACTTTGGTTAATGTTGCGTGATCGTAAGTCGTTATCAGTTCGGTTTGTTATCGAAATCTGCATCGGAGCTCTCCTGAACCGGTTTGAGACTCGAGTTAAAACATCGCTTTTATGATTGCCTATGACTGTCCTCTTGTATTGATCCTCTCCTGAATCGGTACAAGAGTGGACAAGCAATTTTTCATACTGAAATGATTCGTCCATCTGATCGGTGGTATCTGATGGATTCGAAGCCATGCCTCCTCGAATTGATGGCCTTCGAATCGAGGGTTTGAGGGACCTCGTGCTTCGAATCGATATGACTTTCAATCCAGCCTCTGTTCAGTTGCGGCTTCGAATCGATAATGCTTCGAATCGATACTGTGTGGATTCGATGTGGTTGTCTGAGTTGTTGGAGTCGAACGTTTTTTAGGGACACTCTTGCTCTGTACTTCGTATCGATGAACCTATTGTATATTGGATAGATGGATACGAAGGACGGTCTTGGACTGGTGATTGCCACTGTTTCCCTTGATTCGATAGAAACTCTTCAGTGATCGATTCGAGGGCATCATTCGAATCGAAGTGACTGTAAACCTGGGATGGCCGGTCTACTTTTACCGGGATGCGAATCGTCATTTCTCCCTATATATACCGGGGTCCTATTCATTTCTCACTTTTTACTTTTCACTGCTGCTATAGCTTCTTCTTCGAATCGACCTCTCCAAGGCCAAGACGAACGTGCTCTCTTTGAATCGATCGAACCCCTTCACGCTCTCATAAAATCAGGTAATCAAGGGATCGATTTGAGATGTGAAAGATAGAACTTAGGATCTTTAGCAATGATTCAGTCTTTCCTTCTAAAAACTTCGAGGAGAGATAAGGTCTGAGCAAAGTGGGTCGACTCGATGGAACTGGGGAATGAAATCATTCGAGTCGTACTGATTAGGGTGTCGCCTTCCATTGCTTCGCACTGCTCCAGGAACGAGTCATTCGAATCGATTTTGAATGCAAAACTTCGAATTGATTGTCTCAAGAGAAAGAAGGAAAGAAAGTTCGCGGCGATCGATTCGAAGTAGCGATAAATCGATCGATTCGAAGGATCTCAATATTGATTGATTCGAAGTCATGCAAAGATCATGGACTCGTAGTGTTTTTCCATCCTAAGGCTTCACCGAGTCGACCTTAATGGAGTCGAGGTGTGTGGATTCGAACGCCATCGATTCGAGTCAATCGATTCGAACGTTCTGATATCTTCTCTTCTGATTTTGCTCCAACATCCGAACTACGACCAATCTTAAGTTGAACTTTGACGAACATAATGAACTTTAGCATACTTGACTCCGACGAGCTTCGGCCTTGCATAGTCGAACTTGACCGAAAGATTTGACCTCCTTTTTGAAGCTCGTCGATGGAACTGTGACTTAACCAACAATATAACTGACTTATACTTGAAGTAGTTCGTAGTGTTTGGATGGCGTGGGAGTGACGGTCAGCGATGACGGTCATTTTCACTCTCAAATTCCCAAGTTTTGTTGCACAGACATTCTTGTTTCAATCTGTAAAATCTGCTTAAGTAACGCACAACACTTGCACTGCACGACACGTTCATACACAGTACACCGGGGCACGCACGGGCCGTTTATGAACTTAACGTTGCTTTCTGATGAGTTAGCTAATTATGGAATCTTCGAGCTCCCAACAACAAGAGGTACAGAGCTCGACTCCTTCGGTGCTTGAGATTCCTGACATCCCTGCCGATGTAATCGATCCGGCTCCAGATGAATTGCCGGAGGCTATATTTATTGAGGATCCCATTGACTCTGTTTAATCCAACATCTCCGAATCCTTATTGGGATGAATATGCCTAAAGCATAACATATCCCTAGGTGACGTATTATTGCCCAGTGCCACTGATAGACCGCACAATCCGCCTGAAGGATATACAGCATTCTACCGTCATGCTTGTGCGGCCGGAACTCTTCCTCCTTTCAATCAATATATCAGAGGGATGCTATCATATTTAGGAATCGCTCCCTCGCAACTTCATCCCAACGGGCACGCGTTGTTGAACAGTGCCTTTGTCATATTTATGGACTGTCTCTTTCGCCCACCGAGGCCTTCCGAGATCAGACACATATTTAACTTCAAGAGTAGGGGTGATAGCCCGTCTTTTACATTTTTGGAGGCAGTTAGGAATTACCAAGTTGTAGTTGGAGCTTGGACTCGACTGAGTTATTTCAAGAACGAGTGGTTCTACGTTCGGTGCCCTCCGGGTTTCGCTAGGCGATGGTTGTCTAGACGTAAGCGCCTTAACCTGTTTTCTTGACCAATAGCTCTTCGGTGTTAAAATTGACATTTCATTCCTTTTACAGCTATTATTTCTAGGCCCGATGGAGGGCGTTTCAAGGGTACCGTCCGGAGTCTTCAAGAAGTCCCAAGCGAGTTGAGGCATATTGACTCGGTGCTGAACGATTACAACTTAAGAGTTCTTGGTTTGATCGACATCAATCAAAGCATAGTCGTTGAGGGATTTGCAAAGTCCGCCTCCAAGAAGGAAGATAAGAAGAAGACCAAGAAGAAAATCAAGAAGAAAAAAGTGAAGAAGTCACTCGGAATCAGAATAATCGAGGCGAGTGACGAAGAAAGAACCCATACGGATTCAGAGCCCATGGCTGACCTCTCGGGAAACTTGGAGGAATCGGGAGAAAAACGGAAAGGCAAGGCTGCCGTCTCCAAAAAACTTAAGTCCAAGGGGGGAAAATCCATAGATGTGTTTCTTCCCGCTTCCGGGGTCATGATTTCTGAGGCCGCCCCTTCTCATTCGAGAGATTCTTTCAAAGGGCTAGACGATATTCCTATCCCAGATTATATATCGATTTCTCATAATCCTGGGTTGGAGGAATTTCAAGATGTTCTAAACATGAACGAGCCCTTTCCTTTAAGTGCGGTCAACACTTCCGGTCGGTTTGGGGGTTTACACATTTACACACACTTCCACGGCACTTCATGACTTTTGCATAGTAAACATTGCTTTATGGGATCCTAATCCGTAATTCTTTCTTATCGCAGGCGAGATGTCAGGACGTGGCTCTACTCTGGATAGGCTTCGGAATGTGCGCCAATCTTCTCCATTTTACGATTCCCGCAGGAGAGAAACAGATAGGGATCATGGGCGAAGCTATTCAAGTCAAGAACGCTATGATAGAGACAGAGATTACTCGCATGGCCGTTCTGGCTATGACTATTCTGACAGAGACCGGGGATACCAGTACCGACCCCGATCTCGCTCTCCTCCGCCTCCCAGGGGCCCAGTAGACCTCCCAGGGCCATCTCATTAGCAGCAGCTGCCTTCTCAATCTTCCCGGCCTGATACTCAGCGGCCAAGAATGGAACCGACAACAGCCGCTATAATTGAACAAGCTCCGGCTGAGTTGACAAGCGAGGGAGCTGCTAAACTCGCCCAAATGAAAAATGACTACCCGGAAATTTGCATGGATGGCTATATCTTCCCTCCTAACTTTAAAAGAATCCCTCTGGAAGCTGAGACCACTGCTCATAGTTATATCCACGACTTCTACGCTCAGTATAAGGAGTGGTACAAGGCAGCCGTGAAGGCTTCTAGAGTAGCTTTTGACAGGGCGAAGATCATTGCTGAACGTGATGCTGACATTATCAAGCAGAAACGCATCATTCAGGTTCTTCAATCCGAAGTGGAGACGTCCCGGAAGTCAGAGCTTGAAACACTTCAGAAACATGAAGGTGTCGTGGCCAAACTGGCGAGAATGCAGCAGGAACACTGCGCCATGGTGGAAGAGATGGGCCACCGCAACACCACCATTGCGGCTGAGCGAGACTTAGCCGTTAGAGAGCTGAATGAGCTCAAGGCCAAATTCACTGAAATGGTGAAGGAGAAGGACGATGCAAACGCCACTGCTCAAGAGGCTTGCGACCAAGCAGTATCTCTCAGGGCCGAACTTGCTGCGGCGGCAGTCAAGGCTAAGTCTGCGGAAGCAGAAATTCGAGAAAAGATTTTGGAGGAGAGGTCCAGGCTAGATTCTGAGTTTGATGATCTCTTGGTCACGTACAACGCTAATGTGCTGGAACACAGGAATCTAGCATGGCTGGGAGATGACTCCACGATCTTGTACAATGCCTGGACCCGGCTATTGGATGAAAAGAGAGCAGCGCATCCAGATGAAACACTTGACGACTTTGAGTTGGAGATGCGTTTGCTCACCGAAGATGAGAGGAAGGTCCTTCACGAGGCGGCGATTTATATGGCGAAAGAAAAGCTTGGCGTTCAATCTCTAGAGACAGGCGAAGGTTCGGGGACCGCGCATCACGAGGCAAGTGTTGGAGCTGTAATCCCAACATTGCCCGAAACCACTAGTGCGGTAGATCCCCAATCTGTTCCTGCATATAATCCTGACCAACCGTTATTACCTTCCGCCGATGATTCCACCCACGTTTCGGTCCAGACTAAGGAAGGTATTTGAGCGCTTCTCGTAGTTTAGTTGTGGAGAACTTTAAGCAACACACTTGGCTAACAATCTTCGTTTTGTCGCATTTCAGTGACTGAAGTCGTTGTTTCTGCGCCTCTTGCTCTATCAGTTCCACATCAAACACAAGGGGTTGTTTTTACTGAAGCCATCACGACTTCTACCTTGATCGGCGAAGAGGGAGATGCAAATATGTTTTCTTTCAGCGCTCAAATGATTGAGGAGCTTCTCAATGAACCCATCGATCCCTCTGTCAACCCGTCCGATGCTGTGAGTGGGGCTGCTCCGGCCGTTAGTTCATCCATGCCAGCTATTGGCACATCCGATGCGGCCCAAGTATCCCGTGAGGACGACGTTATGGCTGAGATTGATGCCGAGATGGCAGCAGGGAATGCTGGTATGAATCCGCCCGGGCCTGCCCCGTTAATGGTGATTTCACCGGGCGGTACCGTAGTGATTGAAACTGCTCCTGTCCCTCCTCCTGCTACTACTCCCATGCCTCCAGCTCGACCTCCTAGAAGAACTTCCGTCGCCTCCAGTTCTGAGGAAGACGTTGACATCATATCGCTGCCGGAGGGCAAGCCTGAAAAGAGTAAGCGGTTGAGGAGAAAATCGGGCAGCGGATCGGGTGGAGCTACCCCGAAGAAGAAGATAAGGAAGAAGAAAGATTGAACTCTTTCTTTAAATCTCTATTGCGTAGGGTAGCATTTTGTTGATTTTTCTATAGCCGTGTATAGATGTGGATTCGGCTCCCACTAGTAGCAATTTCTTGAACCATTTTGTAATCAGATTCTTTTTGTTGATAGTGGACATGAGAATGTATTCCCTTTTGTCTCCAACTTGTTATGTGTTATGGTTCTGCCCCCAGTATTGGGGATTAGTGTGGAGTTGATGTATGTTTATACTCCGCCTTGCGTACTGGGAGTACGGAGTTAGTTAATGTTTATACTCCAGTTCGCGCTCTCGGAAGCTGGAGTTTGTTGATGTTTATACTCCGGTTCGTGCTCTCGGAATCCGGAGTTAGTTAATGTTTATACTCCAGTTCGCGTTCTCGGAAGCTGGAGTTTGTTGGTATTGATACCCAGCTCGCGCTCTCGGAGTACTCTGGGGTTTTAGGAAAATGTTTATACTCCGCCTTGCACTCTGGGAGTACGGAGTTAGTTAAAAAGTTTGTACCCAGCTCGCGCTCTCGGAGTACTCTGGGATTTAGGAAAATGTTTATACTCCGCCTCGCACTCTGGGAGTACGGAGTTAGTTAAAATGTTTGTACCCAGCTCGCGCTCTCGGAGTACTCTGGGATTTAGGAAAATGTTTATACTCCGCCTCGCACTCTGGGAGTACGGAGTTAGTTAAAAAGTTTGTACCCAGCTCGCGCTCTCGGAGTACTCTGGGATTTAGGAAAATGTTTATATTCCGCCTCGCACTCTGGGAGTACGGAGTTAGTTAAAAAGTTTGTACCCAGCTCGCGCTCTCGGAGTACTCTGGGATTTAGGAAAATGTTTATACTCCGCCTCGCACTCTGGGAGTACGGAGTTAGTTAAAGGTTGTCATGTATCAACCCATTTCTGGCCTGATGTGATGGCTTGCCCCCGAGCTCGGGTTTCATTTGGTGAGTGGTTGATTGCTTCATAGCCACTCCCTACTTGAATAAATCCCATTGTGTGATGGAATTTAGCTCTTCGTGCATCGTGATGTTGTACATTGTATTTAATGAATCACAGCTCTGGCTTAAAGAGATGGCATTTTATTGCTGAAATAAGATAGCATGGCAAAGTCAGTTGCCTTATTACAAATTCTAATTTCGAAATGCAGAAACAAAATTTAAAACAGAATTTAAACTAAATAGATAAGCATAGCCTGTTATGTGCAATAGCGTTGAAGACTTTCGCTATCCAAGGCCTTTGGTGAAGCTAGATCATCAGCGGTCGTTAACTCATATATACCATTCCCGAGTTCCTGCTTAATCTCGTGTGACCCTTTCCACGTTGGTTTTATGTGTGGGAATTCCGGGTATTCTTTTTTAATGACAATCTCGTTGCGTTCAAAAGTTTTAAGTTGGTCCTCGGCAGCGCGTAGTCGGGCGACTCGATTTCGGCGTATGACTGTTCTCAAGTCAACCTGGTCGCCCTGGACAACTCCAACTCCGTTGACGGTAGGGAACTTTAAGGTTAAGCACCACGGGGCAATTACGGCTCTGAATTCAGTAAGGGCAGGTCGTCCTAAGAAAGCGTTGTATGGCGAGACTATGTTCAACACAGCGAACTGTAATGTCCGAACTTTCCTATGTTCCTTGGATCCCAACCTAACTGGTAACTTCACCATCCCAATAGGTACGGTAGCACTACCGTTGAATCCATGGAGGTGAGTTTGGCAAGGTTCCAAGTCCTGGCTTTCATCCTCATTTGATTATAAGCATGTATAAAAAGGATATTCACAGAGCTCCCGCAGTCAATTAGTATCCTCTTCATCCAAGCTGGACCTACTTGTGCCGATATCACGAGTGGGTCAGTAGTCGGGCTTCCGACATAATCAATATCGTTGTCTCGAAAAGTGATGTCGTTAATTATCGCTCTCTTTCGTTTGGTCGAAGGTTTATTGTCCAAGTTATCATCGTACTCAAAGTCTGTTCGTCTAGTCAAGTTGTTATATGATTTCACTTCTCCTCAGCTTCGCTTCGCTGTTCGAGGACTATCACTTACAACATTAATTACCAGTCTTCCTCCAACACGACCTGGTTCTTCCTGTCTTTCTGGATTCTGTACATGATTTTGATTTGAGGGGCCCGCCCCTTCAGACTGCGGTGCCCGCACAAACTGGTCTAACTTCCTCTCCCTGATCAACTTCTCAATGAGGTCTTGCAAGTGTCGACATTCATTGGTGTTGTGGCCATAACTTTCGTGGAATCTACAGAACTTCCCTGTTTGAATCTGCCTCTCCGACGATTGCTTCGGAGCCGGCTTCTTGTATTGCATAGTATTGCAAGTCTATAGGTACACATTTTCCAGCGATGTATTCAATGGTGTGTAATTATCGAACATTGGAGCCTCACGCCGTGGACCTCGATTTGAGTCTCTTTTCTTATCTTGGCCGTTGTTACCTTTTGGCTGAGTTTGCTTGTTCTGTATGTTCAACTGAACTTTTCCGGAATTGTCACCGGACTGTTTAACTGCTACATTGCTCTGTATTCCCTCGCTTCTGGGTCCCGCATCGTCCTGCTTCCTAGACTGTTTCGCGTCCTCTTGCCGTAAGAATTGTGCGGCTTTGGAGTAGAAACGGTCCAACGATGCGGGTGGTTTTCCAGCTAACCAGTTTCCAAATTCAGAATCAGGGTCAATCCCCTTTGTCAATGCCATTAAAATTGAGTTATCGTTGGGATTACTAATCTCCACACATGCCGCATGGAATCTCTCCAAGTAACGCCTTAGCGTTTCCCCACGGGCTTGGGTAACACTGGATAAGGTGTTGACATCTTTGGGCCTAGCGACATGCATGCGAAATTGTTCAACAAATTTCTTAGCCAATTGATCAAATGAAGAGATAGACCTAGGTGGCAATCTCGTGAACCACATCGTTGCAATTCCACCTAGAGAGATGGGGAAACTTCGGCATTTTACTGCATCATCGGCCCTTGCGGCGCTCATCGACCACATATTTCAAGATGTGTTGATTGGGATCAGAATTTCCTTCGTACATAGGAAGGGTTGGCATTCTGAATCGCCGAGGAGGTTCAGCATTCAGTATCTCGTCTGTGAAGGGAGTATGACTACGGGAAAGTCCCCAGTCATCGTTGGTAAGGCCTTGGCTTTCGCGGATCATCTGACGTATCATAGTCGAGATGTCCGGCATTGCTACATTTTGAGCTTGCCGAGCTAAGGTGTGGTCGGGTTCCACAGCGCGAGTTCGGACCGGGCGCTGTCGACGGTCCAAATTTTGCCTCCTTGGCTCAGCGTCCTCTAGGACGTACGGTTCAGGAGTACGCCCACGTTGCCGATTATTTGGCTCTGAAAGATTTCGGGTATCAACCCTTGTTTCTATTGTGGCAGCTGCGGCATGATTGTCCACGGTATGCTGTGTAGTAGGGCCTCCTTGTGTGGAGGGCCCGGCCTGAAAGCTGGTCGACGGTCCTGCCCTCAACTGTCCAACAGTCAAAGCGGGTTGATATCCGGTCGTTTGTGCATGACTCCCGTCTAATCGAGGACGGGTAGATCTGTGATAGTAGTCTGATGAAGCAGAACTTTCAGTGGATGAGCGGGAAACATCATCCCTTCTGGACCTCCTATGGCCCTGGCGGTTCAGTTGGTTTGTCAATTCGATATTGGCACGCAACTGTTCGGCTAATTGCTGCCGACTCTGAGTCGGCTCTTGAAGCAATACTTGGAATTCTTGTTTAGTGACTGCCCCAGACGGATCTGAGTGGGCAGTGTTGTCTTGGTTGGATGGCTGCTGTTGAGCAGGATTCTGTCCATCCCTACCTTCTTGTCCAGCAGCTGTAGAAGTGGTTCTCGTGCTAACCATTTTGAATGATGAATCCTTTTCCTATATTTTATGCAAATCTGAGTAGAATGGAAGGACTGTGAATCAAAGATCTGGATCTTCCTCTTGGATTTGTGCAATCCGGTATCGATGGTAGATCCAAGGAGCAGGAGAAAAAAGCTGGTTTTTTCTCAGTGAAAGCACCAAAGTGTTTGTACCAAAAATGGGCACAACACTCTTCGGAAGTTTTTGAAGAGATAAAAGTGAAGAATGAAAATTAAAACTGTGGATTATCTAACAAAAACTCCAAATAACAGAAAGTAAATTGCAAAGACAAGCGATTTAGAGTGGTTCGGCGTTTTGCCTACGTCCACTATGAAGTTTGATGATTTTATTGCTCGATTACTTGAAGATTACAGTAGTTTATAAGGTAATACAACTGAATTTAAATGCTAAGTGTCAATCTAAAGCAGCGGCGGTGTTCTGGAGTAGATCTGGCAGAATCTGGGCGCTCTTCAGTACTTAGAATTATCCGACCCCTTTTCTGAATGACCAGGGGCTCTATTTATAGGTGTAGGAGGCTGATATTTCGCCTAAAATGAGGGGAGACCAGTTCTGGTACGTCAGGGGGCCCACATGGCCGAAATTTGGAGATCCGGTCCCACTTTGGGATCGATTCGACCCTTGGTTCGAATCGATCAAGAAATCATCCAATCGAGCTGAAATTTGGTGTGAACATTCTTCATCATGTGTTTAAGCTTCTGTGAAAATTTCATGGCATTTGGACTTGTAGAACTCGAGATATGATCGATTCAATGTTGCATTTCTTGGGAACAGGGATACTTCGAATCGATCTTAGTTCGAATCGATTCGGTCGACTCGACGCTTGCTGCGACATGGCGCGCGTATCTCGCCTCGATCCGTTTTGTACTCCTGTTTGACTGGGTCGAATCCATGGCTTGGATTCGAAGATGGTGGAGTCGAGGACTCTCAGTTGAGTGGATTCGAAGATGGTGGAGTCGAGGACTCTCAGTTGAGTGGATTCGAAGATGGTGGAGTCGAGGACTCTCAGTTGAGTGGATTCGAAGATGGTGGAGTCGAGGCTTATCCAGTTGCATGGATTCGAAGGAGCCATCTCTCGATGGACTCGAACAGAGGTTTGTTCGATGGAGTCGAAGCAAGGGAGGTTCGATGGAGTCGAGGCAAGGGAAGTTCGATGGAGTCGAGGCAAGGGAAGTTCGATGGAGTCGAGGCAAGGGAAGTTCGATGGAGTCGAGGCAAGGGAAGTTCGATGGATTCGAACTGGTTCCTGGCCAATGGATTCGAACATAGGTTTCGCCTGTGGATTCGAACTAAGGGTGGCCTACTCCATCTTTTGTCGACGATATCTTGAGCATACGAACTCGGATTGACTTGAAACTTGGATCGTTGGTTTCCACGGCTTTGCCTGACGTGCCTTATCAATTGTAGCCCGATCCGGACTCGCACAAATTTCACCGATATCCATAGCGATCGTTGTGTGTTAACTGATTTCCGAGACAATCTGTCACCGGTCTCTAGTCAAGTCCTTGGTGTCACGGCCTTGCCAAAAGGCAGGATAACAATTCCTCCCTCTTCCTCTTCTTCTTCTTCTTCCTCCATTTCTTCCATCTCTTCATGAGTAAGCCTTTCTTCCTTTTCTGTAAGTGTTTCATATGGTTGAAACACTAATGGAATTTGCATAAGGGAAATGTTTCCATGGTTGAACACTTTTCTAGTTATACATTCTTCCCTTTTGAAATCAACTCCAAAGTAATTAAAAATCCGAGTGAGATAAACTCCATGATATAATGTGTTTTCACCCATAGTAAAATTCTTGGGCCTTAGTTCATCCAAAATAACTTGAGCACAATTGGTATCATAATTTCCAAAAATTGCAAAAAGAGCTTTGCAAACTTTCAAAGTTGGGTTGTTGTAGTTTCCCGATCTTGGTATAAGGGTGTGTTGAATAAGAAGGTTAACAATTCTTGCTTTTGGATGAAAATAATGATTTTTGAATTCAAAATTGTCATCCCCTTCAAAGATGTGATGAAATGTCTCTCGATCATTTCCATTTATTTGAAATTCCAAGAGATTCATTCCGGTATACTTGCATCCCAAAATATTTCCTAAAATTTCACAATCCAAAACTATTTGTGTTCCTTTAACACTACTCTAAATTTGTCCATCTTGCCCATCATAAAAACCATGATTCAAATTCGCATAAAACATCTTAACAAGATTTGGATAACATACAAAATCATTTTGTTTGTTATCTACTACACTAAGAATAGAACATTGTTGAAAAAGATTTTCAATTTCATAAGAAGGAAAATCTTCAAAAATAGCAAATTTCCCCGTATGAATTTTACCAAAGTTTACATAGTTTATGTAAGCTTTGATAGCTTCCGGGTCATTAAAGAGAAAGTTTTTGATAGCTTTTGGAAGTCTAATGGTGTTAGGAGTGCTTGAAGAAGTTTGAGAGGAGTTGAAGATAAATTTGAAATTTGAAATAAAAGTGAAAAGTGATGATAAAGAGAGTGAATTAAATAGAGATTCTATAGACATGTTCTCTGGTCAAGAGGCATCTTTCCAGAGCGTTGAAGTTGGTGAAAAGGTGGAGTTCAAAAGTTTGAATTCAAATTTTGAAATCAAATTTTCCGAGGGGCATGTCGACATGGGGTATCCAGGTATGTCGACATGTGCCTATTGAATCAAAGGAAAAGTGTCTATTCCTAATTTCTAATAAATGTATATATTATATCATATATTCTACTTATATAATTCCTGTGATAACATTAAATATAATAATACTTAAATATTAATAATTTAATATTAAAAATAATATTAAAATAATATTATTTTTGAATTTAAAATTCAAATTTCAAGGGATAAATTTGAATTTAAAATTCAAGGAATTTAAAAAATCAAGCAAACAAACAAGCATCCATTCAAATAAGAAAATTTAAAAATAATGTAAATGCATACCTATTTTTAGATCCATACTCCCATCGTCATCTGATTCATGAATAGCAGTGAAACACGGATTTGAATTACCCCTCTTCTTTTCATCATCATTGGATGATGAGTTTGAGTCATCAAGAGTTCCTGTGTATGCTTTCTTTCTTTTCCTTGACGAATCATGGTTTGGAGGGAACGACTGTTTATTTGGATACGGACAATCTTTCCTATGATGCCCGACTTTATTGCAATTGTAGCATCTATCATTGTTGACGTTCTCCATATTATTTCTGGAATTCCTTTGATCATTTCTTTTGTAATTATTCATTTTTCTATATTTTAGGAATTTCCGGAAGTTTCTTGTCATGAAAGCAATCTCCTCATCATTGTCTGGTTCCGAATCTTCAGTTTTTGCATTGAATGCTAATGACTTCTTTTCTGTAGCCTTGTTTTCTCTTCTTCCTTGCAGTTGAACTTCATAAGACATCAGATTCCCAATCAATTCTTCTATTTCATTAGACTGATATCATTTGCTTCTTCGATTGCAAGTGTCTTTTGATCACATTCTGGAGTGAGTGAATTTAGAATTTTTCTGACTTGGTCTTCCTACAAAAAGCTTTTTCCCAGTGCAATTAGTGAATGAACAATATCTTGAAATCGACAATACATGTCGGAAATGGACTCATTTGCATGCATTTTAAACAATTGAAACTAATTAGTTAATATGGAAATTTTAGTCTATTTAACTTTGCTTGTTCCTTCATGAGTAAATTGCAAAGTTTTCCAGATTTCAAATGCAGACTTACAAACAGACACTCTATTAAACTCATTCCTATCTAGAGAACAAAATAATATATTCATGGCCTTTGAGTTATTTTGTGCAACACTCTTTTGCTCAGTAGTCCACTGGGCAAAATCGGTAGTTGGTTCAACGTACTCAATTTGTGTGATATTCCAAGTGTCTAATCCTACTGACTGT
The DNA here is from genome assembly GCA_030737815.1 of Allium fistulosum. Lineage (NCBI taxonomy): Eukaryota > Viridiplantae > Streptophyta > Magnoliopsida > Asparagales > Amaryllidaceae > Allium > Allium fistulosum. Next base: position 980,906,273 of record CM060907.1, on the reverse strand, counting down.
AAATAAATTTTCATTCTACAAGCCCAATATGCATAATTACTGCCATTAAAAAATGGTGGTCTAACAATAGACTGACCTTCTACTAATGAACTAGTGTTAGTGTTAACAGAACTAGTGCCAGAGTTGACATTACCAGTGTTGGTAGCCATTAAAACAATTTTCGAGTTTTAGATTATGAAAACTTGAAAACCTTGCTCTAATACTAATTGAAAGAGAGTGCGAATTAAGGATCTTAAGGCTAATTTAACACTAGAGGGGGGCGAATAGTGTTTAATGGATTCTAAGACTTATATGGACTAATTTAAAAATTATGATATAAACAAATCCAGAACTTAATCACAGAACAATTATAGAATCAAACACAGATGCAGAAAGTAAATAAAAAGCAGTAAAAGGAAAGAACACACCGGATTTTATACTGGTTCGGAGTTACCCTACATCTAGTCCTGTACCAAGGCAAACACCTCATATAGATTTTTATTATACCAATGTCGAGATTACAATCCTCAATTTCTAAAGGCCTTGAGGTACCCTCCTGTCTCTTGAGTCCGGGGCAAACTCTCTTGATTTACGGGCCACAAGATCACCCAATTGATTTTCAGGCACAACCACACCTTATAGAGAGACTCGATAAACTTTTGATTACAAATTGATCCTATAACTCTGAATAGCATTTTGATCTTCGAGAGAGAGCAGAGAATCAAACAAGAATGAGATTCTAATTTGATTCACATGAGAATTCGGCAGAATTTCAGCACGATCTTAAAAATATGAATATTTTCGAATATGGATTTGTGGAGAAGAAGGAGTGAAGAAAATAGTTAGTTAAAAAATTCGTTTGTGAAGGCTATTTATAGACCAGTAACGGTCATAACCATTCGTGAAGAGATTTAAACGAATAGACACTTTTTGGAAAATTGAAACTTTTGAATTTAACGGCCACCATGTCGACATGGGGTATCCCATAATGTCGACATACCCTAGTTAAAAATAATGTAATATTTGTTTTGAAAATGGTATTGAAAGGAAAACAAGATGAAATGATTCTGGAGTAAAATAAACTAATTTTCCTATGTTTTAAAATAAAGAAGAGTAGAAAAATATATTTTTAGAATGTATATATAAATATGATTTTAAATCTCAAGTATATATATATTATAAAAGAATATTTAAAAATCAAAAGATAGTTTAAAAAAGAAACGAAGTTTAAAACAAGAGTTTATTTAAAAACAAAAACAAAGAATATTTTAAGGCTAAAACATCTTTTTGAAAATCATTTGAAAAGATAATTTTTAAGGCTAAAACATTTTGAAAAGCAGTTTTGAAAATCATTTTGAAAAACCATTTTGAAGTAGTTTTGCAAGCTTCTTCCTGCAGAATATCTCATCACATCAGGATGCGAGAACTTGTACAAAACCAGGATGTTCATGGGTTTGTAAGCCACTTGTCGTAGGTTTGTAAGCTACTTGTCGTGGGTTTGTAAGCGACTAAGAAGATAGAAATGGGTTCCATCCCAAATGAAATATGGAATGAAGATTTCCGTGCAATTATGAAGTTTTAACAATAAACTAGACACATATCTTGAAATCTTGATCTTGATACTCTAGAGTCTTCAATCATGATATCTCCATTCTGAATCTTGAGTCTAGAGTCTTTATACTAATCAGTTTTCAGTAATCAATACCTGCATATATATATATATCCTGCATTGTTCCTGCATATAATATCTATCTAGACAATAGTGTTAGTATATATTTTATAATAAGATAAGTTAAAAAGGTTGTTGTCATCAAAACCAACATCTCAGTTCCTAACATTGCATATATCGACAAAAGTGACAAAATGCTGATTTCAGAAAAATAAGTTTAAATGGTTAAATAAATTATTTTAATTTATTTATAAATGTTTATATTTTCAAATAACATTATACAAATTTATTTTTAAATTTGGTTTACATGAATAAATTGTTAACAAAAACGTCAAAATGTGACCAGAAAACATTTCGTCGAAAATCAATGTTTTGTCGATTAAAAGTTGTCGCAACGTTGTCGCACCTTTGCTAACATGCTTTAACATATATATTACACATTTTAATAACTAAACATGTTTACTTTTACTAAATATAATTAGAAAACTTCTAGAAGTCATTAGTAAAAGTAAGTAAGAATTAACAAAAGTAAGAAAAAGTAAACATCAAATCAATATCACATCAAAAACCAACATAATTATTATTTTACTTAGCTTAGTTCTTAAGCGATTAAGACATAAAGTAAGAAGTGAAATGACGATGTTAAGTGTTGAAAAAGTGGAGGTTGCTTTAGACTGAAGTAAGGTTAGTTTGGTAATTTGGTAAGAGGTTATTTTGGTAAATTTACCACTTCTTTCTTTTTCTATAAATACCCACCTCCTTCTTCACTTTCATTCACATTTCTTCTTCTTTTCTCAAGCTTCTTCATCTTCTTCCTCTCCTCTTTAATGGCTTCTAAGCCTTAGAAAAAAATTAGAAAGAAATAATGTCAAAATATTTACAAAATATTCAAAAGAAATCAATGTTAATTCTCTTGAAATCAAACTCATCTTTTTTCCATATTTTACCTCCTTTTCTCTCATCCATAACTTCTTCAAAACAGAAACAAAATGCAAAATTCTTTTTTTCAAATCATGTATTTTGTGCATTCTCTGGCCCAGTTTTTGAGGCAGAGAATAGCCTATTTTTTTTTTATCATAACTTGATCATAACTGAACCAAATTAAGAAAATTTTCTTTTCAAATAATGTATTTTTCTAATGGCTACAACTTTCATGTTGAGAACTTTTTCCAGCTTTGACATTTGCTATACCTAAAACTCAATTATTTAAAGTGCATTTTCGGACTTCATTTTTGTCTATCCGACAATACCTCTTCTTCATTCTATCATATCTCCCTCAAAACCACTTGGATTCAAATGATTCATTTTTTCAAATTCAAGAGAAAATAATTTTCAACAACTTTCTAGTTTATAACCTTTTCAAATTTGGAGATTTAGAGGGCCTAAAATCATATACAAGAAAACATATTTTTTTGGATCTAATTTTAAGAATTCAAGTTAAAGCTCCAAGACTTCTTCTCTATACCTTCGGCCAACCTCCATCTCAAGCCTTGGCTAAGCTATTGGAAGGAAGAGGGTTTTCTTTTCTAGTGTTTAATGGAGTAGGAAGTAGTTAGTGACGTGTTGGTTGATTAGAATGTTGGTAGGAAGTTTATCGCTTTGGTTTATGGTGAGAAACTCTATTTAATATCTATATTTATACACACACACATGTTTGATGATGTATTATGACTGCTATGGATGCTTATTTATGCTTTGATCATCAAGTATTGATTGTTTGATATGATTGTTAAATTGTTTTACCAAGTCACGTTAATACACGTCGATAAGCACAAAGGAAATTACTTTCCTTTTGAAAATGAAATGGTGTATATGGAATGCTTAAACCTTTTGGAAATATTTTTAAAATGAGTTAGAAATGTTTTATAAACATTTAAATATGTTTAAAGAAATAAAGAAAGAACAAGATTTCATCTTGTATATTTTAAATATGTCCAAAACAATTTTTCAAAAAAATCGAGCTTTTGTAGTAAAGTGACCAAAGTTTAAAATTGATATTTTAAATGTTTTAAAAATATGAAATAAATTTGATAAATATATTAAAATGGTTTAAAAGAGATTTTGAATGGAAATTATGAATTTTCAAATATTAAAAAGTTGTTTAAATCAAATAAGCTTATATAGCACTTTCCGCAGCACTTTTATGCTGCGAATTCTATAACCTTTGAATATGAGTTTAAACGTAACGATATTTCCTAGAATCAATTATGAATGTTTTTAAAAGGAAAATTAAGAGTTTAAAAGATAATTTTGAATCTTAAAATCAATTCCAAAATAAAGCTAATTACTGAGTATGCGGAAACGACCAGTACATTTGTCCCGCCTGTGAGATCTAGGAAGATAAAACAAGGTGTTTAACTAAGGTTAGGGATGGAGTAACCAGTGCCCTGAACTTACCTGGCTTATGTTTTCTCTTTGTAGGAGAGGTGTGGAATAGATCGAAAGGAAAGCCCGGATGCTCTAGAAGATCATATTTAAGTTTTTCCAAGATAAAAAAACAAATTTTAGAATATTAATTAACTAATTAACATCTTTTTATCGATGATTAGCACGAAGGAACCAGGATCGGATTTGGGTGATTCCTATCTGAAAACCCCTTCAAATGAATTTTCGAAATAAAACATATTGAAAACAAAGATCATTGAAGACAAAGATCTTCATGATGTAGGATTACTTGCCACTAGTCCCTGGAGGTGAAATTTACCATATCTAAGATGGCAGTAGTGCTCTGTTATGAAAATCTTCGATTTGCAAGAATATGATTTGAAGTTAAGAAAGAAATTCTTGATTAAGATTTAATAAATTATTTAGGAATATTTCCCTAAGTTAAAAGTTATAACTTGAATATAAGAAATCTTTAATTAAGATTTAATAAATGATTTGGGAATATTTTCCCTAAGTTAAAAGTTATAAATTGAATATAAGAAATCTTTGATTAAGATTTAACAAATGATTTGGAAAGGTTTTCCTAAGTAAAAGAGAAAATGATTTGGAATTATTCCAGGATTTAAGAAAGGTTTAAATAAATCAAATGATTTAATAAATGAGGCTTAATGATTCCATATGCTCTTGAAAAGAAAATGGAATAAATTGAAAAGAATATATCTAAGAAAGATATTTGATTTAAATAAAAGATGAAGTAATTGATTGATGATTGATATCCACGTATGAACTTAACATCTTTTTATCGATGATTGGCTTCGAAGGAACCGGGGTCGGATTTGGGTGATTCCTATCCGAAAACACTTCGAACCAATGTATACGTTCGAAAGTGAAGACATGTTGAAGATGATGATTATTGAAGACCGAGGATCTACATAGCGTGAGGACTGCTTGTTGACATGCTCTAGGTCACTCCAATTATAGAGTTATTTATAGTAGTGGTCTCCTCGTTGTGGAGATTTTTTCGGATTGCAAGGGCTTCTCGCCTAGTAATGGTCGAGGAAAGTGCCTTCGGTTTCATTCAGTCCCAGAACGAACTTGTATGGATGTTTGTTTGACATTGTATTCTATTTGAGTGGTTTCTATAAATGAATATCAGCTGGTGATGGAGAAGGCAACTTCTTTTAGCTTAACACCCTTTCCTGAGACATATGAGCTTAGGAAGTTATACTTTTCTAGAAATCAGTCGTGTGACGTTGAATGACAATGTAGCATTTAGAGATGTGATATGTGAAAGGTAATCGTAGCCTCGCGAGCCTCACACCCGGTTATGATGGGATTCTATGTGGTCAGATGTATGCTTACATTTCGGATAGTAGTGATTTGGGTTATCAGATGTTCTGAGCCCTAGGTACCAGATACGTCTGGGCATCATGGCGGGGATGCGCGAAGTCTAAGTCCTTGGATGTTATTCGCAGATTGTATCCCCTTTTAGCCATTTGTGTTGTTGTATAACGGCGTCTGAGTCTTGGACGTAAGCCATGGATAAAGATTAATCTTTTCACTTGTTTCCTATCATGTTGGAAAATCCAATTCCAATACGAGCTTTACGATTTTGATTGTATTCCCAAAATAGCTGTAATGACTTGCAAACATTTTAGCTACCCCTTCTGGTATCTTATATTCCATTAGGTATATTTTGTTGACCCAGTTCGGATATATTACCTTAGACTTAGTCCGGGTATTGATACCTTATTTGAATAAGTTTATTTGAAAAGTGTTTTTAAAAGAATGCCATTAAAAATAATATCAAGTGTATTTTGGTATAAAAGTGTTTTGGTTATCATAAGGTAAAAACCTGTCCGTGTTTATGTGTGGGCGTGGTCTTATGAGATACCCTTCTTTTCAAAGGTTTTGATATCATCGTCATGATCAATGCATTTGAAATTTCGAGTATCTCATGCTGGTTTAATAAGCCTGATCCGGGTATTTTTAATACTCGGGTCAGATTCGAGTAGTTTCAGGTTTAGTTGAAGACGGTTGGAGTTTCCAAAGGAGAGCTAGAGATCTTCATCATCGTATGGACGTATTTTATTATCCACTACATCTATTGCATTTGTTTTGTTGTTTTCAGCATTTGTAAGGACAAAAGTTTATAACTGTCCAAGCTGAATCTAGGTTAGACTCTGATATTGTATTTTAAAATTTTCCGCTGTAAAGGTTATTATTGAAATAATATATGTTATTCCATTCGTGTGAGATTCTGTTCTATCTTTATTTTCTTTCTACCCATAATGATCCGCTTATTCATGCAATTTGAGTTAGACATGTGTGGTTTATTGTCGATTCAAAGGGTATGGAAAAACGGGCCATTACAAGAGGTGATAGTGAACTTAGGCTTTTTAGCAGTTTTTCTCCTATGGAATTTGAAAGTGAGCCATTTTCCTTTCCTTGTCGGTGCATGAGATTGCACTCCTTGTGGTGATTTGACCATAGGCACGTTGCCCGAACCTACATCATCATTGCCAGGCTCACTCGCATCATCACCTCTGATTTCATCTTCTTCAGCATCGTCCTAAGCCTCCTCGACTAGGGGCACGAAAAGGCTATCAGTGTCGCCTTCTTGTTCCAAAATATTCCTTTGTGGTGCAACACTTCCTGGAAGTCTGATACTCCGACCCTCTTCCAGCAACCCAAAAGGGGATAACTACTCATCAGTTATGAGTGATATAATGTCCATGTCTTCGATTAGGGTAGCACGGATGGCAGAGACCGCCCTTGAATAATATCTCCTTCAGGTCGTGGATGGACACCGATAAATTTTCAAAGTATTTGTTAGTTTAGGATATGACTTGGGCTTAAGAATTTGAAAATAAAGTGAAGGCAACACTTACATCCTTCCAACCATCGCCTCACGAAGCTGGACGGACAACGAACGTAGAACCATTCGTGCTTAAAGACACTGAGCTTGTTCAAAGCACTGGTAAGAATTTGACGGTTTTGCCTGGGCCTGATGAAAGTATAAGGAAGACTTCCAGTCCGAAAATTGTAGATGAACCGGATGTCTGCTAGAGATGGTGGTCGGAACAGGACGTCCATAAATAACAAGAAGGTATCGTAAAGGAAAGTGTAGATGTTCAGATGCAGCTGAGCAGGAGCTATACCCAGATAATGTATCAACTCTCATATAAACGAGTTGAAGGGCAGTACACATCCGGCCCAAAACATAAATTTATTACAAGCCATGTACCCCTCCGGGGGCAAGTGGGCCTTGTCATTCCTTGAAGGGACTAGAACATCTCCAAATGGGATCCCATGTTTAGAGCACAGCCTACGGGGAGCGGCCTCACCAATTCTGGAGGCTTGGGAGTCCACTAGGTCATCAAGAAATACATCACCTTCTAAAATATCAGGTGCATGATATATCTCTTCCACAGGAAGGATGGGAACGTCAGAGAAAAGGTCAACTAATGGACCAGGACTCTTCGGTTGCTCAGCTTGGTGTTCGGGAGAAAGTCTATCAGATATGGTCGTGGAGTTCGATTTGGCACCTGGATTGTTATGCTATGAAGGTGGACTGGAAGACATTGTGGCTAAACGCCTTGAATGTCTGGAGCCCATATCAGCTAAACTCAATAGATAATCAATATTAGAGAAATCAACATGTCCTCCCATGCTAAGTGTAAATTAGTGTGATACAATGTTGTGCAGTGCAGAGATAAACAATTCAGAATTTAAAGCAAAAGGTAGTGATGAGACTTTGGATTCCGACCAGAGTGATCGTTATCGCTGACTGTCTCAACTAGCGTTCATGTAGATCGGTTGTAGTTGCTTTGGGATCGACCATCGACATATCGAAGTGTGAAATTCATTATTCAGGCTTATATGTTGGATTTTAGTTCATATTCAAGTCCCAGAAGTTTAATCGTTCAATTTCGAGTTCAAAGTTGGATATGCAAGTTCAGTAGTCTGTTATGGTCTGTATTTCCAAGTTCGTTAAGGCGGGATTGATCTCGATTGTTTGTACGAGTTTATATAGATTGATTCGTTCAAGTTTACAAGTTTAAGTCAATTAGACCGATCCCTGTTCCCATATCTCAACATAGCCGAACACCGTGCCAAAGCCAACTTGACTGATCCCTCTATGCTACAACAACACAGATCCCTCCTCAGACTTCCATAACCGATCCCTATGACATGCATCTGCACCGACCCTTATACTTAGCCGTTTTCACACTTCCCCTAAACATTTACTCCTATCCCTCGGGTAACACGCAAGACCGATCCCTCTCCTCCACATTCATCCTCCAACCGATCCCTCACTTAACTCATACGCCTTATCTTCCTCGACCGATAGTCGATCCCTTCATCACTAAACATATCGATATGTCTCCTCTCCATCTAACTGCAAAATTACAACTCCATACACATCGAACCCTAATCCATCCACCGATCGAATCCATTGGCCTCATCACAAAATTGGACAAAGTGAATTGCAATTAATAAAAAAAAACCTACTTATGTATGTTAATGGCGATGGTAATATACGAATCGAGGTAGGGTCTCGATTTGAATCAGAGGCTTGGTGATGGAGACAAATTATAAGGGGCAATGAGTGGAACAATAAAGACGGTGATTGATTCAAAGGAAAGTGAGGGTACGGAGGTATGAAGGAAAGAGAAGGGTTCGGTTTTGATAGAAAGGAAGTAAGGTTCAGTTTAGAAAACAAACAAATGAAGTGAAGTGAGGAATGCAAATGTGAGGAGCTAGTTTATATATGGGGTATAAGGGATCGACCTATATTGTCTTCTCCATGAATCCAAAAAAGTGTAAAGTATCTTCTATGAAAAAGGGATCGGATACGATCCCTATTCAAGAGGAATCTATATGATCCCTATGTGCTGTGTACATAAAAAAAGAAGAGAAAAGAGAGAAAGGGAACGGTTAGAAAAATTTCGATCCCAATTATATATATATATATAGACACACACACATACACATACATACATACATACATACATATATCTATGTATGTAAATGTAAGGGACATGCATCTGAAACAACGAAAGTTGGCATCGATCAAAAACATACGAACATGGATGACAGTGAATTATAAGGGACATATGCGTGAATGTGCGTGTGAAAATACCAAACTATTCAATTTTTGAAATCGACAGAAATTGATTTCTCACTTGAAGTTTTCAAAGATGAAATCGGATCAAATAGCCAAGGCCTACTAGCTCCGTACAACCAGGCATAGATAAAAATCATTGGAATACAATCCAAAATTTATACTATTGAAAATCAACCAAGTGTCATGACGAAAAAAGAAAGGTACGACACTTTGGGAAAATGATTTAACGGAAGGATGGTGACTATTCAGAAAACTAGATGGATTTCTCTCTGGAGACTTTAACTTGCTTCGATTCAAATCATGTCATGTTCGACACAAGACGTACTTTGGGGCGTAAGTGTTATCCGGCATTTTGACCCGGCTATATCCGAACTGATTTGACAAATTAGACTCGACTATCATCAAGGCCAGTAGCCCAGAGCGATGATTGTGGGCTCCAAAAATCAAGTGCAGATGATAATATGAATCGGTGATCGAACTGAATCAAGAGATATGCTATACAGAAGGTTCTAAGCATGGAATATAGTATAATCCCGATCACTCTCTACCAAAGGGATCAGATTACTTCAGCTAAATAGTGCAATTTAACAGAAAACGATCGATATCTCAAAATCCAAAAGTCTGATACAAATGAAACTTTGGGAACAAGAAGAGAGGACCCTAGGGAGTCCACCCTAGGGATTGCACCCCCAAAAAGCACAAACAAGAGAGATCAGCCTAAATCAGACAACATAACATGTTGCAACAAAGATTGATCAATAACTCAAGTTACTAATGCAATTGGCATGAAACTTGGAGGCTAAGCATAATACAACATGGAGAAGCTCCTATAGGGATCGGCCCTGATCCCTATTTCTTGGGATTTGGACCATGCGATCCCTTCTATGGGCCCCTATGGATTTGGAGAGCCTTCTGCCAAATTTTCAGGGAGATATTTCATCGTCTTCCTCTATAAATACAGATTTGATTGTTCATTCAGGATCTTTACACGATTATTGCTTTGTATTCTTTTGTAATTAAGGATTTTCGTCTGATCCCTCTTGTACCCAGTTTACAAAGCGATTAATAAAGCTTTCTCTTCAAAGTGGATGTAGGAAAACAATGCCGAACCACTATAAACTGCTGTGACTCTGTTATCTGCTTATTTCTTATTGTTATATTCTCTTTGTTTACATTTAGTATTCTTCATTTATTCCTTTACTACAAATCCCTTGGGTATTTGTGTTGATTTTTGGTGCAAATAGATTTAATCTTTTATCTCTTTTTTTCCTTAAATTCAGATGGAGGCCCAAAATAAATCTGGGTCCTAAAACTGAGTTGACCTCTTTATCCATTCGGTCTGGTAAGTAGTTAAGAAGAGTAGGATGCTGATCCAAACTCGGTCCCGAAGTCTACTTTTCCTTAGACACCTCTAAGGTAAAGATGTTTATTAGTCAGCCCAATAACATCAAATAGTTTATACAACTTAGATGTTAAAACAAAAGACACGGTTTTAATAAAACAAAGCTTATTAAAACCTTCTTATTAAATTTAACTCATTCAAACTTGTGTTAAATTATTTCTTCTCTAACTAAGAGTGACATAATCCCATATTAAAATTTTCATGTATAAACACGCTCCTTTATCAAAATACCTTTTTTTTTATTTTGGATCCATTTTCTTTAAGCAATCTTAAGAACTAAATACCAAGTTTTTATTTCAAAACCTTTTTGGAATGATATTATATATTTTAATCCATAAAAAATAATATAGACCAGGTAACCCAGAAATGATACCAAGGAACTGGGTCTTACCAAATAGTATCATATATCCCTTTACTAAGAAGGATAATACTTAAGAGAAGTGCTTACCATCCGAACACATCTCTTGCTCATTTTTAGACATTTTCGAGCCACTCAAACTAGTTAACATAAAATATTTCTTCTTTTTTGAATACCATTTTGAAACAATACTGTATATATTTCCATATAAATAGTTTTAACAAAAATATCTATTACCAACTTGCTTTGGGTTCGTTTGGATTTGAACTCATTTTGATCATACAATGTTAAAGAGAATAATTTACTAAGTGCATTAAAACGTTCACCTAAGCAAACATCCAGTCGTTACTTAGAAGATTATTCTAATCATCCAAAAGCTAATCGAGACTCATTCTCTAAACTATCCAAAGGAAATGTACCTTAAAGTTCTCTTTGAAATATTTATACTTATAAATACTTTTACGTAATACTATTATTACTTTTTCCAAAAATCAATTGAAATCTTTTTTAGAAACACTAGGATTAAATTCTCAAAAATCCTCTTTATTTATAAAATACGTTTTACAAACCATATTTATAAAATCATTTTATCTTGAATAACTTCCTTTTAGCAAAGTAAACTTGTTAAATCTACATTATTAACAAATGCCTTATAGTCAAATTGTGAAACTGAATTCACACGGTGTTCATATATAATTTAAATCAAACAAATAAATGCTCATAAACTAGTTGAGCATAAATAATCAATTAGAAAAAAATAGTTAATGCTCCCAAACTAGACGATCATGACTAATCGAACAATAAATGATAATAATTGAATATTATCATTTCCTAACAAACAAACACATCATACATTACTATATCAATTTTTTGGAAATTATTCTTTTATATATAAAATATAATCCTAGGTAAAATTATTTCATTTACCCATTTTCAAAAACAATACAGTGTCGGCTTGCCTTGTCCAAGTGTTTAGAAACCCCTATCGACACAACTGTACCTTCTGTATCGAACAGAATTCGTAAACCACTCAATAGACAAACTAACACAATATAAAACATTTTTATAGCACTAACATTATGCACTCGCATATATAATACACTTAACTCATCCTAGGATATCACTTACCCTATCTCTAATGAGTTACTCCACGAAGGCCTAGGTGTTTGTTTAACCTAAGCTCTGATACCATGCTGTAACGACCCGCCTTTTCTACCCTCAAAAGTTGGCACATCCATGGTATTTATGTGTCGAGCATCCAAGTGCCGGCAAGACAGAGTGTTGGTGTGACAGAGAAGAAAAGATAGAATAGAATCTCACATCGTGACAAGTAATATATAATATATGATGGATCTTTAAAAAATAAAACTTTGATATACATACAATAATCAGAGTAACTAACCTAACATCAGCCTAGGCAGTTATAATAGTTTGTCCTTACAATTGCTGATAGATACAAACAAGTAATATAGTGGAAAATAAAATACATCAAGTATTGGAGGCATCCATCTCATCTCCTGAAGCTCCAAAGCATCCATAACTAAATCTAGAAATATACTCGGGTCTAATCTGAGTATTATAAGAAAATAACACCCGGATCAGTCTGGTAAAATAACACGATAAACTCAAATCATTATGATTATTTAATGTTATAAAACCTTTAAAATTAAATGTATCTCATAAGTCCACGCCTGATGTGCACGTAAATGTGCATATTTTTACCACCATATTTAATCTATTTAAATTAAATAAATGATCATATCGGGTATTTTAACTTGTTTAAACCAAAATTCATATTATTTTCAAATCGTCATATATTCATCTTCATCCAAGGGCAAAATGGTCATTTTTGTGCATATATTAATTAGAGAAAATTTAATTGGAAATTTCTATATTATTTTATAGGAATTTGGCTTCATATACAGGTGGTTTCATGAAGATGTATGCATGCACATGAGTGAAGATAAAGAAATGAAGATGGAAATAATTCAAAGGCATGATAATGGAGGATCCCACCTACCCACTTACCTTGATTTTCAATTAGGAGCTAAGCATATGATAAAAGGACATTAAAGCTTCATGTACACTTAAATGATGATTAGTGAATGTTAATGATTACTTGGCCACCACACTTCCTATAAAGGCAATTTGGGCATTCCCCAAAAATATGAATTAGGGTTTAACACTTGTATAAATATCTCATATCTTCATGTAGCCCCTCTCCTTCCTTAGTCTCTCTTAGTTAGTTTTTAGGCTCAAAATAAAAGAAAGCTCTCTTTCTCTTTTCATGGCTACTTAGCCATTTCTTTTATGTAATCTTTTCTTTTTGCAATTTTCAATACATGCTCTTTTCTTCTTTTGTTTATTTCCTTTCATATTAGTAGAGTAGATTTGTTTATTTATGCAAGTAGTGTAGATTTTCTTTTATGCAATTAGAATAGTTCTCTTTTCCATTTGCTATCTTTTTCCTTTTGTTTATTTCATGTTGCTTTCTACATTTGTTGAGTTGATAACAAATATGAGAGGCTAATCCCTACAATTTAGGGGTAATGAAGCTCTCTAGTATGTAGGTGCAATATAATGTGATGTTTATGCTCTTCTTTTGTGCTTTAATGAGAATGCATGAAGTGGTTAACTTGTTGTTTTTTCTTTGAATTTGATAGCCTATATTGTTGACACCAAATAGGCTATACTTATACAATCACTAACACAAACTACCTCTTCATCTACATATGATAATGGTAATGAAGTGAATGTTGAAATTAAAATTTGATAGTCTATATTTATAATTAATAGTTAATAGGCCATACTTAAAATAGATTTTGCTTTTAACTTTGTTGACATTTTTCATATGAGTTAGTAAGTAGTTTAAGGGATGTGCTATAGTTTGATGGCTTATGTTGAGCTAATTAATAGCACAAATAGGCCATACTTATGATAAGCACATCAATTAAACTAACTAATGACCAAAAAGGAGAAATCATAATTTCATGTTGTGTTGATTTCTATGATCTAGAGAGTGGAAATTACCTCTAAATTACCTCTACGCTCTCATATTTTTATCTATTTTCTTTTGCTAGTTTGTTAGTTTTCTCATTTTTCTAGCTTAACAATCTCTCGACTTTGGTATAATTTGATTAAATAGATTTTTAAAATCATCAATTCTCTGCGGATCGACCCGTATTCGCCACGTACTACAAGTGTACGCCGTGCGCTTGCGGTAAAATTTTATTTCAAAATTTTTCGACGGTTTTCTAATCCGATAGAAATTCCGTCGATAAACAAGTTTTTGGCGTCGTTGCCGGGGAGTTGTTTTGATTTTAAATTTTTATTCTTCGGATTATTTTTCTTTGTTTGATTTTCATGTGTTTGATTTGTGTGTTTGTACATTTAAAAAAAAATTAGTTTGTGTTTGATTTTTGTGTGCATTTGTGTGCTTGTTTTTCTTCTTGTTTGTTTAGCATTTGCATATCTATTTAAAAAAAACAATCACAATTCCAAAAAAAAGATACATATATATTTCATTTTTTTTTACATGTACATTTCCCACATTTGATTTCATTTTACAGTTTTTTTTTTACTGTTCACTATTTCTGCCTTTCTACAACACTGTGCATGAGCTCTGTGCACATGTAACTACTGCTCCTCTCCAACCACAACTTCTGATGCCACATTATACACATTCACTCATCATCTCCATACAACCTTACACCACTACATCACAGTCCATCCACCTTGCCTGAACAATCATTCATCCCCCACTGCTTACAGCACAACTGTGCTTCACTATTCCAACCCACTTCACCTTACACACCACTTGCTTCAACTGCTACCATACAAAACTGCCTATACCACTGTTAAAATTTCTGCATATTTCAATCCCCTGCTCACTAACTTCCAACTGCTCAACAACCATCCCTGACCATACCACTACTAGCCACTTCTTCCTCCTCTCACTGTATCAATACAACCACACTCCTCTTACCAAACCCATCACTTCATCTTGCCATTCATTGCTAGACTACTTCCTCTTCACAAACATAACCACTTCAAACTGCCACTTTCAACTTCAAACATCCTCCTATACAACATTACTCCTCCTTCTACCAATTGCTCACTGCAACAGCTTCCACAATCAAACAAACTTCACCACCCTCTTCCTTTGCCTGCAAGTACAACCCAATACTTCTCTGACCAAACCCTGCTGTCAATCATCACACTCCATCACTGCAGCCTCTCCAACTCCTACTGCCCACTGCTTTCACTTCAAACTTCAACTGTCCACAGACTCACTACCATTGTGTACATACCACCAGTACAACTACAAGCAGTTAACCCCATACGTACACAACATATCACTGACATACATCCACTGTTAACTGCTGTCATATACATCCACCATTTCCTTCACATACCACTGCACCAAACATACAACTACGTGCTGCAGTTTGATCAGAACATCATCAAGCCTACACTGACAACAGACAGTCTCCCTTCACCATAAAATCTGTCCAACAACTCCTTACCATCATACTAAACCACACTGTCTCTCAACACTGTCAAAACCCCTGGAACCATCACCATCCACTTCTGCTTCTACCAGTCTCGCAACAAACCGCTGCCGATTGACCAATCATACAACCCCCCCTTTTCTAGCCCATCGACCAGATCAATATCACTGCCTTGCCAACTAACCTCTGTCCTCTGATCACAGTCTACCACACACATCAGTTCATACATCCACCTACCACCCTTCACCTAAAAAACACCAACATACCATCAACATATCCTCCCTTTACCATTTACAGCACCCATCAACTGTCCACATTCCCACTGATAAGCCTGACCCATCCCCACACCGCCACCCGAAGCATCACCATCGCAACCGAAATCCCCCAGAACCACAATTCTCGAACTACCGCAACCAAACTGTACCTGCAATAGCCGAAAAACCACAGCTTCGAACTCCCCCAATTTCTGCAACCAATTACCCTTTAAAACACGAATCGAGCCACCACGTCACTACAACTGAATCTCAATACCAACCTCCGTCACCATCAAATTGCAGTGCCACAACATCCCTCTAATACACTACATACCGAGCATCTGCAATCGCTTTGACGCCGACAACACACCCCTCACCAAAACGGCTGCAATCAAAATCGAACCTCATCGCAACCTAATTCGACGATAGTCGACATTCAAATTCGCTGACATCACCACACAACGAGAACTTCATCGCAGTGGAATTAATTCTTATGAAACTTTAGGGGAATTCGAGTGGAATTGCAATTGAATTTTTTTTTTTGAAGTTTAACTGGGATTTCAATTGGAAAATTTTCTTGGCATAATGTTTTCATACATGATATTTGAGGCATTGTTTTGCCTGAGAAAGTTTAGTTTGTGTTGAGAAGCAATTGGGCCGTGTGGGTCGTTGATTTTTAGCTTTATTTGTTTAACTTTTTTTTAAGTGTATGTTCCCAAAAAAGGGGTGGGGAGGGGGTTTGCTCAAAAAAAATTATTTGTTTTAAAAAAAAATTAGTTGTAAATTTGTTTTTTTAGTTCCATCCTTATATATTAAAAAAAATTTAAGTAAAACTTCACTTTAAAATTTTGTTTCCTTTTCAAAAAAAATATATTGTATATATCTTGTTTTTAATTTCAGGTTGCAGAAGCAGAAATTCAAAGGAGAGGAACTGCTGCCAAAAATAATTGCTTTGCTTTGCATGCCAAATATATATATATATATATATATTGCTTGCTTATCTATTGTTTTATTAGTTTTGCATTGTTGTTTGTTTGCATTTGCATTTTAAAAAAAAATTGAAAAAAACGAAAACAAAAATCCATTCATAGTTGCATTGTTAATACACGTTTAATTTCTGCTTTGCATTTCATTTTAGAATTTTGATTAATAATAACGATGGATCTTAGTTGTATATTGACAATTTGACTTCTTTGAACAATTTAAATTCTTGGTGTCTAGGCTACGGCAGAGCAATATTCAGTTATAAATATTACGATGATTCGTAAATATTATACTAAATTGTTTCTCTGAAGGTACTTAAACCTTTGGCAGCATTGCTATGGTAATTCGTGGTGCACCGATAACTCCTGCCCGTTACCTAGCTGAGAACTATCTTGTTGATTTAAGACAAAGTGTGATTATACAATTTTGGGTTAACTTAGGATAAATCATTTGTAATTAACCCTTGCATTCATTTAGTTGGATTAGTTCATGCATATTTTAAAAAAATTTGTAAATATTCATTTCCAAATTTTTAAATCCTTTCTTTTGAAATTTTTTTAAATCAAAAACAAAATTCCAAAAAAATTTTACTTAGTTTTTTTTAGAAAGTCAAAAATTCAAAAAAGAAATTATAAAACCTTTTCAAAAACAAAGAAAAAATTGAAAAACCAAAAAAACAAAACAAAAATCAATTTCCCTTTTGAAAAATAAATTTTATTTGTAAATATTTTTCCTTTACAAAAAAAACAAACAAAAACATTCTTGAAAATGTCAGAGTTTCCCCACTTACGTGAATTTTACAATAGTTGTGAAAATCAATATAATCCATATGATTTCACTCCAAATTCGTATGGATATTTTAACAACAACTATTGCTTAAATGATTCAAATTTTGAACCACAAAATTTTCAAAACGATGACCAACCCTCAAGTCTTGAAAAGAACATTTAGTCTTTACTTGAAATCTCTACACAACAAAATCAAATGATAAATGATTTGTGTAATTCATATTTGGGCAATGATTCATATTAAAGTTTTCTAAATAATCAAAATTTGAATTCACTTCAAAATTCAAACGATTTCGAGTATAACCCATGCCAATTCAATTTTGAACTCCAAAATGAATTTCAAAATCAAAACAAAAATGTGATCCACTTTTCAAATAATTTTGGCAATGGGAATAATCTCGACTATGATGCAAGTGAAAAATTTTGTCCTTAACAAATCCAAATCGAAAATCCTCAAGCTAATAATTATAAATTGGATTTTGTTGAACAAATGAACGAAATTTACGATGATCACACGGATTCGTTGTTTGAAACTTATATGAAACAATGTGAACAACAAAATCAAATTTCAACGTGTGACGAGTCAAACAATAATCCATCTTTTACCCAAATTGACGATTTTCAAATAACAACTTTTGAAATTGAAAATAACAATCTTAGTGAAGTTGTTGAAAACACGGTAATTGAGTTGGATTTCATTTCTTTTGAGGGTGTAGAACCAAATTTAAAATTTGATCTTCCTTTTCTCGATTCCAAAAATTTGAATACAACAACTTTGGATTTTGAACTTAATATATGCGATGAAGTTGGTGATAATCCAAATAAGGAAGACGAATTCAATGAACATGAATTCTTTAAACTTTTCGAAAACGAGTTGTCAAATTTTGATGGGGAAGATTTAAATCACCATTTTGATTTTGAAATCAATAATTCTGAAGAAAAAAAATGAACAGCTTGAATTTCAATTTGGTGAAAATAAACTTGAACTTCAATTAATCATTTTATCAACCTATAACATCCTAAAATTTTCAACCATTCGCATCCATACATGTCAGATTTGAATTGCTCAAAATATCAGATTGTTAATTTAAATTTGGCAAAACTCAGCATATACAGTAAATAAATAATCACAGAATCACAGACACAGAGGTATATAACAATAATGCAGCGAAAACAAAATAATAGTAGTTCATGAAGCTACTATATATATATAACAGAGTTAAACAAGATACAACAGAAGTCTCGAATACATAGATGTCTTAATACAATAGTCAAATACAAGATCTGAATACATCACCGGAATCAACTGAATAATAGAAAGCTGGATAGATAGCTGGATCTCCAAGCGAAGCTCCAACTCCAAAGGTGAGTCTCGAACACTGAGCCACTCAGTTTGACCCGAGCATAAAGCAAAACACAAAACACTCGAGTCAGGATTAACATTCTTATATCAATAAATCCAACTCAAGTGAAATATCAACTGAAATACAAGTAACTCAAAGGATGTTTGGGATAACCATCCTTTAAGGATCCGTTAAACTATCTACTATGTAGTAATATAGGCTATTATAATATGTCTAAAGTAAAGTAAACTATTAAAATAGCGTTAAGGCGTTACCCATATCCCCATTAACACATTTTATAGTGCCAATAGTCTATACAGTACCGTAATGCCCCGTAAACTGGGGCTACCAAAGGATACTCCATAGGTACGACACAAATCAAACTCGTAGTAAAGCACGCTAGGGTAGGTGACACGGTAAAACTAGGCAATGCCAGGGTAGATATACCAATTACACTTCCGAGCCGGTGGTAACGCAGAGCCGTAGCAATCGCCCACCTCGAGCCACACTCCCGAATCAAGGGTGCGCACCAAATTAATCACAAAGTAATAGAATAGTATACGATGGAATGTGTCCGATAAGAGGAGCTACCTCATTAGCCCGTCGATTGCTCATATTTTAGCCACCTTATGCCAACTCACGAGAGTCGGGTCCACGTATATACCTCATATAGGATCGTCGTCACCATCCTACTTCATTCTGGAATCTCCACCGCGTATACAGTTGTTAAAGTGGTTTTCGGTATCGACAGAGAGTGTGCCCATATCCGGTCCCGGTCTCTTTAACAACCAAACTTTATTATAACGCCGCGGTCATTTCAAAATAGTTTATATTTCAAAACCAAAATATCATTTCCATTTAAAACCATATCAAACGATGTCATTTTTACTTCAAATATATCCATTTCCAAAATCATATCACTTTCCAAAAATTATAACGCTTTCGAAATCATAGTCTTTTAAAAATCAAAACACTTTGGAAATCAAAACCTTGAAATTCATAACACTTTGAAATCATAGCTTTGAAATCATAGCATTTTGGAATCCATAACACTTTCCTCTTAAACAGTTTACATATTAAAATTAGTATATATAATAAAATAGTCTATAAAAATAAAATAGTTTATATTAAATAGTTTTAATTTAAAATAGTTTATAATAAAATAATTTATATTGAAAATGATTTATATTAAAATATTTTATATTAAAATAATTTATAAAATAAAATATAAATAGTTTTAGATATAGTTTAAAAATACTTTATATAATAAAATAGCTTCCTCAAATTTCACCAATCGATTCCAAATCAACTTGAATTCCAAAATTCAAATTTAATTTAAACTCAATTCATCGATTTCAGTTCAATTCAGTTTCTCAATAAACCATTTCAAATTATCGATTTCAAATACATATTTGAACCATAAAATAAGCCATTTCAATATATTTCAAGCTTTAAATATTCAATATTTCAAAACTAAATTCGATAATTTCATATATATATCAAATTCCCTTTACTATTATTTAGTTTTGAAATATCTACTTAATCATTTCAATAACATTAAATACAACTTCAATTTACAAATTTAAATAAACAATATCACCCATTTAATTTATATAAATTTGAAATATTCGTTTAAGTCATTTTTAATCAAATTCAAGTTATAAAGCATATCTTTAAAATTTCAATTTATATAAATTTCAAATCAAACTTATTTAAGTATAATTCTTAAATAAATATAATTTCAAACAAATTTCCAACTTGAATTTATTAAAATCATTATAAACTCTATATTTGAAAATATAAATATTTTAAATAAATACTTAAATATATTATATATCAACTTTATTAAATCAACTTTAAATAAATCTTTAAAAATCAATATTTGTTAAAAATCATATATTTCTTTTCAAAACCATAGGAATCGTTTTCAAAATATTTATATATATATAGACCAACGGTGTCTGTATATAATTTTCTATCCTATGGTCAAGTGATACGGACATTTATCATTTCAATTCGCAATTTAAATATATACGGGTATATATCTTTTCAACCCGTAATCCCAAATTCAATTCAATGAAAATCGCTTGGGTTTATCATTTCAACCCATAACGATTTTCTCCTATTCTACATATCGTTCGGGTATGTATCATTTCAACCCATAATGATTTCTATACTAACAGGGAACTTGCAGAGTGATAACAGAAATGATAATAATATAACAATCAGTAATAGCATATATCATCAGTGATAAATAACATATAATGGTGTTAGATGTCACAGGTGAACAGATATAGAAATGGCATATATATGCAATGTAAATAACTAACAGCACCATATTTCAATTGTCGTTTCAATTGAAATCAAATTTAATAAATAAAAGAACATTAATCGTGAGTGATTGCTCACCTTTCGAGGCTAGAGGAATAGACAACAGAATGAGATGAGGTACGAATCCACGCACGGATTTCGAAGCAAAGCAAGATTGGCACGAATCTCACGGCAAGGCAAGGTTGAACTCGAATTGACTAACGAAGCTGATAAATAGGAAATGATGAAACGAATCAAAATCAGCTTAACATTACTTTAACGAAGTGTATATTATATATTTTAAACCAATACCCAATTTAATATACATATTTAAATAACATGTCTATATAAACAACAAGATTGGACTCACAGCCTACTTGTGGCACATCTGGAGGGAGAGGAACTGTCGGGCTTTTGATAATAAACAACAAGATGTTCAATCTCTCACGAATTTGATAAATAGAGACATAAGTATAATAATTGGGAGAATACCAAAGAAAGTTATTGCCATGGCAACGGAACAAGAAGAACGACTAGTGGAGATGTTGATGATGAAGGTATCGAACGGACGAGGTCAATTAGAGAGCTGGGAGCCGCCATAACCCTAAAAATGGAAGCTTTTTAGTTGCGTGTGTTGTTGTCTATCTGAACTTGTTTGTCGGAGGAGTTATTGTATATTTTCGTTCGAGTTTGTACTATGCTGATTTGGGCCGCAAAGCCCAACATTATTAATTTACCCAATTTCAAAAAAAAACATGTCTATATAAGATATTTTAAATTTAAAATCAAAACTTGATAACATTATAACCTCTATAAAAGATAAAATAAAATCAAAATCTTTATATGTCATATTTAAATCAATACAAAGTAAACGCGTATACACTATCCGGAATATATATCATATGCACCATGTCTAAATCATCACTTAAAACCAATATAATATATCAAATAATATATATACATGTAAACACGCAGATTTATGTAACATATATAAATATATATAATTAAAACATATTATATGTAAAGCTTACTTATATAAACATAAAGTACCTAAACATATTATACAATTACTGTAACCTATATGATAGTACATAACTTATAAACCCAAAATAGTATAAACACTATGCAACTCAACACCATATATACCTCTCCGTACCGAAATATAATATATATATATATATCTAAAATTTTGTATACAGGTTTGGGAATACTATAAAAAAAATTGTAAGCTGGCAATATATATGAAGTTCTGGAAATATTATTTGTTAACAGATTTGCCAATGTTATGTACATAAATAAAACCCAACATAATATTTACATAGCCATTATAAAATAGATAGCTAAATTAATATTGGTATAACATATATAACTAATAGTATAACAATAACAACATAGATATATATATATATATATATAAATATACCTAGATATATATTATCTTTCACGCTAAAACTATAACAACTAACAGATATATATATATATATTAACACAATACAAATTGAAATCTATATATATATATATACGTGTAAAGTATATATATATATAAACTAGTAGGTATACAAATATACTGACACACTATAACATTTCGTATATAGCAAAACCTTAATATAAATAATACATATATACTCGAGCATATAACTTTTACATCATAAAGAAAGAACAAATAAAATATAGCCACTTTAAAATACAACACATATGCAGTTGCTAATATATATATATATATATATATATATAAACACAGATCATATATATACTATAAACCATAATTTAAAATACTATAAACACATTATGAATACCTCTTTAAAAGCATGCACTCGGCCAGGGTTAGGAAGTGATGATAGGTTCGGTGGTGAAGGGTGCAGAGGCGTTGAGAAGAGAGAGAGGCCGGAGATGCGGGTTGGAGCTGAGTGCAAGGCTACTGACGAGGGTAGAGGAGGTCGATGGTCTTCGGGTGTGAGGAAGAGGAGATTTGCAGGGCATGTGATGTTGGTGGTGGAAAACAGTCGGTTGCCGAGTGGGTGACGAGGAGGGCGGGAGGTCTGCTGTCAAGGAGATGGTGAGGCCGAGGCAAGTGGATGGGCGATGGTTGATGGGCAGTGGTGGTGCAATGGGTGGTTTAACTCGGTAAAATGCTCGGCGGAGAAAGGAGATGATGTGGAAGTTGAAGCATGGTGATGGGTGCGACTAGAGGAGAGGAGGATTTGAAAGGAAGGCCGGTTTCCAGGCAAACAGAGCTTCGTTGCTTTTTTTTTAGTGAAGAAAATGAAAATTTTGAAAGGATGCATATCGTATAAATAGAACGGTGGAAGGGCAGAGTCAAGTATTGTTTTTCTAAAGATAATAAATGCTATAGGCTGCTTATTCAACTGATGGGTAATTGAATAGTCAATAGGAAACCAAGAGACTAAAAATAATGAACCACAATGGCTAACCGTTTACTGATTTCGCGACGTACCGGGATTCGAAAAACAGAAAGGAATATACCACTGAGATCAGCATGACGAGACGATCAAAACGGTATACAGATATCAGTGGTATGATCATCCTATCAAAAGTCGATAATCGGTACCGAAATGCTGCAAATTTTCCAAAAATAAGATAAACGGAGCAAGAGGGCTCCAAATTTGAAGAAACGAAATATGACGTCTCGCTCAGCAGATGATTTACAAATTTTCTATAGAAAAATATTCAGGTTTGGAAAACAATTTGTTACCATCAAATTTTGACTGATTGGAATTGAACTAGAATTACATAATAAAATTTACTTGCATATTTTCTGATGAAAATTTACCGCTTGTTATGTTTAAATAGACGTATTCCAAATATCAAATTTTTATTTCAAAATTTTATCGTTTAAAATTTCACAAAAATTTAAATTAAATATATTAATAAAACAAATATTTTTTTTTAAATTTACTGGTCGTTACACAACCCCAAAAATCATTGAAAATAAAACGACTCGTACAATTTTTAATAAAACGATATTCGTTTTTCCAAATCAACATTCGATTTTGAAATCTTTTACAGTTTGGTTTTCCGAGCTTAAGCTATGTCTTGCATATTTGACGAGACAAATGAATCGGTCTTTGGAAGACCGTTTCATTTACGCTTTGACGATATACTTTCTGATCTCGTGTAAATACTGTTAATTTTCATTTAAATAAAGGTCATGTTTTCATTTTTATTTTTCTCCTTCCACTTGGGTTGACTGTGGGGACACAGTCAAAATCAAGTGTGGGGGGAGACTCATTATCATTTTTAATTTTTCATGGTTTATTTATTTTTATTTTTATTTTCTTTCTTTATTTTTATTTTTCTTTCCAAAATTTTTAAAAAAAATCTCAAAAACAAAAACAAAAAATATATAATTATTTTTAAAAGCATTTTGATTTATTTTTAAAAGAAACACTATAGGATAAATATATGGTTTTGGTTTATTAAATTGAAACTTTTGAAATTTAATTTGTCTTAACAAAAACAAAATTGAAGTTTGATTACAAATAAAAATGGTTTAACTAGTATATAGGAAGATTCATACGTGCTAATTATGAAATATATCCTAATTGAAAATCTTTGTTTTAAAAAGTGGTTGATTTAAAGTAAAGGATATAACATTTTTTTGTCTTCTAAGTTAAATGATGCTAGGCTGATTTTGCGAAACTCTCTTCCTAAAAAAAACAAAAACACAAAAAAAAATTCTTGTATATATGTATAGATTTTCTTAATTAACACCTAGAGTCATGTGTTCACACTCGTGTGTTCACTCGCTATACTCTGTACCCTTCTCACGTAAGCCCAAAAGGCAGTGCACGATCGGTATATCTGGCCTCAGTTTATCTGAGTTAGGTGTGTATATAAAAATTATTTTACTAATAATGCCTACAGTCAATAAGTGTTCACACTTGTGTGTTCACTCGCCACGCTCTGTATTCCTCTCACATCAGTCTGCAAGGCAGTGCATGGGTAATATATCTGGCCTCAGTTTATCTGAGTTAGGCATATGTAAATATTGCTAATATCAACAAAATTTTCAAAATAAAAAATGGAGAGAGTAAGCAATTGAAATCCAAGCACTATTTTAACTTATTTGATTTGACTTGTTACTGAAAAGAAATAAATTTACCACTTTGATAAACTTTGATAATCAACTAAGGATCCATTTTATAATTACACTTTGTTATCAACCGAAACAATGAGTTAAACTATAGTCTATTTATTATGATAACTTAATTTTTGTTGGAAATTTTGACGAGTAAATGACTTAAATTTCAAGATAATGACCAAAACTTATATTTAACTTATTCGTGTCAATTTAAAAATAAATCCTTCATTGTAAATATTTTCAAAAACTCGCATTCATCTCTTCGTAAATAAATCTTGCATTTTGTAAATATTTTCATCCTGCATTTGGATTTTGTGGGTAGTATCCACTGAAAACCCTCACGAGACAACACTCGTCCTACTGGGGACACCCAGAGGTTTAACGGCTTGTTGCATACGCTCAATGCAATCGTGCTCCCTATGAAAATGGATTTATCTTAGTTTTTCCTTTATTCGAGGACAAATAAAAAGATAAGTGTGGGGGTATTTGATGTGCACGTAAATGTGCATATTTTTACCACCATATTTAATCTATTAAATTAAATAAATTATCATATCGGGTATTTTAATTTGTTTAAACCAAAATTCATATTATTTTCAAATCGTCACATATTCATCTTCATCCAAGGGCAAAATGGTCATTTTTGTGCATATATTAATTTGAGAAAATTTAATTGGAAATTTCTATATTATTTTATAGGAATTTGGCTTCATATGCAAGTGGTTTCATGAAGATGTATGCATGCACAAGAGTGAAGATAAAGAAATGAAGATGGAAATAATTCAAAGGCATGATAATGGAGGACCCCACCTACCCACCTACCTTGATTTTCAATTAGGAGCTAAGCACATGATAAAAGGACATTAAAGCTTCATGTATACTTAAATGATGATTAGTGGATGTTAATGATTACTTGGCCACCACACTTCCTACAAGGGCAATTTGGACATTCCCCAAAAATATGAATTATGGTTTAACATTTCTATAAATACCCCATATCTTCATGTTGCCCCTCTCCTTCCTTAGTCTCTCTTAGTTAGTTTTTAGGATCAAAATAAAAGAAAGCTCTCTTTCTCTTCTCATGGCTACTTAGCCATTTCTTTTATGTAATCTTTTCTTTTTTCAATTTTCAATACATGCTCTTTTCTTTTTTTGTTTATTTCCTTTCATATTAGTAGAGTAGATTTGTTTATTTATGCAAGTAGTGTAGATTTTCTTTTATGCAATTAGAATAGTTCTCTTTTCCATTTGCTATCTTTTTCCTTTTGTTTATTTCATATTGCTTTCTACATTTGTTGAGTTGATAACAAATATGAGAGGCTAATCCCTACAATTTAGGGGTAATGAAGCTCTCTAGTATGTAGATGCAACATAATGTGATGTTTATGCTCTTCTTTTGTGCTTTAATGAGAATGCATGAAGTGGTTAACTTGTTGTTTTTGCTTTGAATTTGATAGCCTATATTGTTGACACCAAATAGGCTATACTTAAACAATCACTAACACAAACTACCTCTTCATCTACATATGATGATGGTAATGAAGTTAATGTTGAAATTAAAATTTGATGGTCTATATTTATAATTAATAGTTAATAGGCCATATTTAAAATAGATTTTGCTTTCAACTTTGTTGACATTTTTCATATGAGTTAGTAAGTAGTTTAAGGGATGTGTTATAGGTTGATGGCTTATGTTGAGCTAATTAATAGCACAAATAGGCCATACTTATGATAAGCACATCAATTAAACTAACTAATAACCAAAAAGGAGAAATCATAATTTCATGTTGTGTTGATTTCTATGATCTAGAGAGTGGAAATTACCTCTAAATTGCCTCTACGCTCTCATATTTTTATCTATTTTCTTTTGCTAGTTTGTTAGTTTTCTCATTTTTCTAGCTTAACAATCTCTCGACTTTGGTATAATTTGATTAAATAGATTTTTAAAATCATCAATTCTCTACGGATCGACCCGTATTTGTCATGTACTACAAGTGTACGCCGTGCACTTGCGGTAAAATTTTATTTCGAAATTTTTCGATGGTTTTCTAATCCGATAGAAATTCCATCGACAAACAACGCCTCATATAAACACGGACGGATTTTTACCTTACGATAACCAAACCATTTTTATTAAAAAATCTTGTGATGTTATAATAATGTCTAGGGTTTAAAATAAATATGTAACATAGCTAAAATGCATACATCTCACATTCCAACATATTTGGTATACAACTAAATCCATAAGGCACATATTGGAAAATGGATTCCATCAATGACAAGGTAAGGGACTACCTTCTGTACAGTACACCTCTAGAGAAAATGTACCGGGGCTACAAACACATTGCACCTCTACCAAGGCAGAACCAGTCTACCCTTTACTAGATAGTACCGAATATGATCATTACCCCGACTACCAACTTGACAAACCGTTTCTGTCGCCATAGCATACAAAATCCATCAATATAGATACAAGTGAAGATCATACCCTAATGGTAGTGAACCACATAGCCCTATTGCATCTCCTCTGTTTTTGTCATTTTCGAGTGGGTGGCTTGAGGCTACGTTTTAACTTTTAGCAAATACCTCTTGGAACGCTAACACTGCACTCCAAGCAGCAATGTAATGCCAGCATTCATCCATACAAGTTGTTCTAGGGTTGTATAAACCAAAGGCACTACTTCTACTACATCCATTTTGGAATCACCCTCAGGATTAGTAGCAAATAGCCCTACCTCAAAGAACTTTGTCTTCGACTTCCATCATCTTCAAGATGTCTCCAATTCGAACGCATTTGCTGGTTCGAAGTGGTTTTCAGATAACTCATGTTTATCCGACCCCGGTCTCTCCGAACCAACAATCGATAGTTTCGAAAGTAGCCAAGATTATGCAATTGGTTTTTTGACTATCAAATAAGCAAACAATCCAATCAAAGATTTAACCAAGTATGATTAAACACATAAGCAACCATCAACCTCTTAAATAATCCTCCCATTAATTAAAACCACTTTGTAAATACTTGGAAAAATATTCATATACTTATTTCATTGGTATAAGTATATTCACAAAATCTTAAGAAAGATTTCATTTCCAAAAAACATACTTAATTTGGTTTAAACAATTGTCATTTAGAACATTTATAACAATAAACCCAAAACACCATTGTGTAAGTAAATGGATCATATAGAAATTGAACCAAATATACTTACCACCGCTTTCCAATTTCAAACTTGTACTATTCCTCGATTAACAATGTAGTCGAACAAGTTAGCTTACTATCCTTGCCTCGACGTACATTCTTAAACTCTCACAGATAGAGATGAGTTTCTCTACCTTGGAATTTAGTGTTAAGTATGAAAAGAATACTTCCATACCACCATACGTTGTAAAGATCATTTATAGAAATCAAATCTCCTATACTAGTCACGTTTCTGATATTTCGACTTACTATATCCCTCGTCCAGAAACGAAGCCAAGTAAGTCAGGGCACTGATTGCTGCTAGCCTTGCCTTAGTTAAACACTTCGATTCTAGATCTCACAGATAGAGGATCAATCTACTCATTGACCTTTAGTGTCAAGTATAAAACAACTTAATTTTCATAAGTAACCAAATTCGTATGTGGAAATAATACTTCATATACTTAACATCAGTCTTCGATTTCAAACTTAAACTATCCTTTGGTTAATAATAAAGCCGCTCAAGTTGGAGTATCATTACCTCCCAAATCTTTAGTAGACAACATTATTATATTTAAGGATAGGTAGAAGTTTACCTACCTTGAAGCTTAATTATAAATATAAGACTTCATAAATTCCCTATAATTATTTAAACAAATAAAATGTTATAAACCAAACTTCTTTCTGTTTTTCTCAAAATCATTTAATAAAACACAAAGGTTATAATTCCAGACTTGCTCTCTTCTTCCCAAAATCATTTAAAACATTTATAATATAGTTTGAACTTTTTATTTAAAGCATCTCTTAAATATCATTACTTTCAGAAGAAAGTTTGACTTTGGAAATAAAAGAGTTTCCCTTTTTATAAAAGTACCACTTGCTTTATTATATCTAATAATCCTTTAAATCACTTATATAAATATTTCAAATCTCCTTTCAAACACTTTAAACAAAGTTTCAACTTCCATCCAATTCATAATTAAAAACCATCACTTTTAAAAAGAATTTGACTTTAAAAAAAGTAAAGGTATTTCTTTTATATAAACCACTTGTTTAAATACTCACAAATATATTAAAAACTTCAAACTCCTTTTAAAATACTTATATAACTTTTATAAAACACATTCGAAAAGAATTTACAAAATATCTAAAATAGATAACCTCCTTTTACTTTACTAATACCTTGGATTTCCAAAGTGCATTCATAGTGACTATCGCTATAGGACCATAACTTTTCAAACTTTGTTTTATAAATAAAATAACATTTAAACACAACTTCTTTCGATATATAAACCACTATAAAAATGGAAAAAACTATACTTTAAAATAAAAGTTCGAAGTCGATTTAAAGTCCATAAGAATAACTTTTCAAATACGGAAAGAGGCTTAGCGACCACTATGGTACTTAAACAAAGCTACCATTTATTTTCATATCAAAGGAGTCAACTTTTCGAATCATTTCCAAGTCATATTCAACGTTATTAAACCATAGCATACAAACATTTCATATACACCTATATAAATGAAATGTAAATCAACGGGGCAAGGAATCCTTTCCCTCTACAAGTTTTCTATTCTTCGAAGTGTATCCACAGCGACCTATTCGCTCCAAAAACACTTCAACTTCCATTCACTTTTGCTAGTTCCCTATTTGGTCCTTATGTGTCATTTGAGTTTATAAACACAAGTGTATAGTAAAGTCCCTTGCAAATTCAAAGTTACATATGCCTCTGCTACCAAGAGAGAATAAATTATAAACCATCACATGTACATCTATACAAAAATATAAGCAAGTATCTTCAAATTATTACTGCAATTATTCATAATAATATATGACTTTTAAAGTTTTATTTTGCGCTTTTAATCTCGACCAAACTCTAGCAAGTAGTTACTATCCCCCGACCTCAACCTAAACCAACACAAAGCCACCACGTTTTCTCCTTCTCCTTGCATCTAATGCCTCTCATCCTCCTTAGAAGCTCGCGGCCACAGCTGAACCCCCATCCTTTCCACTAGTTATGCATGGCCATAGGCCATTTTGGGATTCTTGGCTTCAAAGCTTCAAGCTTTGTTAAGTTGAAGGTAGTTGCTATGTTATTTTAAGGTTACAGAAGAAATTTGAGGAGAAAAGAAGTGGTTTTGAGTTACTTTAAACATAATAAATAAAGTTAAGAGGAGGAGGGTGAGAGCAAAGATAGGAAATGGAGTAAAAGTGCTTTTATTATAAAATTTGAAAAATGGCAAATTACCTTACTTACCCCTTTACCAAATTACCTAACTACCCTCCAAATATGCCTTCTTCCATACACTTTCCCAAATGCCAACTCATGTGCACTACATCCCCTTCACATGGCCATGTACTTCCATCATGATGACATGTACTACTTAGTATTTTATCATTTTTAAAATCAGGAAGAAAATTATTATGTTTACTTTATTACTTTAATTACTTTACTATTTAATTTACTAACCATAATTTTAGTGCTAACTAACTCTTATTTGTCAAATGTGTGAGTTTAAATGTAAACTATTGTGAATAACAAGTTCAACAACTTTTGTTCGACGAAAATTTGAAAATCCAAAAAACAATTTTCGATCACATTTTCAATTTTTCACTGAACTATTTATTTATGTAAACGAACTTAAAAAATAAATTTCATATCATTAGTTATTAATTAAAAGAGGGTTGTTTGATTATTAAAACCCGTTAATCAAATATTTAAAATTAACTAAATATTCACAAATCAAAGCGATAAAATTAACTAAATATTCACAAATCTCCACTTTATATGAATTCTTGTGGCACCCTTAGAAAATACAAACTAATATGAAATGATGCAAAGTAGAAATTAAACATGCGTTAACAATGCAACTACAAATGCAATTTTATTTTGTATTTTTATAAATGCAAGCAACCAACAATGCAAGATAAAAATAGGAGATAAGAACATGATGCCAGATCATGTAGAATTATTTGCAAATTTTTTTAAAAGTAGCGATTTTTTAGCATAAATTTTGGCAAGCAAAGCAAAGCAATTTTTTTGCAAGCCATTCTTCTTCTTCTGGTTTCCAGCACTTCGCAACCTGTAAAAGTGTTGAAAACAAATTTTTTTATAAGGACCGAATGAAAACTAAAGCAAAATATTTTTTATCATTTACCCAAGTGAAAACGGAAGCAACTTATTATTGTTATTTTTTGTAAAGTCGAAAGAATGAAACTTAAACAAAAGAAAACTTAAAAAAATAAACTTGACCCGAATTACCCAAGCCAAACGAAAGCAATTTTTTTAAGAGAAACCTAAAAAACTTTAACACAAAATTAAAAAACTTAAAAAAATAAATAAACAAAAAAAACTCACATAACACACAACACAAAAAGCCTAAAATAAAAAGCCTACTTAACAAAACACTCGACCTAAACAAATTAAAACACTCACACATCTTAATTAAAAGACATAACAAAACAGAATTTCGGAAACCAAATATGCACCTTAAGCCCTTCTTCTTTATTAAAAAAACAACACACACAAAAAGAATAAAATTGTAAGTCACGAAAAAAAATTGCAAAAATAAAAACGCGAAGATTATGTAGGAATAAAAACACAACATGCTTCAGATTTGAGGTTTTGGTTGCGGTTTGCTGAGATTCGGTTTGATTTTGGTTTGAACTACGATTTTGGTTTGAATTATGATTTTGGTTTGAGATGCGGTTTTGTTTTGAGTTGCGATTTGAGTCTGAGTTTGATTTGGATTTATTTGGTTTCGATTGCATATAGGTTGGAGAAAAAGGTTGTTTGGTCATGCCTTTGTGAGGTGGTTACGGGTTGGTGAAGGAGGAGATACTATTATAGGTTAGTTTGCATGTGTGGTTTTCTGGTTGCAGAGGGCACGCTGAAGTTTTATTATGGGTTCTCTGTATAGAGAGTAGGAGCATGCAGAAGTGCGATGCAGATTGTATTGGATTGTTGGTGGCAAAGGTTGGTGATTTAGGGAGATAGTCGTGGTTAGTGAATTTGCAGTGATGTAGGAGGTATTTGACTATTGTAGTTTTGGTGAATTTAGTTGTTCGTATTGTGGGTTGTTGGTGCAAAGTTTTGGTAACAGTTGTTCGTTCTAGTTGCCTGGAGTTCGGGTTATTGCAGTGAGGTTGCATTGGCTGTTTGTTGGAAGTTGCAGCTAAAGTGATTGTTGATGCGGTAGGTTCTGGTTGGTTGTCGCAATAGTGGTCGAAGTGCGGTTGGTGGAGTTGGTGGTTGGTTATGTTGAATCAGGTTTGAGTTGCAAAGGAGGAGGAAAGCTTGGATTCTTGTTTCCTGCAATTAAAGTTGCGGATTGGTTGTTTGGTGTTTGGAATTGGAAGTTGCAGTTGTTGAAGTGCGTGAGAGTGATTGAAGAGGTTGATTGTGATTTAGCAGGAGGAGTTTTGGTAGTTTGGGTATTTGATGTGCAGTGTGGGTGGTAAGAGGCGAGGAAGATGAGGTTTGTGTTTGTAAGTGGCTGATGCAGTTTCTAGTTTGAGTAGTTGGGGATTGTAGATGGTGTAGGAGGTTGTAGGAGGAGGAGTTGGAAATGTAGGTGGTTGTAGCAGGCAGAAGTGAGGTTGATGGCTATATTTGTATGAAGGGTATCAGGATGAGTGGATGGCGATGGCAATTTCGTAACACATGCAATAGAAGAAATGTAACAAAGAACAAAAATGAGAACAGTTTGTAACAATTTGCGCAAAGTAGAATTTTTAATAGAGTTGAAAGGTAATAGAGAGCAGAAATTGTGTAATAGAAGAACAAGGAACAACAGAGAAAAGTTTGTAACAATTGCAATGTAGAATTTTTTTTCTTCTTTTTTTATGATAAATAACACACAATAAAATAAAACAAAAATAAAAATAGTTCGAAGTGTAAAGAAAAATTAATTTGTGTTCCCTGGCAATAGCGCCAAAAACTAGATTCAAAACGAGTTTCTATCGATTAGAAAACATCAGAATTTTATCATAATAAAATACTACAAGTGCACGGCATATAATTATAGCACGTCGGCAAGTACGGGTCAAACCATAAGGAAAGCAAGAATTTCAACTTACTCAATCAAACTATCCTAAATATTTTGAATAACATTTTAACTAAAAAATGTAGAATTATTGATGTAAAATTAAAATAAAAGTAATGAGGTTAAAACGAATTTAGAGATAAATCCACTCTCCCATTCATATAAATAAACACTTAACAAATTTATAATCTCTTTTTTTAACCCTAGTAGAATTAGTTAATGTATTGATTTTAAGTATGATATATTAGTGATATTAAATAAAACAACATAAATCATTAAATTTTAATACATCAACCAAACACATTTATTAAATCTCATGAAAATGATTATGAAGTTAGAAATAAAATCTATTTTAAGCATGATCTATTTACAATCTTAGATCAAATAACAAGATCATCAAATTTTAATTCTAATTTTAACTTCATTATCAAAATCAAATAGTTAGATAAAGACGTAACTTAAGTCTATATTTGACTAAGTATAGTCTATTTGTATTAACAACATAGACTATCAAATTCATTTATAAAAATCAAACTTCCATCTAAATTTACATTAAGCCAAAAACAAGAGATCATAAATGAAACCATCATGTTGATTTTACATGAATTATGAGAGCTTCATTACCCCTAAATTGAAGGGGTTTGCCTCTCATTTTTGAACTCATTTCAACAAAAGTGGATTTCAACGTTAACAAGATGAAAGGAAATGCTAAATAAAAAGAAAGAGAGCTAATTAATTGTACAAAAATAAATCTACACTAATTTGCATAAAAGAAATCTAATTTACTTGCATGAAATAAAAAGAGAAGCATGAAATAAAATAAAATAAAAAGAGAACCATGAAATAAAATTGCATAAAATAAAAGGCTAAGAAGCTATTAAAGAGAAGGGAACTTTTATTTCTATTTATGGCTACAACTATGCATGCTTTTCATGAATCATAAGAAGTTATTTATACATGTTTAAAACCCTAACATATTTTAGGGTGCTACAAAAACTACTCTTAACTTTATGTGGTCTCGAGGTAATCATTAATTAATTCCCACTAACATATGTTTTCTTTTAATTGTAGTCCATTTGCATGTGGGCTTCTCCGTGAAGAATTAATTCTTTCTTTGGCTTCCAAAACATGTGCATGCATAAATCCATGAAGCTTTTTCTAATTTTTACTCAATTTTCTATAAAATACAATTAAAATGTGCAAATAATTTTCTCAAAATTAATGCATACACAAAAAATTACCATTTTTTCCACATATAGATTAGCGAATAACGATTTGAAAATACTTTTGTATGTTGGTCAAAACATATAAAAATATCCTAATATATCCTTTATTTTAATAGAAGAAGATTAAGTATGAGAGTAAAAAATATACATTTTTACGTATACATCAGGACGCAGTAGTGAATTCGAGGGTAGTAGAAGACTTGCTCATTAAGCCAATCATGACCTATGTAAGAATACCGATTCAGATAGTGGACCAGGATGAGAAGCGACTTCAGAATAAGGTAGTTAAGCTAGTTCATGTCCAATGGAGTGCGGATCGGGAGGATTGTACATGGGAGGCAGAACGCAAAGTTAAGAGAACCTACCTAGAGTTGTTTGTTTAGTTAACATCTATAGTTATGCATTGTATTATAGTGGACCAGATATAGGTATATAAGTATTATGGTTGGTTGTTTTGTATTAGAAGTGGCACTAGTACAATTTAATGGATGAATTGAGAATTCGTGGGTTATGCTTAAGAGTAAGCATGGGATAAATTTGTAATCACTACCATGTCTTAATTTAATTTTGGGGGCGAAATTCCTTTAAGGAAGAAGATTATAACACCCCACACTCAACAATTAATTTACTAATTAAAGAATTAAGATATGTCTGCAAATGATGTAAGAGGTAAATTAAACAATAGGAAAAAGGGTAATGAATTAATGAAAGAGTGTGTGAAGGCTCAAGCCCAAATTATGTGGAACAATAAGCATTAATCTTTCCATTCATTCTACTAAAAATAAAATAAAAGCTTGAGAGGAACATTAATGGTTGTAGTTTAAAGAGAGAAAACAAAGTGAAGAAAAGAAAATGCATGTTAAGGGAGTAAGAAGATTAGAACAAGATATTTCAACGACGTAGGTGAGTAATACTAAACCTATTTTACCGTTCCCAACTGTTTCGATTCGATATGATTTTGTACACTTTTAGATATGATGGAGTTTCATATGGATCTTCATTAATATGTAAATATGTTTAATAAATGCTTTGAGGAAAAATAGATGAATATGGGATGTATGGAAGTATTTGCCTACTCTAAAGATTTCAATATACTATGGAAATTTAATATGATGTTCTAATCATGATTTTATAAATAGGTTTTAGTCAAAGAGGTTTCCAATGTCAAAATAATTTATTATAACTTTTTGAAGGAGAACACCTAGGAGAAAATTGAGGAAAATATCTATAAAAATCAAAATAAAGATTAAAGTATATTAAAACAGTTATCCACTAATTTTCTGAAATTTTAATAAGTTTTCTATAAGGAAATAAGCTAATATAAGAAGGAAACTGGGCTGGGGAAAGAGGGTATTGCGCAATTGCTAGAAATTTATAATTATATGGTGAAACAAGTGTTAGATAAATTAGGGACCAGATTCATATAAAAGCTGAAAAGAAAAATAAAGAACAATGTCAATAACAGAAAGTAGAATTGGGATGTATCAAGTAGCGACACGTGTAAAGATGTTGTCAGATGTGTCAGCCTTTGTCCGATGTTGAGCTAAGGGGTGGCTTAAATTTTAATAGAACTGTGCTAGAAAATCGGGGTAGTGAATTGCAAAGGGAATCCACGGACTTTCAGGGGAAAGTGGATATGTGCCGTGTCATGTAGAAGACAAACTGGACCATAAAAATGTAAAGATGGAAGAGACTAAACTACGCCACAATATGTGAAATATATATTATGTCGTAATGTGAAAGTGAACACTTAATACGAAAATATACCGTGCACGGGTTGGGGACAAGGATGTACTGCGCCAAGCCAAGGTGCAAACGAAACCTAATAAAAGGTGATTAGTAGGACTCGGGGGAGCCCAGGGATAGTAAGAGAAAGAATTCCTGCGCTAGAGGTAGGGTTGGAAGCGCTATTGAAGCTAGGTGGGGACGCTCACTTGAATGCACACCTAAAGAAAGTAAGGAGTGACATTCAACTTCCAAGACACTGCAGGGGGCTGATTCTATGCAGTTTTAGATTAAATAAACGAGTTAGAATGAGACTGCAGGGGGCTAATTCAGTACGATTTCAAATTAAATAAATATTTAAGGACTACTGGTGGTTGTTTCATAGTAGTTCGGAATTTAAAGTAGATAAATACATAAGAACTGCATATGGCCATTTCTTTGTGGTCTAGAGTTCATCAAATAAATAATTTAAAACTGCGGGCGGTTGGTTCGGTGCAGTCCAAAGTTTAACAAGAGAAATACTTTGAGGGGCTGATTCCGTGCAGTATCAAATTTAATAAAGCAGTTTGAAGGATGCAGTAGGGCCGTGTTCCTTGTAGCATCCTGTTTAAGAAGTAGTTTAAAACAAAACTGCGGGGAACTGTGTGGGGATGTAGTAGTATAGGGAATTTTGCATAGGGGCAAACCTTAGTAGGAAATGGGTAAAGAAAAATTCCAAGGAAGAATCTATGATTGGTTTTAACATGATATGGTGAATAGTGAGGGAGAAACCCGTTCCACGATCTGTCTCACTATACACACCCACACACACACACACACACACACGTTTTCAAGTAAGGTATTATTCACACCAGACTTTATGTCTGACCCATATTTTTATTATTGTTTTCCTATAAACTCATGGATATTTATTTGAGTATGCTGAGTTTGTAGGTTCAAGCAGTATATTTTAGGCGTTGCAGTACTCAGATCGAAGACGAAGCATAAGGTTTTATTAGCTAATAAAGAATGTTATTTTTGCAGTTTTATGAGTTCAAACAGAGCAGTACTATGTTATTTTCTATTGGTATTTGACCTTTGAGTGGGCATAATTTTTTGGTTAATAAAACTATGTATGTAATAAATTTTTGAAAAATGATGTATGAAATGGAAATGTTTAGCTGCTCTGTTACTTAAATTGTTTACGAATATACAGAACTCACTTATGACACTTGAATATAAGCCTGGTGATGACTGCAGCATCATCAGTATTCGTTTTTGGGTTTCAGAGTGGGGAATGTTACAAACGGGCTGATCGTTTATGGTTTCCCTATGTGCACAGGGAGAGGAAGTTCCCACTCCAGCTCGTCGTCGTCGTCATCACTCTCATTCCCACCATCGATCCCCCACTCCACCAATATGTTGGTTAAGCCCACAACCAATCATTGGTCGGACCATCCCACGGCGGGGAGATGCTGGCCTCGAGGAGGAAATAAACATCCTTCGCCGGCAGCTCAATTGAATGCAAGATCGAAATACTAGAGGCAAAGCATTTTTGAGGACGAGAATGGCAAGCCATTTTCTGAGGAAATCTAGAATACTTACATTCACAAGCGGTATACCTTGCCTCCCATTGACAAGTACATAGGAGTACTAACCTATCTAATCACATCACTGCATTTAATACCATCATCCACGTCGGTCAGCTTTTCAGCCTAACAAAATGCCTACTCTTTCCATTCACCCTTACAGGAACGGCCTCTCACTAGTTCTTACATATACAACAGGGCATCATAGTTTTTTAGCTCGCCGATGTGTAGATATCAAGACTGGGTTCTTCACTTCTAATACTCATGTTATGATGGCTGGTAAGCTAGGCAACATCAGACATGGTCCACCTGAAAACCTGCAATAGTATGCCAATCGCTTCAATAAAGAGTCCACCTAGGCTGGGATGCCGACATGATAGCCTGGTCGTGGCTTTTTGCTTAAGGATCAGATATAAGTCCAGAATATGGAAAGAGCTTCAAAAGCAACTGGTTGTGTTCCTGACTGACTTCTATCAATGGATGATGGACATAATGAGAATGGAAGAGGATGATCTCTCTGATAGTGATACCGAAACCTGGCGTACCACCTAAACCGGTCCTCCCAATAATACCGACCATCGATCCAATGGTCCTTAAAATAACACCAAAAGATGAGCTGAAGTCAGCATGCAATACAAGTCCAGGTACACTAACTATGCTGATTTAAACATGAATATAGAGATAATATACTTCACAACGTGGGATGGGGTGCAATTTCAGAGACTAAACACCGCTAAAGATGGAAGAAGGAAGCAGCCTCGTGGCAACAAAAAATACTACAATTCCACCAAATCAATGGTCATTTTACTAATGAGTGTCGGGTGCTTAAAGATGAAATTAAAAGACTCATCTGAGAAGGTATCTTGTTGGAGTTTTTTGTAATCAAGTAAAACAAAGAAACATCCACGCCAATCATTTGGATCCACCCAGCAACCTAACAACAACGTCGTAGCAATCACTGACATTTGACTGTATGTGAAGGCCCGCATGTGGCTGACAACAGCTACGGAGCACAATCCTGGTATCAGAGAGAAGTGGGTTCAGCCGGCTAGGTATATTCCTTAAAGCACCGAGCATCCAAAGCACCTAGGTTAGAATCGGATCAGCTCATCACTTTCACTACGGAGGACCAAGAGGCGGTCTCATACCCCAACATCACAATCCTATGGTCATCACTCTTGCAATGGCCAACTCAAATGTGCATCGAGCCTTCGTGGGTGGA
Organism: Allium fistulosum; assembly: GCA_030737815.1. Classification (NCBI taxonomy): domain Eukaryota; kingdom Viridiplantae; phylum Streptophyta; class Magnoliopsida; order Asparagales; family Amaryllidaceae; genus Allium; species Allium fistulosum. The sequence continues at coordinate 980,867,092 of CM060907.1, read as the reverse complement.
GGGAACTCATTCAATGTCATGTTCAAACATGTTTTCAAAGCTCTCAAGCTTCCTGCCTTCATCCTCACCTCCTATGCCTTGCCAATTTATGGTTTTTGGGTGTGGCCTTTGTTTCGATAGGTACCTCCTTGCTTATGACAACATTTAACCAAGGACCCCTTATAGCAAAGGTCCAAGTGAACTTTGTAGTGGTCGATTTCCCTTCTGCTTACAATCTTTTGATAGGACGACTGACACTTATTGAACTTGACGCCATCTTCTCCTACAACCAGCTCATTATGAAATTCCCTATCCATGGTGGGATCGAAGAGATCCAGAGCAATCAGTAGAAAGATAGGGAGTGTTATGGGACCTCCCTCAAACAAGTAAAGAAGGGTGTTCTTATGCTTCAGTAAGAACTTGCAGCACTCAGCGGTAAGTCACTCGAGAGAACCATCAAGCCGGTCAGTGCTCTTGTTTGTGCGGAGACCACCCTCAATTCTAAAACATCAACATCAACTCCTCCCACCAAAAAAATCTGCCCAATCAAGCTGTGACAATAAATGATGTGTCACCCAGAAGAGTGCCAAACACTTATGTCAGGACCTCCCTTGTCATTGAAGAAACAACTACTAATGGTGTGTCGCTCGAGAGTAACCTCGAGCCAAGCAATGCTCGGGATCCTGTCGGGACCACTCTCGGCCTCAAAGCTGTGTGTCACCCATAAGTACCCTCGAGCCTAGTAGTGCTTAGTGTCATGCTAGGACCGTCAACCATAATGAAGACTAGCAATAATCATATATCCTTGTCCACTCGCTAGAGAACTAGAGAGCTCATCATGGCATGGAATGAGCAAGTCGCTCCCAATTGGCAAGCAGAGAGATCTAATATATAAATTCCTTCCCTCTCTATGCCAAAAGACTCATCTGTGAGAAGCGGGGGCAATTTGTGAGAGGTTGGGGCAACACTATTACCATGACATGAGCACGGACGTCTGTCCTGGCCGAGGATGTCATTCAGCGCATGATTTATGCACTAGATCAATGCGACTTGAAAACAAGCTCGGATCCAAATGACAACTCGCTAGACCACCGCATGGGTGACTTGAGCATTGAGGGTAGGCCAGCCACTCCCTTAGAATCAATTTCTATATACTATTTCAACCCCAGTAAAGTAGTTCAAATCAGCATAGAGCTTAGGCCGGAAGTAAGGGAGGGTATGATCAGATTCTAATAGTAGAGCAAAGACATCTTCGCATTGGGGCACCTAACTTATCTGGAATTGATCCTAGGATTATTTACCTCATGCTCAACATTGATCCTAAGGCAACCCTCATCCATCAAAATCATCGACTGCTTAACCAAAAATGGTACCGAGCTCTCAAAGAAGAAATAGAGAAGCGTTCGCCAACTGCTTCATTCAGGAAGCGGAGTATTTGGTCTGGGTAGCTAACCCAGTACGAGTCAGAAAGCCAAATAGGACTTTCAGAACTTGCATTGAATTCTCCGATCTTAACAAAGCCTACCTTAAAGACATCTTTCCCTTGCCGATCATCGACTATCTTATAGATACAACTAGTGGACATGATCTCTTCACCTTCATGGATGCTTATTCTAGGTACAATCAGATTGCCATGCATGTCTCGAACTATATTGTTATCGTGCCATGCCTTTTGGATTTCGAAATGCTAGCACTACTTATCAGTGTCTCATCAACTGTATGTTCTCCAAATAGATCGGTCAATCCATGGATGTTTATATGGATAACATGTTGGTGAAGTCTGAGAAGGCAGGGGGCTTGTACAGAACCTGGTGGAGACTTTTAGCATACTACATCGGTACAACATGAAGTTGAATCCAAAGAAGTGCTCCTTTGTCATTCGGTCCGGTAAATTCTTAGATTATGTTGTAAGTGCCAAGGGCATTGAGGCTAATCCTGATAAGATCCAAACCATCCAAGACATGCAAATCTCAAAAACTATGAAGCAAGTGCAAAGTTGAATGAGATGGTTGCAGCATTAAGTTGATTTGTATCGAAGGTAACCGACCAGTGTCTCCCTTTCTTCGACCTCATCAAGAAGGGAAAGTCGTTCAGTTGGATTGATGAATGCACTAAGGTAATCGAGGAGCTAAAGCATTATTTAGTCACTCCTCTAGTATTATTCAAGTTCGTCAACCGGGGGGGTTTATATCTTTATCTGGAGGTAGCCAACCATGCGATCAGCATTATCTTAATAAAAGAAGAAGTGAAGATCCAGCGACCAATTTATTATGCCAGCAAGAGGTTGACATGTCTTGAAATGAGATATACTAAGTTGGAGAAGCTTGCTTTCTGCTTGCTCATGGTAGCCCAAAAGCTCCGACCATACTTTTAGGATCATCCCATCAAAGTACTGACCAACCAACCTCTTAAGCAAGTCTTCTGCTGGCCAGATACTGCTAGTGGGCTATTGAAGTGGTCTGTCGAGCATGGGCAATATCACATTTAACTCCAACCTTACACCTATATTAAGTGCTAGGCCGTGACAGATTTCATTGCCGAATGCTTAAGCCTAGACAGTAGGAAAGAAGAGACCATCACTGGACAACAAGCTTGACATCTATATGTGGATGTAGCACCAAATAAGAAGAGGTAGGGGCCGACATGGTTCTTATCATGCCCGAAGGAAGAGAGTTATGTTTTGCAGTCAGCCTTACTTTCAGGGCAACCAGTAATGAAGCAGAATATGAAGCCGTTCTAGCCGAGCTTAGGATGACAAAATAATTGCACGAGGATTCCATCCATGTATTAGTGACTCATGGTTAGTCATCAATCAAATCAGTAAGTGCTTTCAAGTGAAAGGTAAAACACTGACCTTGTATGTTACTGAGGCCAAGAAGATAATCAACACATTTGATGAGCTCAAATTAGAGCAAATACCCAGGGAGAAGAACTTCAAGGCCAATCAACTAGCCAAGGCAGCAAGAAAATCAAAAGAAGTTACTCCTTAGGTCCCCTTAGAGATTCGAGGGACCACTTGCTACAAGCCGGGGGCAACAACAATGGAGGTAGACGCACCCTCCATAGACAACTGGATGTTTCCCTTGTCAAATACTTAACAGGCAAGGAACTTCCTACCGACCAAAAGGAAGCCAAGAAGATCCTCCACCAAGCTCCCCATTACACGATCATGGATAGAAAAGCTCTATAAATAAGGGTACTCCACACCATTTCAGTGGTGCATGTCCGAAGACAAAGCCGACCGGATCCTGAAAGAGCTACACGAAGGATTTTGCAGGGATCACGCCGGGGGGAAAAGCTTAGCAAAAAAGGATACCCGGCAAGGCTATTATTGGCTCACTATGATCAAGGATTCCATGGAATATGAGAAGAAATGCAATCGGTGTCAGCGGTTTGTCAAGATCCCCAGAGTCTCTCCTACCCTTGTTATCCCTATGACTTCCTCATGGTGGTTCGACGCATGGGGGATCGACTTAATCGGAAAGCTGCATAAAAGGAGGTTACAATCATACCATAATCGCCATTGACTATTTCACCCAATAGGTCGAGGTCGAGGTCGAGCTCCTCATTAGGGTCACCACTCCCAAGGTCTTGAACTTCATAATCAAGAACTTTGTCTCTTGTTTTGGCCTACCAAAGAAGCTCATCATCGATAACGATATTCAACTTGAAAGCAGCCTATTTTAAGACTTCTGCTCAAGGAATGAAATCGAGAAGTGCTTCTCTTTCATTTCCCATCCTTAATTCAATGGATAAGTCAATGCCATCAACAAAACCATCAAGTCAACACTTAAGAAGCGCCTCGCAAAAGCTAAGTGAAACTAGGCTGAAGAACTACCACTCGTTCTTCGGTCCTATCACACTTCCAACTACTTGGTTACACTCCTTTCTTGTTGTCCTATGTGTACGAAGCCATGCTGCCCATAGAATTAGACTTCCCATCAACTCAACATCTGACCTTCGATCTCGAGTAAAAGAACGAGCCACTCAAGTTCAGACTCGATATTGTAAAAGAACGAAGAACTAAAGCCGAACTCTGCACTAAAGTCTACAAGATGAAGATCACCAAGTACTACGGGTTAAGGGTAAAGCTCTGGAAATTCATTGTCGGTGCCTAGTTCTATGCAGGTGTTTGCAAATACAAAGAACTTGATCGAAGGAGCACTTGACCAAAACTGGGAGGGGCCATATGTCATAAGAATTGCCTTAACAAATGGTGCTTACTACCTCTCTCACCTGGATGAAACCCACATTTCTCATACTTAGATTCCAATGCACCTCTGCGCTCACCACATGTAAGAGCCTATGACAACTTTAAGGTTGTGTGGTACACCTTTTGTGAAGAATACATCGAAGACTCCAGAGCTAACATTGTTCAACATATTCACTAAGGCTATCTAACAAAGGATGAGTTATCATTTGCTTGTTTACCTTGTTGGGGATTGCCAACCTATGTCGCCAAGGACTGAACAAGCCAGTCTCCCATTCTTACCAGGCGGCTATCCAAAAGGGTGAATTACTATGCATTCACTTCCATGTCAAGGACCGCCACCTAGCGTTCAGGTTCAAGCCCGGCTACCACTCTCAACTAGTAGCGTGTCACCGTGGAAAGCCTTCGAATAACCTAGGCTATCCAACAAAGAATGATTTATCATATGCCCATTTATCTTGTTGCGGACTGTTAACCTCTATCGCCAAGGACTGCGCGAGCTAGTTTCCCTTTATTACCAACCAAATATCCACGAGGGTGAATTATCATGCATTCACTTCCCTATCGGAGACTACCACCTAGCATTTAGGTTCGACCTGATCTTGTTCGTCTACTACTCTCAACTGGCAGCGTGTTAACTTGGAGAACCTTTGAACAACCTAGGCTATCCAATGAAGGATGATTTATCATGTGCACATTTACCTTGTTGGGGACTACCAACTTTTGCCGCTAAGGACTACACGAGCCAGTCTCCCTACCTTGCTAGGCGGTTCTCCATGAGGGTGAATTACTATGCATTCGCTTCCTTGTCAAGGATTGCTACCTAGCATTTAGGTTTAGGCCGAGCCCATCTGCCACATTCAACTGGCAGTGTGTCACCTTAGAGAACCTTCTAATAGCACAAGCTATCCAATGAAGGTGAGTTATCAAGTACTATTTGCCTTGTTGGAGACTACCGACCTCTACCGCTAAGGACTGCAGGATCTAGTTTCCCTTCCTTGGCCAATCAGCTATCCACGAGGGTGAATTTCCAAGCATTCAATTCCTTGTTGAGGACTACCACTTAATGTTTAGGTTTGAGTCGAGCCTATATGCCACTCTCAACTAGTAGCATGTTACCTTAGGGAACATTAGAAAAACCCAATCTCTTTCTTGCAACATATCACCCAAAAGTAACCTTCAAGTGACTGATCAACACTTACATTCGTGCTGGGAACGCCTACCATCTGTGTCGGGATTGCCTACCTTTCGTACTTACAACGTCCAACCCAAGAGTAACATTCAAGCACGCAACGCTTAGGTTCATGCCAGAACTACTTGTCACTCCTACTTGCCATGTATCACCTAGGAGAACCTTCAAGCCTCTCAATGCTTAGGTTTGTGCCAAGACCGCATAATAACAACTATTATATGTCGCTTTAAATAAGCAACTGGGTTGCATGGTCAATGCTCTCTTCCGAGTCAATTAAACGGCCTGACCTATCAACCACAACAAGTTGATCAATTAAGTACAAGGGATTATGTTAGCTACTCAAAGTATGCTACCCTATAAGCTACGCACAGATAGACCAGAGTAGATAAAGTAACAGATGCATAGACGAATTTCAAGAAAAGGAAATCTATTCATTCACAAAAGTGCAATGGCATATAGCCCGTCCCTCCAGGCTTACAAAAGAGGCAAGAAAAAAAAATCTACGAGTCTAGCTCCTCAGCTGGCCTGATCAAGGAGTCCAGTCACTCCTTAGTCAGCATGGCCGACATAGGTATCCCCTCGACCTTATATCCTCCACCACCTCTGCCCTAGTCTTGGCAAAATCTGCGGCACCAAACTTGCCGATAGAAATATGAAATTGGAAGTTTTCCTTAAGTAGAATCTTTACATGTTCCTTAATTGGTTTTTCCACTTGGCTTCCTCCTCCTTCCTTGAGGCAGCTACATCTGCAACCGTCTGGCACCCAACTGTATGTTTGGTCAGATCGGCTCGTAGCTAGTCAGCCTCCTCCTCTACCTTCTTAGACCTCACTTAGAGATCCACCTCCACCTTCTCAACCCTCTCCCAAGCCTTGGCTGCCTCCTGTGCTAACTTTTTGGTCGCCTCGACCGCTTCCTTGCATGCCTTCTCGACCGCCTCCTTGCATGCCTTCTTGACCGCCCCCTTCCTCTCCTAACCTTAGTGGCCCCAGCCTCCACTGCCTACCGAGCCTCCACCTCAGCATTTAGATCATTTTAAAGCTTCTCAACATCCCCTCGGATGTGCATGCAGCAGTACCCGTCCTAAAGAAGAGAAAGGGTTAGAATAACCAAGGAAAAAGAAAATAAGTTTGAAGTTAATACCTTACAGTAGTGAGATCCGGGTATGGAAGTCTATTACATCTTCCAGGGGATGGTGGTTCGAGCCAAACCGAGTGTATTGAGGGTGGAAGTGGACCTCCATTGACATCAATTAGAAATTTGAAAGCATCCGATCTATATCAATAGCATCATCGGCATGGTAGAGGTCTAGATAACTTGCCCAGCGACACAACATCCTCATTAACGTCCAGATCCTCTATGTCATAAATATGAAGGAACTTCTTAATGGGCGTGGCTACCTTAGCTGTTGAGGATGGGCTAGATATGTCCCTCTTCCTCTTCTTTCTCTCAGTATAGACTAAAGTGATTGTGTGGGGGCTGGAAGGTACATCAATAGCATGCCAGATATGCTCAAGAATAGGAGGGGATAGGTGTACGGTAGGCACAATAGGCGCGATGGGGGCAGTGACAACTTAAGTCACAGCGGTCCTCACGGTTTTCTCATCAAAAGCATCAAAGTCTAGGTTATCGGCCACTACAACAACAAAGAAGAAACAAGAAATAGTAAAAATTCAAAGTATTAGAAGATAAGTGCAAGTAAACAACCGTTTATACCAATTCGACCCCTATTTTTTACAAGGGGCTAGCATGATGAGGCTGTGCTACCTACACTAGTTTCACCCATCCATATATGAGGCTCGCCAGGCAACTCAGCTTCATATCTTGGATACAACGGGTTATAGGCAGAAATTTTCTCGGAGGAGGGGCATGCGTCCCTTCTAACATTTGGTTCTGTTTCCCCTCCATTAACACCCTTTCCTTAGAGTTCGCATCAGTATCCCACTGCTTGGGCGGTGGCTCACGGTGAGGGACTAGGACATTAACTAATTGTAATGGATCAAACTATCTCCATTACAGCGTTGGCATAACATCACTTAATTTTTCAATATCAACGTGTTGCTACACTTCAGGCTCCTCACCATTAACAACATCATCATATCCTTGGTTCTAGCTCGTGATCAGCCCAGCATTGGGGTTCAAGAAATGGACTTTGGAGTAGTCCCACTTTACTGTGATTGGCTTCTCTTTTGCGGTTGCTTTCTTTACTGACTTCCTCTTTGGGGAGGCCCGCTTCTCGACTATCATTTGGTCCAACCTCATTAGTCCAACCTGGTGGAGGTTGGCATTGGTCACCAAGAGTCTCAAGTCCCGATGCCTGACGACAACCGTCTTTAGCCGATTTAGACTCTCATTCAGTGTCGTGAAGGCAACACTAGCATATGCAAGGTCTTACTCTGTCAATAGATGAATTTAGCAAAAGAAAGCAGAGTAAAAGATTGTTCAACAACTAGTTTTCTATCGGTTTAGAAAATAGTCGAAAATTTTCAAATTAAAATAACCGCAAGCGTACGGCGTACAAAAGTTAGTACATAGGGAGTACGGGTCGATTCGTAGGGAATTGTGAGATTTTAAAATTTTCTAATCAATCAAATTAAACCAAAAGTGGAAATTGTTTTGAAAACTAGAAAGCTAAGCAAATGTTGAGATGAAAACCTATGTGATTAAAATTCAATTTAGAGGCAAATCCACTTTCTTATATTTTTCACATAAATCAACATAAAATCAAATGATGATCTCTTTTTAATTGAAGTAGGATTAGTAATGTATTTATCATAAGCATGGCTTATTTGAGTTATTAATTAACACAAATCAAACCATAAAAATATAATACAACTCTAGTCCTACTTTTCATATCTCATGAAACATAGCATAGAAAATGAAAACAAAAATCTAGTTTAAGCATGAACTGTTTACTATTAATTAGTAGCATAGATCATCAAATTTTGATTTAAACTTCACTTCATTGCCATGATCATATTTAGATGAAGAGGCAAATTGTGATTAATGAGATAAGCATAGCCTATTTGTTATGAACAAAGTAGGCTATCAAATTCAACATAAAACACAAACAAGCATAAGCATCCATTTTCTCATAAAGTATAAAAGAGATCATACATAGAAAATTTCATGTTGGATCTACATGATAGAAGAAAGCTTCATTACCCCTAAATTGTAGGGGTTTAGCCTCTCATTTGTGTTTTCATTTCAACACATATAGTATTCAACATTGAAAATGAAATAAAGTAGAGAATAAACAAGAAAAAGAAGATTAACTACTAAAAGGAAATGAATTAAACTAGTACATAAATGTAAATCTAAATTATGAATATAAAATGAAAGAGAACATAAGGAGAAAAATGAGCGTAAAAGTAAACAACAACAAGTAGAAAAGAGAAGAGAAAGAGGCTAGAAATCCATTTTTATTTCATTCACAATAGAGTTTACAACTTTCATTTTGATTTCCTAACTAATGTGAAAGAGTAGAATATATGTTCATGTACATAAGAGGGCTATTTATACATGCATAAAACCCTAATTCCATTTTTAGGGTGCTTCCCAAAATACTCTTTAGGAAGTGTGGCAACCAAGCAACCATTAGCCACTAATTAATCCCTCATTAAAAGTGCATGAAGCTTTAACCTCCACTTAGTTGTCCATTAGCTTCTAATTGTAGATTTAGGTAAGTGGGTGGGGTCCTCCATGTTCATGGTCTTGAATTATTTTCCTCTTCTTTTCTTTGTATTCATTTGTGCATGCATATATCTTCATGAATCCCTCTTACATATGCATCAAAATTTCCTATAAAAATCATAAAAAACTTCAAGTAAAAATTTTCAAATTGATACATGCACCAAAATGACCATTTTACCCCTGAATGAAGATGAATATATGATGATTTGAAAATAATTGAATTTTGGTTTTAAACATGTTAAAATGCCCAAATATGATATTTATTTAAATAAAAATAGATAAAATATGGATGTAAATATATGCACATTAACGTGCACATCGAATACCCCCACACCTATCTTTTTATTCGTCCTTGAATAAAAGAAAACTAAGATAAATCCATTTTCGTAGGGAGCATGATTGCATTGAGCGTATGCAACAAGCCATTAAACCTCTGGGCGTCCCCAGTAGGACGAGTGTTGTCTCGTGAGGGTATTCAGCGGATACTACCCACAAAATCCGAATGCAAAGTGAAAATATTTACAAAATGCAAGATTTATTTACAATGAGATGAATGCGAGTTTTTGAAAATATTTACAAATGAAGGATTCACTTTCAAATTGACACTCATAAGTTAAATATAGGTTTTGGTCATAATCTTGAAAATTTAAGTCATTTATTCGTCAAAATTTCCAACAAAAATTAAGTTTTCATAACAGATAGACTATAGTTTGGCTCAGTTGTTTCGGTTGATAACATAATGTAATTATGAAATGGATCCATATAGTTGATTATCAAAGTTTGTCAAAGTGGTATTCTCATTTCTTTTCAATAACAAGTTAAATCAAATAAGTTAAAATGGTGCTTGGATTTCAATTGCTTACTCTCTCTCTTACTCTAAAATTTCATTGATATTAACTATATTTACATATGCCTAACTCAGGTAAACTGAGGCCGGATATATTACCCATGCACTGCCTTGCGGACTGATGTGAGGGGAATACAGAGCGTGGCGAGTGAACACACAAGTGTGAACACTTATCGACTGTAGGCGTTATAAAAAAGAACTTTTATATACATACACCTAACTCAGATAAACTAAGGCCAGATATACCGATCATGCACTGCCTTTCGGGCTTACGTGAGAAGGGTACAGAGCATGGTGAGTAAACACACGAGTGTGAACACATGACTCTAGGTGTTAAAAATATATACATATATACAAAAGTTTTTTATATATATATATTTTTTTAGAAAGAGAGAGCTTTACAAAATCATCTTAGCACCATTTAACTTGGAAGATAAAATTGTTATATCCTTTACTTAAATTTACCACTTTTTTAAACAAAGATTTTCAATTAGAAAATACTTCATAATTAACACATATGAACCTTCTTATATACTATTTAAACCATTGTTATTTGTAATCAAACTTCATTTTTATTTTTGTTAAGACAAATAAATTTTCAAAAATTTCAATTTATTGACCAAAACTTATACTTATCATATAGTGTTTCTTCAAAAATAAATCAAAATGCTAAAAAGAAAATGTTTTTGGGATTTAGAAATTTTGATTTTTTTTAGATAAAGGAAAATGAAAATTCAAAAATTCCATGAAACTTAAAAAATGAAAATGAGACTCCCCTCACACTTAATTTTAACTGTGTCCCCACAGTCAATGCACGATATAATGAGTGTAACGAGGCAAAATATGTACATATTTACAAAAGAGGGTTAACATTCTTACTAGACATAGCTTGGCTCATGAAGGATCATGAGCTCCTCCTCTTGGTTACTCGGAAATTCCAAGAAAGGTTTCAAACGATGACCGTTGACTTTGAAAATCGATCCATCCCTAGGGTTTTCTATTTCTACGGCACCATGTGGAAAAACAGTTCGTACCACAAATGGTCTGGTCCATCTTGATTTAAGTTTCCCAGGGAATAAATGAAGTCTTGAGTCATATAAAAGAACTTTTTTGTTAGGCAATAACGTTTTCCTTAGGATTGACTTGTCATGAAAAACTTTGGTTCTTTCTTTGTAAATTTTCTCGTTTTCATACGCGTCGTTCCTAAGTTCTTCTAGTTCGTTGAGTTGTAGTTTTCGGTTTTCGCCAGCTTTCTCAAGATCAAAGTTTAAGTTCTTTATTGCCCACAACACTTTGTGTTCGATTTCAACGGGTAAATGGCAAGCTTTACCATAAACTAAACAAAATGGGGACATCCCAAGATTAGTTTTAAAAGCAGTACGGTAAGCCGGAAGCGCGTCGGTCAATTTCTGAGACCAATCTTTTCGATTTTTGTTAACAGTTTTTTTCTAGGATTTGTTTTATTTGTCGATTTGAAACTTCAACTTGGCCATAAGTCTGAGGATGATATGGAGTGGATAACTTGTGGGTTATCAAGTATTTCTTCATTAAAGTTTCAAAAGAACGGTTACAAAAATGGGTTCCGTTATCATCGATTATTGTGCGAGGTGTGCCGAACCTCGAAAAGATGTTTTATTTGAGAAATTTCACAACAATTCTATGGTCGTTGGTTTTGCATGGAACGGCTTCGACCCATTTTGAGACATAATCGACAGCGAGAAGGATATACAAGTTTCTAAAAGAATTGGGAAAAGGTCCCATAAAGTCGATACCCCAAACATCAAAGATTTCGATCGTAAGAATGGGGTTTAGAGGCATTATATCTCGTCGAGAAATTCGTCCAAGCATTTGACATCGATCGCAAGTTTTACAGAATTCAAATGAGTCTTTGAAAAGAGAAGGCCAATAGAAACCACACTGAAGCACTTTTTCCGCAGTTTTTCAAGGATCGAAATGTCCACCACACGCTTGATCATGGCAAAACGAAAGAACACTCCTGATCTCATTATCCGAAATGCAATGTCGGATGATTTGGTCGGGACAATATTTGAACAAGTATGGATCGTCCCAATAGAAATATTTCACTTGGGACATGAATTTGTATTTGTCCTGTTTGGACCAAGATGAGGGAGTTTCTTTAGTGACTAAGTAATTCACTATATCAGCATACCATGGATCGATAGAAATTGAAAGAAGTTGTTCATCGGGGAAGTTTTCATTGATTGGCAAAGAAGATGGTGCATTTGGAAGATGGGACAAGTGATCGGCTATGACGTTATCAGATCCTTTTTTGTCTTTAATTGTAAGGTCGAATTCTTAAAGTAAAAGGATCCAACGAATCAAACAGGATTTAGCATCCTTTTTAACGAAGAGATATCGAAGCGCAGAGTGGTCCGTGTACACAGTAATGTGTGAACCTATCAAGTAAGGTCGAACTTTTCGAGCGCAAAAACAACAGCTAGAAGCTCTTTTTCGGTTGTTATGTAGTTGAGTTGAGCATCGTTTAGAGTCATGCTAGCGTAGTAGATAACGTGAAGGATCTTGTTGATGCGTTGTCCTAAGACAGCACCAACTGCAAAGTTCGAAGCATCACACATTATTTCGAAAGGAAGATCCCAATTGGGTGTGCAAATGATTAGAGCAGAAATGAGTTCGTTTTTGAGACGTTCAAAAGAGGAGATACACTCAGAGTTGAAATCGAATGGAACGTCTTTTCCGAGAAGAGTCATCAAAGGACGAGCGATTTTACTCAAGTCTTTCACAAAGCGTCGGTAAAAACCAGCGTGTCCTAGAAATGATCGAATGTCCATAACAGAATTGGGAATGGGTAGATTTGCAATGGCATCGATTTTCGCTTTATCTACCTCAATGCCTTTATTTGAGATGATATGTCCAAAAACTATGCCTTGTTTGACCATAAAGTGGCATTTTTTCCAATTAAAAGTCAAATGTTTCTCTTTGCATCGATTTAGAACCAACTCGAGATGATGTAAACATTGGGAAAAAGAATCGCCAAAGACAGAGAAATCGTCCATAAAAACTTCTAGAAAGCGTTTAATCATGTCAGAAAAGATGCCAACCATGCATCGTTGGAAAGTCGCAGGAGCGTTACAAAGTCTAAATGGCATACGTCGATAAGCAAAGGTACCGAATGGACATGTGACAGTCGTTTTCTCTTGATCTTCGGAAGCATTGGAATTTGGTTATAGCCGGAATAACTATCAAGGAAGCAGTCAAATTCGTGGCCGACTAAACGTTCGAGCATTTGGTTAATGAAAGGAAGAGGAAAGTTGTAACAACCCGCATATTTTACGGTTGTATATTTAAATATTTTATTTAAATATAGCATCGTTAGTCGGATTATAGTCCGAAAAGCTACTTTTTGCAAACAGTCGAATTAGGACTCGAGACCACTTCCATTGAGTTCAAAATGTCGTTTGCGACCTTTTTGAGTATAAACATCGAAGTGTTTGGAGTTGAGTGAATTTTGCTATTTTTCACTTAGGGCTTTGGGTTTGGGTTTCAGCCCAATAGCCTAACATAAGACCCTAGCTCCACCCCCTCTTCTCTTCATTCACTTTCATTTCCTAATACCTTCAAGCTTTAGCAAAAAATGGGGGAAGAGAAAAGGAAATAGAAATTCCTAAGCCCTAGTTTCTTTTACAAATCCAAGTTTTAGCTCCAAAATCAAAGAGAAACTTAGGTAAGCATCCTCTTCATCTTCTCCAACTCATTCTCTCTTCAATTTCAGAAATTTCCTAAACCTAACTTAGGAAATGTTTTTCTTTTGAGCTTAGATTCAAGCTTCTTGGATTGAAGTGAAGAGTGGTTGATCTTTCCTTTGTGATTAAGCTTCTCATTCATTGATTTTGGGTTTAAAGGTGAGGTTTTGAACTCACATCTTTGTCTATTTCTATCATTGTTGTTAGGTATAAATTCCTAACATATATTCATATTCATTTGCTTTTGATTTGAATTGATTTGGTTTCAATTTTTGGTATTTTGAAGTCAAAACTTTAAAAATCCTAGCTTTGACATATGATCATGCTTTTGGAGGTGTATCGAAGAGCCTATAGGGCTGGGTTGTCGATTGGCAAAAACCCCTAAAGCCCATTGCTCGACCGATCGCAAATTGGGAGAGTTTGCTCTTCATTTGATAGGCTGGAAAAAATAGTTCCAGTGCCAGTCAGTCGACTGGACTCTGCAGTCGGTCGACTGGCTGTAGGAACCGAGAGTTTCTGGGAATGACTACAGAAACAAAAAGTCTCTGGTTTCTGGATCAGTCGACTGGCTTCTGCAGTCAGTCGACTGACTGCAGAGACCGAAACTTTCAGGTTTCTGGATCAGTCGACTGGCCTCTGCAGTCAGTCGACTGACCTACTTGTTTCAGCCTATTTTGCCTATTTTGCTTGAGGTTTCCAATTTTTATCGATTCGTGATTATCCGATTTATTGTTATCATTTATTATCGACTTTGATGACTTCTTCTTCGGGATTTTTGAGAATATCCATTTTGATGGATTCGGTATCGATTTCTTTGGATTTGATTCACGTCTTCGTATGTGAATTTTTGATGATTGATTGTTTCTACAATCATTTTTGTGATTTGTCACTTTAAAATATAAAGGTTTTCTATACTAGTAATAAATATTCAAACTCTTTCACAAAGATGATTTCAACTCTATTTTTAATACAAAGCTCGTTTATAAAACCGTTTTCCCAATCTATTAGTATATACAAACCTTTACCTCATTCGTATGAGAAATCTAATTAAACGGCTTAGTAAAACAAGTGGTATGAAACGCTTGCGTTTACTTCGTCGGTTAATTCTTGGACTTGTTCGATTGAACTCTTGTGACAATTTTCGAGTGGAAGTCTACAATTTGTTCGTAAAAATTTGAGTTAAGCTAGTGGTTATGGGACATGAAGCTAAACTCTTATATTTACTAGCTTAGTGTAATTTACACTAATTTTCGAGTGGAAATCTACAATTTGTTCGTAAATATTTAAGTTAAGCTAGTGGTTATGGGACATGAAGCTAAACTCTTATATTTACTAGTTTAGTGTGGTTCACACTTCTTGATGATCGATGATGGTCATTTTATGGTTTAGACTAGCGATATGCGATGTCTCTTTGTTCACGTGGGGGACTGAACCCCGATTTATGGAGCTTCGTCTCATTTCTTTTATGGGCTAGCGACCCATGTTCTTTTATGGTATTCGGTTCATCGAATGTACTGTTATTGTACTACATCGATGTCCCGGCTTTTCGGTTCATTGGACGTACCATTATTGTACTGCGTCGGTGTTCCAAATTATTTGAGTTTCGGTGCATTGGACGTACCGTTATTGTACTGCGTCGATGTATCGGCTCTATGGTTAGCGATCATGGAATAGCGTTCCGTTTGTGATACACGTGTTGGAGAGTTTTCATGCTCCCGTTTGTGATAGGCCTTCCCCCTTTTGTGATTTCTGGATTTCTAGTTGTGATTTCTAGAATTTGTGTTTCACCAATTTTTATGCGATTGGCATTGATATGATGTGTCAATATTTGTGTTTTGGTGAATGATTTAAAGAATGTGATTCTTTTTGGAGTTTCGAGATGATTTGAGATATTGTATGATTTTTGTAGTTATTTGATGTATACTTGACACAGTATGGCATTTTTGATTATCATACGTTTTCGGTCATATCTCTTATCCTATATCATTTTATCTGATATTTATAGCTAGACTGATCCGTTTATTATTTTCTTCTTAAATAATACTCGGGTCAGACCAAGATGTTATAGGTGCTTCCGCTTGACTTCTTATCAGGGTCCTTCACCTGACTTTTTGGCTAACTACTTTAGTTTAGTAGTTTTTGTTGTTATACATTCGAGATAGAGACTCCTTGAGTATACATATTCTTTTGTCTAGCTCTTGTATCTATTCTTTTGTGATATTTTGGATCTTCTATGACCACTATTTTGTTGTACACTTCTATGTGTTATATTCATATCTGTTTCCGCCTTTGTGATATGAATATCTGTGACTGATTTGTGTTATGTTTATTTCTATATTTGTTTCCGAAGGCCTCATAGCCACTGTGTGGTAGCTTCGAGTTTGTATTTGTTATGTCGGATTTCCTCTTGAAATGAAATGTAAGTTATTTTATCTGACATATCGGTACTCGCCCAAAGCAATTACACAGATGGTCGCTCCTCAACAGCCTTATTCTTCGTGCTAGTCGACAGCATTACCTAGTAGTGTTCTTGGCTAGCGTGAGTATAGAGGTGGGGCGCCATAGCTTCGTATCAGAGCCAAACTTCGGAACAATGTAGAATAGTCTAGCAAGGATCATTGTCCTAAGTCTTTCTTGGGAATCGTGCCATAGGATTTAATTCGAGTCTTCGTACCGTTCCATCCTATTTCTTTTTATGATGCCTTGTTTTATCAATCAAGTTTGTTTGATATTCATTTTGTGAATAACCTTTTTCCTCTTCTTTCTTTCTTTCTTAGAGAAGAGAAATGGTTAGACCAGGCCGTCCCAGCGCCGGTCAATCCAGTGCTACTCCTTAGGAGGGAGTATTTATGAATGCTCAACAAATTTTAGATCTTGTGAACAATGCCCAAGCTGCTGGACCCGTTCCTGTGCCTACTCACCCTAAATCCGGGTTTGCATGCTTGTGCAGAGATTATACCGCTTTGGGCGGAAGGCCATTCAAGGGATCCGAAAACGTTATAAAAATCCAAGCTTGGCTTAGATCATGCGATCGCATCTTTTCCCGCATGGATCTTATGGATTCACTTCGAGTCCAAGTGGCTTCTAGCATGCTCCAAGAAAGAGCATTAGATTGGTATGAGCTTTTGATTTCTGAAATTATTGAAGCGGATCTTACTTGGGAGCAATTCCGGGAAAGGTTCGAATTGAAGTTTGTGTCGGAGGCTGAAAAAGTAACTTTAGCCCGACGCTTTATTGACCTTGTTCAAGGTGAATCTTCTGTGACGGATTACGTCGCATCTTTTGAATCTCTCTCTAAATATGGGGTCGAGTATATTAATACCCCATTGAAGAAAAATCAGAGGTTCGTCTATGGGTTGAATAAGAACCTTAAAAAGCCTTTGCTTCTGAAACTAGAAGTTTCTTTTGATCAGCTTATTGATATCGCTCTTCGACTTGAAGAGGCTGATAATGAAAGTGATGTTGAAGTTGTGGGTGCCAAACCGAACTTCAACAATAACATGAAGAGGCCTATAAAGTTCAAAGGCCCCAATCCCAACAAGAAAGGGAAACAAGAAACTCTGGTAGCAAAGACTCCTACCTCTAGTCGTGGTCAATGCTACAATTGTGGTTCCACGGACCATTATGCTAATAGGTGTCTGAAACCTCTCTTTTGTCGTTATTGCAAAAGTTCGGGTCATCTTTTATCTTCATGTCCCAAACTTCCAAGCAAGAGAGAGGGAAAGCTAAATGTTGCGCAAGCTCCTAGTGACACTTCTCGTGGTCAAGGTATTTCTCCTTCTATCCTTGATGACATTATTTTGTTTCAAGATTTTCCTATTCGAATTCTTTTGGTACGAGTGCATCTCCTTCTTTTATGTCAAAAGAATTTGTTGATACTTTTTCTTTAAAAAAATTTGGGCTTGATGACTTCACTGAGAATTGCGAATCCGGTTAGTGGATCCACAACACTCAGTTGCTTTGTGAAAAATGTTCATATTATTTTATGTGATTATTCTTTTCGAGCCGATTTGCATGTTATACGTTACTTAGGCTTCGAAATTGATTTTTTGGGAAAGGATTGGCTTGATCATTATGAAGCCCACATCCTATGTCCTGAGCAGACTATCTATCTTCGACATTCTCAATCTGTTAAGCAGATTTTTGTTTTTCTTAATGATTTTGATTTTCAAATTCGGTGGCATCATTTTATTCATTAAACCCACTTGATGAGGAAAGTGTTATTTCTCTCATTCAAGTAGTTTGTGAATTTGCCGGTATATTTGAGCTTGTCTTAGGGTTATCACCTAAGAAATCTATTGGGCGGTGCTAAGGTCTTTTCAGCTCGACCTTGCCACCGGTTTTCTTTAGCTACGAGTTGCGGAGGGTAGCATCCACTTACCGCATTCCGCACTCGTTATGATTCTTGTGTGTGGTTCGTTATGTCATTCGGTTTGACGAACCTTCTACCTTATTTCATCCATTTTGTGAATCTAGTATTCTACGAATATCTCGATTAGTTTATCCTTGTATTTATTGATTATGGATGAAAACAACAAATTAAAATTTGCAAATCTTTTTAATAAGATATTTATAAGTATGATTGGAATTTTGTTCTTAAAACGAGCAAAGAATATTTGTAAAATTTTTAAGAGATTTGTTTATCATATAGAAGATGATTTTGTGATATTTTGCCCATTGAGTGCTTTAAGAATTCTAGTCGATGCGCTTGATCAACGTTATCAATAGGAATCTCCTAAACGCTATGATGAGATAGTTAGACACGATAAATTGACTTGTAAAAAGTAAAAAAAAATTAAAAGATGATTACACAAAGTTAATTATAATTTTAAATGTCTTTGCTTTTCGGGAAAGGTGATCATTTAAAAGAACTCCTTTCCGATACTTCTATTCTTGTGTTTCCCAAAGGGAACCAAGACTCTATTGTTTGTACCAATACTAGTCGTATTGGTTTTGGTGGCATTCTCTTGCAAAGGGAATGTGTTATCGCATTTGCTTCTTGACAATTAAAGCTTGTCGAGACTAGATATGCCATTCATGATCTGGTGCTCGCAGCTATTGTTTTCGCTCTTAGATTATTGGCGTCATTATCCTTTAGGAGAGAAATTTGTTCTCTATACCGATCTTAAATTTTTGAAGTATTTATTTTCTCAAAAGGAACTCAATTTGCATCAACAACGTTGGCTCGAGTTCCTTGCATCTTATGATCTTGTTATTCTATACTCCCGGAAGGGGAAATCTTGTTGCTGATGCCCTTAGTCCTAAGCAACAAGCGGATGTTTCTTTGTTGATATCCGAATGGAATGATCTCAAGATCTTATCCACTTGTGAGATTTGAGATCGTGAATCTGATTCATGTTCATCTCTTGTTTTGTGTAGCCTTGAGGCTCATCCTTCTCTTTTGGACCATACCTCTTTTGGCTAAACACTATGTCAAATTAAATTGCATGGAGATCCTATTTCTTTTGTTATCAATCGTGATCCATTATTTTACTAGTGGATTTTGGTAAGGTCTTAAAAAGCTTTGGGAACAAAGCTTAATTTTAGCACCGCTTATTGTCCTCAATCTGATGGACACATCGAGCGTGTGAATCAAACTCTTGAAGATCTTCTTCGTGCATGTGTTCTTGATTTTGGTGGAAGTTGTGAAGATCATATTTCTCTCGTTGAGTTTTCTTCCAATAATAGCTTCCAATCTAGTATTGGTATGGCACCTTTCGAGGCACTCTACGGGAGGCCATGCCGATTTCCTTCATGTTGGCTTGAAGCCAGTGAGAAGCTGGTTTTAGGTCCAGATTTTATTGGTGTTCATTTGTGTTTCATCTATAATGGGTGTTGTGTGTTTCAGTCGATCGGGAAAGTGGTCCATTTCCCATCACCGAACGTATTGGTTCCGTGGCTTATCGTCTTTTGTTACCGCTCAAATTTTGCTATTTATAACGTTTTCCACGTCTTTCAACTACGAAAATACCTTAGGGATTCTGATCCTATTCTTGAGTCCGGTGTAATTGAAGAAATTGAAGTTTCACCAAATTTGACTTATGAGCAACATTCTATTCGTATCATTACTTCGGAGGTTGAACGCCTTCGAAATAAAGATGTTCTTTTTGTGAAAGTTCAATGGTTCTCAAATCCCAAGGATTGCTCTTGAGAATCCAGAGAATTCATCGAGCGAAGATGTTCGGGTTTACTCTTTCGTGCTCTTTATGGTGAACTTCTTATTTCAAAATTTTCTTTTGTGTTGATATGCTTACATGGTTGTTACTCTTTATCTTCTCCTTAAGTATTGCGAGGACGTAGTTTCTTTTAGGAGGGAGTCTGTAACAACCCGCATATTTTACGATTGTATATTTAAATATTTTATTTAAATATAGCATCGTTAGTCGGATTATAGTCCGAAAAGCTACTTTTTGCAAACAGTCGAATTAGGACTCGAGACCACTTCCATTGAGTTCAAAATATCGTTTGCGACCTTTTTGAGTATAAATATCGATGTGTTTGGAGTTGAGTAAATTTTGCTATTTTTCACTTAGGGCTTTGGGTTTGGGTTTCAGCCCAATAGCCTAACATAAGACCCTAGCTCCACCCCCTCTTCTCTTCATTCACTTTCATTTCTTAATACCTTCAAGCTTTAGCAAAAATAGGGGAAGAGAAAAGGAAATAGAAATTCCTAAGCCCTAGTTTCTTTTACAAATCCAAGTTTTAGCTCCAAAATCAAAGAGAAGCTTAGGTAAGCATCCTCTTCATCTTCTCCAACTCATTCTCTCTTCAATTTCAAAAATTTCCTAAACGTAAATTAGGAAATGTTTTTCTTTTGAGCTTAGATTCAAGCTTCTTGGGTTGAAGTGAAGAGTGGTTGATCTTTCCTTTGTGATTAAGCTTCTCATTCATTGATTTTGGGTTTAAAGGTGAGGTTTTGAACTCACATCTTTGTCTATTTCTATCATTGTTGTTAGGTATGAATTCCTAACATATATTCATATTCATTTGCTTTTGATTTGAATTGATTTGGTTTCAATTTTTGGTATTTTGAAGTCAAAACTTTAAAAATCCTAGCTTTCACGTATGATCATGCTTTTGGAGGTGTATCGAAGAGCCTATAGGGCTGGGTTGTCGATTGGCAAAAACCCCTAAAGCCCATTGCTCGACCGATCGCAAATTGGGAGAGTTTGCTCTTCATTTGATAGGCTGGAAAAAATAGTTCCAGTGCCAGTAAGTCGACTGGACTCTACAGTCAGTCGACTGGCTGTAGGAACCGAGAGTTTCTGGGAATGACTGCATAAACCAAAAGTCTCTAGTTTCTGGATCAGTCGACTGGCTTCTGCAGTCAGTCTACTGACTGCAGAGACCGAAACTTTCGGGTTTCTGGATCAGTCGACTGGCCTCTGCAGTCAGTCGACTGCCCTGCTTGTTTCAGCCTATTTTGCCTATTTTGCTTGAGGTTTCCAATTTTTATCGATTCGTGATTATCTGATTTATTGTTATCATTTATTATCGACTTTGATGACTTCTTCTTCGGGATTTTTTAGAATATCCATTTTGATGGATTCGGTATCGATTTCTTTGGATTTGATTCACGTCTTCGTATGTGAATTTTTGATGATTGATTGTTTCTACAATCATTTCTGTGATTTGTCACTTTAAAATATAAAGGTTTTCTATACTAGTAATATATATTCAAACTCTTTCACAAAGATGATTTCAACTCTATTTTTAATAAAAAACTCGTTTATAAAACCGTTTTCCCAATCTATTAGTATATACAAACCTTTACCTCATTCGTATGAGAAATCTAATTAAACGGCTTAGTAAAACAAGTGGTATGAAACGCTTGCGTTTACTTCGTCGGTTAATTCTTGGACTTGTTCGATTGAACTCTTGTGACAATTTTCGAGTGGAAGTCTACAATTTGTTCGTAAAAATTTGAGTTAAGCTAGTGGTTATGGGACATGAAGCTAAACTCTTATATTTACTAGCTTAGTGTAATTTACACTAATTTTCGAGTGGAAATCTACAATTTGTTCGTAAATATTTAAGTTAAGCTAGTGGTTATGGGACATGAAGCTAAACTCTTATATTTACTAGCTTAGTGTAGTTCACACTTCTTGATGATCGATGATGGTCATTTTATGGTTTAGACTAGCGATATGCGATGTCTCTTTGTTCACATGGGGGAATGAACCCCGATTTATGGAGCTTCATCTCATTTCTTTTATAGGCTATTGACCCATGTTCTTTTATGGTGTTCGGTTCATCGGAAGTACCGTTATTTTACTACATCAATGTCCTGGCTTTTCGGTTCATTGAACGTACCGTTATTGTACTGCATCGGTGTTCCGAATTATTTGAGTTTCGGTGCATTGGACGTACCGTTATTGTAATGCGTCGATGTACCGGCTCTATGGTTAGCGACCATGGAATAGCGTTCCATTTGTGATACATGTGTTGGAGAGTTTTCATGCTCCCGTTTGTGATAGGCCTTCCCCCTTTTGTGATTTTTGGATTTCTAGTTGTGATTTCTAGAATTTGTGTTTCACCAATTTTTATGCGATTGGCATTGATATGCTGTGTCAATATTTGTGTTTTGGTGAATGATTTAAAGAATGTGATTCTTTTTGGAGTTTCGAGATGATTTGAGATATTGTATGATTTTTGTGGTTATTTGATGTATACTTGACAAAGTATGGCATTTTTGGTTATCATACGTTTTCGGTCATATCTCTTATCCTATATCGTTTTATCTGATATTTATAGCTAGACTGATCCGTTTATTATTTTCTTCTTAAATAATACTCGGGTCAGACCGAGATGTTACAGGTGCTTCCGCTTGACTTCTTATCAGGTTCCTTCACCTGACTTTTTGGCTAACTACTTTAGTTTAGTAGTTTTTGTTGTTATACATTCGAGATAGAGACTCCTTGATGTATACGTATTCTTTTGTCTAGCTCTTGTACCTATTCTTTTGTGATATTGTGGATCTTCTATTACCACTATTTTGTCGTACACTTCTATGTGTTATATTCATATTTGTTTCCTCCTTTGCGATATGAATATCTGTGACTGATTTGTGTTATGTTTATTTCTATATTTGTTTCGGAAGGTCTCATAGCCACTGTGCGGTAGCTTCAAGTTTGTATTTGATATGTCGGATTTCCTCTTGAAATGAAATGTAAGTTATTTTATTTGACATATCGGTACTCGCCCAAAGCAATTACACAGATGGTCGCTCCTCAACAGCCTTATTCTTTGTGCTAGTCGACAGCATTACCCAGTAGTGTTCTTGGCTAGCGTGAGTATAGAGGTGGGGCATCACAGAAGTGATCTTTTCGTGTTGCGGCATTTAGTTTTCGATAGTCAATGCAAACACGCCAACCAGTTTGAGTACGAGTTGGAATAAGTTATTTTGAATCATTCTTGACAACGGTTAGCCCAGACTTTTTCGGTACAATGTGAATTGGGCTAACCCATAAACTATCAGAGATTGGGTAAATGATTCCGTTGTCGAGAAGTTTAAGAATTTCATCACGCACCGCATCTTTCATTTTTGGATTAAGCCTTCGTTGTGCTGTAACAACCCAATATTTTGGAAATTATTTTTAATTTGCATTTATTTCATTTTAAAATATTTTTATAGTGAAGTAGAAATTTTTCTAGAATTAATGGTATTTTGTTGTAATTTTCATGTTCTGTTTCCTATTTTTAAACAATTTCTTCAGTTCTTTTGCTATTTTCTCTGAATTTAATTATTTATTTCACTTTGAAAATGTTTTAAAAATCATTTTTATTTCAAATTTTGTTTAAAAATATTTTTAAAATGAAGTAAAGAATTTTCCAAAGTCAATGGTGATTTATTTGTAATTTCTGGACACTATTTGCATTTTTAAACTATTTTCTTAATTTAAATTCTATTTAATTAAGATTTAATTATTTATTTTATATATCTACTTTCATTTCTGAGTTTTTATCTTTATTTATCAGTTTTTATATGTATTTTTAAATTACAAAATAAATAATGGAAATTTGAAGAGTTTGTGACTCTTTAGTTGCTTGAGACTCTTTGTTTTCCACCTCTTCGTTTTCCAACCTCTTGCATTCAATTTTTTTGGCCGACCTTATCTTTTCTTCAGCTGATATCTGTCTCATTTTTTCACGTAAGAAAAGTACCTCTTCTCCAAAAAAAAATTCGGCCTCCACCTGAACAAAAGTTTGGTAAAAAACTTTTTTCTTTTTCTTGTTTTCTTTTGTTCTTGTGTGATTTTTTGCATTTGCTTTCTTCCTTCCATGGCTCGGCTCCTCTCTCCTCCTCCACCTTGGTCGCCTCCACCACCACCTGAACCAGCCACCACCACTTCCAGCCCAACCCCAAGCCATGGTCGAGCACCTTGATGATGTAGATCTACCATAAAATGAGCAAACTTCATCCAATTATGCATAGCCAAGCCAACAATGTTCCACCACCTCAAACCACCACTTTGGCCGACCTATACACCACCACCACCAGCTTTTTCCTAACCTGACACCACTGCCACGTCATCCCCTGAACCCACATGTACCTGGCCGTGCCTTGTTGCCTTTGGCCGAGCCCATTTGTGGCCTAGAACATTGTTGTGTTGCCTTAGCTTGTGTTGTTCATACCCATATCTCTTGCACCATCATTCCTTACATGTTTGGCCAACCTGTTCAACCCAAAACTAGACCCTAACCCACTCCTTAGCCATGTATTTCAGATCTATAGCTGAAGCATAGGTGGTAGAAAGCAAGTGCAAAGATTTTGGGTTTTGTTTATGTATTCAATTCTAACATTGTTTAAGTATATCTTGTTTTGAAACTTATGTTTTATATATTTGTTTGTCTCATGTATTCAAGGAGATTAATCTAGGCTCTCCCAATCTCAAATCATATTCGTGTTGTCGTGATTTCGAAGTTCGTTGTTGTGTATTTTTGGTCTATCATCTCCAGCTTAAACAAGTGAGTAAATCTCACACGACTATTCATACTTATGCAATTGTGAAACGACAACAACTGAATGTGTAGAATTAAAAATGATGTTATAATTGCCTGTGATTTATTTATATGATGTTAAACTTGTTTAATTACCTGTCATATCATCTGTTACTGTTATATATTGTATACTGTTCATTTTTATCAGTTTATCACACTGCAAGTTCCCTGTAGATTAGGTTCACTATGGGTTGAAATGATACATACCCGAACGGACTTTAGAATAGGGAAAGATCGTTATGGGCTGAAATGATAAGCCTGAGCGACTTTTAATTAATTAATTTTTACTTGGGATTGCGGGTTTGAAATGATAAAACCCGGATTTTCTTGGTAAACTACGGATTGAAATGATATATTATCCGTATCACTTGACTTAGGCTAGAAAATATTATACAGACCCGTGGTTATTTTATATATTTTTCTGGAAATTTTTAAGTATTTTAAAAATGAAAATATATAATAAATTGATTTAAATTGAATTTTAAAATGATTTATTAAAGTGGAAATGATTTTTCTATGTGATAAATGTAAAATAAATGGATAGAAATGGTGATTTTAAAGTGTAACTTAAATTGGAAATTTGACTGATTTTTTTAAAAATGGAAAATTAAGTTAATTAAATTAAAAATGAAAATTAAGTTAAATGGTGAAAAATGGAGATTTAAATTTAAGTGTTGAAATAAATTGTTAAAAATGAAAATGGGAATTTACACACTTGAATTTAATAAGTGAACTTTAGAAATTTTGATTTTTATTTGAAAATTCTTTTCTTTATAAAAATCATAAGTTAAAGGATTTAAATGAACATTTTAATGTGGAAAAAAATATGATTTTTATAAGTTTAAATGATTTGAATTGAAGTTTATTTATGGCTGGAATTGTACTTAAAACCTGGAAATTCAATTTCTAGCACTTTAGAAATGCTATCATTTCTGCAAATGAACTAATTCTGAACTAAGTATAATCTGCAGCACTTGGTAAGTGCTGTGGTTGCATAAATGAACTAAAAGACTAAAATGAACTAAGGCTATGACAGCACTTGGTAAGTGCTGTTGTGGCAGGAACTAAAATTGAATCTGAAACTAATGAAGGGGCTACTGTAGCACTTGTTAAGTGCTGCAGTAGGCTGAAATATGATTTTTGTATGTAACTGAACTTCTACAGCAGTTTTAAAACGCTGTCTTTGCTGAATTGAAATAAAACCTTTAATTTGAACCCTGAACTATTACAGCAGTTCTGTAAATGCTGTCTTTTCTGAATTGAAATATTTTTCCTTTATAACTGAACTATTACAGCAGTTTATAAATGTTGTCTTTGCTGAATTGAATTGTTTTCAAATATAACTTACTGCATCACTTTTTAAATGCTGTAAAAGCTGAAATTTTAATGTTTTAATGTTTTTAAGTGAATAAATGAACTCAGAAAAGGCTAAAATTTTGGGAATTGAATATTTGATTTAAAAGAATAATGACTTTGTTTTTAAGTGGTTTAATTGAAGTATTTTGATTTGAAATATAAACTGTTTTTAAATTTATAACCACGGGTTATAATAACGATTGGTTGTTAAAGAGACCGGGATCGGATATGGACATACTCTTTGTCGATACCGAAAACCACTTTGACAATTGTGTACGCGGTGGAGTTGCCAGAATGAAGTAGGATGGTGGCGACGATCGTAAGGTATATACGTGGACCCAACTCCCGTGAGTTGGCATAAGGTGGCTAAAACAGGAGCGATTGACGGACCAAGGAGGTAGCACCTCTGATCGGACACACTTCTTCGATACCATTCTATTACTTGTGATTGATTTGGTGCGCACCCTTGATTTGGGAGTGTTGTTCGAGGTGGGCGGTAGTGGCTGCTATGCGTCACCACCAGTCTGGATGCGTAATTGGTATATCTACCCTGGCATTGCCTAGTTTTGCCGTGTCACCTACCATATCGAGCTTTACTACGAGTTGTGATTTCTCCCGTAGCCTGTGGAGTATCGAGGGTAGACTAGCCCCCATTTTGGGAGTATGCTAATACTGGATAGACTACTGGGACTATTACGTGTTAAGGTGGAAAATGTAAAGCCTTAATGCTATTTAAAAGTATTTTTATTTTATATTAGACCTTATTATAATAGTGAATATTACTACATAGTAGATAGTTTAACAGATCCTTAAAGAATAGGCGATCCCAAGCATTCTTTAAGTTACTTGTACCTTTATTACAGTTCACTTGAGTTGTTTACATTGTATAAGTATGTATGTCCTGACTTGAGTGTTTTGTGTTTTGCTTTACGCTCGGGTCAGCCTGAGTATTCACAGCTTTGGATTTCACTTTTCTAGAGCTAGGAAGCACTGGAGTTTCTACTTATCTAGTTATCTATCTATTTCAGTTTCAGTTGTTCTATTTCAGCATTTGTATTAGAGACTTATGTATTTTGATTTCTATTGTACTTGTTTCAGAACTGTATTGGTTTTCAGAATATGTATTTTGTATCTATTTTGAGACTCTGTATTTTAGTGGCTTCATGAACCACTATTTATTTTATTTCCGCTACGAGTTATTCGGATATTTCTGTGTCTGTGATTCTGTGAATGATTTTATTTGCTCCAAATTTCCGACATGTGTGGATTATTGTCGATTTGAATGGTCCAAAATAGTGGGTCGTTACATTTGGTATCAGAGCTTTGGTTTTAGGCAAACCTTAACCTATGGAGCAAAAACTCATTAGAGATAGGGTAGAAATACCCTAGAATGAGTGAAATCAACCTCAGAATCAATTCTTTGTGAGTGAACGTATTTTCCAAGTATAAAACGATTTTTAAATGATTTTAAATGATTTTTCAAATGATTTTCAAAGATTATTTTGATATAAAAAATTTCTTGTTTTAAAAGATTTTTTTTTTCTAAACTTCCTTCTTTTAGTATCTACCTTGTTGGAAATTTCTATTATTAGGATATTCATCCAAGTGATTTTATCTTGTCTTATCTTAGCTTATCTTTGTCTTCTCTGTACCTTTGTCCTAAATTCATTCTTGATATTTTCAGGATGAATCGTGGAAATGCTAGAGGTAGGGGTCGTGGTACTGCCCCAGCTCCTCAACCTGTTGCACCTGTTAGATTTACTGTTCTCTGTAAGGAATTCTCTCAGCTCGGTGGTACTAAGTTCACCGATTCAGAGAGCATTACCGAAGCCCAACAATGGTTACGGAGTTTAAAGAGGATATTTACTGGTCTTGAGATTATTGATGCCCAGAAGCGTCAGTTAGCAGCTTGGCAGCTGCAAGAGTCAGCCTTAGATTGGTGGGAGTCTGTTACAGCTCACACTAACGAAGGTGATCTTTCGTGGGAGCAGTTCAGGTATCCTTTGTGTTATCTTGAATTTTTCCCCATTTTCTTTTCTTTTGAATCTATCTTAAGTTTTGTTTCTGTATTCTTTTTCCAGGGAGGCTTTTGTGGCAAAATGGATGCCCGAAGCCGGGAAATCTCAGCTTTATCGTGAATTCATGGATCTTAAGCAGGGTACCATGTCTTTTTCTGAGTATGAGCGGAAGTTCAACGAACTTTCCAAGTTTGGTCCTGGTATTATCGACACTCAGCTTAAGAAAAATGAGAAGTTCATAGCTAGAGCTCGCCCAGAGTTCTACGATCGTCTTATTTCACATGTTCATGGCACTGAGCTTATGGATATGGCTATTCGTTATGAGAACCCTACTTCCAAGGGTCCTGTTGCTTCTGGTACTCATGTATCTCAGTCTTCCTTTGCAAATTATAAGAAGAGAAAGCCCAATTTCCAACAGCAGAAGAAGAATTGGCTCAAGCATCCGGGTTTGGGATCTTCATCATCTTCTCCTTCTCAGAGGCACCATGTTGATCTATCTACCATTACCTGCTTCAAATGTGACCAGAAGGGACACTATGCTAATAGTTGCCCTACTTCGGTTAGTGCTGCTATTCCTCCACCTCATGTTACCAGGAACAATCTCTGTCATGTTTGTCTTCAGCCAGGTCAATTTAAGAATGATTGTCCTTTGTATCAGAAGGGAAAGCCATCTGGTGTTTTTGCTGTCACATCTGCTTCTTCTCCTGCTGCACCTGCTCCTGCTTCTAGTGATGATCAAGGTACTCTTCAGGGCACCTTTACTTTATTTCATCATCCAGTTCGTGTTTTATTTGATACTGGAGCTTCGCATAGTTTTATTTCTGATGATTTGTGTGATAAGGTTGAACATCTCCTTTCTCCTGAGTATGCTTCTGTTCCTTTATGTGTTTCAAATCCTATTGGTGGTCCCACAAATCTTAATAAGATTTGTAGGCAAGTGAGACTCTTCTATTCTGGCCATAAATTTTCTGGTGATTTCTATGTTCTTGGTTTCGATGCTTTTGATTTGTTGCTTGGAGGTGATTGGCTTGATGGGCATGATGCCCGTATCTCTTGTAAATCCCGAATTGTTTCTCTTAAGGATGATCGGGGTAATTCTTTGGTTATTCAGTGTCGTATGCCTCATGATTATGATGGCAGCTTTATCTTTTCTCTGGATGCTTCTCCCGTTGATCTTCAGTCGACTCGTGTCGTCAAACTCTATCCCGATGTATTTGGTGAAGTTACTGCTTTACCTCCTAAATGGGAAATTGATTTCCGCATTGATCTTATTCCTGGAGCTCGACCTGTAGTTCTTATTCCTAGAAGAATGGCACCCCGCGAGAAGGTTGAGTTAGGGAAGCAAATTGAGGACTTGTCTTCCAAGGGTCTGGTCAGACCTAGCTATTCTGAATGGGGAGCAGCGGTAGTTTTCGTCACCAAGTCCGATGGTTCTCTTCGGATGTGTGTTGATTATAGGGAGCTGAACAAGCTCACTATGAAAAACAGATATTCAATGCCTTGCATTAATGATATGTTTGATCAGCTTTATGGTGCTACTGTTTTCTCTCAGCTTGATCTTGCCACAGGTTTTCACCAGCTCAGAGTTGCTGAGGAAAGTATTCCCAAGACTGCTTTCCGTACTGAGAATGGATTCTTTGAATGGTTAGTCATGCCTTTCGGTTTGACTAATGCTCCTGCTTTCTTTGGTGATTTGATGAATCGTGTTTTTCGTGATGTGCTTAATAAATTTGTTCTAGTCTTTGTTGATGATATTCTCATTTTCTCTAAGTCTGAGGAAGAGCATGAGTCACATTTGAAATCTGTTCTTGAAACTCTTAGAAATCATCAGTTGAAGGCTAAATTTTCTAAATGCCATTTCTGAAAGGATGAAGTCCGATTTCTCGGGCATATTGTTTCTGGTAATGGAGTTTCTGTTGATCCAGTCAAGATCGCTGCGATCAATGTAAGTCTTTATTCCCTTCTCTTTCCTTGTTCATTAAATTTATTCTATCTTTCCTGTTGTCCTTATTTATCCCTATTCTGTACAGGATTGGGAAACTCCTAAGACTCCTACTGATATCTGTAGTTTTCTGCCGGTTATTACCGGAGATTCATTGAGAATTTTGCTCGGATTGCTGCACCTCTCACCACTTTGACTCGGAAGAATGCTAAGTTTATTTGGAGTGATGAGTGTAAGGATGCATTCAGTGAGTTGAAGCACAAGGTTACTTCCGCATCAGTTCTTACCGTTCCAAATGGAAATGAGGGATTAACGGTATACACTGATGCTTGTCGAGAAGGTTTGGGAGCTGTTCTGATGTAGGAGGATAAGGTGATTGCTTATGCTAGTCGTCAGTTGAAGACCCACGAAGCCAATTATGCTGCCCATGATTTAGAGTTGCTTGCTGTTGTTTTTGCTTTAAAGCTTTGGAGACATCATCTTTTGGGTACTAAGTTTGAGCTTTTCACAGATCATCAGTCTTTGAGGTATATTTTCTCTCAGAAGGATTTGAACCAGAGACAGGTTAGGTGGTTAGAGTTCCTTGCTTCTTATGACCTCGACATCAACTATACCCCTGGGAAAGCTAATGTTGTGGCGGATGCTTTGAGTTGGAAGAAGGCTTTGTTGTGTCAGCTTGTTGTTTCTTCTCCTCTTGTGGATCGTATTATGGCTAAGAAGGATGAGGATCAGATGCTTAGATTGATTAAGGAGAATGTTCGAAGTAGAGTTGGAGGTAGTAGTCTTGATGGCAGTGGTACTCAGATAGATGATAAAGGTGTGTTGAGGATTAATAATAGGATTTTTGTCCCGAATGTTGATGGATTGAGACAGGAGTTACTTCGGGAGAATCATCAGTCCAGACTTTCTATTCATCCTGGTGGGACCAAGATGTATTAGGATATGAAGAAGTTGTATTGGTGGAGAGGTATGAGGCGTGATATCTCCATTTTTGTTAATAGATGTGTGACTTGTCAGCAAGTCAAGGCAGATCATCAGAAGACCCCTGGTTTGTTGCAGCCTCTTGAGATTCCCAATTAGAAGTGGGAACAGGTTTCTATGGATTTCATTAATGGATTACCGAGGACTAGGAAGGGTAATGAGAGTATCTGGGTTATTGTGGATAGATTGACCAAATCAGCTCATTTTATTCCAGTCAAGTCTACCCGTTCTGCTTCTAGTTTGTCTGAGATTTACATAAGGGAGATTGTTCGTCTCCATGGTGTCCCTCTCAGTATTGTTTGTGATTGTGATCCTATCTTTACTAGTTGGTTATGGAAAGCCTTTCAGGATTCTTTGGGTACTCGTCTGAATCTGAGCACTGCTTACCATCCATAGATCGACGGTCAAACGGAAAGGGTAAATCAGATTCTAGAAGATCTTCTTCGTGCTTGTGTGCTTGATTATAGAGGATCTTGGGAAGATCATCTCCATCTTGTCGAATTCACCTATAACAATAGTTATCAGGTAAAATTTCTATCTTCTGTTTTAATATTATCTTAATCTTTTATCTATCTCATTTCTATCTTTGAATTCAGGCCAGTATTAAGAAGTCTCTGTTTGCTGCTCTTTACGGACGACCTTGTAGATCTCCTTCTTCCTGGATTGAATCCAGTAATCGTTTGGTTCTTGGTCCTGAGATGATTTTAGAGGCTTCTGAGAGAGTTGAGGAAATTAGGAGGAAGATGAGGGTTGCTCAGGATAGGCAGAAGAAGTATGCTGATAGGCGTAGGCGGAGTTTGGAGTTTGCTGTTGGTGATTTGGTTTTCCTTAAGGTCTCTCCCTTAAGGAACGTTATTCGATTTAGTCGTAGAGGGAAGCTTTCTCCTAGATTGTTGGTCCTTTTCGCATTGTGGAAAGAATTAGTTCCTTGGCTTATCGTCTGGATTTGCCCGAGAAGTTCTCTGGAGTGCACAATGTATTCCACGTTTCTCATCTTCGTCGCTATCTGCATGATCCATCTCTTATTGTTCAGCCTTCTGCTCTTGATAGTTTGGATATTGAGCCTAATCTGACTGTTGAGAGGAAGCCACTTCGTATTGTCGATAGAGGTACAAAGCAGCTGAGAAGGAAATCTGTTAGTCTGGTCAAAGTACAGTGAAGTACTGATGATCGTGATTGTACTTGGGAGATGGAGGAAAGCATTCGTGCTTCGAATCCGGAATTGTTCGTTCCAGGTACTATTTGCTTTCTATCTTGTTTTTCTTATTTTCTTTGTTTCCGTTCTTTTCGAGGACGAAAAGGTTTGAGTGGGGGAGAGTGTAACAACCCAATATTTTGGAAATTATTTTTAATTTGCATTTATTTCATTTTAAAATATTTTTATAGTGAAGTAGAAATTTTTCCAGAATTAATGGTATTTTGTTGTAATTTTCATGTTCTGTTTCCTATTTTTAAACAATTTCTTCAGTTCTTTTGCTATTTTCTCTGAATTTAATTATTTATTTCACTTTGAAAATGTTTTAAAAATCATTTTTATTTCAAATTTTGTTTTAGAATATTTTTTAAATGAAGTAAATAATTTTCCAAAGTCAATGGTGATTTATTTGTAATTTTTGGACATTGTTTTCATTTTTAAGCTATTTTCTTAATTTAAATTCTATTTAATTAAGATTTAATTATTTATTTTATATATCTACTTTCATTTCTGAGTTAGTATCTTTATTTATTAGTTTTTATATGTATTTTTAAATTACAAAATAAATAATGGAAATTTGAAGAGTTTGTGACTCTTTAGTTGCTTGAGACTCTTTGATTTCCACCTCTTCGTTTTCCAACCTCTTGCATTCATTTTTTTTGGCCGACCGTATCTTTTCTTCAGCTGATATCTTTCTCGTTTTTTCACGTAAGAAAAGTTCCTCTTCTCCAAAAAAAAATTCGGCCTCCACCTGAACAAAAGTTTGGTAAAAAACTTTTTTCTTTTTCTTGTTTTCTTTTGTTCTTATGTGATTTTTTGCATTTGCTTTCTTCCTTCCATGGCTCGGCTCCTCTCTCCTCCTCCACCTTGGTCGCCTCCACCACTATCTGAACTAGCCACCACCACCTCCAGCCCAACCCCAAGCCATGGCCGAGCACCTTGATGATGTAGATCTACCATAAAATGAGCAAACTTCATCCAATTATGCATAGCCAAGCCAACAATGTTCCACCACCTCAAACCACCACTTTGGCCGACCTATACACCACCACCAGCTTTTTCCTGACCTGACACCACTGCCGCATCATCCCCTAAACCCACCTATACCTGGCCATGCCTTGTTGCCTTTGGCCGAGCCCATTTGTGGCCTAGAACATTGTTGTGTTGCCTTAGCTTGTGTTGTTCATACCCATATCTCTTGCACCATCATTCCTTACATGTTTGGCCGACCTATTCAACCCAAAATCAGATCCTAACCCACTCCTTAGCCATGTATTTTAGATCTATAGCTGAAGCATAGGTGGTAGAAAGCAAGTGCAAAGATTTTGGGTTTTGTTTATGTATTCATTTCTAACATTGTTTAAGTATATCTTGTTTTGAAACTTATGTTTTATATATTTGTTTGTCTCATGTATTCAAGGAGATTAATCTTTGGCTCTCGCAATCTCAAATCATATTCGTGTTGTCGTGCTTTCGAAGTTCGTTGTTGTGTATTTTTGGTCTATCATCTCCAGCTTAAACAAGTGAGTAAATCTCACACGACTATTCATACTTATGCAATTGTGAAACGACAACAACTGAATGTGTAGAATTAAAAATGATGTTATAATTGCCTGTGATTTATTTATATGATGTTAAACTTGTTTAATTACCTGTCATATCATCTGTTACTGTTATATATTGCATACTGTTCATTTTTATCAGTTTATCACACTGCAAGTTCCCTGTAGATTAGGTTCACTATGGGTTGAAATGATACATACCCGAACGGACTTTAGAATATGGAAAGATCGTTATGGGCTGAAATGATAAGCCTGAGCGACTTTTAATTAATTAATTTTTACTTGGGATTGTGGGTTTGAAATGATAAAACCCGGATTTTCTTGGTAAACTACGGATTGAAATGATATATTATCCGTATCACTTGACTTAGGCTAGAAAATATTATACAAACCCGTGGTCATTTTATATATTTTTCTGGAAATTTTTAAGTATTTTAAAAATGAAAATATATAATAAATTGATTTAAATTGAATTTTAAAATGATTTATTAAAGTGGAAATTATTTTTCTATGTGATAAATGTAAAATAAATGGATAGAAATGGTGATTTTAAAGTGTAATTTAAATTAGAAATTTGACTGATTTTTTTAAAAATGGAAAATTAAGTTAATTAAATTAAAAATAAAAATTAAGTTAAATGGTGAAAAATGGAGATTTAAATTTAAGTGTTGAAATAAATTGTTAAAAATGAAAATGGGAATTTACACACTTGAATTTAATAAGTGAACTTTAGAAATTTTGATTTTGATTTGAAAATTCTTTTCTTTATAAAAATCATAAGTTAAAGGATTTAAATGAACATTTTAATATGGAAAAAATATGATTTTTATAAGTTTAAATGATTTAAATTGAAGTTTATTTATGGCTGGAATTGTACTTAAAACCTGGAAATTCAATTTCTAGCACTTCAGAAATGCTATCATTTCTGGAAATGAACTAATTCTGAACTAAGTATAATCTGCAGCACTTGGTAAGTGTTGTGGTTGCATAAATGAACTAAAAACTAAAATGAACTAAGGCTATGACAGCACTTGGTAAGTGCTGTTGTGGCAGGAACTAAAATTGAACTTGAAACTAATGAAGGGGCTACTGTAGCACTTATTAAGTGCTGCAGTAGGCTGAAATATGATTTTTGTATTTAATTGAACTTCTACAGCAGTTTTAAAACGCTGCCTTTGCTGAATTGAAATAAAACCTTTAGTTTGAACCCTGAACTATTACAGCAGTTTTGTAAATGCTGTCTTTTCTGAATTGAACTATTTTTCCTTTAAAACTGAACTATTACAGCAGTTTATAAATGTTGTCTTTGCTGAATTGAATTGTTTTCAAATATAACTTACCGCATCACTTTTTAAATGCTGTAAAAGCTGAAATTTTAATGTTTTAATGTTTTTAAGTGAATAAATGAACTCAGAAAAGGCTAAAATTTTAGGAATTGAATATTTGATTTAAAAGAATAATGACTTTGTTTTTAAATGGTTTAATTGAAGTATTTTGATTTGAAATATAAACTGTTTTTAAATTTATAACCACGGGTTATAATAACGATTGATTGTTAAAGAGACCGGGATCAGATATGGACATACTCTTTGTCGATACCGAAAACCACTTTGACAACTGTGTACGCGGTGGAGTTGCCAGAATGAAGTAGGATGGTGGCGATGATCGTAAGATATATACGTGGACCCAACTCCCGTGAGTTGGCATAAGGTGGCTAAAACAGGAGCGATTGACGGACCAAGGAGGTAGCACCTCTAATCGGACACACTTCTTCGATACCATTCTATTACTTGTGATTGATTTGGTGCGCACCCTTGATTTGGGAGTGTTGTTCGAGGTGGGCGGTAGTGGCTGCTATGCGTCACCACCAGTCCGGATGCGTAATTGGTATATCTACCCTGGCATTGCCTAGTTGTGCCGTGTCACCTACCATATCGAGCTTTACTACGAGTTGTGATTTCTCCCGTAGCCTGTGGAGTATCGAGGGTAGCCCCCATTTTGGGAGTATGCTAATACTGGATAGACTACTGGGACTATTACGTGTTAAGGTGGAAAATGTAAATCCTTAATGTTATTTAAAAGTATTTTTATTTTATATTAGACCTTATTATAATAGCGAATATTACTACATAGTAGATAGTTTAACAGATCCTTAAAGAATGGGCGATCCCAAGCATTCTTTAAGTTACTTGTACCTTTATTACAGTTCACTTGAGTTGGTTTACATTGTATAAGTATGTATGTCCTGACTCGAGTGTTTTGTGTTTTGCTTTACGCTCGGGTCAGCCTGAGTATTCACAACTTTGGATTTCACTTTTCTAGAGCTAGAAAGCACTGGAGTTTCTACTTATCTAGTTATCTATCTATTTCAGTTTCAGTTGTTCTATTTGAGCATTTGTATTAGAGACTTATGTATTTGGATTTCTATTGTACTTGTTTCAGAACTGTATTGGTTTTCAGAATATGTATTTTGTATCTATTTTAAGACTCTGTATTTTAGTGGCTTCATGAACCACTATTTATTTTATTTCCGCTGCGAGTTATTCGGATATTTCTATGTCTGTGATTCTGTGAATGATTTTATTTGCTCCAAATTTTTATTACAATCTGTTGTTTTGTATTATTCAAGTCTGACATGTGTGGATTATTGTCGATTTGAATGGTCCAAAATAGTGGGTCGTTACATGCGCGTCATGAACAGGCTTGGCATCGTCGATTAAATGGATGCGATTTTGAACAAGAGTGGAACTAATTCCCTTAATATCGGTAATCGACCATCCAATCGCTTCCTTATTTTTCGAAAGAATAGAGAGAAGTGAAGCTTCTTGGTCAAGAGAAAGATCGTTAGAAATTATGACAGGACAAGTTTCGTTTTCACCTAAGTATGCGTACTTAAGGTGATCGGGAAGTGGTTTGAGGCCCAATTTCAGGAGTTTCTCGATCTAAGAATTAGGTTGAGATTCGGACTCAACTGGAAGCGATTCAAAAGGAAGTGTGTATTCAATTTCGTTGGGAATTTCATGAAACAATTTTTTATACTCGGCTTCGCGTTCGTCGTTAAGGTCAAGTGTCTCATTTTTGAAGTTTTCGTAAATGGCACTAACTTCCAACGTTTGGTCACGAGGTTCGTTCGATTGGCTTTCAAGATTGAAAATATTAAGATCCAAAGTCATGTTTCCAAAAGTGATTTTCATCGAACCGTTACGACAATTGATTAAGGCATTTGAAGTGGCTAAAAATGGTCGGCCTAAAATCAATGGAATTTGACTCGCGGGATTTGTCACGGGTTGTGTTTCGAGAACGATAAAATTAACGGGGAATATGAATTGCCCTACTCGAATGAGCACATCCTCGATTTCTCCCATGGGCTTCTTAATGGAACGATCGGCGAATTGAAGCGTAACTTTTGTGGGTTTGAGCTCACCTAAGCCTAATTGTTCGTACACGGAGTATGGAATCAAATTAACACTCGCGCCTAAGTCAATCAAACATTTGTTAATTGTCTTGTCTCCAATTGTACATGAAATCGTAGGGCAGCCAGGATCTTTGTATTTAACGGGCATGGATTGGGATAAGACTTCACTCAAACTGGCGGCTAAGAAGACTTTTTGGGCACTTGAGTGGTCGCTTTTGGGTGCACAAGTCCTTAAGAAATTTCGCATACGTGGGGACTTGCTGAATGATGTCAAGAAGCAGAATGTTAACTTTGACTTGTTTAAAAATTTCCAATATCTTTTCCATTTGGTCCGAGTGTTTCTTTGGTCGAAGACGATGTGGAAATGGAACACGATACTCAGTAGGCGGGTCTACTCGAGTAGAAGAAGAAGAATTTTGATTGGTATTTGATTCGACGTTTGGCTCCCCGTTCTATTCAGCTTCGTTCGTTGTTTTAGAAGTGTCGAGAGAAGTTTCAGGTAAATCGTTTGGGTTAACGACTTGATTATCGATTTGTTTACTGGAACGTAAAGTTGTGATAGCATTTAATTGTGTGACGTTGTTATCTTGAACAACATGGGCTTGATTTGAATTTTCGTTTTGATTTCTGGGATTTGGAAGGGGCTGACTTGGGAATGTTCCTCGTTCGCGTTCACTTACAGACGTGGCTAATTGACTCATTTGCATTTCAAGTTTTGCAATCGATTGGTTTGTGTTTTGCATATATGAGTTCAATAAATTTTGCAAATTGTTGTTTGCTTGAAGACTTTGAGTAGTTGCTTTAGCCAACGTTTCAAGAGTTTTCTCAAGCGAAGTTAAACGTTTATCATCTTGGGGAGGGTGAGCATAATTTAGTTGAAAATTTTATTGTTGCGGTTGATTATGAGACGGATCCGCAAAGGTTGGTTGAAAATCGTTGGGCTGAAAGGGGGGATTCGAAGCATTATTCGGGAATGCTTGAAAATTGGGACGAATCGTATTCGTGTTGGGATTGTTTTGGTTCCACGCAAAATTCGGATGATTTCTCCAACCAGGGTTGTACGTTGGAGAAAACGGGTCGTTTTTGGCTTTATTGAAAGCGTTGATTTGTTCGACAGAATTGGGACACTGATCGGCTATATGATTAGGATCATTGCATTTATAATACATCGGTTGGGAAGCTTGGTTCATTTGATTTGATGAGAAAACGTTATCGAATTTTTTAATCATTACGTCGATCTTAGCTTCCAAAGCAAAAGAAGATCCTATCGAGTGTGCACTCGATCGTGAGTAAATTGATTTTTTGTTCGAACGTTCCCATTGGGATGATTTTTCGGTGAGGTTTTCAAGAAATTTCCAAGCATCGTCATGATGTTGGGCAAGAAAGTTGCCTTGGCACATTAATTCGAGCATGGTTCGTGAGCTATTTTCGAGTCCATCGTATAAGATTCGGCAAATTGTCCATTTTTCAAAGTTATGGTGTGGACATTTTGTCAAAAGCTCTTTGAATCTTTCAAAATATTTTTCGAATGGTTCTCCCTTGAATTGATGAAAATTTACAATTTCGTTTCGGATTCTACTCGTTTTTTCCAAGGGGTAGAATTTTTTTAAGAAAGCTTTTACGAATTCTTCCCACGTTTTAATCGAGTTCGATGGTAAGCTGTACAACCATTTTTCAACGTAATCCGTAAGTGCAAATGGGATTAATCAAAGTTTGATTCCATCATCGGAAAGTTGTTGGAGTTTAATGGTTGCACAAACTTGTTCGAATTTAATCAAGAAAATGTATGGGTCATCATGTTCGAAATTGCCAAATTTTGGAAGCGTGGCAATATGGTTCGAATGAATTTCAAAATGGTTACCCGTAGAGGCAGGTAACGTGATGCAAGATGGAATAGAAACTCTATTGGGAAAGATTCAATCCATAAGAGTTCGAGGGGCATTCTCGTTCGCCATTTTGGGAGTATCGTCTGTTCGAGTTAAACGATTAGTTGTTGAGTCGCAAGTCCAACGATTTGTTGTTGTGTCACGAGTCCAGTATTCATGCACAAGTGAAAGTTGAGAAGAGAAAGAAGTTAGAATCGAGTTTAGAGAATGAAAGAAGATTTGAAAAATGAAGTGAGAAATTGTTTTTTGTTTAAAGGAAGAAAACTATTTACCAAGTGAAATTTATTTTCAAAAGAGAAGTTTGATTTTTGTTTTTCAAATTTTTTTATATGTTTTTTGTTTTTGTAATTTTTTTTGTTTTTTAATTTTCAAATATTTACCAAAAGGATTTTTTCAAATTTTATTTTTTCTTTTTAGAAAATGGAAATTTGATTTTTGTTTTTGTTTTTGAATTTTTAAATTTTTTTCTTTTTGAAAAGATTTTATATTTTTTTTCGATTTTTGTTTTTGATTGAAAATTTTCAAAGGAAAGGAAAGAAGGATTTTTCATTTTTTCTTTTTTGGATTAAAAACTAAGATAAGTAAAATTTACAATTTTTTTGGATTTTTGATTTTTTTTTAAATATGCATGACCTAATGCAACTAAATGAATGCAAAGGACTTAATTACAATTTTTTGTCCTTAGTAGCTCCTAACATAAAATTGTATAATCACACTTTGTCTTAAATCAACAAAAATATTTCTCAGCCAGGTAACGAGCAGGGGTTATCGGTGCACCACGAATCACCATAGCAATGCAGTCGAAGGTTTAAGTACCTTTAGAGGAACAACCATTATAATATTTACAAATCACCGTAATATTTATAAATGGTTATTACTCTGCCGTAGCTTAGACACCAAGAAATAAAATTGTTCAAAGAAAACAATTGTGAAGATACAATTAAGCCCTAGATGAGCTCGTGACACCCTAAAGTTGAATGTCTAATCTTTATTATTAGTCAAATTCTACGAGGAAATGCTTTTGTGGGCTAAGGAAAGGGTAATGAAATCCCTCACCTTATGTGAATTGGGGTATTGCCCTTAGAAAATAAAACAAGATGAGATGAATTCAAAGCAAAAATTAAACGTGAATTTACAATGCAACTAAAATGATATTTATTTTTGTTTTTGGATTTTGAATTTTTTTTATATATAAATGCAAATGCAAGCAACCAACAATGCAATTCAAAATAAAACTAGAGATAGGGGCATGATACCAGAGCGTGCAGAATTTATTAGCAATTTTTTTTTATTTTTACAAGCAAGCAAGCGGTTTATTTTTATTTACAAGCGTTTTTCCTCTTGAACTTCTGCTTTTGCAACCTGAAAAAGGAATCTAACAAGATATTTTTATATAGTCAACACGAAAACAAAAGCAAAATTTTTATTCAAGAGAAAACAAAAATCCCCTTTTATTCTAAAAAAATAAAAAATTTGCAAAGTTTTCTTTGTTTTTTTATAAGGAAAAACTAAAACAAATTAAAACGAAACAACTTTTTTTTATAAAGAAGATGGAAAAATAAAATGCTAATTAAACAAACCAAATATTCAAAAACCAAAGAAACCCACCCGACCCACTTTTGAACAAAACAAAATACGTTCCCCTTTAATCAATTCAAGACTTTAATTTTCATTACAGCAATTCAAAGGCTCAAAAAAAATTTTGAAATTCTCAAATCTCACAATTTCCAATTGAATTTTCACGTTGAGTTTCAAATCTCGACAATAAAATAACGGCGTCGGTCCTCAATTGAAGTTGATGGTTACGGAGTCGTGATGTTGATGCTCGCTGGTTGGCGATTTGGGGAGGTTCTCAATTGAAGTCGCGAATTGAATTTGGGGCTGAGATGGCTCACCGTGGACGCGGTTGTCGGCAATGGGTTAATTGGGGTTTGTGCGAATTCAAGGCGCGGATGATTGAATTGGAGGTGGCTTGGTTTGAGTGAGTGTTGAGTTCGCCGATGCAGAAATGGCGAAGGAAGTGAAGGTTTATATGGTTGTGAAGGGGATGTCAGAGATGGGTAGAGGTGGTGATGGCCATCAAAGCAGAGGTTCGAGATGTTGTCAGGTAATTGTTTGTACCTGTTGTAATGAGATGAACATTGGCTCTGGTGTAGGTTTTTGAGACGAACGTTGTTTGTGGTTGTCGGTGGCTTGTGTAGAAGGTATAATAGCAGCAGTTATGATAAATGGCAGTGGGTAAATTGGGCCAAGGCAGTGAAGTGACTGCTGCACTATGAAGTGGTTGTGCGTTGATGTTGTTGATGGTTGTGACTTGGCAGAGGAGTATGCAGAAGAAAATTGGTAGTTGATGGAGAAGACAGTATGGTTGTTGCTGTCTTGTGGTATGTTGAAGATGAAGGCACTAGTGGATGTTACAGTGCACAGGGAAAGTGTGTGATGTAGTTGAAATGTGTGCAGTTGGATGATGTTTAGGAAAAGGCAGTATAGGTGATGAATGTTGATGGAGTTTCTGTTGAAAGGGTAGCAGTGAAATGTTGGAAGCTGTAGGTTATGATGCTGTGGCACAGCAGTTTTGAGGAGGCAGAAGTGGTTTTTAAATGTGGATGTTAGTTTAAGATGGTAGATGCAGTAGGCTGTGGTTGTTGTTTGTTGGTTTGTATAGAAGTGGGGAAGTGAAGAAGTCAGTTACAAAGCAGAAGTGATGCACAAAGGGATGGTGACGATTGATGAGAGAGGATGGTATGATGGTTGTTGTTGTTTGCTGAAGTAGGAAGAGAAGATGGTCAGAGGGATGGGTGGTAGTTGCAGTCAAGTATTGGGTCGAGTTTAGGCGATGGTTGGAAGGCGTTGTTGATTGTAGGAGGTAGGTTGCCGTGGTGTTGTGGTGATGCTCGAGTGCTGAGGTGGTTTATAGCAGTCAATTGGTGATTCAGGGATGTTAGTTGCTGTCGTTTGTGAAGCAGTAGTTGATTGTTGCAGCAGTTTGTGTTGAAATAAAGTGGAGCAGGGGTTATACACAGTGGTGCACAAGTGTGAACTGAAGTGAGTCACAGCAGGCTATGGTTATTGCAGCAGCAAGATGGTGAACCAGAGATTGTTGAAGTGGTGGTGATTTGTATGCGCAGAAGATGTGGTGGTTAATTAGTTGATGACTGAAGTATGACCGAGGCTGATGTACAGGGGAAGGCAGTGGGCAGCAGATAATGGTTGAGGTGGATATGTATGAAAGTTGTTGAGTGTGCCGTAGATTGGTAAGTTGTTGATGGCTGTAGAGGTGTAAGTGGAGGAGTATGGTAGTTATGACAGAGGGAGGGTGAAGTTGTAAAGCAAGGCAGAAACAAGAAACTACAGTGCAAAGCAATGCATAACTGAAAATTTGGCAGTTTTGTAAAATGTAAGTGAAAATTTGTAAAAACAAAGCAAAAATTGTAAATTGAAAATGATGATGAAATAAAATAATTTTTCTGTATTGTGTATGATCTTTTTTATATATGCAAATGCAAATGAACAACACGCTAGAAAGCAACAAAAACAAAAAATTGCAAACAACAAAGTCAAACTACACACACAATAATATTATTTTTTAAATTGCAAACAAACACACAAAATAAAAACACAAATAAAATCACACAAAAAAATAATCGGAAGAATAGAAAATCAAAATCAAAATAACTTCCCCAACAACGGCGCCAAAAACTTGTTCGACGACTAGTTTTCTATCGGTTTAGAAAATAGTTGAAAATTTTCAAATTAAAATAACCGCAAGCGCACGGCGTACAAAAGTTAGTACGTGGCGAGTACGGGTCAATCCGCAGGGAATTGTGAGATCTTAAAATTTTCTAATCAATCAAATTAAACCAAAAGTGGAAATTGTTTTGAAAACTAGAAAGCTAAGCAAATGTTGAGATTAAAAACTATGTGATTAAGATTCAATTTAGAGGCAAATCCACTTTCTTATATTTTTCACATAAATCAACATAAAATCAAATGATGATCTCTTTTTAATCGAAGTAGGATTAGTGATGTATTTATCATAAGCATGGCTTATTTGAGTTATTAATTAACACAAATCAAACCATCAAACTATAATACAACTCTAGTCCTACTTTTCATATCTCATGAAACATATCATAGAAAATGAAAGCAAAATCCAGTTTAAGCATGAACTATTTACTATTAATTAGTAGCATAGATCATCAAATTTTGATTCAAACTTCACTTCATTGCCATGATCATATTTAGATGAAGAGGCAAATTGTGATTAATGAGATAAGCATAGCCTATTTGTTATGAACAAAGTAGGCTATCAAATTCAACATAAAACACAAACAAGCATAAGCATCCATTTTCTCATAAAGCATAAAGAGATCATACATAGAAAATTTCATGTTGAATCTACATGATAGAAGAAAGCTTCATTACTCCTAAATTGTAGGGGTTTAGCCTCTCATTTGTGTTATCATTCCAACACATAGAGATTTCAACATTGAAAATGAAATAAAGTAGAGAATAAACAAGAAAAAGAAGATTAACTACTAAAAGGAAATGAATTAAACTAGTGCATAAATGTAAATCTAAACTATGAATATAAAATGAAAGAGAGCATAAGAAGAAAAACGAGCATAAAAGTAAACAACAACAAGTAGAAAAGAGAAGAGAAAGAGGCTAGAAAGCCATTTTTATTTCATTCAACATAGAGTTTACAACTTTCATTTTGATTTCCTAACTAATGTGAAAGAGTAGAATATATGTTCATGTACATAAGAGG
Source organism: Allium fistulosum (assembly GCA_030737815.1). Classification (NCBI taxonomy): domain Eukaryota; kingdom Viridiplantae; phylum Streptophyta; class Magnoliopsida; order Asparagales; family Amaryllidaceae; genus Allium; species Allium fistulosum. The sequence goes on along the minus strand of CM060907.1, from coordinate 980,823,323 downwards.
GCATTTATACATGCATAAAACCCTAATTTCATTTTTAGGGTGCTTCCCAAAATGCCCTTTAGGAAGTGTGGCCACCAAGTAACCATGAGCCACTAATTAATCCCTCATTAAAAGTGCATGAAGCTTTAACCTTCACTTAGTTTTCCATTAGCTTCTAATTGTAGATTTAGGCAAGTGGGTGGGATCCTCCATGTTCATGGTCTTGAATTATTTCCCTCTTCTTTCCTTTGTATTCATTTGTGCATGCATGTATCTTCATGAATCCCTCTTACATATGCATCAAAATTTTCTATAAAAATCATAGAAATTTCCGAGTAAAATTTTTCAAATCAATACATGCCCAAAAATGACCATTTTACCCCTGAATGAAGATGAATATATGATGATTTGAAAATAATTGAATTTTGGTTTTAAACATGTTAAAATGCCCAAATATGATATTTATTTAAATAAAAATAAATAAAATATGGATGTAAATATATGCACATTAACGTGCACATCAAAGATGAAGGTAAAAGAAAAGAGGCAAAGACTTACTAGGGATCTGGAAATTAAGATGCTTGAACCCGGGGTTGACTCCTAGAGGAACAGAGAAATATCTGATCATCCAACTAGGGGCGGCTTTACTTAGAACACCCGAAAAGATCACATGCTTATTATTACCCTGGAACTAATAGTAAATACCGACTGGGTACCCTGCATCTTTCTACAGTTGGAAGATCATCTCAACAAAATTAGCATCTATCTCAAGAAGGCCGCGCACCATACAAGCGGCATAAGAACCAGTAGCTGTTGGTAGTTAGCTGACTAGAAGCAAGTCCGTGTGTGTTGAGGATAGATACAAAGTAGGGTGGAGAGGCAGCATAACCCCTACCTAGAAATAAACCAAGGAGAAAGCAAAGTAGCCTGGAAGGGGTGATCTGAATGATCAGTGGGAGTGGGGTAGCGAACCATCCCTACATTACATCCATGGCTGGCCAAAAGCTTGTCCAGCTCAATCTTTCTATACTCAAGCTCAAAAGCTGTAAGGCTAGCGCGCCTGTGGTTGTCGATCTACATGTGGATGTGGATGTGGATGCTGAAGTGGTCATCTAAAACATAAGCTACCTAAGTTAGACAAAGCCCCAACATCTATGCTCGACGGTAAATCAACATGAAAGCATGATGACCGTCTCCAGAGAGTGCCCGGACCAGGCACCACATGAAGACCGACTCACAACTTAAACTCTTAAGCTAAATAAATAGGCTTTTCAGCCTTCTATCTATTACTCTATTATATTACTGAAAGCCTATAGCTCATGACCTTGGGCCTATTCCATGACCCATTACCTAATTTAATGATTAATATCATCACTAAACATTTATAGGCCCATTGGAGCCATCAACATCGATTGACCATCGTTGAAATGGTAGTGATGGTTGATCGATATCCAAAGATGGCTAAAAAAACATATTTCGATAAAGGCAAGCACAAGCACTACAACTTTAACAACATTATAGCAGCAATAGCCTCAAAATCGAAAAGGAAAACAACGAAAGCGTAAAAGTACAAAAATGGCAAAGAAACAACAGACGTGGCTATAGCCATGACGCCTACGATGGTGAAGAAGAAGGCAAAGAGGGGAAACTCACTTTTTCTTGGATAAGAGGCTGGAATATCGAAGTATTTTGGGTGCTAAAGCTTTTAATGGTAGTTTTTACTTTTCATTTTCATTAATGAATTGGAGAAAAAGGAGAAGCATCTTTTATAAACCTACCACATTAATTATAGCCGTTGGATTCAAAATTACCTTCAACTCTCGATCGCCCAAGTGTAATGAATGCACTATCACTTCATCCACATTGGAAACGTGAGCCCCCGCCATGTTTGAAAAAAATAAACTATAACATCCCTTCGGGAAAGTTAACACAAAGATCTTTTAGAACAGTGTTTACTGTATGGTGTTGCTTTTCGGGATGATGGGGGTTCGAATATCATGATCGTCACATTTAGTATCAAACCTATTACCTAGTTGGAATTATGTGTTGCAATGCTATGGATGTTAGTCGACGTAGTACTGATGCGGGTTATGAACATAACATCTGAGTGGCGTGTGATAATGAGCCAACGATGACGTTGGGCTCTTTAAGGTGGTAGTCTTAACATCTCTTTAGGAAAGTTAACACAAATATCTTTTATCATAGTGGTTAGTGCATGAAGTTTCTTTCCGGATGATAAGGGTTCGAATCCTACGGTTGTCACACGAACTGTCACAACCAATCACAGAGCGCAACATAGGGCACACATTAAATGCATAGCATAAGAGTCGGACGGTAGTATCTTTGTGAAATAAGAAGCCAATCCCTGCTCACAAAGATGTGCTAAGGGGTAAAATGTTGCTTAGTTTTCTCGCATGTGTAATTAACAACCCGATTAAGGCACGGCCTGATCCAGTCAAACCATCCCAGCCAATCTACCACCAACCCACTCATCTCGCCCCAAACTCAAGCTAGCCCCAATCCAACCTATCTACTCAGTAGTACATCAAGTTGACAATGGTTCAACCTAAAGCGGCGTCAATAGCAACCTCGTCAGATAAGGACGGGATGATTAAGCATAGCCCGGTCCGCACCGTCCTGGCTCACCCCAGCTCGGGAGGTACATGTCGATCCAAAAAGTATGGCCTAAGGCAGTCCATCTACTCAGCAACATTCCAAGGCTATCGCCGACCAGCATAACTCATGATGGCTCCAACAGGTAGCTCATTACACAAGACCGGCTCAAGTGTGACCCATCTTTGGCTTGGCTTCATCACAACCACATTTGACCGATTCCAAGCTGCCTGTCTCATCATCTCATAACTAGCTTGCACCTCCCTTGCAACTTGGACCTTAGCACCATTCAACTTTCTCCAACAAACTTAAGCATTAAGCAGTCGGCCCGCTCATGGTGGTCTGCATTCAATTTGGCACCAGGCCAGTCTGTTAAGACCAGCTTCATTGCCGGCCGACACAACTCAAGACGACTTCAACATCCAACTCAAGACGGCATCACCACAACCCGTTCTATCATATCACAGCTAGCCCAACACATTCTTTGCACCTTAGTCCTTAGCAGCATTTAGCTTCCTTCAAGTATGATCTACAGCCCACCCGAAGCCACTCATCTGCCTTTCCACCTAGGCATGCAAAAGTAAACGACAAGTTGTACAACTGACTGTACTAGGTACTATAGAAAAGCAACAAAAGCATACCTACTCTTGTAGCTTTCCATCAGCATCTAATGTGCATTAAATGCAGTGGATGCACATGGTATTAAGAGACAACTGGTATGATTCTCAACTACACATTCTAGCCTTCCTTTACAGTTGTCTTCCATCAACTAGGGAGACTAGATTAATAGACAAATGCCCTTCCCGCCATTTTTACTATGCAATCTCAGTCATTCATTATCTCTTATAGCCATTGTAAATACCTCTAGCCATTCAACTTCAAAAGGGTTGAAAACTAGTTAATTTCCAGTTGAATTGAAGTCATTACCTCTCAACTCGGTCACTCCCTACAACAAATCAAAGCCTTAACTCTTAAGATTAGCTACTTTTTTTAGTTTTAAGTGTTTTATTTCTTATTATTTCCTTGTAATTTCTTGTAATTAAAAGAGATAAACATAATAAAAGATCTTCACAGTGGATGTAGGCAAGCTTGCCGAACCACCCAACATCTTTGTGTCATTTACTTTGCTTTGCTTCCTTTCTTCCTCATTTTACATTTTTAAGTCTAGAAATTAGCAAGTAACCTTTGCTTCCACAACGCATTAGTCTAATTTCGAGATTGGCTAATTCTTTAATCAACAGTTAGGCTTTGCATTTGGTTTTGACACGCAATGTGTTTTTAATTGCATTGTAATAACGATATGCTTATTTTAAAGGATAACTCGACAATAATGTTATGTTTTTAATTTTTTTGAAATTCTCTTATTGTTCCTTAATTGTAGCAGTAGTTACTATTTCACTTTATTTTTCGTTTAATAATCTACATTAACTCATGGAGGGAGCGATATTCCTTTTTTATAATAGTTGTTATATATGGTGCAATTATTTACGCATGTATAATTATTTCCATGGGTAACTTTTCCATTACCAACCGTTATAACCGTTGGTAAATTTGTCATTACCAACGTTTATAACCTTTGGTAAATTTTGCTGATAGTATAAGCATTATTCTTTGCCAATGGTATTTTCCATTATTAATGGTTATAACCGTTGGGAAACTAAAAATTACTAATGGTTTTATCCGTTACGATTTCTATTAGAAAACTTCCCCACATACTTTGTGTTCACGACTATGTCCGTTACAAATCACTTTTGAAACGGTTACAACCGGTGCAAATGGTCAATTTAGGTGTTGCGCAAAAAGAATAAGGATTTGATCTCCTCGACCAATCGCCAAGCCACACCGGACTTCTACTAAAGAGGCAATTACACCCTCGGGCACCGATGAGATCTTTGTCTCGCTTGGAGATCTAGGTAGCATTCTAGATCTTATTTCAAAATACGACATTGGAAAATTTAGCCTCCTAGGCATTTTCCTCTTAATTTGAACTATGCCCAACATGCCTTATACTTCTACGGGGGATGTAATTTCGATCAATCGACCCCACAAGCATGGTCCGTAGAATCAATAGGGTGCACAAACACTTTGCACGACCATTAGAATCATTACATGCTCACTCCGCATGTGTCACAATCTAACCTCTACTCACTAACTTGATTCCATTTCTTTTCATTTGCAGTGGGATGCTCTAGCATTTTCAGGGATATCGATAGTAAGTAAACTGGATAACTTGGCTGCCAACCCTCCGTTTCTTCATACCATAAGCGCGAGTCGTCATGAGAGTCGGATTCTGAACTACTTTGAAGGAAAGAGAAATAAAGACAAGTTGAAGAGAGGAGACAGTATCGTGTCGAAGGTGATCGGGACTCATGTGACTGCTCCGGGTCAATTAGGAGATCATATTCCCCGTGCCCCAATCGTTTCCTACTTCCTCAATCTCAGGACTGATACTCTTTAATGCCAAATAGTCCTCCTCCTACCTCTAGGGTTCCTATTGCTCCCGTGTTAGTACCACCTCCACACCAGGCTCTAGTGCCCTCACACAAATCTAAACATGCTTATAAGCCTACAAGCTCCTCGATTTCAAATCCATCCGGTAGAGGTCCAACAAATAACATGCTCCTATGGCTCCCTTCACATATGTCAGCACACCTGCTTCGGTCCCGGTTACAAGTCCTAACCTCACCGAGATGGAAATGGTATTTCCCAACTTACCGGGGTCAAGTTTGATTATACTTTAAAGGACGTCCAACGAGCCGTTGTTCATGACATCTTTGAATAGAATTATATCTGAAAAGGGCTCGCTCATGCTATGTCTGATACAAATAAAGCTAACCAGCTCATCATCCAACGAAATGATGTTGAGAAAAAAGACCCTAGAGAATATGCGAGTTCTACACTCTAGAAGCGGATAAACTGAAAAAGGCACTAGAGGACGTCGGGAAAAAACGCCAAGATGTGCTAAAAACTTTCAAGGCTAAATATAAGTTGCAATGCAAATAACTTCAAAATGTCTACCACAAGTGAACTGGCCAAAGAAAAGGCGATACTACAGGCCACCATCGACACCCAACCCCTAATGATTACAAAGCTCAAAGCCAAGGTAGAAAAGGTGAAGAGAGAAGAGCTCTCATACTGGCAAGAGAGCAAATGATAGAAGTCCTCGATGTCAACTAGGAAAAAAAAATTCGAGGGACACAAGCCATCGAGGAGAAGAAAAGAGAAGATGAATTTCACGAGAAAATCGAAGCCACTTTGGTATGCTTCTACACAGACGTAACCAAATATGGAAACCTCAAATGGCTCGATGACGAATACCCCAAAGCGTTGGCTCTGGTTTGGAATGAGACTCTTAGACAAGAGAGGGAGCATGTTGGCAATGTCGATGAAGAAGAAATTTAAGCCAGCCTTCTCGACGATGAAGACTTGGAGGCCCTCGCTAAGGGTGAGGCTGAGTGGGGCCTCGAGGCTTCAACCTCCACCGAGGTGCCTGCCGGGGTTCTTCCTGAATCCAGTTGTAAGGATTTGATAGAAAGCTCTATTCTTACTCAACAAGAACCCCGAACGGAGATCGTTACTTCGACGATGGCTAGCTCTAAGGCTGCCGTAACTCCTACACTTGAGCCATCTGTTCCAGTCTCTATCGCTCTTACCTCCACAACAATATCAGCTACATCAGAAATGACCACTACAACCAACGTGTCAATCTCAGCTTCCAAGGCGTACAACCTCGAGCATCCCGGCTTCATACCGCCAGCAATCCCTTCTAAGCTTTCTGCTTTATCTTCTGTTCCAGAGGAATGGCAGACCGAGAGGTATGGTGCAGTTGGTTAAGATATTTGGCACTCATCCTAGAGGTTGAGGGTTCACTCATGCACACATACACTCACTCCAATTAAATATACCAAAGTCCTTGGAATGTTATGGTTAACGGACGGCTGTTCGTAATTCGTTCAGAGTTTACCAGCAAAATTTGGTTTTGTAGATTAAAAAAAATATACACGAAGTTATAATTTAAATAATTACTTACAGGTAATAACTAATTAATTAAATAAACAGTATAACTTTAGGTTCAAACTTAAATTTCACTTACGAACCACAAATTCACTGCCTGAATTGCTTTGGGCTACGTTCGAATTTTCTACAAGTGAGTCTGGACTTCTGCGTTGTCAGCCATACAATAAGCTAGATCGAAGGGCTTATGTGTAAATACCACAAGGATATTTTCTGAAATAGCCCTGCCTTCAGTGCCGCTCCGTTGATAAAGTGTAGAGCAGCCTCCGATTTTTTATTTCCTCCTCCGCAAGAGTATTTATCAAAATATTTGTAGAAATTCCTAGAATCCAAACTGCGAACAAGGTATTCTCTCGAAACATAATCATTTTAGCTGCAGTCCTATTACATTATTCTAAGATCTAGGACTTCCTCTAATTAGGTCTGAACTTTAAGTTTTCTTTGCTGTCTATTTACTAATTTGATTTTTGTTTTCCTTTGGGCGATGAATAGATGGCATCAAAGCTAAATTTGTTAAAATCAAAAGCATGCCAAGCAACTCAATTTGTATCAAAACACGGATCTAGTTATTATAAGAAGGTGCTTGAGGAGAATAAGCAGTATATCGTAGATCCACCAACTATTCAGACGTGCCAAGAGTTGTCGAAGAAATTGTTTTACACTCGTCTAGCAAGGTATATATTTTTGGTTTGGTGGATGGTGTATTAGATCAAATTATAGTTAGTATGGATTTTTTTCTTCTTCAAAATTTAATATTTTAATCGGAATTCTGGAAATAATTTAGAAACAAATATCTTTATTTAGTCCTCGCAATCCACTATGGGAAAAAGAATCAATGCTTCCACATAAATTGAGCAAAATTTCTAGCATACAAGTAAATATACATGTTTCAATATGAATCCTCTAAATCTGCTACCCACAATTTAAATCCTGTTTCAAATTAAAATTCGAACTTTATTGATTTTATTTTAATCTCGTTTTAAAAGCCTTGGTCTGCAATGCTTTGGTATTCTTTATTGTTGCATAAATGTTTGTGTGCTTGTATACTTTGTGCTAGTATATTATGAATTAATGTGTTGATTATCACTCTATTATCGTTTCAACAATTGTGTTTACTTTTGTCTCCAAATAGCCGGCCCTATATCACACACACACATAAAGTGTATGCCCTTCTGTTATATTTAGTTGTGTCAATGTGGATGATTTTAAGAGAGAATTCTAAATTTTTTTTTACTAATGCTTACTATTTTAGGAATAAGTACATGATTGGTCTGCAGTTACTGAAGCATCTCAACGGTGGAATGTTACGAAGATAACCCTTGCTGATAAAAATGTGTTATCTGCAATTCCAATTCCACATAAAATTGTATGTTTTTGGAAAGAAAAAATTACACATGTTTGTATGTAGTTTAACATCAACGCTAAATGCTATATTTTAATTGAATAGACTAGCAATTGGAAATCTGTAGGGGAAATATCATTTGATCTCTTTTGGTGACTTGGAGCAATGAATACATACATCATGTCCAAAAAGTTGATGCATGTCCCTAACCATGCCAAATGTGCACTTCAATTTTTTTGGGTGCCTTGTGTGTGGAAAGCTGTCTATAAAAATGGACAAATATCAGCCGCTTGTACTTGGATTATGTGTTTATATGCTTCAAGAACAGTTTTATGTTTAGTTCACATAACCACAAGTTCTTGTTATTTTGAACTTAATTACATATTTTTGAAATTACATTGATATTGTAAAAGTTGGTTTGAGAACTTTATTTCTTCTAAAATTACTTGGAAGTTCCTTTTAGTTTGATTGACATAACCACAGGGCATGATGTACCTAGTTGGCTAGTTCATCCATTACCACAATTCTTTGCTCTCATCTCCTTCTTCTACATTTATACTTTTCCGCCCACTTTATCATCCTCTTTCCATTTTCTTCTCCCACCTACAATTCATTGATATATCTTTAAAAAGATTATATTGTAATTTTTTGATGAATGCTGATATGGTATGATATTAATAGTAGAAATACAGATTTAAGTTAAAGCTAAAAAACAGATGGATTAAGAAGTAGACAAAAGTATCACTATGTTATCAAAAAAGGGATTAGGAAGTAATTTAATGGAATGAATAAGCTTTCTTTGATTCTTATTTGATGGTTTATAGATGGCCAAACATATCAAATCTTCCTATCTTAGATATTTCGAGTTGTAAAAGTTTCTAATTTCTTTCATCAATTATTTAACCAAATTTAACGATGATAACCTAAGTTAATGGTGATAGAGATTTTATACACATGTTGTAAAAATCCTTCTAGGCCTCCGCTTAGGCCTCGCCTAAGCGCTAGGCGAGGCTTACTGCCTAACGATCAACCTAGGACTGCCTAGGCAAGGTTTACCGTCTTTTTTAAGAATCCAACCATGCATTTAGGCATTTGTTAGGCATTTTTAAGGCTCAGTGCCACGTTTAAGTATCAGTGTGGTAGTTTTATATGGTCTTGCCCTGCTAGCTACTCCCAAGCAAGTCTAGAACCCCAAAATTTCAATTTATATCAATTGACACTAAACAAAACACTAAAATTTTGTTCAAAATACATTAGTTATCAAAAACTCCTGGCTTCGTTTTATCTCCAATTAATCTCTAGTTTATGCTTACCGCCTAGCGATTTTTACGACCATATATATATATATCTATGTGTGTAATATGGCGAGTGATCTAGATCCTTCTTATACATCCTCTTACCTTCGTTTTTCCGTGCAACTATTTTTCGAAACAAAATTAAATTTGTAGATATGTATGTTTATTAGCAAGATATTCTATATAAGATTTGGATTCATTTTGAAACTTCTATCCCTTTGAAAATTCCATTGATGATTAAAATAAATATTTTTGATGGTTCATGATGGCTTGCATTTTTGAAGGACTTTTAAAGTTTCGAAACAATTCCTAATATTGTATTGTAACTTGCTAATGAGTGTAACATGTTTACAATTTTATTTTGCTCCAATAACTTTTTGCATCAAAAAGAGAAAGGATTGGAGGAAAATTTATAAGAAAAGGTCCTAAATCCCTCACGCATGTGTGTATTGTGTGTGTATAATTGGAGTTGATTCTCAATTTTTTTTGGTTCGATCGTGAATTTCTCAAAATGTCCTTTATATTCAAATGAAGTTGCAAGTTTAGATCCATGAGTGCTCTCCTCTTCACGAGGATCACTCATTTTCGTGAACAAGTTGCAAGTTCGGACCCCATTAATGACAAAATGTAGCATTTAATTTAAATTAGTATAAAGATAAGATCACGATTTCAGACTTTAGTGGTTTTATACCATTATATTTTTTTCACCGATATTTTTATACACACACGACAAAGACCTCGGGTGTGCATGGATGCACGTTTGTGTGTGGTTTGTGTGTGCGCGCGATGCATTTGTATGTTAGCAACCACTTTCTGTAATACTGTTATAAAACGGTTGATGGGAATGCAAGTTGGTCAACTAATGGTTGGCAAAGTTAATTGACCATGGACATAAATTTTTGTACTTTTGGGTAAAATATGATTATTTTGAATTATACAACATGAAATTTCAAATTTAAATAGCAAACGGAAATCCCAAGAAATAAATAAAAATTATTAAAAAAAGGACAAATTTTCAAATTAGGCTAGTTTTCGAAATAATTTGGCGATCGGCACTGTTTTGAAACTTATTACCAAACATGGTTTGTTTGTGCCCAGTCAGCAGCCAAGTCAGCAAACTTGTAACTGCTCAGATATAGGCGCAACTCTTAGTTGCGCCTATATTTTTTTTAACCTCACCAGAACATGCGCAACTAAGAGTTGCGCATATATTATTTTTAACCTCACCAGAATAGCACAACTATGAGTTGTGCATGTGTGGATTTAGTTTAGGCGCAACTTATAGTTGTGCCTGTTTTGCTGTGGTGCGAGCGCAACTATGAGTTGCGCCTGCACAGGTTTCTGCTGCCATATAAAGGCAGCAGCAACCCATTACCCCCCACCCCATTTCATTTTCACAAACTTCCTCCCCTCTTTCTCAAGCCCGAACCCAACACTCCCAAGCCTTAGTTTTAGGTTTTTTCCATCAATTTCTCTCAAATTTTACAAATTTATTCATCAATCTTCGATTAGAACAAAGCTACAACAATCCCTCCATCCCACACACTCACATTACCATTCATTCATCTTTTCGAATTTCCCAATTCCGACCTAAGCCACAACAATCTTTGCAAGGTAATTGAGTAAACCCTATTTTCGAATCTTGTCATTTTGAAATGTTTTATGTTTTTGTGTTGATTTATTGTTCCATGCCTTTCATATTAAGCTAGCCGAACCGATATGGATAATTGAGAGATCTCAGATGAAGTATTGGTGAAAGTATGTTGAACAGATGGAAGCTGAATCTGAATTTCTCTTGAAACTCAGTTTGAAACAGTTCCTGAAACTCAGTTTGAAACAGTTCCTCAAAATATTGGTGTTGTTGTTCAATCTGCTTTGGATAATCAGGTTTGCTTAGGCGAACTGAATCAAAGACCGGGAAAACAAATTAGCCGCGAAGGTCGAGTGAGACAACCAACACATCCAATTTGTCACTGTGGAGATATTTGTAAGGTAGTTATATGTAAGACTCAAACAAATGCTGGACTTCGGTTTTACGGATGTGCTGGTTACCTTGATCATATAACTAACCCGAAAGGTGTTTAGTGCTGTAAATTCTTCAAATGATTAGATCGTCCCGTTGACCTCTAGGAGAGTTGAGTATGCATTAGAGGTGCAAGCCGAAATGAGACGATTGTAAAAAGAAAATAGTATGCTACGACATCAAGTAAACTATATGCACTCCTTAAATCCAATTTGGAAGGGGTCTAGTAAACTGGTTAGTGCAATTGTTATGTAATGGTTCTGTATTAGACTTGTTTAATGGAGTTATGTATGCATTAGTTTTAATGAGTGCTGTATTACTAGGTTGTTTTATTACTTGGTTGCTGTAATAGTTATGCAATATTTGATGTATTACTGTTTGATTGTTATGTTTATTTAATGTTTAATATAATACTTTGTTGTTGTTCCATGTTGCGTACTGTGGATAATACATACAAAAGCTGCGTACAAAATAAATCAAAGTTACAGAATATAGCAACTAGCATAAATGTTCGACAAAAGATAACTTTTAATATCAAAGTTGTGTACAGAATAAAAATAGAAGTTATACAGTACACGAATGACATAAGTAGTAAAAACAAGTAAATTATTTATTGCTTCCCGCACGTTCTTCTTTTATGACCCAAGTTACCGCATTGTCCACATTTGTCCTGTCTTTTGTCCCCCATTTCGTCCATTACTTCCTAAATTTTTGTGGACCCGAGTCTTCTTGTATTCCTACGCGTTGGTGGCGGAAGTATAGTTGGACCTTCATGTACATCACAATATCTACTGTCGGGAACATGATGAAAAACTGAAGAATAACTATGTCTATAACTGTCTGCGGTAAACCAGGACGAAATAAAATCATGGTAAGCTCTGTTCGCTCCTCCTCTACATCGTGCAGATGCAACCAAAACATGGGAACATGGAAAATGGGCAAGGATATGAATATTGCATGAACAACTGCATTTGTCATTGGCAATATTTACTGTGTAGTTGTACACGTTTGTGTCTGTTACTTACCACTCCGTCAAGCTGAACATGTTAATGCTCATATTTCGTGCTTCTGCTGCATATTTTTTCATAAATTGGCGTGAGCGCAGATGTGTATTCCAGTCCATTAGTACGTCTTATGTAGAAGTGGCTATTAAGACGATGAAAGGTACGTGCTACTAACGTCTTTACCGGTAACAATCTTGCACCTTTTAGAACTCCATTAAAACTCTCCAAAGCATTGACAGTCATCATACAAAAACGTTCACCGTTTTCTTGTAAAGAGCCCACTGTTCATCCTTATGTCTGAGACTTCTATCAATCAATCTGTCAGCAGCCGAACTTACATTTTTTAGTTGCTCTTTTAGTTCTTTGTATGTCAACTCGTCTCTTGTTTCAGCACAAGCATGGAATAAGTTTTGCAAAATCTTACTACCAAAACCAGCATTTTTGAAGTTTGCTTTCAAATGACGAAGGCAGAAACGATGATGATGAGGTCTTCTCCACTTCTCGTGCAAGACGGTTGGAATTTCTTTCATTCTATCAAAAATGAATGTAATGCATCTTGCATTTAAAGATGGAATCAAGTGTCCCATGCATGAAAAAACCATCCCCAAGTCTCCGTCGATTCGGTACGCACAATAGCAAATGCCAAAGGAAAAAGAGAGTTGTTTGCATCAACTCCTGTAGCCACAAGCAATGTCCCTTGATATTTACCACACTGATGTGTTTCGTCAATAGAAAGAACATGACGACAATGCTTGAAACCTTCAATGCTCGGTCCAAATACGCAGAAAGCCCCCAAAATTGAACATCTTCTGTATGAACATGATAAACAGTGCCTGGATTGCATTTCTGTATTGCACGAAAAACCTGTGACAAGTCATTGTATGAAGATTCTCAATCGCCAAATATTTTAGACACGGCTTTGCTTAGTCCTTTCCAAGCTCTCATGTAGCTTTTTTGAATTTTGTACGTATTTGTCATAAGCTCTTGGATAGATTTTGCAGTGTAACATGGGTTCGATCGAACATGTGGAAGGACTTTGGTACAGATGAAGTTGGTCGTTGCTTGTTTGTGGTTCGAGTTGATGATTGGATTTGAGCAAGTGTGATCACCATCGTATTTTTTTTATCACCCACCACCCAACATAATCTCTTTTAGAAACAATTGCATGAATCCGCCATGGACAATTAGCATCAATATCACATATAGCAGTGAACTCTCTAGCACGAGACTTTATGTTTTTAAATGAAATTGAACATTTTATCGACCGTTCACTTATATGTTCAATTAAAGATTCCTTTGATTTAAAAATTATACCAACTCGAGGGTCTTTCTCCACACATTCCAGTCCAAACGTTTCATCGATAAATTGAAATTCTTGCATAACAGATCTTTCCATGATTGTATCATTGCATTGGTCATCCTCTAACGGTTCTTCCATCTCGATATGCTCATCAATGTCATCAACTTCCTCTGGAATATCATCTAAAGGAGCATCATTATTAACATTCATAGCATCTATCCATGTTTCATCTTCGTCAAGTGAAGCAGCGATTTTCATACTATCCAAATGTGAAATTTCATTATCAACATTTCCACCCTCCATATCCTCAGTTTCAACATCTTCATCTTCAATTTCTTGCAAGTATTCGTTTGAATACGGAGTTGGAATTAACTGTAGAGGATACGATGGATATGACATGAAACCATACCCGGGTGACTGCGATGGATATGGCATGATACCGTAGCCGGATGTCTGTGTATACAACCTGTAAACAATCATATGAGTGTTAAGTACAGAAAACATGAACGAAACATACATACATCACATGAAACCATATCCAGCCGTTTGTGCGTAAATGTTCGATGGCTGGTAGGAGTAGTGTGGGTAATACATTTGACTTTGCTCGGCAGTATTACTCGGTCCAGGTTGGCTTGCATAATCTAAGATTTAAGCTTGCTGTTCAGATGTTTGTACCACTTCCGTCTTCTTAACATACAACTCGATTATTTTCATCCCCACGCAAAACATAGAATCAACATCGTCATCGTCGTTCACCTCAATAACAATTGGGCCATCGTCCATTACCCATTTACTTACCAACGAGATGTTGAATTCGGTAGAATCAATATTTGTAGCTTTGTAAATTGTCGTTTTCATCTCAAGAAAATTACAGTCCGTCCTCACTTTAGATCCTTTATGTTTCTCGCCAACATAGGTTGGCTTGCTATTTTCGTCGATGACTAAATCACCGTCATAGTGACAAATAATTGGCACGATAGTCATAGATCTAGTAAATTTCAAAAAACTAAATGCCAATAATTGATCTATCAAAATTAGCAGAGTAGGGTTTCAAAACTTTAACTCAACTGTAGATGAAAGTGAAATCTCGTGTTGATATTTGTCGATTTAAACGAATTTGAGTGGAATCTTGTGTTGATGAAAGTGAAAGTAAGAGCAATGGAGTTTTGGATTTCTAAAATATGATGGGATTGAGGAGTTCTGTTTATTTGGGGAGAAGTAAAGGGGTTATAAGCTACTGTTGGGCCAGCAGGAGCATCCCATGAATACAGGCACAACTTTGAGTTGCGCACGGATATGTAACAGGTTGGCACAACTTTGAATTGTGCACGGATATGTAATAGGTTAGCGCAACTTTGATGGGCGTATATCGTGGAAATATTTCTGCGCTACTCAAAGTTGCCCATCTGCGTATATATATGGGTACAACTTTCAGTTGCGTTTGTAACTTACTGCCAAGCAGTAGCTCAAATATGCAAACAACATATACATTTCATGCAAAACCATCATATTTCACGCAAATGTAATTCAACTATATATACGAAAACAACAAGAAGTTGCAAACCCACAAATCTATTAAACAACGTACGTATCTTGATTGTACAATAACGAAGTTCATCTTCAAATTTGAATACAGGTTCAATACAACATATTACAACTTCAAGCGAAAGCAACCAACCTACAAACCATCATAACACCCATCTTCTTAAGTTTCTAATTTCACGTGGTGTTCTTTGAGTTTGCGTCGGAGGCGGTTGAGATGGTCCAGCTGCAACCATGTCCTGCCCTGGCTGGCTGCCTTGTGAAGAACCCCCATACCTCTAAAACGTCTTTTTTGGTATGTACGAGCAAAAGCCTGGGGGACGAGGCACATACGGCGGTGGTTGTTCAAGCTTATGTCTACCAAGAAGCAACTTGATAATTTCTTTGATGTTCAAACACTTGCCTTTTACTCGATCTTCATCTGCATGATCTGCTAGAACATCATCAACTTCATTTGAAACCATGTACAGCCCTTGAACCTAAAACAAAAGAAGTATTGGCGCAAGTAAATAAAGCTAGTTGGAGGAGTTAAGATATAAAAACTTATAAACACGTACCAAGTCACGTTCCATTGGTCTCCGTGGAGCATATCTAGGCAACCTAGTAGACGATTCTTTAAAAACAAATCGTCGCGTTATATGCCAATATCAACTGTAGTATTGTTCAATGGTGATTCTTGGTACGCGTTCAACTTGAACATGATCCAACATGTGATCTCACCTTGCTACGTACGTGATATACAAGTCTTTGTTCCAACCGTGTGGAAAAATTTGCTCGGTTGCATCTGGTATATGCTGATGAAAGCCAAATTGCCTCATCATTCTGTTCGGGTAGTGCATGACCACACTTTGCAATCAAATGATCGAGGTTCTTACATACCAAGTCTGTTCTTTATCCAAGCAAATTGGCGGTAAATCCTGTACAATCTCAGCCGTGTATGACGTCCTATCAACATTATGCAGGTCCATAACATCGAGCTCATTGCGATAGAATGTGGGATGACGAGCTGGATTATCTCTCCAACGTCTATCTCCAGTCCATCTACAATTAAGAACAAAATAATATGTGAATATTTTACTAAAACATAAAGTTTTCAATATGAATTACTAGCGGTTTTTACCTAGTCCCGTAAGGTAATCCAGAAGCTACATTGGCACGAACGTTTGGACGTTCAACAGAAATGCGCGTTCATGACCATACCTGCACATTATCAATGTTAAAAAAGGTCTTTCAAAATATTAGTACACTTATAAGTCAAAATTGACATACTTGCAGAAGGGTTAGGCGACCTGCTAATCCGTTCGACTTTCTTAATACCACATTATCCAACTTCTTATAATGCGCATAAAACCGCGCTACCCCACGAATAATCAGAAATAGTGGCAAAACCCTCTAGCATGTGCAACAATTTTACACTAACTCGACCCTTCGAATGGTTTGAAAATAGACGGGATGCTATAAGAAGCAATATGACAGCCCGTGTGAACTGTTCTAGCTCCTCAATAGATGAATCGACGGTAATATCCCTGCCAAATTATAAGGTCATTTATCCATTTGACCTTCAACTTTCTTTTATTAACTACCGCTTCTTGAGGTGGAATTTCACCAAGCAAACGATGACAAACCTCATCGGCGTCCACGTTACCACCGTAATTTAAAACAGCGCCTTCTATAGTAAGACCGAGCAAAATAGAAACATCTTGCAAAGTAATTGTCATTTCTTCAATGGAAAAATAATAGGTGTAAGTCTCAGGTCTTCATCTATTGCATAATGCTGTGAGTAAAGATCTATCAAATCTGATATATTTTATCTGCATGAAATACCAGAAGCCCGCTTGATGAAGTAATTGTTGAACTCGATGATCATCAACCATCTCCATCAGATCTTCGAAACTCCACGAAAGATCCAGACAGTTTACGGGTTTTACACTCTACAAAACAAAGAATTATAATGTATAGTTAATTCAAAACGCTAAAAATCTTAAACTATTTACTATATTTATAAAATAAATAATATTATCCTCATTGAATCTTTAAAATTTGTGCGGTGATTATCCTGCAAATATAGCACGCTACCATCAACGGGTCCGCTTTCCGGTTCTGCAAAGTTCATTCCCAAAAACCCAAAATTTTCACATCGTTTACAATAAATGAGTGATTCAACTCTACAAATTGGATTACTAACATCTAGAACATGCTAATTGATAACGTTTCTAGCAAATATATACAAATAATACGCAAATTAGAAATTAATCAAAAAAACTAGGTTTTTGAAATTACCAAAATCTATTTGTGTTGAAGAACATCCTGCTTCCATTGTTGTAGCTTTGTTCCAATCGAAGATTGATGAATAAATTTGTAAAATTTGAGAGAAATTGATGGAAAAAATCTAAAACTAGAATCTGGAGGTGTTGGGTTCGGGCTTGAGGAAGAGGGGATGAGTTTGTGAAAATGAAATGGGGTGGGGGATAATGGGTTGCTGCTGCCTTTGTATGGCAGCAGAAACCTGTGCAGGTGCAACTCATAGTTGCGCCTGCACCACAGCAAAACAGGCGCAACTATGAGTTGCGCCTAAACTAAATCCACACATGCGCAACTCATAGTTGCATTATTCTGGTGATGTTAAAAATAATATATGCGCAACTCTTAGTTGCGCATGTTCTGGTGAGGTTAAAAAAATATAGGCGCAACTAAGGGTTTCGCCTATGTCTGGGCAGTTACAAGTTTGCTGATTTGGTTGCTGACTGGGCACAAACAAACCCTGTTTGGTAATAAGTTTCAAAACCAGCGGCGATTGCGAAATTGTTTCTAAAACTAGTCCACTTTGAAAATGTCCTTAAAAAATAAAAAAACATAAAAATCACTAAATCGGTAAAAACTCGAAACACATCAGGTTACAGATCCTATTGTTATTACATGCTCACTTGGTCTAGAGGGCAATAATACATTCATCTTGTTTGGTTTGATGTTCTTTATGGGAGGGCCAAGGGGTGGCTAGTTTTCATGGGATGGAAGTGAACCTTTATAAACTATGTTGATTTAACCCAGCTTTTAACTGGTCAGATGCCCAACAAAGATATATGGTTGCTCAATGTAGCAAGTTAAAAAACATGGCAGTAAGTATATCGATATAAATCCAACACATCAGATTGTAGATCCTGTTGTTACTTGCTTACATGGTCAAGAAGGCAAATGCTACATTTGTCCTTTTCGATTTGACATTCTTTATGGGAGGGTTTAGTGGCTCTCTTCATAGGACCGGGTCAATGCCCCCTTCCTTTTTATAGTACTGTTGAAGGTTCTCCTTTTTGTATCGATTCAAATGAAATAAGATAGTTTTCTTTTGTTATAAATAATTACACCTAAGTCGAGTCCAATGTAAGTTATGTCTCAAAGACATCTTGCACGAAGGACGCAAACCTTCACAAGTATGTTGATTCAAGCCAGCTTTTAACTGGTCATACGCCAAACTTAAGTCACATCTGGTATGGTTAATGCAAAGCTTTTATTATCCAAGAACAAACCTTACAGTGAATATTGTTCTAATCGATAAATCTGTGATATTATCTTCCGACAATAACCTTTTTTACGTCTCCTTGAGCTTCTGGAGTAAAAAAAAAAGTACAATTAGTAAATCTGTGATAAGGATAGAAATAGATTTTTCATTGTTTCGATATTTGAAGGGAGAAGAGATTTAGGTGGAGATGAGATGAGAAACAAATGAACAACTTGAAGAAAATAATTATAGCAAAACACAGTAAAATGAAGGAGAAGAAAGAATACCTTTTTTTTTTATTCATGGCAAATGCATTCTATTGCAAGAAGTCTTTTATAATAATTGCTAATGCTCTAATGGACTTATTTCAGCCCAATTACCAATTTGTTACGTAACATTAAACACAATATTTATACTAGTATAATTGCAACTAGTATAAGAGTGTCTTTGGCAATAGCTTATAAGTTATTTTTGTAATTTGAAGTATTTGGTAACAACTTGGCCTTTTGATTTAAAAGTAGCAAATAAGTAGATAAGTTATAGAAAAAACTATAAACAAAAGATACTTAGTTTTTTTTTGTTTTTTTCCTGAACAGCATTCCTGGTAGGACTGAGGCGTTTTGGAAAGAATTAGAGAGCGCAAAGCAATTGTGGAAGAACAGAAAGGAGTTGAAGGTTGAAGATGCCGCAATAGGTGCCCTCTTTGGGCTTGAATTATACTGTTGGTTCTGTGTTGGTGAAATCGCAGGGAGGGGCTTCACTTTCACTGGTTATTATCCTTGAGATTTTTACACACTACAATTCACTAGTGTTCTCCCAATTTTTGCTTAATTGTATTGAGGTATTTACCTGTATGTAACCTCCCTTCTTTAAAAGCAACTTTTTTCTAGAGCTCGTTGGAAGTTATTGAGAGCAAGACAAAGATTGCGTTTGATAATAAATTTGTCGACATGTTGAGTTTAATGTTGATGATCCAAGTGTGATTCTGTCATTCCACATATGAATGAGTTAGAAAGCAATTCTTGGAATGAGGAGGGCCGTTTTGTCCAGAATATCGCTGTTATGATACCCTGCTTTGCATTTATGTCTTATGTTTGTTACTTGTGTACGTCTTAGTCTAACTATGGATCTTCATTATAGGTATAATGATATAAACTGTTGATTAAATGGTTTTCAGAAAGCAATTTAAAAAACTGTTTAGGCACAAAATGGTTTTCAGAAAACCCTTTTAAGTTCGTAGAACCATTTAATGTACTTTACACTGAAAAAAGATTATTTAACCCTACATAATTTTTTTTTGTTTAAGATTTCCTTCCAGGAAATCCATCCTTGTGGGAAAAAAAGAAAGAAGATTTTTCATGTTCTCATCTTTTCCACGTTCAAATTTGCTCAAATTTCCACTGCTTGAGCTAGGCATTTTTTCCTCTGGTTGCTACCGGAGTTGCTCTTAGAGTAGAAAACATTGAAATGAAAGTTAATTTAGCTCATAGGTTAATACTTTGCTAGTGGTTTTGACTGATGGCCTTACTTGTTTAAGTTATATAAAATTTGCATACGTATATTATTAAATTTTTATATTTGTGGAATGTTCAACTAATTTTTGTATTTAATATACGTATCAATGTCATTTCATATGTACGGTTGATTTACTTAATATGTATGTGCGGGGTGATGCTGGTAAAGTTGGTAATGGTGGATGTGAATTGCATCATATCAATCGTACAACCTTTTAGTATGTTACACATTGACGTATTTAGTCATTTCCATGTTGTAAACAATTGGTTAGTGTGATGAACAAATCTATATTTCTACAAGGATTAATATGATTTAGTTCATTTTCACTGGTACGGTGTTGTACAAAAATCGTAGTACACAGTACAATATAATAAAAAAACGCATACAAATAAATGACATGGGATTTTTACAGTGGTTTGTGTTTGAGTGATCATAAGGAATCGATTACAGAATATTGTTGTAATAAGCAAATGAAAATTGGCGTACTTACAAAAAGAAATAACTGTTATTCGTAGAGGCTAGAGATGATATGTGCTAATCCCCTTGATGAAGAAGGCGGGTGTATTTTCCGAAATATATTCAAAAGCTCATGAAGCTGATTTGGAATTTGAATGCAGTAGATTCTAAAACGTAAGAGTAAGAACCAATCAGAATTAGATCAATCCAGACGTACTTAGCTATGGCATGCAATCGAACCCCTTTAGCGTCAACGATTGATCCAGATCAATCATATGCTTACGATCGACTAACATGAATTGAGTGACTGTTTAATGGCTAATGTTGGGGAGGGACCATTTGATCCCCTTACATGCACCTGTGGTCGACCGTTAATGGTGCAATCGACCACATACATGTGTATGTAATTGGGAGTCATTCCGTACATGTGTAGACAAAGTATGTAGGTCCCGTAGAGTAATTATTCAGAGCATGCCTTTGGATTTGAGACTCGTATGCCCTTCCACATGTATGAATATGAACAAAGTTGCAAAACTTTGAGTCTTGTCTTTGAATCTTTCAAGTCTTTGTTTAGCGGTTTTCATCCCTTCGGTTGATAGTTAAAGCATGTAAATTTGAATCAAAACCTAAATCGGGCCTCCATTCTCCACTGAGCAAGCTTGAATGTCGACCAAATATAATACTGTATTAAAGCGAAGTTTCAGTTACAAACGATTTAGGGTAGATTTCATGGCATGACGTATGCTTGATCATATATGATTTAAGAAGGATTTGTGTTGATGCAAATTCTCGATCAAAGGTCATCTAAAGTGGATCATATATGAGATGGCGACGAGCGATCTAAGAAGGATTATGTGTCAAGGTGATTGCTCGATCATGATTCATGAGCAATTTAAGGAGGATGCTTAAGGTCCTTCCTCTCATGCCCCAAGTGTTAGAAAGAAAAGCGAGGTTGTACGAGTGCTCAACGGTTGTGAAGCAAAAGTTCACAACAAAAATAAGTTGACCACATCAAGCTGTGACTCGGTTATTTGTCCTAGATAAACATTTAACTCTTCACATCTTCAGCTTCAAGTAATTGTTTGGCGTAAAGTAGCAGTAGCAATAAATAGAAGTCGTAATGAAAGACTAGGACAAATTTGTAAAAAATATTTTATTTACCATGAGTTGAAAAGTTTATTACATTAGTAAAATACAATACTAAAATGATAGGACTAAGGATGTGCCCTAGATGCAATTATATAAATTGGTATGTAGCCCAACTTTTGTAAAAGAAATCTTGTTCAAAATAAAGTATCTTTGGTTTTATTTTCTTTTACACATCATGTTATATAGTGATATAAGTAATGATATTAATATATTAAACATAAGTAAGTAGAAATCCTTAGGAAAATATTTTATCAATTGCATTTGCAAATGTGTTTGTAAGTTTTAAGTCAATATTCAAATATTTAACCTTAAATATTCCCAGTCAAGATGTATCAAGAAAAAAATATTACTACCATTAAGACTAGTTACACAATGCTATTCATTCAATGGACGATTACCCATGACCGTTGAGAACACAAATGGATTACGTGCTTGTGGTTATTTAGAACAATCACAAAAAACAACGAGGGTCTTCTATATGTTACTACAACTAAGTCAAAATGAAAGATCTCATGTAACAATGTGCAATTGTTTTCATGCTTGGGAAGTGTGGATCCTAAATAACTAGACTATACTTTGATTATGGCCAATCACATGACATCACGACAATGTTAAGACCATATTTAGGTATACATTGAACTACTTGAAGTAAAACAGTACCCAAGAGACGATTTGTCTCCTTCGTTATTGAAGGTTGATATCACCGTAATTGGTAGCCAACTTAAGGTCAAAATCTTTGGTCAGAGTAAAACGGTTAATTGATAAATGTTATCAGATTGAAACAAGAACTTTAAAGTCATTATGCATATAGCTACAAATGTTATTGGAGTTTTAGACTATTGATCAAACTCTAGATATCTTAGTGGTTATTGCATACAAAAGTCAACCCAATATGACTCAAAAATGAATTAAACAAATGTAAATGCGTAAAAACCGAAGAAGTGACATGAAATTTTATGGTGGTTCGACAAAATCTCCAACCTACGTCCACTTAGGTGGTTTTATATATGAATGCTCTTTGAAATACACAAAGTACAATCGATTTCCTACTACAACATAGTATATCCTGGTTTTGCTCTCTCAAGTCTTAGAAAGAAGAGGAATCAAAAGTCCAAAACTCCTTTACTAGATGGATATAGCTTGCTATTTATAGATGAGATACAACTCGAATTTTGCCATTCCAAGTTTGAATGAGTTGATATTCCAAGATTTGAAGTTCCAACATAAAGAACGGGTCGTCACACACGTTTCCCAAGGCAATCAATCATGTCGATACCGACATGATCATATCGGCGCAGACTTGATTTTGTGTGTCAAAGCTTCATTTTTTCTTCATATCTCGAGTTCCAAGCTTCCAGAGTAGCCAAATCAAGATTCAAAATCATGTCTGTACTAACATGATCATGTCGGCGTTGACCTGTTTTTATTGTCCCAAGCTTGATCAAATTTGGTATACTCCTATCATTTTTGATGGCTCATAAATCATGTCGGCACCAAACACGTTGGTATTACTCATGTTGATACAGAATATGTTGGTGCCAACCTGATCGTGTCGATGCCAACCTATTTTGCAATTCTGAAACTTGATCACATCTTTGATTTCTTCAATCTTAACATCTTACAAACTCATTGACTCATTCCATCATCATTTAATAGTCTAGTTTCTCTGATCAAAGTTAATTCCAAGACCGTGGTAATTTTGACGGAAACACTTGTCCCTCAAAGTATGCTTTTGTGGAAACAAAGCATGCTTTGCTCAAGAATAGGTATCGAGACTGGCAAATTATCATCAATTGCATTCTCCAGCTAGCTACTGGCCCAATCATGGCTATTTGGATTCACATGCAACACAAAGGCTGTTCTAGACCCACCATAGCTAAGGACTCAAATCCTTGCTCAAGTATCAATCATAAAGTAGTATATTCCCACGTTAGCTTGGGATTACCATATCAAAAATCATATATCATCATACCATGTATCATTAATCATAGTGGTGCATTGCCTCCGATTAAAACTTTACT
This sequence comes from Allium fistulosum, assembly GCA_030737815.1. NCBI lineage: Eukaryota > Viridiplantae > Streptophyta > Magnoliopsida > Asparagales > Amaryllidaceae > Allium > Allium fistulosum. Next base: position 980,799,574 of record CM060907.1, on the reverse strand, counting down.
TATAAATCGTCTAGAATCGCGTAGCATCCCGTCATATGTAAGTCCAACCGAATCGAGGCAATGATATTTATCCATCATTTGGTAATCAGTACCAAAGCATTTTAAATCAAAAGGTGTTCTAACCTCAGAGTTAAGTTTTGATCTCTCCGGATCGTATAATTATAAATCTAGATTGAGCTCATCTGCTCGCTCTTCGGCGAGGGAATCAAATGTCCGAAACGAACCCATCCGCTCACTCTTCAGTAAGGGGACTTGCTATCCTATATAGGTCGCCCAGTCTTCAACGAAGGGGGTCTATACTTCATCGTTTGTCACCTTGTCTCTCCGCTCGGAGGGACTACAATCTATCGGTTTATCTATCAAATATAAGGGATAATTATGTTCCAATAGCACCCCATAACAATATTAAAATTAATTATTATGTTCAAATGATTTCATATCTAAATATCCATCAATCAATTATTCATATATTACATCAAAATGCATCAAGCAAAAAAAATATATATCCAATCCGGTCAAAAATTAACTTCGGATTTTAACTCAGTGTATGCCTATGAGATTTAATGGGATCCCGTACATGTGTAAACAGCCTAGTAATCATTCATACTTTATTTAAAGCAAAAACAAAGTGCAGAAAATAAACTTAATTCCAATCCATCCCGATCATAGGATAACCATACTCGATCTAGATCCTTGGTCGTCGACCGGGTATATCCGCCACATCTGGTGGTTGCTCATGCTGCACCACTGTGGTTTGTACCACCGCTATCAGATTCGTCACATGTTGTTGCAATGGTTACTCCAAACGTTCTGTTCAATCAAGTCTCTCAGATGCCTACATTCATTTGTCTCTTGCTCATCCAGCTCATAGAACAAACAGAACTTTCTAGATTTCCTTTCCAATCTATGGATCTCTCTTAGCGGGTTTCCTATAGAGAATCTACCACCCTCCCCAATACCAATATAGATCTTCTCTAGGGTCTTTCTCAAATCTATGTATGACAAAAACTTCAACACCCTCTTTTGTCGCTTCGATCCTCCAAAGCCATCATCAGCCTTTCTCTTCCCTTTATCCATTCTAAATCCTGCCTTAGATGGTTCCCCATCCTCCACAGCATTAACTTCACTATTTTGAGCTTCTACATCCTCCTGGGGCAAATAACTTGTAGCGACTCGGAATTTACGACCCTCGAAAATTGACATCAATACGTTCACTATATAATCATGCCGAATATTCAAGTGCCGGAAAAACCGATTGCTAGGGGAAAAGAAGAAAGAGGTAGAAGAAAATAGAACAACAACACAGAATCTCACAATCGCAGCGGAACAAAATATATTATATAATAATAGATTTTTTTATACAAAAGAATTTGCAACTGTTTTATACTTACAATCAATAGAGTACAACAATCAATACATCAATCTTTAAAGTTATAATAACTTGTCCTCATACGGTGGAAATAAAAGTCAAGTACGGAAATACGGCCCTGTCATCCAGCTCGTCTCCTGAGCTCCATAGCATCCTATCCTGAATTTGTAATACTTGGTCCGACCCGAGCATTATAATAAAATAACACCCGAGTCAGTATGGAAAACCAGCGTGAGAAAACACACTCAATTTGAATTATTACTGTTATAAAAAACCTTTGAAAAACAAAGGTATCTCGTAAGACCACGTCACACATAAACACGACGGGTTTTTCCCTTACGATAACCAAAACATTTTATATCAAAATCATCTGATATTATTATAGTGTCTATAGAAAGTAGAAAATAGCTGAAATGCTTGCATCACACGTTTCAGCATAGTTGGGCACAATCAAAATCGTACGGCGCTTATTGAAGAATGAATTCCATACAATGACTAGACACCGGGGTACCACCTATCACGGTACACGTCTAGAAAAATGTACCGAGGACCTCGTCGGGATCCCCTACAACACAAGACCGGCCCTATCCCTAATTTGGATAGAACCGAATATGTTATCACCCCGGGTGTTCCCACCCTTATCGAGAGCTCTGTTTTTTTCATGCACCACTATATCCATAATTAATAATATATCCGAGGGTATCTAGGAAGGTGATAACATACCCTAATTAGGTGCGACCCACTTAGCCTTGCTGCAACTCCCCTGATTTTCAGTCATTCAGGTTGATGAGGCTTGAGGCTAACGATTACCTTTCAAGAACTATTCCACTTAGAATGCTTATTGTCCTCTAATGACGATGTTCTGACAGCATTCGTCCATACAAGTTGTCCTGGGTCTGGAAAAACTGAATCACCGTCTTCGCTATCTTCACGATATCCATTCATAACGCTCATATCGGATCAAAGTGGTTTTCGGATAACTAAATCCGATCCCGGTCTTTTCGAAACAATCAACGAATTTGGTTAAAATGATAGTCGATTATTTAACTATCAATAAAACATCCATAAGCAGACATCATGCCTTATTATAGATTTTCCAGAATTTATTTCAAAATATCTTTATAAGATATCTATCTAATTCCCTTCCAAAATTTCAATATTTGAGACAACTCAAATACTTATACCCATATCAGGATATTTCAAACCATCTCTTATTTCAACACTTAGAAAAATATTTGAAAATATATTTTCTAACCCCCTGAGTTCTCAACACTTAGGAAAATTTCATTTATTCTCTTTTCTCAAAATTCTTCACAATTTATATTGTAAATTCCTTAACTCGTCTATAACGAATTCTATAAGTTCCGGGGTTCCTTAACTAATTCCCTTTAATATTTTCAAAGTCAAAACACTTGTCTATAATTCCAAATATCCATTTCTAACTTCTTTTATGAATCCTAATTCATTTTTCGAAGTTCACTTTTATTTAAATACTTCGGAAATTTTCCTTACATTTCCCAAATTCCACGTTGAGAATTTCTCTTATAAATCCCATCTACCAATAAATTCCATTTTCAAACCTCGAGAAGATTTATAAATAAATTTAAATCATTACAAAACTCTCTATATATATATAATAAGTATTTAAAGAATAATAATTTATTTTTAAAACATTTTCAAATAATTATTTGAAAAATCAAACGCTTTTTAATAAAACATTAATGACTCATTTCCAATCCACGTTTAATTAAAACTAATCGATTTACAAAGCTTGTTATAAAAATTAGAATTTATTTCTATAAAAAATTATATTTGAATAATCCACTTTCTGAAATATTCCACCTGGATGAATTGTCAGCTTCGAGTGATGACTTTCCTTCAGAATTTCACTCCTCAATTCATCTATATCAGGAACAACTAGTCGTCCTTGCTTTCGAAGCCAACCCTCTCGATCGACCTCGAATCCTTTATCCTTTTCTGGTTCCAATCCAGATTCCAAATCACGGATAATCTTGACAAGCTTATCGTCTCGCTTTTGGCTCTCGCCAATCCTTTCCACAAGAGTGGGTCTTATCGATAAGTTTGTCAACATCTCAGGTTCCAATTCACATCTGGGCCTGAAGTCAAATCCAGCTAAATACTCGAGATTCTTCCATTCTGAAAACATGGCTCCCAATCCTGCATGTCTTCGACTTAACGCATCTGCTACTGCGTTACCTTTTCCCGGAGTATAGGCTATACCAAAATCATATGATGCCAAAAACTCTAGCCACCGTTGCTGCCGAAGATTCAAATCCTTTTGGGAGAAAAGATACTTCAACGACTTATGATCTGTAAACAACTCGAATCGAACTCCCAATAGATAATGTCTCCACATCTTCAGAGCAAAAACAATCGCCGCTAATTCCAAATCATGAGTCGGGTAATTCCTTTCATGCGGCTTCAGTTGTCGACTTGCATACGCAACAACTTTATCCCTCTACATCAGCACTGCTCCAAGTCCAGTACCACATGCGTCGGTGTAAACTACCATCTCATCATTCCCACTTGGAATTGAGAGTACACGTGTAGTACTAAGGATCGTGTAATATGGTATGTTAATGCGGAAACTGGTAATAACAGTAAAGTACAAATTAAAGTAAGCACACCAGGAATTTTTATACTGGTTCGAACTTCCCGTTCTACGTCCAGTCCCAGAATACCCTCTGGATTTAAACTAAACCCCTCACTTAACCCGGAGGAATAGGTATACGACACATGAGCAGCCGAACAGGAATTTTTCCGCCTCAACAGCCGAAGAGGACTTCAACTTAATACAAATAGTTTGTTGACGAATGTGTTCTGAATAACACTGATTGTCTTTTGATAGTACAACTTTCCTATAATCAAATCCTCAAGAGTATATATGTGTGTGAAGATTTAGAAGGAAGATAATCACGTAGAATCGAAGTATATGAATAAATTCAAGGATTCTAGTGATATTGAATGAGAATGAATGCTTTTTATTTGCAGAGAATAATAGAGAATAGATTTCAGAATTAAAACATGAATTAGTGATTGTAGAAGTGAATTGAATATGTTTATATAGTTGTAGAAGAGTTGTAATCTTTCATGAAGAGTTTTTGTTAACAGTTGTGTCCATACCTCTTGAAATAGAGGACATTCCTCTTCATGAAATGATCGCGTCTCTTCAGAAAACTAGCCGTTTTTCTCTGGTCGGTCGACCGGAAAACCTGGCCGGTCAGCTGAGTTTAAAACGTATACAAAACAGAAAGTTACTGTGCACATGATACAGGGTCGGTCGACCGAGGATCCTGGTCGGTCGGCCGACCTGGTGTTATATGCACAGTGAACATAGTTTTTGCTATAAAATGTTTTGTGTGCGTGTGTGATTATTTGAGGAATGATTTTAACATTGTTCTAAGACTCAAATAAAATAAAATATCCATACTAATCTCTGAATTGTAAGATTATCTTCTTTGTAGTGCACGGTATGCACTTATTCTCTTTTTGTCGCTTTCATATAGCATTCTCGTCGTATGATCTCTGAAGCTTGTGTCATGAATCAAAACTCATGAATCAACATTCTCCCCCTTTTTGATTGATGACAATACTTATGTGACGAAGTAATATTGACATATATATTATAGTTCTCCCTCTGAATATATGGCGACTTTTCTGCAAAAATTCGTTAATTTGCATACATTTCTCCCCCTTTGTCATCGACAAAAAGGAATACTTATAACAGATTAAAGTAATGCAAAAACATTTAAATTTACATGGTACATTCTTTGAGCTTAATTAGAAATAATTTAAAGATGTTTGCTTAGAACATAACATAACAATTAATTAAAATAAAGTACAAGAGATTCTTGAAAGTAAAATAAATTTAAAAATACTACAATTACTCCTCATCATCGTCGGTATCCCACTGTTCTGGATGAAGATTTTCATCGAGAGGAGCCGGTTCCTTACCCCGTCTTTGAGTGGTAGGTGCGGGAGTTGCCGATGTGCTGGAACTTGTGTTCTCGGATGTAGACCAAGAGAATTTTGGTGCTGGTCTTTTTCCAGGAGCAACAAATGAAGCACCGGCTTCAGAAGAGCATGATAAGGCATCCCATAAATTTACGAAGAAGCCTTTGATCTTCTTGAAACGCCCATCAATTTTTCGAAGGCGAGAATCCAAAGCTAGTTGATTTTGGGCCAAAATATCAATGGCAGCCGCTGTGCTAGTACCGGGAGGTGGTCTTTGGATAGAGGTCTGACGAGTTATACGTTCTGTAGAATGAGTGGATGGTTGAGGTGTAGAATAGCTGCGACGTAGTTGTTCTCGTGGAATGGTACGCCATTGCTGAAAGGTGGTGATTTGGGATGGTGCATCGGGTAACTTCATTAATTTTATTGTTCGTGAGTCAAAGGTACGAACTTTGGATGTTTCGGATTCCGAAGCATGGGTGACAAAGTTATTAATCAACCGCATTATGTATTCTCCATAATAAATATGGAGCATTTTCCCTTGGTTGAACGTAAGGAATTCATCCATAAGAAGTTGTGTCCAATTTACCCGAATATTTCCACACATAGCATATAACGCCTTGAAGTTTTCGGGATACACTAAGTGGTATGACCCTCCTCGTGGAACAATAGACTTCATCATGAATCGATGAAAAAGTCATGCTTTAGGTCGGAGAGATGAAGTTTGCCTTAAATCGGTAGCATCATCTTCAAAGAATAGATGACTTAGGCGATCACGAGTTGATGTATTACAGTCTACATCATGTAATGATATTCCACCCGGTCGAGCATTTAAAATATGATTCATTCGATCAATGGAGAGAAAAATGGAAGTGCCACAAACCGATGTCCAAACACAATTTTCAGTGTTTCTCGGTGGATTTACAAGATTGAGATTTGCTAGGAATAACTTCACCATTATATGATTAATTTTCAAGTTGTTTTTCCTATGGTCAAGAAAAGCATCAAGACCACTTTCAAGAGCGGCATTTTCAACACCGTAGGTGGTAAAATCAGGATAACTTACAAAAGACTCCTCAAAGATTTTTGCATCTTGAAGCCTTATCCATCTTTCTAAAGCTTTTTCACTTACTAGCCAAGAAGCAATTTGAGAGTCTACAGGAGTTGAGGAAGATTGGCCAGCAGTAGTCTTCGATCTCTTCTTGGGAGCCTATTTTTCTTTGAAGAATTTGAAGAAATTTAGGAAGGTTTTAATGGGGGCTAGGGTTAAAATCTGTTGTGAGAAAGTAAAGTGAAGAGGTGAGATAAAAAGGTGAATGGTTGGGTTAAAATATGTAGGCAATTTCAGCAGAAAAAGTTCGTTCGGTCGGCTGAAATCCCTGGGTCGGTCGACCGAGTTGGGGTTCAGAATAGTGCTGAAACTTTCGGGAAGAACTTCGGTCGACTGGTGCAGGGTTTTCGGTTGACTGAGTTAAAAAATGTTATAATGTCTTTCTGGAAACAAGTTCGGCTGACCGAGACAGATTGTTCGGTCGACCGACTTGCAAGAAATCTGTTTTTAAAAACCTCCCGGGACAGCTTCGGTTGACCGATTCAGATTATTCGGTCGACCGAGGCATGTTAACAGACTAGTTTATGCTGTCTTTCAAACAAGAATTATAGAAGTATAATTATATTATTACATTATATATATATCTATACATCTTATTCAAATTAATAACATATATATAGTAAATTATAGCCATGGTGTATCAGCATCGACGTTCCCATGAATTTGGAGATGGAACGTTTTCTACCGGTGACCATATCAGAGCTATTGGAGATTGAACATGGTTAGAAGGAGATGGAGTTCTGTAAGAAGGTTCAGCAACATCATCCTTCTTAGATGAACAAAATTTCATGGCAATCTTTTCAAGGAAGCTTAAACGTCTTGCCGTGACTTTCTGTTCGTAATAAAGTTCCCTTTGCATATTCATCTGTTGTTGTTGGTAGTGATGAATTTCATCAATCTTTTGTTTGGTTGATGGAGATACTACCATTTCCTTTTTCCCTTTCTTTTTATCAGGTGTATAACCTGTATGGGAGTCTTTCCATGGTTTCCACCTGTGTCGGAGGTCATTATCTGGAGAGGGAAATTCTAAAACACGATTAGGCATTGGAAAAGTAGGTTGGGGACCATTTTCAGTGATGCGATCAGAATAGTCGTCGTCCGGGGATGTATAAGAAAGATGAGAATTTTCAGAATTGTAGATATCATTGTTAGAAGACATTTTTGTTTTTTTTGTTTTGTAAGTAGATTTTTTTTGTATCTTATGTTCTATTCAATAAACATATGTATGTATATATAACCATTTATTTCTAAAAAAATAGTGGTTTAAAATCAAATTTGGGTTTTAATCACAGAACTTTTTAAACAAAAACTGTTTGTAAATGAATGACATACAATGCTTTAGAGTCAAAAATAGTATATTTTGAAATTAAGTTTTAATGGTACAAATTAGAAACAGAGCTGGAACAAGAAACACCCATAGCTCAAGTGGCTATACTACAACATCTAGCATATAAGTCAGAAGTCATGAGTTCGAGTGCCACTTTGGTCAGAAATAAAATAATTTTTGTTTTTCCAAATTTTTTGCATATTTTTATTCATAAGTCTTTAAACGACATTATACCTAAATCACGTCTTAGTTTTATAAAAGTATTCTCATTTAGTGGTTTAGTAAAAATGTCAGCTATTTGATTTTCAGTGTTGATAAATTCTAGATTAATTAATCCTTTTTCCAAACAATCACGAAGAAAATGATGTCGAATATCAATGTGTTTTGTTCGTGAGTGATTGACCGGATTTTTAGAAAGATTTATTGCACTGGTATTATCACAATAAATTATTGATTTTTCAAGATGACAATAAAAATCTTGTAATGTCTGTTGCATATATACGACTTGTGCACATGCCAAAGCAGCAGATATATATTCTGCTTCACATGTTGATAAAGAAACACAGTTTTGTTTCTTACTAAACCAAGAAACTAAGGAACGTCCAATGAAGTGACACATTCCGCTCGTACTTTTTCGATCCGTCCGACTTCCTCCAAAATCAGCATCACTATAGGAAACTAATTCAAAAGGACATTCTTTTGGATAAAATAGTCCGAAATCTTTGGTTTTAGTTAGATATCGAATAATGCGTTTAACTGCTCTCATATGTGATTCTTTGGGATTTGCTTGAAATCGAGCACACAAACAGACACTCATCATAATATCGGGGCGACTCACTGTTAAATAGAGTAAAGAACCTATCATACTACGATATAACTTTTGATCAACACTTTTGCCATCTTCATCTCTATCGAGATGAACCGTTGTACTCATGGGAGTTGGTTTGGCAGCAGTGTTTTCAAGACCAAAACGTTTGATTAAATTATAGCAATATTTCTCTTGATTAATAAAAATTCCATTTTCAATTTGTTTAATTTGTAATCCAAGAAAATATGATAGTTCTCCCATATGAGACATTTCAAATTCATTTGTCATTATAGTTGAAAACTCTTGACATAATTTTTCATTTGTCGAGCCGAATATAATATCGTCAACATATATTTGAATTATTAAAATATCTTTATTAGTTTTCTTAATAAAAAGTGTTTGATCTACTTTACCGATTTCAAAACCAGATTCTAATAAATAACCTTTAAGACGATCATACCAAGCACGTGGTGCTTGTTTTAAACCATATAACGCCTTTTTAAGTTTATATACATGATTTGGAAATTTTTCATGATTGGACAAAGGTGGTTGTTCAACAAAAACATTTTCTTTTATGAATCCATTTAACTAATTTATTTTTCGCAAGTTTGTTGATGGTATTAAAATTTATGTGACAAAATCTTTTGTGCCAAAGACAAGAATCGTTTTCTTTAGCTACTAGACACAAATTTGAATCATTATTAATATTCATATTTAGGATATAAATATTTTTATCTCTATTTCCTTCGAAAATGATGTTGTGATTTTTATCAAAAATGTTACATTTATTTTCTGAAAAAGTTATATTAAAACCTTTATCGCATAGTTGACTAATACTTAATAAATTATGTTTTAAATTTTTAACTAATAAAACATCAGTAATGAGAGGTAAATTAGATGTACCGTTGCTATTAACATTGCCTTTGCCGATGATATATCCTTTTGAGTTATCTCCAAAGGTGACTGCTCCTCCATTTGAGTATATAATGTTTGATAACATTTCTTTGTTTCCAGTCATGTGTTTTGAGCAACCGCTATCTAAAATCCATTTTCCTCTCTTCTTATGTGGTACCTGCAAAAAATTATAAAAAGTTGGTACCCAATCTTTTTAGGGTCCTAAGAGTTAGATCTTAGGAAGCCAAACCCATACGGGTTCAGAATTCCCTTTATAAACATAATTTTTGTTATTATGAACAGTTTCCATAAAACTTTTGATATGTTTATTCCTTATCAATGTATTATTGGTTTTTGGAATCCATATCTTAATAGTTTTAGTATTTGAATAAACTGTTTTCCTAATATCTTTCTTAATTTTATTATTAATTTTACTTTTAGCAAAAGTATTTTGTTTCTTAAATCCTAGTCCAGATTTATTGTTAGGAGTTTGAGAGTTTCCTAATATACTAGAAAGATTTTCTCTTCCTTTATTGAAATTAGAAACATTTTTAGAAATATCATCAAATTTTATTTTAAGATTAGATTTTTCTAGCTCTAAATCCTTAATCTTAGATATTAAACTATTATTTTCAAAAAGAAAAACATCATTTTTATTTTTCTGAGTTTCTAGTTCCTCAGAAATTGACGTAATTTGAGAAGATAAGTTAGAATTCGATTGTTGAGATATTTCAAGTTCTTCTTCCTATATTACCTTCTCATCTTTTAACATATCTACTTCTAAAGCTATTCTATCTAACTTTCTTTGCAACTCCTTATTTTTCTTTTTAAGTTGTTTTGTTAAATTTACTAATTCAGAATTTATTTCAATTAAATCTTCAAAAGTAAAATCACTTACATCGTCTGATGAAGCCATGAAGCATACATTTGCTTGTTCGTTATCACTTTCGCTCTCTGATGAGGATGATGAGTCAGTGTCGTCCCAAGTGACTGAAAAAGCTTTTCGTTTGGTTTTGTCCTTCTTGAAATTATTCTTTTTACGATCTGGACAATCTTTCTTCATGTGTCCTTTCTTATGACATTCATAACATTCCATTGTTGAAGATGATGGTTTGCTGCTATTGGAATTGTTGTTGGAATTATTTTTGTTTCCCTTGAATTTGTTTCTGTTGAATTACAAAAACTTTTTGAAATTTTTAGCGATCATGGCCATATCTTCATTATCTAAGTCGGAATCATCTTTTTCTGCCTGGAATGCTACATTTTTCTTTTCTTGTGCTCCATTTCGTTTTGCCTGCAAATTTACTTCGTAGGACATTAAATTACCTATCAACTCTTCTGGTTTTAATGTTGACAAATCAGTTGCTTCTTCAATAGCTAGGACTTTTCGTTCCCATTCATCCGTTAAAGAATTCAAGATTTTTGTGACAACATCAAAATCAGTAAACTTTTGTTCTAGTGATAATAAAGCATGATAAATATCCTGAAATCTAGAGTACATGTCATTTATAGATTCATTTGGCCTCATTTTAAAATTTTCAAATTGATGTTTCAACATAGAAATTTTGCTCAATTTAACTTTATTCGTTCCTTCATGTGAAACTTTAAGAGTTCTCCAAATCTCATAACCGGAAGTGCACATACTAACTCTATTGAATTCATTTCTATCTAATGCACAAAATAAAATATTCATTGCTTTTGCATTTGAAGTAGCATCTAGTTTTTGTGTGTTACTCCAAGTTGAATATTCTCCAGTAGGAGTTGTATACTCTCTTTGTATAATATTCCAGATATCAAATCCACTCGATTGCATATAGATTCTCATCCTAGTTGACCAATAATTGTAATTTATACCATTGAAGAGTGGAGGTCGTGAAGTCGATTGACCTTCTGTGAAACTAGAATTAGTGTGAGTATTAACATCATTAATTTGTGTGGTTGCCATATTACTAAAAGTAAATATCAAATAACTTTGTGATGGTTATAGGATGACCTTGCTCCGATACCAAATGAGAGTACACGTGTAGTACTAAGGATCGTGTAATATGGTATGTTAATGCGGAAACTGGTAATAACAGTAAAGTACAAATTAAAGTAAGCACACCAGGAATTTTTATACTGGTTCGAACTTCCCGTTCTACGTCCAGTCCCAGAACACCCTCTGGATTTAAACTAAACCCCTCACTTAACCCGGAGGAATAGGTATACGACACCTGAGCAGCCGAACATGAATTTTTCCGCCTCAACAGCCGAAGAGGACTTAAACTTAATACAAATAGTTTGTTGACGAATGTGTTCTGAATAACACTGATTGTCTTTTGATAGTACAACTTTCCTATAATCAAATCCTCAAGAGTATATATGTGTGTGAAGATTTAGAAGGAAGATAATCACGTAGAATCGAAGTATATGAATAAATTCAAGGATTCTAGTGATATTGAATGAGAATGAATGCTTTTTATTTGCAGAGAATAATAGAGAATAGATTTCAGAATTAAAACATGAATTAGTGATTGTAGAAGTGAATTGAATATGTTTATATAGTTGTAGAAGAGTTGTAATCTTTCATGAAGAGTTTTTGTTAACAGTTGTGTCCATACCTCTTGAAATAGAGGACATTCCTCTTCATGAAATGATCGCGTCTCTTCAGAAAACTAGCCGTTTTTCTCTGGTCGGTCGACCGGAAAACCTGGCCGGTCAGCTGAGTTTAAAACGTATACAAAACAGAAAGTTACTGTGCACATGATACAGGGTCGGTCGACCGAGGATCCTGGTCGGTCGGCCGACCTGGTGTTATATGCACAGTGAACATAGTTTTTGCTATAAAATGTTTTGTGTGCGTGTGTGATTATTTGAGGAATGATTTTAACATTGTTCTAAGACTCAAATAAAATAAAATATCCATACTAATCTCTGAATTGTAAGATTATCTTCTTTGTAGTGCACGGTATGCACTTATTCTCTTTTTGTCGCTTTCATATAGCATTCTCGTCGTATGATCTCTGAAGCTTGTGTCATGAATCAAAACTCATGAATCAACAGGAATAGTCAAAACAGGAGCACTCGTCAATCGCTCCTTCAGGATTCCGAAAGCTTGCTCACACTTATCATCCCATCTGAACACTTGGTTCTTTTTCGTCAATCCTGTCAATGGTGCAGCCACCTTGGAGAAGTCTTTGATAAATCGACGATAATATCTTGCTAATCCAAGAAAACTTCTCACATCAAATTCATTCTTAGGTCTACCCCAATCCTGGATCGCTGCCACCTTGGCGGGATCAACCGCTATTCCATTTCCAGAGATAACATGGCCTAAGAACCTCACTTCACTCTTCCAGAAGTGACACTTCGAAAACTTAGCCTTCAGCTGATGTTTCCGCAAGATTTCCAAAACAATACGCAAGTGCGTCTTGTGCTCTTCTTCAGTTCTGGAATAAATCAGAATATCATCCACGAACACTAGCACGAACTTACTCAACTGATCTCTGAACACTCTATTCATAAGATCCACAAAATATGCTGGCGCATTAGTCAATCCAAACGGCATTACCAGCCACTCAAAGAAACCGGATGGTGTCCTAAAAGCAGTCTTCGGCACACTATCCTTAGCCACTCTTAACTGGTGAAATCCCGTTGCCAAATCCATCTGAGAAAACACCTTAGCTTCGTGAAGCTGATCAAACAAGTCATCTATTCTCGGCAATGGATACTTGTTCTTCTTAGTCACTTTATTCAGCTCACGATAATCCACACACAACCTCAACGATCCATCTGCTTTGGTTGCAAACACAACTGGTGCACCCCATTCGGACATACTACGTCGAATGAATCCTTTCTGCAAAAGATTATCAATCTGCACCTTCAACTCCTGCTGTTCCCTAGGCGCCATCTGCCTAAGAGGCATCACAACAGGTCTGGTCCTTCAACTAGATCTATACGAAACTCAATCTCTCTATGCGGTGGTAACTCTTTGACCTCGTCAAAGACATCCTCAAATCCATTAGCGATTGGCACAGATGACAGGGGTGAAATGGGTAAACTTCAAAAAAATTCCCTATTTAGATTTTAGTAAGCCAATGTAAATTATTAGTTAGCATTAGATCAATCCATATATTAAAATAAAAACTTATTTTATTTTAAATATTTTTATATATTTATAATTTAATATGTAATTATACATACATACATACATACATACATATATATATATATACATACATACATACATACATACATACATATATATATATATATAGATATTGAGATGTGTATATATATAGATAGATATTGAGATGTATATCCGTTGTATGCAATAAATTTTTTTGAACTAGGGATCATTTTTCCTTTTTAAATCCACTTATATTTTCAAATATTTACACGAAGTAAAAAATCACTGTATATACAAAAACAAAGACTAGGGCTAGCTATCTAGCCCACATCCACTACCCAACCGCATAGATTCGGAATCGGGTTGCAACTATATACCCTACCTGACCGTGGAAGTTTTTCCACCGCTTTCATTTGCTTTAGACATAACACACTTACATAAATTTGACTCTTTTCTTTCCAAAATCAAGCATTATCAAACTTAAGCAGAATCTCTAGATCTACTTCCTTTGCCAGAACGAACCTCTTCATCTTTCTCGACGATCCATTTGCTGCACATCTTGGGTTTCAAAAATAGATCTACACATCTCTTCCACCTTAACCTTATTTGAATTAACTTTTCAAGTTCATATACGCGATTTAAAATACTTGTTTTGAGTTATTCATGTTGTTTGCAGGTACAAATCTCCATCTAAGATGCATGCGAATTTTGAAAAAGCAAAAGAAATTGTCATCGCTTTTAGCATACCATTCACCATAGTTGTAATTTAAGTATTCATTAATGTAATTTATTCTTTCCTTTCGGTTTATATATAATAGGATAAGATTGGTCGTGACATGCTTTGAGTCATCCCCTATCCGATTATGATACTACCTCTTGATCATTCTAGGCTTTTTGTGATTGTAGAACTTCAATTGCTAGATAAGATTTTTGATCACTTTAATGCATTATTCTTAAACATGATAACTCATTATATTTCTAAAATAAAAGTTTGAATGTAGGTAGCTGGGAGATAATGAAGGAAATTAAAATAAATTTACGAGGGATGACGAGAAACCTGGTGTTGGCCACTGGCATTGAACGTTTACAGGCACCCCAATCTGTACAAATCAAGTTTAGTAAACCTTGACCAAGCATGGCCTGGGGTAAGGAAATTTTTATTTCCAGTCCTTACAAATTGTTTCATCATTTGTGTTAGCGTGTGATGTTTGGATCTGGATATTTTTATTTTCGCCATGTTGAAGATGCTAGCATAAACGTCTTTTTCTCTTCTGGCTTTCTCACTAGTGAATAACATGTTATTCCACTCCCTCCATATCGATCGTATGCAAACAGAGAAAGAAATTTTTGCTACATCACTACTTTTCGCAGTCTAATTGAAATGATTTTGAATGTTAGATGACTCTATGTTGATGTTTAGTAAGTCTGTGATTGGCTAGCCATAATAATTTCACCCTACACCATTTTCAAATATATGCATTGAATTTGCAATAGAAAACAAGTGATTTCTATTTTCTTCCCGCTCATTGCGTAGTATACAAAGGGGACCAGTATTGATGTTCCTTTGAACTAACCTATCTTTTGTCAGCATTAAATTATTTATTGCTTTTGACGTACATAAGCTAGATTTGGGATAATTGATTTTGTTCCTTGTGTTTGTGTATATGTTTGCCTATGTTAACGGTAAAAAGTGAACGCTAACACCCGGTGTGTGTAATAGAATTGTGAAAGCACCACCCGTTGGTACGGGAACAGAATATAAGCTGAAAATGGCAGAAAAGCAGTAAATGAACAACAGATTTATAGTGGTTCGGGCCGTAATTGAGCCTACGTCCACTTTATAGTCTTTTATTGCTGATTCGATTACAATTTGATACAATATCCTTCAAAATACAATACAACTTGATCATGAAAGCACTCTTGACTACTAGCTCGATCTTTGATGATGAAACTCGGCGAATCCGTGTTGGATGTTAGGAGCTCTTCTCGAAGATTGTTGTAGTGTCTCGAATGCTTGAAGATCTTTGATTGCTAAATGAGAGGAGGCTTCGACAGCGTAACGGCGCTTGGAGAAATGAATGGCTAAAAAAAGTCCTCTTCATGTTGGAAGTGGTGGCCTATTTATAGGAGCAGATTTTCTGAGCTCTCGGTTTGGCCAAGTCATGAGTCGTGACCGACTCATGATAAGTCGTGACTCGTATTCGACTTAAGATGTCTCGTGGGCGCCATATGGTCCATCTTGTGGCTCAGTTGGAAGAGAAGTGCTAAGTCGTAGTCGACTCATCAGATCAAAGTAGCACAGGCAAGGGCCTTGGATTCCAGCTTGATAGCCCTTAAGTCGTAAACTTGATGAGTCGTAAGACCTCCTGAGTCGTCAGTTCTCATGAGTCGCAGGTCCTCATGAGTCGTAAGAGTGATGAGTCGTAAGACCTCATAAGTCGTCAGTTCTCATGAGTCGCAGGTCCTCATGAGTCGTAAGAGTGATGAGTCGTAAGACCTCATGAGTCGTAAATCTTCATGACTCGTTGAACCTGATGAGTCGTAAGCCTTCATGAGTCGTAAATCTTCATGACTCGTTGAACCTGATGAGTCGTAAGCCTTCATGAGTCGTAAATCTCCATGACTCGTTGAACCTGATGAGTCGTAAGACCATGAGTCGTAAGCCTTCATGAGTCGTAAATCTTCATGACTCGTTGAACCTGATGAGTCGTCAGTTCTCATGAGTCGCAAATCTTCATGACTCGTTGAACCTGATGAGTCGTAAGCCTATGAGTCAAACAGCTCTTATCTCGTAAGACCATGAGTCGTAAGAAGCTTGTCTTCGTTGAGTCATGAAGCTCTTAGGTTGCAGGCCACTTATAGCAGATCATGAGTCGTAGATGACTTAAGGCCTTCCAGATAGTTATGTCGCTAGGCAAGTTAAGTCGCTGAGTCTCTTAAGTCATAGAATAGTTAACTTGATGAGTCGTAAAGACCTTGTGAGTTGTAAGATCCTTTTGAGTCGTAGAGACTTTAACTCGTTGAGTAGTTAAGTCGCGAAGTTCCTTTAGGTCGCAAGCTGCTTAACCCGGTAGGTCGTAAGTCGTTCAAGCCGTAGATTCCTTCTTAGCAACTAAGTCGTGAGTCGTTGAGTACACAGGCTTTAAGCTTTTTAACTCGTAAGTCGTTGCTAAAAGGGAGTTAACATTTGCCCCTCGAAGTATACGTCTTAAGTCGTAAGTCGTGTGCTTCGATTTCCTTAGCTCGCTTCTTGATGAATGTGCTAGATCTTGATCGACTTAAGATGAGTCGTAGGTCGTGAACGACTTAGTATAAGTCGTAAGCCGGATGTGTCGATTCACCTTTCACTATCCCAGGGCATAAATAGCTTCAGTCGTTCCTTTTCCTCCTTCACTCGTTCTTATCATCTTATTCTGCCATTTGCAAGCATTCGAGCTCTCTTAAGACGAATTCAAATACTCGATCACCAGTTATCCCCATCATTATATTGCGTAAGTGAACTTGATTATTCAATCCCCGACTATAACTGAATTATGAATCCCATTTTCGCCATCGACCCCCTTTTCTCATGCCGTACTTCTCTGCAATCCTTGTTTCAATCGATCATTGATGGATTCAAGATGATTTGTCTTAGCCTTGGACAGTTTTGTGTGAATAAGGCGATGGATTGCGGCGATTCAGTTTGACTGATTTGTGATTTGTGATGGAATATCATTACACTAGGTGTATGGTGATTTCGAGATGATTGAATGCGTTGAGGGGACGAGAGTTTTGGTTGAAGGAGAAGCTAATGGGTTAACGGGTTAGGAGTTCGGCGAACCGATGTACTGGGGAGAATGAACGTCTTAACACCTTTGAACAGAAATCGCGACTTAATTTTTGACGACCTTAAGTAGGTCGTAGGTCGTAGGTCGTTAACGACCTAGGACATTGCAGACTTGAAACTTTTCCTTGCAGTGCGACTTAAGGACTGACGATTTGATTTAACTCATAGCTTGTCCCTTAGGTCGTGGACGAGTTAGCACTTAAGGTTTAATCTTGCAAGCACATCTGAATGACTAGGTCGTGGATGAGATAGCCCTTAACTCGTAACTCGCGAACCCATCCGAACGACTTAATAACCTGACTCCATGACTTCGAACTCTTGGACTTGAATGATCTGACTTAAGAGAACATGCCTTGAACATCTTGATTCGCCTAATACGACCTAAAAGCCCCGACTCATGATAGGTCGTTTAACGACTTAAGACTTAGATGATTTTGCACAGAAGTTGGCTGAACTCTTGAATTTGAACTGTGTTGTGTTACCTCTCACACTGTCTTGACTTTAATGAAAATAACCTGCTTAACACAACATTCACAGAATACTGGGACGAATATACTGCCACTGACTGCCCACATCGAATGACAGATTAGTTGATAAAGAGAAAATTAAATTAAATGAACTGTATGAGTGAAATGCTACACAATAACCAACTCAAGTGAAGTATTAAAGCAAAATCGTAATGGTAAACTAAAACTGATTTGTCTGCATCAACACTACACTTGAGTATTAACAAGTTCTGAAATCTCGTATTTGCCTGATTGTCAGTTAGTTTAATTCCAGTTATACTTGTTTTTTCTTGTTTTCATTAGTTTTGCACAGCACTTCACACTTTTAGGAAACGTGCACCTTCACTTTTGAACATTCAGCTGATTGTGTAGAATGGCATCTCATCAAGAAGACTTGGAACCAAGTGGAGAAGCTTTTCCAATTGCTACTCCGTTGAATGATCCCCCGAAAAGGACTCCTACCACTCTGAGTTATAAAGTCTTCCGTCAATTATGCACCCAGTTTGGCATTGCTGAATCTGACGCTTTGTTCCCTGGAGTAAATGACACTGCTGATAGGCCGCCCCACGGCTTTGTCGCAGTGAACCGCCAAATGTGCTTGAGTGGAGCGATTCCCCCGTTTAATGACTGTCTCCGAGAACTTCTCCTTCGATTATCTATCTCCCCTTTCCAACTTCATCCTAATGGCTACGCCATCCTGCTGGGACTGTGTGTGCTTTTTAGGAGAATGCTGGACCGTTTTCCCAGTTTTGGAGAAATTTGCTTTCTATGATCATTCACAAAGACCAAAGACCATCCCTCTATCACAGTTGTAAGGAGTGCCAGGAATCGTAAACTGATTATAGGTCTTCCCGAAAGCGTTCCTGGGTTTCTGAGCCAGTTTTTCTTTGTTCGTTGTTCCCCGGGATTTTACGCCATTTGGAGAGTGGGAAGTACGATTATCTATCTTTTCCCTGTGTTTTTCTAAATTCTTTGAAGTCCAAATTGTCAAATGTTAACTTCTTTCTCTACTGTTTCAGCGCTCCCTCCCCCCTTTAGGGAAACTCGTCACAAAAATACCTTCGAGAGGCTTATGGCCGTGCCGGTCGAGGAGAGGAGTGTTTAATTTCTATTAAGAGATGAGTTCCTCCACGAATTTGGACTCTTACATCCTTCCCGTTCCACTCAGCCACATGAAGTCCCTGATTCTCCTGCTGAGGAGTCAGATGCCCCTGTTCCTGCTAAAGAACTTTTACCGCAAGATCTTACCGCTGAGACTTCATTGGTAAAGTGTTCTACTTCTACCGACATTGCTGGACCGTCCAGTAAGTTAGCACTTGCCCCGGTTGTTGAAGAGGAGGAAAATCTTCACACTCTTGAAAAGACGGCTGAGGTGGAAGTTGAAAAAGAGAATTCTCCCATGCACCATGGCGATGATACTTTTGACAGTCTGAGTGACATCATGATAACCTCTCAGGAGCTTTTTAAAGATGATGTTTCTAAAGTGGTCCCTCCTGTTGTCGAAGCAACTTCTTCTTTGCAACAAACCACAACGCCTTCCACACAACTTATTGCCATTTCTACACCCAAAAGTGGTTTGTAGTCTGATGCGCGCAGTTTGCACATCACACACACTTAGAATTTTGGCACTTATATGCACTTAGCTTCTTCAACTTGAGGATTTCTAAAACTGGTCTTTTTCTTCAATTTCAGGTTCTCTGATGGGGCGAAGCGGCTCTTACTACAACAAATTCCAGCGTTACGGAAGCCGTGAGGCTTATGACTTTAGGAGTTATATTGGTGCTGTGAAGGAAACTGATGAGGAGAGGGCTACCAGAAAGGCTCATGAGAGGCGAGCTCATGAAGAGCGTCGCCGGAGAGAAGATGAGGAATACCATGGGAGTAGGGACGAGCGACGTGACTCTTCCCGCAGGAGCGACGATCCTTACAAGAGGAAATCTTATGATGACAAGGGGAAGAGTCATACTTCCGATGATTCCAGCAAACGGATCAGACTTGGCGAGAAAGATACATCTAATATCTCGGAAAAGACTACCGTTTCTATTCCTCCTAATACATCTTCTGGTTCTCCTGCCCTTAAGGAGTCTGACATCCAGACAATCATTAATAGGCCACAGTACCAAGCTGGAGATGGTCCTCCCACACTCCAGAGCCGATTTCCGAATTGGTGTCTGAAAGGAGTGCGTTTTGATTTGGATTTGGTCCCCATTGATAAGCAGGCGATGCTGAAAAATGTCGATGCTGTAAAGCTTGACATCGAAAGAATGTCTGGATGGCAGAAGCTGGTTGATGAACTTCAAAGGGTCAACCATATGAACCTTGAGGCGATGATGACCATGGAGAATGATAAGTCCGAGTGGGACAAATGGCGTAAGCAGCATGACGCGGAGATGAAAAGCATTAGCGATGGTTATGGGAAGCTCGAAGCTGAAGTTGAAAGACTTAAAAAAGAGCTTGCTACTTCTTCCACTTCTTATTCTCAGAAAGAAGAAATGCTTCAAAAACAAGTTCGAGACGCCCATGCAGCTCAGAGAGATATTGAGGTGAAACTCGAAGCAGAACAGCAGGTTACGAGAAAATACCGCGATGACGCTGTTCAGCTTCGAGAGAAAGTCAGCTCTCAAGATTTAGAAATTATAAGACTGCAATCTCAGCTACTGAAGGCTGAAAGAGAACGTGATGAAGTTCTCTCTGGTAAAGCTGCAGCCGAAGAATCCCATAAGGCGACCATAGCCACCGTTGACGCGACTCTGTTCGACTTTTATATGCATTGTGTCCTGGGGCGTGGGAGCCTTTCATTTTTGGGACCAGAATATGAAGTCACCTTAGCGGAAGTATGGGAGGCAATCATTGACTTATTTGGTGGTGCCGGATATTCTGAAACAGATCTTCAAGCTACCTACTTAAGTGAGAGCGATCGCGCTGCCCTTGCCAAAGGAAAAGAGCAGCTTATCCGAGTGCGGGCCGAGGCGACGGGAGAGAAGCTTCCTGAGAAAGAAACACCTCCTATTGCTCCTGCTTATACTTCGGCTTTAGCTTACGTGGATATTACTGGCTCTAGTTCTCATTCCACGCCTCCCGCTAAGGTTGACAAAGAAACTGTAACCACCCCTACAGAGGAAGAGGCAATGAAGGACTTCCAAGCTCGGGAATTTGAGATTGATCTCGCTAAACCGGCTTCTCCAGGTAACTTTGACGATTCACGGTCTTCTTTTTTCTCGGAGAATACTGATTTTGATTTCTTTTATTATGCAGCAGTCGTGCCGGAAATTGCACCAATTCTTCCTTCTTCAGCTGTCGTTCCTCCTCCTTCTCAAGTTATATCTCTTCCAGCTTCTCAACCAGGTTCACAGGAAGAACCCATAGCAGCCCTTCAAGGTTTAGATGAACCACCTGCTTCCGAAGAACAGAAGGCAGAAGGTCTGGAAGATAGCGAGAAGACCCCGGAGCGGTCTTTTGACTACGACACAAAGCTTTCTACATTTCTTGCTCCGGGGAGCGAGTCTTCTTCCAAGAAGAAGGGAAAGCGTGCGGTTTCGAAGAAAGGAAAGAAGAGTTCTTCTGCTGCTGGGGATGAAGCAGAGATTGATCCGGCTGAGTCTCTTTCTCCTTCTTCTCCGATACGGCCTACGAAGCTAATTACCAGGCCGGGTAAAAGCTCCAAGGGTGGGAAGAAGGGGAAATGAGTTTGATTTTGTCTTTTCTGCTTTTTGTATTGACCGGGAATTGTGCGGATACCGGTCTCCGCTTCTTTTTGTAACCTGTACAATGTAAAAAATTTCTCATAGTGTTGAAATAAATAGATATTTTTCTTGTACAAATCCTTGTGTATGTAGGAATACATCTGTTTTTCATTTGAAGTGTAGAGTAAACGATTCTTTCTATTTGTACAAACTTTTTGTCTGTGTTTCAAGAACGCATTTACTCCACATCTTTATTACGTGATATTGCAATGAACTTGTGGTATGTCGCTTGTATATTACTTTTATTACTGTAACTGGATTGTATAATGCTGCCCCCATACCACAAGTATATTGTAATATTTCTTGCTTTCACAAGACCGATACTCTTATTTTAGAGAATAACTTTCCACTTTTTCAGGGAAGAATTATTCTGCTTTTTAATAGAGTATATCTTGTCTTTGGAGAAATTTTTATTTTCTTTTTTCTTCTTGAAGAACATTTCGACTTCTGGGAATGATCACTTTTATTTGTTTGAAAGTGAATTTTCCTGTACAATGAAATGAGCTTCTGAAGAAGGTCTTGATTTTATGCCCCAGTAAAGGGTTTATTTTTGGTACTTCAAGCAAGGTGAAGTACGCCTCTGAAGAGGTCTTTTGGTCTCTGAAGAGAAGCAATTTTGGTCTCCGAAGAGAAGCAATTTTGGTCTCCGAAGAGAAGCAGTTTTGGCATTTCAGTTCTGGTGAAGTGGGTCTCCGAAGAGAAGCATTTTGCACTTCTACACAGGTGAAATTTGCCTCCGAAAAGGGCTTTTGCCTCCGAAGATGGCTTGTGCCTCCGAAGAGGGCTTGTGCCTCCGAAGAGGGCTTGTGCCTCCGAAGAGGGCTTGTGATTGCCTGGAAGTTACTTTCTCATGGTCGGAGGGGTCCACGGGACAGGCGCAAGTTGCTTGATTGGATGTTTGTTTGTACAAACGATCGCAATCAATTAACGAGGTGCCCCTTCGGTGGTCCTACCAATCTTTTTGATTGAGTAAAGCACTCCCATTTATTGGCGTGCCTCGTTAGAGGGCTTTGGTTGGTGTGCCAGGAAGGTTGCGTCTTAGGGGCAAGTAGATCCATGGGATGGACACAAGCTGCCTGATCGGATGCATCACAATCAGTTAGCGAGGGTCTTATTCCTTCTGCTTGGGAAGGTATCCCTTTAGTGGGTCTACCTGCTTTCCTGTTGAGAGGCATACATCCCTTTGGCTGTTTCCACGTTTTCCCGCTCATGTTGTATCATCATCCGCCAATCTGCGATCCTTTATCATCGTTTCCAAGCGCGTCTTCCTTTCTTTTGTAAGTAAGTTGCTTTATCCGAAGAAGTAGACTTCACTGTTGAATGACTCCATAGAGTAAACGCAAGTTATTTGGTTGGATGCCTTTTTATATCAACGATCGCAACCAGTTAACGAGGGCTTGACACAGTGGAGCCGTCAACTTTTTATGTGAAGTTCCTCTTGTATGGGATTTGAGTTTGGAATTTTTGTTGCTTGAAATTTGCTTTAATAAATGATTTGTAAGGCTTGCTTAGCTTTGCGATGGGTGGGCTTTGCTTTAATGACCTGCAGTATTAGATCGACATTTTAGCAATACATTTAGAGTATTTACACATCGAAATATAACAGGCATTTTATAATAGAAAACACAGAATGCATAGTTTTTCATTATTGAGTCACGCTGATTTCTCAGCGGTTTACAATGCAGAAGTTACACATCCATCATTATCTTTACAAATTCAAGCAATGCTGTTAAGTAAAAAAAAATGAATGCTAGTTATTGTTGTTTCAGAATCTCCAAGCTGGATTTCCATTTGTGCTTGATTCATAGCTTTTGGATTTTTATGCCAGAGAAAGTGAGAGATGCCCCAGTCGCAGTTTTGTGGGTAATTAATAGTCATCCCAACTTCTGCTTGCTGGGTATGGTCCCCCTGTGATAGCATTAATGACAAGCTTTTCTGAATCTTGCACTGCAGTGTTGTTGTGAGAATCGGATTGATGGGTAGGGTGTTGTTGATCCCGAGTGGATGAGGTTGGATCGACTCCGCTTCTCTTAACGTATTGTTGGAGTTTACCTTGTTCCAGCAATTCTTCAATCACTTTCTTTAACTGGCGACATTGGTCAGTGTCATGGCCAGGTTGATTGTGAAATTGGCAGAATTTTCCATTACTCTTTGCACCTTTCGTCATCTCAGGTGGCTTAGGATACCGGACAACGTCTTTTGTTGCAAAATAGATATTTCTTGGTGTATCAGTTAAAGGAGTATAATCCGAAGAATTAAAGCGGCGAGGTTTCTTTTCATTTCCCTGGTTCTTTCCTCCTTCATTCTCCCTTTTCTGACTTTCAGATTCTCTTTTCTTAGATGGGACACTGTTATTATTAGTTTGGGCAGCAACCACCTTCGACGTCGTAGAAAGGCTTTCAAGGCGAATGAACTCGTCGGCCTTTTTATAAAATTTATCAAGTGAGTTCGGTTCCTTCATCTTTAGCCATATTCCAAATTTACTCGATTTATCAATGGCTCGCATCAAATAAGTCAGGATCATGCGTGGTTCCGCATTTTCTACTTCGGCTAAAGCTATATTGAAACGGCTCAAGAAAGATTTGATCGATTCTCCGGGCGCTTGTTCCAGGTTAGACAGTGACATTATATCCTTAGCTTTTGAAGCATACAATCTGAACTGTTCTTTAAATTTTTGTGTCAAGTCGGAGAACTTATCTACAGACCGAACTGGAAGCTTTGTGAACCAAAGTAAAGCCACACCTTCCAGATATACTGGGAAGTATCGACACTTGATCTCGTCTGATGCTCTTGCACCGGTCATATGCCAATCGTATTTGTATAGGAAATGATTAGGGTCAGTGGTTCCCCTATAGGCTTGGATAGTAGGAGGTGCAAATTTCCTTGGAAATTCCGCTCTCAGGATCCTTTCAGTAAATGGAGTTCTGCTTGGCGCGAATCCCCAGTCAGCCTCATCCTCTTCCCTTTGCATGCTCTCTTTCATGATGCGGCCAACCATTTCAGACAGGTACTCTTTATTGTTCAAAGACACCTCCGGGCAAGCACCAGTTCTTCCCTCGGAAGTTTGCCCGGGCATATGTTCATGATAAGTTGGTTGCGGCATAGAACCATCAGCTTGGAAAGGTGGCATTTCAGGAAGGGTGGTTTGATGGTTTTCTGGTTGACGATTTGCCCCGAGCAGGGTAGTTATTCTATCCATCATCAAAGCATTTTGAGTTTCAATTTGTTGGTATAATCCAGAAACTGCGTCATCCAATTCAGCCCTGGTGACTCCAACGGTTGGAGTTGCTTGGTCTGTTGTTGGGGAAGCGGAAGTCCCTTCGTGAGCATTTCCGGATCTGATAGGTCTACCTCTTCTTCCAGGAGCCATTATTTCGGATCTGGTTTTTAAGAGAGGTTCTTTTTATGAGTCTTTGCGAAGCAACGGTGGATGATCGCCTGAGTTGGGCTCTCAATGAAAGCACCAAAATGTTAACGGTAAAAAGTGAACGCTAACACCCGGTGTGTGTAATAGAATTGTGAAAGCACCACCCGTTGGTACGGGAACAGAATATAAGCTGAAAATGGCAGAAAAGCAGTAAATGAACAACAGATTTATAGTGGTTCGGCCCGTAATTGAGCCTACGTCCACTTTATAGTCTTTTATTGCTGATTCGATTACAATTTGATACAATATCCTTCAAAATACAATACAACTTGATCATGAAAGCACTCTTGACTACTAGCTCGATCTTTGATGATGAAACTCGGCGAATCCGTGTTGGATGTTAGGAGCTCTTCTCGAAGATTGTTGTAGTGTCTCGAATGCTTGAAGATCTTTGATTGCTGAATGAGAGGAGGCTTCGACAGCGTAACGGCGCTTGGAGAAATGAATGGCCAAAAAAAGTCCTCTTCATGTTGGAAGTGGTGGCCTATTTATAGGAGCAGATTTTCTGAGCTCTCGGTTTGGCCAAGTCATGAGTCGTGACCGACTCATGATAAGTCGTGACTCGTATTCGACTTAAGATGTCTCGTGGGCGCCATATGGTCCATCTTGTGGCTCAGTTGGAAGAGAAGTGCTAAGTCGTAGTCGACTCATCAGATCAAAGTAGCACAGGCAAGGGCCTTGGATTCCAGCTTGATAGCCCTTAAGTCGTAAACTTGATGAGTCGTAAGACCTCCTGAGTCATCAATTCTCATGAGTCGCAGGTCCTCATGAGTCGTAAGAGTGATGAGTCGTAAGACCTCATGAGTCGTCAGTTCTCATGAGTCGCAGGTCCTCATGAGTCGTAAGAGTGATGAGTCGTAAGACCTCATGAGTCGTAAATCTTCATGACTCGTTGAACCTGATGAGTCGTAAGCCTTCATGAGTCGTAAATCTTCATGACTCGTTGAACCTGATGAGTCGTAAGCCTTCATGAGTCGTAAATCTCCATGACTCGTTGAACCTGATGAGTCGTAAGACCATGAGTCGTAAGCCTTCATGAGTCGTAAATCTTCATGACTCGTTGAACCTGATGAGTCGTCAGTTCTCATGAGTCGCAAATCTTCATGACTCGTTGAACCTGATGAGTCGTAAGCCTATGAGTCGAACAGCTCTTATCTCGTAAGACCATGAGTCGTAAGAAGCTTGTCTTCGTTGAGTCATGAAGCTCTTAGGTTGCAGGCCACTTATAGCAGATCATGAGTCGTAGATGACTTAAGGCCTTCCAGATAGTTAGGTCGCTAGGCAAGTTAAGTCGCTGAGTCTCTTAAGTCGTAGAAGAGTTAACTTGATGAGTCGTAAAGACCTTGTGAGTTGTAAGATCCTTTTGAGTCGTAGAGACTTTAACTCGTTGAGTAGTTAAGTCGCGAAGTTCCTTTAGGTCGCAAGCTGCTTAACCCGGTAGGTCGTAAGTCGTTCAAGCCGTAGATTCCTTCTTAGCAACTAAGTCGTGAGTCGTTGAGTACACAGGCTTTAAGCTTTTTAACTCGTAAGTCGTTGCTAAAAGGGAGTTAACAGCCTATGTGTGTGATAAATTCATATACATATCAAGAGAATATAAATGTCTAAGTATGGACATTTGTTTAAATATACAATGATATATATGGTTTGTATACACATATTATTAGTACATATATATAGTTTATATTATATATAGTGGAAATTAGCCACAAGGGCCTCTTTAGCAAGTGCAATTAGTTTCTAGGACACACAGCTGAAATAATTACTTTTAAGGACAAAATGTAAAATAATTGGCTTCTAAGGCCTAAAAACCTATGAAATTATGTCCTTGAAAGTAATTGGACTGCTGACTTTGTCCTTAAAAGTAATATTCTGCTGACTTTGGTCTTGAAATTAATTTCTGTGGATGTGTGTCCTAGAAACTAATTGGACTGCAAAGTTGTCCTTCTAGTGAAATGGCCCTTATATATATGTATGTAGTATATATTACCATTTTTATATATATTCAATATAATTATATATAAAATTAAATTTAAGTATATTTAAAATTTGTTTGACTAAGTTACACATATAAATTTGAATTAAAATTCAATACTTAAAATTTTCTAATTTAAATCTAATTTTAACTAAGTAAATATAATTTATATTTAAATTTTAGATCAATTATGATTATTTCAAAATATCTTAAAAATGAAAATATTTGAAATAAATATCTAAATGATCAAATATATTAATTTTTAATATATATATGTTTGTATGTGTTAATATATATATATATATATATAATTATGTTCAGCCTAAATATTTTTGATTATATGTGTGTATATATATGTTTTAAATATAAATTTATATCTATTAAGCAATAAAATTATTTTTAACATCAGCCACAATTAATCAAATTGGTGACTTACGATGGTCTTCTTGCCTGTTACCTTTTGAGCGACTCTTCATCGTTTGTCACGCTCCCCCACTTCATCTATTCCTCTTTTCTTCGACCGTGCCTCCTCATTTCCTCATCCTTCCATGTCACGACCGCAAGAACTACCTAATTTAGTTGCTTCGATCAACATATATGGCCGTCCTTTCTCCGCCCCATCTAAAGCCACCACTAGTCCTCAAGCAAGCAATTCTTCGAATGTTCCTTCTGCCTTGGTACCACCGATGTCATCATCCTCCTTGCCTGCTCTTGACTCGCACTCCTTTTTATTTTCTCAACTGCAAGACATTGTCTCTGAGATTGTTAAGTCGAGCCTAGATGCCGCTACATCAATCTCTGGCATTGTTCATACCACATCTAATGGTATCTCTTTCTCGACTTCCCCTCTAATACTGGTTGTGGCCATTCATGTTGGCTAGTGGACTGATATGAGAAATCACGTCCTTTGTGAACTGTCTATACATGGAGAGGCCGCGAGTGGAGATAATATGTCTGTTGTACACGTTGAGTGTGTGAATGGCGCTAATTTGTCCACTGGGTTGGATGTTGTTATTGGAGTTGCTGTTGATAGTGGTTTGGCTCCAATACATATGTGTGCATTGGATGGTTACAGAAATGTGGAGGTACAAAATTTGCATGTTAATGCTGTAGTACCTTTTATGAACACTCCTTATGTTTCGACACCTAAGTGGTTGTTGTTATTTTCTAAATTGTCACATAATGCTAGGGTCGTCTCTCCCCGATTATATGAAAACACCGATGTAACGCCCCACCTCTATACCCGCGCTAGCCAAGGACACTACGTGGTAATGACGTCGACTAGCGCGGAGAATA
The DNA here is from genome assembly GCA_030737815.1 of Allium fistulosum. NCBI lineage: Eukaryota > Viridiplantae > Streptophyta > Magnoliopsida > Asparagales > Amaryllidaceae > Allium > Allium fistulosum. The sequence continues at coordinate 980,771,212 of CM060907.1, read as the reverse complement.
AGGCTGTTGAGGAGCGACCATCCATGTAATTGCTTTGTGCGAGTACCAATATGCCAGATAAAAATATATCTTTTCATCTCAAGAGGAAATCCGGCATACCGATACAAACTCAAAGCTACTACACGGTGGCTATGTATATATACTTCGGAAACAAATATAGAAATAAACATAACACAAATCAGTCACAGACAATTCATATCACAAAGGCGGAAACAGTTATGAATACTACACATGAAAGTGTACATCAGAGTAGTGGTCTAACAAGATCCACAATATCACAAAAGAATAGATACAAGTGCTAGACAAAAGAATATGTATACATCAAGGAGTCTAAATCTCAAATGTATACAACAAAAACTACAAGCTAAGTAGTTAACCAAAAGTCAGATGATGGTTCCAGATAGGAAGACAAGAGGAAGCACCTGTAATATCTCAGTCTAACCCGAGTATTATTTAATAAGAAAATAATAAACGGATCAGTCTAGCTATAATTATCAGATAAAAATGAGATATAAGAAGAGATATAATAAAAACGTATGATAACAAAAAATGTCATACCTCGACAAGTATACATTAGAAAATCAACAAAGGAAAATCATACAAATATCTCACGAATCTCATAGCATAAAAAGAATGTCATATTCTTTATTTAATTCACCAAGCCAGAATAAATGACATACATATCAATGCCAACTGAAAAAGGTGGTGAAACATAAATTCTAGAAATCAATAATTAAAAATCAAGAAATCACAAAAATAAGAGGATGGCCAATCCCAAGTGGAACGCGATTCCATAGACCAAACATCGACGCACCTAGAAAGATACGCCCCATGCACAGTCGAACATCGACGCACCTAGAAAGATACGCCCCATGTATAACTAAACATCGACGCACCTAGAAAGATACGCCCCATGATTAGTCTAGCATCGATGCACCTAGAAAGATACACCCCATGCAAAGTCTAGCATCGACGCACCTAGAAAGATACGCCCCACGCATAGACAAACATCGACGTACCTAGAAAGATACGCCCCATGTATAACTAAACATCGATGCACCTAGAAAGATACGCCTCATGATTAGTCTAGCATCGATACACCTAGAAAGATACACCCCATGCAAAGTCTAGCATCGACGCACCTAGAAAGATACGCCCCATGCATAGACGAACATCGACGTACCTAGAAAGATACGCCCCATGTAATGTCTAACATCGATGCACCTAGAAAGATACACCCCATGCAAAGCCGAACACTGACGCACCTAGAAAGATACGCCCCATGCATAGACGAACATCGACGCACCTAGAAAGATACGCCCCATGCACCGACTTATTGAGCCGATTGCTCCATGAAGTAAACAAACATCGACGCACCTAAATAGGTACGACCCATGCGAGAAATGAGACGAAGCTCAATAAAATGAAGTACTGTCCTCCATGTGGACAAAGAGACATCGCACATTGCTAGTCTAAACCATAAATGATCATCATCGATCATCAAGAAGTGTCAATTACAATAAGCTAGTAAATATATGTGTTTAGCTTCATGTCCCATAACCACTAGCTTAACTTAAATATTTGCGAACAAATTGTAGATCTAAACTAGAAAATTGTCAAAAGAGTTTCAATCGAACAAGTCCATAAATTAACCGACGAAGTAAACGCAAGCGTTTCATACCACTTGTTTTGCTAAGCCGTTTAATTAGATTTTCTCATACGAATGAGGTAAAGGTTTGTATATACTAATAGATTAGAAAACGGTTTTATAAATGAACTTTGTATTAAAAATAGAGTTGAAATCATTTTAGTAAAAGAGTTTGAATATTTACTACTAGTATAGAAACCTTTGTATTTTAAAGTGACAAACCACAAAAATGATTCTAGAAACAATCAGTCATTAAAATTCACATTCGAAGGCGTGAATCAAATCCAATTAAACCGATAAAGAATCCGTCGAAATGGATATTCAAAAATCCCGAAAAAGGAGTCATCAAAGTCATAATAAATGATAACAACAAATAGGATCATCACGAATCGATTCAAATTGGACATTCAATCCCAAAAGGCAAAGTGGGCTGAAACAACAAATTCAGTTGACTGAACAGAGATTTCAGTTGACTAAATCATGCCTGGAAACTTTCTGTTTCCAGGTTCAGTCGATTGAACAGAGATTTCAGTCGACTGAATCATGCCTGGAAACTTTCTGTTTCCATGTTCAGTCGACTGAACAGAGATTTCAGTCGACTGAATCATGCCTGGAAACATTCTGTTTCTAGGTTCAGTCGACTGAACAGAGATTTCAGTCGATTGAATCATGCCTGGAAACATTCGGGTTCCAGGTTCAGTTGACTGAACAGAGATTTCAATCGACCGAACTGGGATTTACAGTATTTTCAGCCTAAAAATGAAGATGCAATCTCTTTGCAAATGCAACCGGACGAGCAATAGGCGCTAAGGGTTTATGCCAATAGACGACCCGACCCTATAAGCTCTTCGATGCATTACCAAACCATGATCAAACATCCATAAAAGGATTTACACACAAATTTGATTTCAAAAACCAAAAATTGAAATATTCACAAAACCAATCCAAATCAAGAGCAAATGCACATGAAGAAGTGTTAGGAATTCATACCTAACAAACAAAGATAATTATAAACATAGATGTGAGATAAAAATCTCACCTTTATACACGAAAACACAAGAGAGAAGCTTTGAAACAAAAGATAGACCAATTCGTCTTCAATCTCAACTCAAGAAGCTTGAATCAATAGCTTCTTCTTGAATTTGGAGCAAGAGCATGAATTTGCAAATGAAATTAGGGCTTAGGAATTTCCATTTCCCATCTCTCCCACCATTGTTGCTAAAGCTTGAGTATTAGGAATTAGAAATGAAGTAATGAAGAGTTGGAGTGGAGTTGAGTTGATAAAACCAGAATTGGGCAAATGGGCTGAACCCAAACCCAAAGCCCTAACTGAAAAATGTCAAAATTCCACTCAGCTCCAAACATATCGAAGTTTATACTCAAAAAGGTCGCAAACGGCATTTTGATCTCAATGGAAGGGGTCTCGAGTCCTAATTTGACTGTTTGCAAAAAGTAGCTTTTCGGACTATAATCCGACGAACGATGTTAAATTTAAATAAAATATTTAAATATAAAATCGTAAAATATGCGGGTTGTTACAGACTCCCCTCCTTAAAGAAATTGCATCCTCGCAATACTTAAGAAGAAAATAAATAGTAACAACCATAAAAGCATATCAACACAAAAGAAAATTTTAAATAAGAAGTTCACCAAAAGGAGCACGAAAGAGTAAGTCCGAACGTGTTCGATCGATGAATTCTCTAGATTCCCAAGAGCTATCCTTGAGATTTGAGAACCATTGAACTTTCACCAGAAAAACATCTTTATTTCAAAGGCGCTCAACCTCCGAAGCAATGATGCGAATAGAATGTTGCTCATAAGTCAAATAGGCGAAACTTTAATTTTCACAATAACACCGGGCTCCAGAATAAAAATCGAAATCCCAAAGGCATTTCCGTAGTTGAAAGACGTGGAAAACGTCATGAATAATAGAAAATTGAGCCGGGGCAACGGCGTAGTACAATAACAATACGCCCGAGAAACTGGAAACACGAATAACTCCGAACATCGACGTAGTACAATAACGGTACGTCCAATGAACGGAAACTCTAATAATTCGGGACACCGACGTAGTACAAAAACGGTACGTCCAATGAACCGAACACCATAAAAGAACATCGGGCGCTAGTCCATATAAGAAATGAGACGAAGCTCAATAAAGCGGGGTATATTGAAACGTCCGATGAACTTGGTAAAAAGATCATAAGATACAAGGAACTCGAGCCAACGAAGTTGACGCAAATTAAGTTTCTTATAAGAAATATTCCAAAGATTTATGATCGAGGCGGAGAACAAATTTCTCCGCCAAACACAATGATGCCAAACTCTAAAAGTGAAATCAATAGTCCCGAGCACTAGATCATGAGTGGAATATCTAGTCTCGATAGGCTTTAATGATTTAGAAACATAAATGATAGCACGTTCTCTTTTGCAAGAGAACGACATACAAACCAATACGATTAGCATTGGTACAAAAGATAAAGTCTTGGTTCCCTACGGGAACAACAAGAATAGGAATATCGAAAAGAAAGAGTTCTTTTAAATTGATCCTCTTTTCCCAAAAGCTAAAACTTTCAAAATCACAATTATCTTTCTAGAAATTTTTTACTTTTTATAAGTCAATTTATTGTGTCAAATTGTCTCATCAAAGCGTTTAGGAGATTCCTATCGATAACGTTGATCAGGCGCATCGACTAGAATTCTTAAAACACTCAATGGGCAATACAATCACAAAATCATAATCCATATGATAAAAATATCTCTTAGAAGTTTTAAGAATATTCTTTGCTCATTGAAGAACAAAATCCAATTATACTTATAAATAAATCTTATGAAAAAGATATGCAAAATTTTAAATTGCTATTTCCATCCAAAATCAATAAATACAAAAATGAAGTCATCGAGATACTCATATAATACTCGATTTATAAAATGGATGAAATAAGCTGGACAAACTGAATGGCATAATAAGTCATTCATAAGAACCATAACGAGTGCGGAATGCGGTAAGTGGAATGCTAACTTCCGCAACACGTAGCTAACAAAAACCAGTGGCAAGGTCGAGCTAAAAAGACCTTAACACCACTAAATAGATTTCTTAGGAGATAATCCTAAGACAAACTCAAAAATACCAGAAAATTCTCAAACTACATGAATGAGAGAAATAACACTTTCCTCATCATGTGAGCTTAAAGAATAAAATGATGCCATCAAATTGGAATCAAAATCACAAAGGAAAAACAGAAATCTGCTTAACAGATTGAAAATGTCGAAGATGAATAGTCCACACGGGACAAAGGATATGGCTTCATAATAATTAAGTCAATCCTTACAAAAGTCAATTCCGAAGCATAAGTAAAAATCGGCTCGGAAAGAAAAATCACATAAAATAATTTCGACATCAATAAAAAACAAATTGAGTGTTGCGGATCCACCAATCCGGATTCGCAATCCTCAAAGAAGTCATCAAGCCCAGAAATGTTTAAAGAAAAAGAATCACAAGTTCTTTTGATATAAAAATAATGAGATGAAACACATATAAAAAAGAACTCGAATAAGATAATCACAAAATAAATGTCATCAAGGATAGAATGGATACCTTGACTAAGAGAAGTGCCACTAGGAGCTCGCACTACATTCATCTCTCCCTCTCTTTTGCTTTGACGTTTCGGACATAAAGATATATAATGATCCGCACTTTTGCAATAGCGGCAAGAAATAGGCCTTGGACACCTATTTATATGATGGTCCTTAGAGCCACAATTGTAGCATTCTCCACGATTAGGGATTGGAGTCTTTGCTATAGAAGTCACTTGCTTCACCCTCTTGTTTGGATTAGGACTTTCGAACTTAATAAAGGGATGCCTCTTCTTATTGACACCCACAATCTCAACATCGCTTTCTCTATCGGCCTCTTCAAGTCGAAGAGCGATATCTATAAGCTGATCGAAAGAAACTTCTAGTTTCAAAAGTAAAGGCTTTTTAAGATTCTTATTCAAGCCATAAACAAATCTCTGATTTTTCTTCAATGGGATATTAATATATTCGACCCCATATTTAGAAAGAGATTCGAAAGATGCAACGTAGTCCGTCACAGAAGATTCACCTTGAACAAGGTCGATAAAACGCCGGGCCAAAGTTACTTTTTCAGCCTCCGGCATAAATTTCAATTCGAACCTTTCCCGGAATTGCTCCCAAGTATGATCCGCTTCGATAATTTCAGAAATCAAAAGCTCATACCAATCTAATGCTCTTTCTTAGAGCATGCTAGAAGCCACTTGGACTCGAAGTGAATCAATAAGATCCATGTGGGAAAAGATGCGATCGCATGATCTAAGCCAAGCTTGGATTTCTATAACGGTTTCGGAACCCTTGAATGGCCTTCCACCCAAAGCGGTATAATCCCTGCACAAGCGTGCAAACCCGGTTTTAGGGTGAGTAGGCACTGGAACGGGTCTGGCAGCTTGGGCATTGTTCACAAGATCTAAAAGTTGTTGAGCTGACATAAATACTCCATCCTGAGGAGTAGCACTAGATTGACCGGTGCTGGGACGGCCAGGTCTAACCATTTTGCCTCTCTAAGAAAGAAAGAAAGAAGAGGAAAAGGTTATTCTCAAAATGAATATCAAACAACCTTGTTTGATAAAACAAGGCATCATAAAAGAGATAGGATAGAACGGTACGAAGACCCGAATTAAATCCTATGGCACGACTCCTAAGAAAGGCTTAGGACAATGATCCTTGCTAGATTATTCTACATTGTTCCGAAATTTGGCTTTGATACCATGCTGTGACGCCCCACCTCTATACCCACGCTAGCCAAGGACACTACGTGGTAATGACGTCGACTAGCGCAGAGAATAAGGCTGTTGAGGAGCGACCATCCATGTAATTGCTTTGTGCGAGTACCGATATGCCAGATAAAAATATATCTTTTCATCTCAAGAGGAAATCCGACATACCGATACAAACTCAAAGCTACTACACGGTGGCTATGTATATATACTTCGGAAACAAATATAGAAATAAACATAACACAAATCAGTCACAGACAATTCATATCACAAAGGCGGAAACAGTTATGAGTACTACACATGAAAGTGTACATCAGAGTAGTGGTCTAACAAGATCCACAATATCACAAAAGAATAGATACAAGTGCTAGACAAAAGAATATGTATACATCAAGGAGTCTAAATCTCAAATGTATACAACAAAAACTACAAGCTAAGTAGTTAACCAAAAGTCAGATGATGGTTCCAGATAGGAAGACAAGAGGAAGCACCTGTAATATCTCAGTCTGACCCGAGTATTATTTAATAAGAAAATAATAAACGGATCAGTCTAGCTATAATTATCAGATAAAAATGAGATATAAGAAGAGATATAATAAAAACGCATGATAACCAAAAATGTCATACCTCGACAAGTATACATTAGAAAATCAACAAAGGAAAATCATACAAATATCTCACGAATCTCATAGCATAAAAAGAATGTCATATTCTTTATTTAATTCACCAAGACACAATAAATGACATACATATCAATGCCAATTGAAAAAGGTGGTGAAACATAAATTCCAGAAATCAATAATTAGAAATCCAAAAATCACAAAAATAAGAGGATGGCCAATCCCAAGCGGAACGCGATTCCATAGACCGAACATCGACGCACCTAGAAAAGATATGCCCCATGCACAGTCGAACATCGACGCACCTAGAAAGATACTCCCCATGTATAACTAAACATCGATGCATCTAGAAAGATACGCCCCATGTATAACTAAACATCGACGCACCTAGAAAGATACACCCCATGATTAGTCTAGCATCGATGCATCTAGAAAGATACACCTCATGCAAAGTCTAGCATCGACGCACCTAGAAAGATACGCCCCACGCATAGACGAACATCGACGTACCTAGAAAGATACGCCCCATGTATAACCAAACATCGACGCACCTAGAAAGATACGCCCCATGATTAGTCTAGCATCGATGCACCTAGAAAGATACACCGCATGCAAAGTCTAGCATCGACGCACCTAGAAAGATACGCCCCACGCATAGACAAACATCGACGTACCTAGAAAGATACGCCTCATGTAATGTCTAACATCGATGCACCTAGAAAGATACACCCCATGCAAAGCCGAACACCGACGCACCTAGAAAGATACGCCCCATGCATGGACGAACATCGACGCACCTAGAAAGATACGCCCCATGCACCGACTTATTGAGCCGATTGCTCCATGAAGTAAACAAACATCGACGCACCTAAATAGGTACGACCCATGCAAGAAATGAGACGAAGCTCAATAAAATGAAGTACTGTCCTCTATGTGGACAAAGAGACATCGCACATTGCTAGTCTAAACCATAAAATGATCATCATCGATCATCAAGAAGTGTCAATTACAATAAGCTAGTAAATATATGAGTTTAGCTTCATGTCCCATAACCACTAGCTTAACTTAAATATTTGCGAACAAATTGTAGATCTCCACTAGAAAATTGTCACAAGAGTTTCAATCGAACAAGTCCATAAATTAACCGACGAAGTAAACGCAAACGTTTCATACCACTTGTTTTGCTAAGCCGTTTAATTAGATTTTCTCATACGAATGAGGTTAAGGTTTGTATATACTAATAGATTAGAAAACGGTTTTATAAACGAACTTTGTATTAAAAATAGAGTAGAAATCATTTTAGTAAAAGAGTTTGAATATTTACTACTAGTATAGAAACCTTTGTATTTTAAAGTGACAAACCACAAAAATGATTCTAGAAACAATCAATCATTAAAATTCACATTCGAAGACGTGAATCAAATCCAATTAAACTGATAAAGAATCCATTGAAATGGATATTCAAAAATCCCAAAAAAGGAGTCATCAAAGTCATAATAAATGATAACAACAAATAGGATCATCACGAATCGATTCAAATTGGAAATTCAATCCCAAAAGGCAAAGTGGGCTGAAACAGCAAATTCAGTTGACTGAACAGAGATTTCAGTTGACTGAATCATGCCTGGAAACTTTCTGTTTCCAGGTTCAGTCGACTGAACAGAGATTTCAGTCGACTGAATCATGCCTGGAAACATTCGGGTTCCAGGTTCAGTCGACTGAACAGAGATTTCAGTCGACTGAACTAGGATTTCCAGTATTTTCAGCCTAAAAATGAAGATGCAATCTCTTTGCAAATGCAACCGGACGAGCAATAGGCGATAAGGGTTTATGCCAATAGACGACCCGGCCCTATAAGCTCTTCGATGCATTACCAAACCATGATCAAACATCCATAAAAGGATTTACACACAAATTTGATTTCAAAAACCAAAAATTGAAATATTCACAAAACCAATCCAAATCAAGAGCAAATGCACATGAAGAAGTGTTAGGAATTCATACCTAACAACCAAAGATAATTATAAACATAGATGTGAGATAAAAATATCACCATTATACACGAAAACACAAGAGAGAAGCTTTGAAACAAAGGATAGACCAATTCCTCTTCAATCTCAACTCAAGAAGCTTGAATGAATAGCTTCTTCTTGAATTTGGAGCAAGAGCATGAATTTGCAAATGAAATTAGGGCTTAGGAATTTCCATTTCCCATCTCTCCCACCATTGTTGCTAAAGCTTGAGTATTAGGAATTAGAAATGAAGTAATGAAGAGTTGGAGTTGAGTTGGGTTGATAAAACCAGAATTGGGCAAATGGGCTGAACCCAAACCCAAAGCCCTAACTGAAAAATGTCAAAATTCCACTTAGCTCCAAACATATCAAAGTTTATACTCAAAAAGGTCGCAAACGACATTTTGAACTCAATGGAAGAGGTCTCGAGTCCTAATTCGACTGTTTGCAAAAAGTAGCTTTTCGGACTATAATCCGACGAACGATGTTATATTTAAATAAAATATTTAAATATAAAATCGTAAAATATGCAGGTTGTTACAACGAGGTTGATAGAGTGATGGTTCCTTCGGTCGAAATTTACAGGCAAGAATAGATTATTGGTCTGACTATTTGGTTGATTTTTTTCTTAGATGCTAACCCACCATATTACGTGGTTAAGGAGCGGTGTGGTCAGGCTTGGAAGCCCAGAGGTAGCCTTATGTGCATTTTGATAATGATATGTTTTATTTCAAATTCTCGTGAAATGAAGAAGACAACGTATCCTAGAAGCTGATCTGATTCTCATAGATGGGAAGCCATTCATTATTACTTCCTAAAGCCCGATTGTTGGCAAGGCTAAGGAATAGGTTTTATCTATTCCCATTTGGGTGTATTTTTCTCACATCCCTTCTATTTTGCAACCAATGATTAGGATTGACTGGCTTGTAGGCCTTATTGGTAAGGTGATTTGTTTTGATTCTACTACTGTGGCCAGGAAAAGGTTGGTGTACGCTTAAGCTTTGATTGAAATCGCTCCTAAGAAGCCTTTGCCTTCTTCGCTTAAATCACAATTGCGGAGGGTCATGATGCTGAGGTTGTTGTTCGGTACAGTTGGAAACCTGATTTGCTCGACATGTCAGTCTTTTGGCCATCTTTCGGATGCTTGTAGGCCTATCATTGATCCGGTTCCATTTGCTGATAGAACCCCACTTCCCCGACCCTCGGTCAAGAAGTGGGTTTCGAAAGATCGCCCTGTTCTTATTGCCTCATCTCCCCAGGTTGTTGCTCCTCTTGTTGTTCTTGAGTTTGTTGATGATCCAGTCTCTTCTGACATAGTGCCTCCAGTTGTTTCTATTATTTGGAACTCTGAAGAGCAACCTTGGATTCATGTCCCTTCTGATGTGAGATACTCTCCTAAGTATGATGAGTACCACAAGTTTGTCAGTGATGGTGAGAGTAGGCGTCTTTTTTATCACATTGAGGGTGAAGGTCCGACCCTTACTAGGGTGGGTGAAACAGGAGAAGTGAATAAGAATTTATTTCGGGATATCACTTGGGATATGAATTTCATTTAAACCGTTGCCTCCGTTGGGTTTGTTCCTTACCTTTCTCGTCTTTTCTCCGGGTATGTGCTTGTCATTGGTCCTAACTCGACTAATGGTTGTAGTAGCTCCTCTTCGGTGAAGGGTTAGTTATGGTAGTTAGTAGTTTAGGCATTCTGTCTAATTCCTGTGCGGTTTTTGTACTGTTTAGTGGTTTGGCCACTATAAAACCATCATAACTATTATGTGCATGTGTAGAACACCTATTTTTCATGTACTAATACAGTGGCACGACCCACTATAAAGTCGGCTAGCTTTGCTATAAAAAAATTATTTTGACATATATTTTTTTAAATTTCAAACCCGTGAGAATAAATATTTTTAAAATTAAACCAAAAACAAAACATTTAATATATATATATACATAAATTGATTTGGAAAAATAATAATTTAACTATAGTTATATTTAAAAAATAATTTAATTTAAAATATTTATACAAAATACTGTTTTATGGTCGAGTATAATATATTTACATTTTATTTTAGTCATTTGCAATTTAATATGTTATAATATAAAATCAAATCTAAAACTTGTTGTTTAGTTACTAAATTATTAAAAAGGATTACACACATGTATACACACACATGACAATTATATATTTATATACAAGTGTTGGGAACATACACTTATAGATCTAAATAATATGTATAATATATCTTTAGATCATTCCCTTAGAAACACCTTAATCTGTGAAAAAGCTCCAAGAAGCTCCAGCTCACTACTCGATATTGCAACAATCTAATGTACCACCTTGGATAATTGTATTTAGATGTATAAAAGGAGGGAATGTTCGGCCTTGGGGGTGTGCATGGCTATAATATGACGGTGGCTTGGGTCGTGAACATCAAGTGGAAAAAGAGGTTGTTTGCCTTGGTATTTATAGAGAGAAAAGGTAGAAAAAAATACCACTTTTACCCATTCTCCATTACCCATTTAAACCTAGACCTAGACCTCCCTTTCATCTATGGTCAGTCTCAACATGATCAAATCATGGGTCAATTGTCTTCTAGCCCCTTAAGTAATTATTCATAGTTAAAGCCTATATAAACATATACCAGTGTTGTATATCGATATGTGTACATATAATGTTTATATATACATCCAAATAATTACTAATAGCACCCAGAAAATTTCTTGGAGCTACCCCATTTAGTATAACTACCCTACATATAACATATTGTAATAATTAATACTTATTAAATATTAATTAATACACTTTATGAACTAAATAAATCATGTGGTATTTCATCAAGGACAACTAGCTCAAGCGGTAAGATCTATAGATTGTATTCTAGAGATCTTTGGTTTGATTCTTTGAGATACCAAAATGAGTGCTCTGCTTAAACGTAAGTATGACTCTTATTATCAAATTAAATCACATGGTATTTTATAGAATTCACAGATGTGGTTCTATGACCCATAAGATTGAATTCCAAGAACGATTAATATTGAACAATTCAAATATTAATGTTCATACATAACCTTAACTGATGGTGTGACAATTTGGCAAAGTTTATCAATTATGGATCATTTCGGTAAAATCATATTTTAGATCATATTTAAGCAGTATTGTTAAGTTGTAATATAATATACATATGTTCACTTCGTCAACACTATATCACTTTAGAATACATGGAGTCCAGTATCGGTCAAAACTCCAATAATATCCACATTCAACTATCCAGTCCAATTACAAAGTCATTGGTTCAATAATAAAATATATTATTAACCCTTTCACTCTAGTTAGAATTTTTTAACTTTTAGTTAACAATAGTTGACCATGATACCAACCTCATATAACTAAGGAGATGAATTCCGTATTGAATAGTGCTTTACTTCCAACGCTTTAACTTAGACGCAACTATAGTCGTTCGATGGTCGCCATGCCTCAATTTAATTATATTTAAGTCGAGAGAATAATGTAACATCATCACACTGAGATTTCCCCTTTGGCCTGGTTTTTATTAACCAATAGAAAACTCTCGATCAAGTAATTCTCTAAGTTATCCAATAACTATAAGCATATAACCCCTTAGTTCCCATGGTAGCAACTAGTAATACACTTCCCAACATTTGGAGAGTGTTACGTACTCTTGCCTCAATGGATGTATCGGTATCCTTTTCTCAAACATCTTGACTGGGAATATTTAAAGCAAAATGTTATTTTATATTATGATTAATTATCCATGATTGCAACTAAAATCACATATAACTTACTTAAGGATTTTCTTATCGATATACTTTAAATTAATTTGCTTAATTATATATATCACAATATAACAAAGTATATAAAACAAAACAAACACTTTTATATGAACACGATTGATTATAGAGTTAGATTATGTAACAATTTATAAAATCACCCTAAAACGTACCACTAACTCTCTCAATCTCCCACTTTCTTTTAAGGACAATTATGGATTCTCAATCTCATTCCTTCGACTAGTCTACTCAAAACTGATTGAGCTACTCGCTATAGAAATGGATCTGCTATGTTGTCCTTACTATCTACTCTGGTAATCACCACTTCACCATCGTTGACAAATTGTCTTATCACGTGGAACTTCCAAAGTATGTGCCTCGATTTCTTTTGAGCGCTTGGTTCTTTCGCAGTCTACATCACGACATTGCTATAACAGAACAATATCATGGGATTCTCAATATTTGGAATCACCCTTAGCCCAGTCATAAATTTGCATATCTAGACTGCTTCATTTAGGGCTATATACACAGCCTTCATTGCTGAATCAGCTACTATCACTTTCTTGTAACTTTTTCAACTTATCGCTCCGCCATTCAACGTAAATACGTAACCTAACACTAATTTACAGTAATCGATGTCACTTTGTAAGCTTGAGCCTGTACACCCTTCACGAGGGGCTTTAATTCCCATATATTAAGGATAAGTTTTTAGTATTTGTAAATACTTAAGAATACACTTTATAGTCGTCCAATGTTTTTCTCTAAGGTTGACTAGTAACGGCTGATGAATCCGAGTGTGCAAGGCACATCATCTCTTGTACATAGCATAACTACATAATAAATTAGATTGCAAATGCATATGATATCCTTTTCATATGCTCTTTCTCCTCAGTGGTATAGGAAACATCCTTCTTTGAAAGGAAAATTCCTGATTGCATCAGAACATTTCTACACTTGGAATCCTCTTTCTCTTTCTAGCCATCCATGAGAAAATCATAGCATCTCTTTGGTGCATGAATTCCCTATTAGACCTTCTAATATGTTGCGTGTTATCGTATATTGGTGAATTTTATTGTTCCATACACTCAGTTTCTATTCTGGTTTTTAGGATCCTGTCTAAGCCTATAACTTCGCAGTTAATTTCTTTTAATAGAAAGTCCTTTTCTAAAAAGACGTGTTGCGGGACAATAACTTTTTATTCTTATATGTTGTAGAAAATATATCCATAGAATCTTTGGGATATCCTGTAAACTTACACAACATTGATCTTGCCTTAAGCATATTGGGGCCAATATTCTTAAAATAGGTTTGACAACCTCCCACCTTCAAATATTAGAGGTTGGGTTTCATCCTATACTGATTCTCCTATGGCATCTTAGGCACAAATATAGATGGCTTCAAATTCAGCATATGCACTGTAGATTCTACTACATATCCCTAGTAGGAAAGAGATAACTCATTCCCACTCATCATAGATCAAACCATACCTAACATGGTTCGATTTCTTCTCTCCAAAACACCATTATGTTGCAAAGTATAAGGTGGTGTAACCTGAGAGATAATCCCATTATTTTTCAAGTACTGTTGGAATTCTTGATCCAACGTACTCACCCTCTTGACCAAGTCAAAGTAATTTTATGGTTTGTCTTATTTTCAACTTCATTTTAATACTCTTTAAATTTCTCATAGACATCAAGATTTATTCTTCATAAGATATACATATTTAAGTCTAGAGAAATCATCAGTAAAAGTTACGAAGTATGAGGAATTTTCTTTAGTCAATATAGGCATTGGGCCACATATGTTAATATGTACAAACCCCAAGAGTTCATTAACTCTTTCATTGCTTCATTAAAGAGGTGCTTAGTCATTTTCCCTTTGAGACATGAATCACAAGTGTCAAATGAATCATAATCAATTGATAGAATAAAACCTTTGATTTTCAATTTTTGCTATTTTGTCGTTAATATGATCAAACCTACAGTGCCACAAATAACCACCTTTAACATAAATAGTAGTAGAATTACTAATTAAAAATGTATATTAAGGTTAAGTACATAAATATCATTGACCAAAACACCATTGCAAATATTATTTCCATCAAACACAATGTTCATAATATTATTATTATAATGAAATCATATTCGGTCTCAACTAATCTAGACACAAAAATAGTTTGCAAATAAATTTCTGTACATAATAACAATTATTCAATACAATACGATCCACTAGGCAAACATGAAATTATTCAATTATGGTTACATATACAATAGATCAATCAACAACTTGAAGGCTCACATTAAAATGTTCATAAACCATGGTAATGGTTGTTGTTGACCGCGAGTAACTTCTACACGTCTTTCGCTTTTCGCTTTCCCGCTTCCCTCTGCCTCTTTCCTATCCCTTGCCCCTTCTCTTTACAGCCTCAATGTGCAGATCGATCTCTCCTCCATTGTCTACGACTAGATTTGGACGAACATTCAATGCTACATCCAAGCCATCTACTCTTGTGTCTGGGAATGCTGCTTCAATCTCCGTCGCTACTGATTTGGATACTAGCCAAAATCGCAATCCCTGTTGCTCTGCCTCACGACTGATGTCTCTAAATGATTTTGCGCTCCTAGATTCTGACTTGCAATGCTACGTACATGGTAGATCTCCTATCTTCGGAGTGGCCGCCTCTACTGCAGATGTGAATAGTGTATGCCCCTATATCTCCTCTTTTGGGTGTTGTTGACGTTCAGGGCTAATGGGCTGTTACTAGGAATGGTAATGTTGATTTGGGAAATATGGTTGAGGATGGTCATGTTGTATGCATTGTAGCTGATATTGGAGTCAAACGTCCTGCCTTTTTGTGTACAAATACAAGCACACTAGGTGCTTGTAGTAATGTCAAACTGAAACCTGCTGCCAATTTTAATGTCAATCTAAACTTTGTTGTTGTTAATACTTCCAACCCATCGGCTAAATTTTGGAAACTCCTTCTTTGTCTGATACTAAGTGGTCGTCACTTTTTAGTGCGTTTTCGAGGAAGTAGATGATTACGTTCCTCGTGCATTTGAAATTGAGGGGGTGGAAGGTGCTATGGTTCCCTTTGAAGAGATCATGGAAACAGTGGTTGCTTTTTGGTTGGAGTATCTTATGGGTTTTTTTTAAAACTCTAATCCTCTGTATCAAGCTGTCCGTGATCATTTCCGTCAATGTTGGAACATTACAGGTAGACTACAAGTGTACTACGATAATAACTTGTTCTTTTCCAAGTTTTCTAGAAAGAAAGAAAGGCTCCGTGTGCTAGAAGCTAATCCCTCTATTATAGCTGGTCAACCCTTCATTATTACTCCTTGGAGTCCGACGGTGGACAATACAAAGTAACAGATTCTCCCTATTCCCGTATGGGCTCACTTCTCTTATATTCCTTCTGTATTGCAGCCTATGATAGGGTTCAATTGGTTAGCGAGTGTAGTTGGTAAACTCAAGTGTTTTGATGCAAACACTGTTGCTAGAAACAAACTTGTGTATGTGAAAGCTCTCAATTAAGTTACTCCAGGTAAGCCTTTCCCTTCCAAGATCTCGATTCGTCTTGCTCGCGCCATGTTTCAGTTGTCGATGTTCATTATAGTTGGAAACCAAAAATTTACACGTCATGTCACGCATTTGGTCACCTTGCCGATGCATAATCTCTATAACCTGATGTCCAACCTATCCCTCTTTCTCTTCAGATCCTTTTTCCTCATCCTATCATGAAGTGGTTCTCAAAATTCTGCCCTACTACTGTGCTCTCGTCTCTTGATATCATTCATGCGGTCATGGACGTTCCCCCTTTTGATGTTGTTGATGCTCGCTCTGTTGATGATGTTATTATTTTGCCTCCTGAATCTGTGTCTCCTATCATTGATGTACGCTCTACTGATGTTGAGGACAGCTCAACGGGACTTCTAAATCTGGCTCCCTCCTTAAATAATTTCTTCTAGGGCTTATCTAAGAAGGCTTGGATTCATGAGCCTTTTGAGACACGATTTGACCCTAGGTGCAGTAGGTTCTGTAAGTATGTTGGTGGAGATGACGAAGAAAGACGATTATATTATCATGTTGAGGGTGAAGGCCTTATGCTCTCGGTTATAGATTAGTTAGAAGATCTCACTACAACAAAAAAGACTTTTCACAGCGTTTGAAAAACGCTGTTAAAAGTTTTCACAGCGTTTTTAAAAACGCTGTATAACGACATGCGGTCGTTGACCCTAAATTTTTAACTGCAAAATATAAATGCTGTCAAAAACCCACTTTCTACAGCGTTTTTTAAACGCTGTTAATAATTTTTCTACTACAAGGCATAAACGCTGTTAATAGTTTTCTACTGCAAGGTATAAACGCTGTCGTAGGGATATGCATTTTTTTTCCCAATGAATTGACAGCAATGTATAAACGCTGTCGTAGGGATATGCATTTTTTTTCCAAAGAATTGACAGCAATGTTTAAACGCTGTCGTAGGGATATGCATTTTTTTTCCAAAGAATTGACAACAATGTTGCGCCATTGCAATATTCACACATATCATTAATATAAACTACATTTAATTATATTTTAATCAGATAATGTACATAACATAAACAAATCAAACTAAAAATTGTAAAATAAAAGCATAACTATTAATCACTTCCATAAAATAAGTTGAACACAATATCCATGAACAAAGTTTACATAAACCCGTAAACACTACTGCACTACAACAACAACATCACCTACCCTTTCATCAACAACACAGTTGCTTCACCACATCCACCATCAAACTGTTTCATTGACTCACTGCCTTGCTTCTGCCAGAACTGTTTCTACCAACCTCTCCATCACAGTTCACTATTTCAGCGTGCCACTATCATTAACATCAAATCCTCTGCATTTCTCCATTGCCTCCACCAAATCATCCACCACAAACTCATCATACCACTTCACAACCCCTACAAGCTGTACCATCCAAACCAACCCCTGTAGTACTTCACCTTCATACAACCAATAACCCACTCCAAAATCAATTACTGCTAAACAATCATCCTACAAAACTTCAGTTCAAAACATACCACACTAGCAAACAAGCCTCACAGTTCAACACCCCAGCCTCAACATTCAACCAAAGACCAACCACCATTCTCTGACATCTTTCTTCCACCATCCTCTCACAGTTCCACAAAGCACCGTTCAATCTCCAACCGCCAGCAATTCACAACCAGACTCAACTCAACTCCAATTCATTACACGACCAGCGCAACTTCCTTCCGCAACTTTCCACAGCAATAACTTCACAGCAGCAGCACCTTCAATCGAACCGCCAACAGCTATCTAAACCACTTTCTACATCTACATTAACTTCTAAAACTGTGCTACGACCTCTGTCAACAGATCATCCACACATTCCCCTGCACTGTGCCCCTAAATGTTGCATAACTACATCACAGAACTGATAGACAAAGAGAATCATACTGCTAAGACTGCTAAGACGTAACTCACATCCTCAAGCGTAGTATTGAATTTTTGCAGTTTCTTTGTTCTGCTTCTTCAGTTTTCCCTTTTTCCCTTTTTTTCTTCTTGAATTTTTTAATATCTATTTTTTCAGATATTACAAATATTTTATCCATAAATGACAACTAATTCGTAGCTTTAAAGTAAATAATGATATTACAAATCTTTTATCCATAAATGACAGCTAATTCGCAGCTTTAAAGTAAATATTAGCTAAAGCTAAATGCCTATATAGAACTAAACATTATCTTATAATCACAGTTCTGTTTTTTCTTTAGTGAAAGTGATTAGGAACTTTTTTTGAAATGTTATTGTTTAGTCAACCCACTAAATATTACCACGTCATTAAGTTGTATGATTTCTGAGTAAATAAGTATAGCCAAATCATTAAATGTTGTATCGGATATATATATATATATATATAACTTTTTTGAGCAGTATGAAAGTGACGTACACTAAGTTTTAGGTTAGCATGGAAACAATGATCCATTAGAGCAAATTAATTAAGCCTAAGCTCTTGCAAATAATTAAGGTATATTTTCTTGGTTGATTCTTAATATCGCATAACTATTTTGAAGTGTAGCCACTAAGTTGACACTACTTACTTTATTAAATTCACTCAAGTAAACCCAACAAAATAAAAACACACGTATTTGATTTATTTTTAAGGTTTCTGCATAATTTGAAACTGATTTTGATGTTTTAACGTTAAACTAAATTTAGAAATTAATTTTTCTCTCTTATTTCATTTTTATTTCATAGTTTGCTTTATACACCATAATGTGAGATGATAAATTGGACTCATCATACAAACACTAAACTAAATCGTGTATACCATCTTGAATGCCAGTGGTCATTATCCTCAGTTCCTCACTAATTTTAAAATTAAACAATGAACTTTTAGCAAGAAAAATTTAATGACACTTGGCTATTACCGAGACAATACATGATTTATGTAATATATTCTATAATAAGCAAATCTCAATCCATCAAAACCATTTCATTTTCTCAAAATCTATACTTTATGCTTTTATAGATTAGCAGTAGTGGCAGGTATAGTTCATGTGCTTGCAATATTATTTGAAATGTCAGTAGGAAGCATGTTCACATAATTCAATATTGAAATAAAAATCTCAGCTGATTCATAAATTGTTGTACCTCATTATTCAATGGTGCTCATATGGATCAACTACTCCAGTAAAACATTTGATTTTTCCAGCCCGAGCAATCTTGTACAAGCACTTTTGAATCCATTGATCTCCAAATTTCTATTGGAAAAAAAGAAATTTTACTTTATTTAGCTCAGAATATTTATCGAGTATTTAAAATTTTAACATTTCTAGTCTTCATATTAGATGACTTATGGAGATGTTCATATTTTATAAATCAATTTGAAGTTTGTTTGTGGTAAGATAAAAATGTCAAAAGAAGTGCAGTACTATCCTTTCTATACGAGTTGCATACACTGACCACTTTCTATAGTGCTAATAATTGATGTGTTCCTAAATTATATGCATGAAAATTCCTAATCTCTATTTGGGACTCCATATTTACTATGTTTATGGCATTAACATGTCATGATAAAAACAATCAGAACACAGGTGCCAACATCACTCATATAGAACATTTAGTAAGAAGGGTAAGCTATCTGGTTTCAGGAGCAAAATTTTGGTAAGAAGTATAACTTAAGTAAAGTACATACCTGGGGTTTCAAGTGAAATTTATCGGCTTATGAGCACATCCAGTATGTATAAATTTTACGGTCATCACAAAAACATGCAAAATAATTTAAGAATTAAGATGCTGGTAGAGGGTGTATAAAAAATAGCATTTGCTTAAGTATAATTCTATACCTTTTAAACAGCCTCTACATTTTTACGTCATTTTCTCCCTTTAACACCATTTTATTCATCCTGGTGAAGTGCTTCAATGACTTTCTTAAGTTCTCTAGATTTCTTTCCAAGTTAAGTTGCTTCCTACAAAATTCAGAGTAAACAATCAAAGTTACCACACCTTGCTTATGTTAAGTAATGATTTATTCATAGACAATACCCAAGAAAAAATATTATATATTGTGAATGAGTGATGATTACCTTAGGCATCGTACGAATGAAAATCTAAATCCATTGGAAAGCATGCAATCCCAACACCTCCATATATCTCAAAATGGAACACCAAGAATATTACCTATCATATAATGTAGATGAATTATTATTGCAATAAATTAAGTCACAACAAAACGAGCAAAAAACAAAAAAAAATGGAAGAGAAAATTAAAGATGCATACCAGCAGAAACAACAAGTTACAAACCAGCAACTAGAGATAAGCTAATAACATACGGTGCCTTCAGCTACTATTTTTCCCGTGCCCTCCACGTCAAACATCTTGCA
Source organism: Allium fistulosum (assembly GCA_030737815.1). NCBI lineage: Eukaryota > Viridiplantae > Streptophyta > Magnoliopsida > Asparagales > Amaryllidaceae > Allium > Allium fistulosum. Next base: position 980,750,448 of record CM060907.1, on the reverse strand, counting down.
CTTGGTATTCACCGTGAAATTTGCACTTTAATCATATTAAAAAAATGTTGATACATTATCAAAAAATCTTATAGATAGATATTAGCAATATAAACATATACCGTAAGAGATGCGAACTTCGGGATTGGGATTGGATTCATGGAGTCTGTTTCTTCGTTTCAACGTGCGAACTTTGGGTTTTGGTAAAAGGTACTTTATTGGTCTATTATTATATAATAATGTTTATATATTCATTGTTTCATATGTTGCTAGTTAGAAACATCACGAATCGGTATATTGATAGATTTTCACATGTTGATGGTTGTATACATAAGCGCATATATACATATAATTATTATTATAAGCGCATAGTTAACTTTTGAATTATAAATTTTTTAGTTCATTGAAATAGTTAAATTTAAGTTTTACTAAATAAAGTAGTTAAATAAATTTTTTTAATAGTTATATAAATTATAAAACATGATTTAAAATTTAACTAATAAAATAGTTTAATAAAATATTTAAGTAGTTGAATGAATTATAAATAGTTAAAATTAGAATTTTAATTAATAAAATATTTATAAATAGTTGAATGGATTATAATGTAGTTATTAAATAGTTAAATAAAATATTTAAATGGTTGAATGGCTTATAAAGAGTTAAAATTAGAATTATAAGTAAATGGTTGAATTTAGAAGGTCAAGAAGATTAGATCAACAACATCCACTATGTATTCTCATATATAATGTGACAAGGGTTCACAAACCAGTAATCATTTCATGTCGATGACAATATGTTTCAGACATTAAATTGAAGAGATAAGCATATGATTGTAGTAATTGAAGCAAGATGTAAGAATGCACTGTACTATTTTCGATTCTATTCTAACTAGTTTTAAAAATGTAGTCGGTAGTTATACAAAATAGATAGAGGGCATGATATATTTTGTTATAACCCATTATTTTTCTAAGAAAGGACAATCATAGATCCTAATGGGTGACAGAAATGCATAATTGCAAATTAAGGACATTGTTAACTTGTATATTATGATACAAACATTATATTATTGATCAGGTGAAATAATATTGTCTGGAACTATAAGTATAAATTATAAAATGCTTCGACAAACCTATAAGTTCTTATCTCTAGCTGCATCTTGGCTATGCATCACGAGTATTTCAGCATCACGCTTATCTCTAGCTGCAACAAGCCTCACTTTTGCTACACATCGTCTTCACTTTTAGTTTTTAGTATTAGTTCAGTCGATTTTATATTTTTCCAGCTTTCTTGTTGTTTATTCCACTTACTTATTGACCTTATGCTGCCAGAACTATGCATTATATTTCATACAAGTTTTCTCGTTAAAGAGACTGAAACCACTACAAAGATAAATGAAGTTCAGATACTTACTAGACCTAAAATACAAGCACATAGGAAAAGTTACCTTGAACCCTACATTCGTGATTCAAGAGCTCTGCTTTTGCATAAATCTGAATGAAATCAACAAAAGGTGAACAAATATCTCACCATTACCACAGCCTTAGCACTTCCTCTTGTTGTTCTCGTGTTGCAGCTCAATCTACTCTCATGCTACTCCTGTATTGCACTTCTCATACCTAACTTAATTTGCTTGCATCTTCTGTTTCAATGTTGCAACCTTAAGTCTCATGTAGTTGTTCTTCTCTCGGTATGTAGCTATGTAAACGTGCATGTCCCCATATTCCAGTGTGCTCCCCCAAACTCCTTAATGCACTTCTGTTTACTCGCAGTATACAGTTGTTCTTGCAGCCTGTGCATGTCCCCCTATCTTATTTTTACCATGTTAGGTTGGATGTGTTTCTGCTTAGCTTCAGTAGAGTTAACTGCATCTTGGTGCTTCAGTCTACATTTTGGTTGCCTTTGTTGCCTAGATTTCGGATGCGTTTTAAAGCCAGTGACTATTTGGATAGCTTTGTTCTTGCACGTCTCGGTTTTTAAGTTTTAACTTGCACTCAGCTCCAATTCAACAGCTGCACCAGTTCACATGTTACTTCAGTCCATCCTCTTTTGCCGTTCCGACCATGTTTGTAGCTGAAGTTCGTCCACTTTCAAGTTTCAATTGTTGTTCCGCTACCAGATGCATTTGGTTCAACTATATTGTGTTATACCACCAACCACTATCTTCATCTTTGTACTGTCAACTAAGTTAATAAAAAATCGAGTACTATCAATGGTCAAGGGTACAAAAGGTACCTTTCCTCTAATTCGAAAATGTTCAGCAAGATCATGGAACTATCCATGAATGTCACCACAAATTGTAAACAGGCCGCAACATAGATAGGAATTCAATTCCAAGGCAGGTAACGATACAAGTAAAGATGAAAATAATATTAACAAACTGAACTTTAAATCAAGTCACTGGAGGATAATCATCTCCATTATATATAGCTATAATATATCCAAATTATGCAATAATTAATTAGTTCCATGTTTGAGTAGTTCAGAAATAAGCTCAGAAGCAACTAAACTACATTGTGAAGGTAAGCATTGGTATATCCACCTATGATGGTTCATCATGCACATCCAATAGCAATGGCACAAAAATATTGGTTTTAATTTATTGGGGATTAAAGGTTCAAGTGAGCTTTTCATATTTAAATATTGACAATGGAAAATGGGCTTCAGTCACTCTTCCAGTTTGATGTTAGCCAAAAAAACTGTACATATATGTCCTGCTTGAGGGTATGCTAGTTATTATGTGACCCCTAAGCATCCATGAGTAAATTCGCACATACAAACTTGGTTAAATTTTTGTAAAAAAAAATTCTCACTAGGATGATACATTTGGAAGAAAAATGTACAAATTGAAATAAAAATGGCAAACATTTAGTTCTGCCAAATCACAAAATTAATAGCCTAGAAAATAATAATAATGTGACTTGAATTTGAGCCTAAATTTATGGAATGTATTCTTTACCAATTTATATTTCACAATGCTAAAATATAAAAGGAAATTCCATGGCCATTTTGGAATATGAATAAGATAATGATACCTTATACTTGATTAAAGCAACCTTTTTTATATTCCTTCTATTGTTACAAGTTGATTACATCATAATAATGAAGTTGAAAGACGAAAATATCAATCCAAAAATAGAAAATATCAAAATTTAGTAACATATTAATCTTACATGGAAACCTAGAATATCATTCAAGTTAACTTGTTTACACATATTTCTAATGTCATAACATGAGCAACTCTTTACAAATCAATATTAGCCAATTAAATTCAATATGTACCATTTCCATGAAGAGCAAAAAATTGTTAACCTGGAAAAAATTAATTAGGAAATAATTAAAAGCTTAGTTATAAATAAATATATTCTTTTCACACAAATATAATGTATAAACTATGAATCTACTTCTAGTGTCATAACATGAGCAACCATTTACAAATTAGTATTAACTAATTAAATTTAATACTACCAAATCCATGAGCAACAAAAAATTATATCCTAGCAGCAGTAGATTAGAAAATAAGTCAAGCCTTAGTTATGAAGAAATATATTATTTTCGCACTAATAAACTTCAATGAATTTTTTTTATAAATAAAATTGACAACATCAAACCTTCATGTCACTATCATTTCTATGCAATAACAACAAAATAATAAAGTGTATCCATAGTTTATAGAATCACCTGGTATTAAGCATGCTATTTTACGCTATTTATGCAAGCTCATCGATTGCAAATTATATTCATGTGTTGTACACTTATTTTCATTATTGTATGTTAATAACAAAATACAAACAATCATCGTACCTTGCTGTACTCGATAGAATATACCGCTAAACCAAAGCCGACTCAAGAGTTTTTAGTACTTAGAGTTATCTAAATATGATAGATTCAAGAGCTATCATAAAGTCTGTTGGTGCTTGATTTCTTGGTGAAGAAGAGGAATTTTTAATAGAGTTTAAGGTGTATCCACATGTTCTATCTTTTATCTATAGCCTTCTAAATATTGTGATGTATAGAGTTAGAAACAAAAGGAATTGATTTAGAGCAAAATAAACCATGACTAGCTAATTTTGCAATATTAATGTATGTACTCGATTTCAGTCATTCTTTCAAAGCCGAGTCATTTAGAATTTCATTTAGAACAAGACAATACACCCAATAGTGAGTAGATACTCAAATATAGAAGTTGATGTAATTGAACATGCATTTAGTACATAGACATCAACACATAGATTATACATTCCATTGGAGCTGAGATATTGATACTGTGATACAGTAAGCAGAACAATGTGATCCGGTAAACAAATGTATGCATTGTCATAGTAACTATATTGTTAGAATTGTAGAAAAGCCTACAGCACTTCAGATCATATGGTCATCAAGTATTTACATTTATTGAAAACTAATTATAGTATCAGTTATTCACTTTCAGTATCATCACTTTCAAAATCATTAAATGGTCATCAAGTATTTACATTTGTGAAAACTAATTTTGGTAGGTTTTTTTTAATCATACATGACTAAGGTTTGATATATTATTAAATATATAACATCTTAAGAATTTTAAATAAACATCAATAAAGTAATTAAATTTAGATGCAACTAGAATGAGGAAATTATACTTTAAGACGCTGCTTTATGATTCCATACCAATTCTTTCTCTTTAAACTCATTAAGCAGGCATAAGTTGTAAAGAAAAATAAAAAAAAGAATACACACACATGTGTATGTATGTGTGTGTGTACGAACACTCACAGACATACGTGTGTGTGTAAATTGTAATGGTTCCTCATGTGTTGGTCAGTTTGGGCATCTTCTAGTTTGTTCAAACCTACTCTAGAATGTATGAAAATAATCGCAGTAGATTAAATCAAGAAGGCCCAACACTGAAACTACAGACCTAATAGTTTTGATCAAAAAATAATAAAAGAGAATTTTACACATCATAGGTTATGTAATGTGAATAAAAGTACCTCTAGGGACTTCCCCCAAGCTATCCCTTTTGATAAACAAACTGCAGCATCATAACCATAAGACTAAAAATGTTTGACAATCAATTCCAATATAAAGCCGACATTGCATTAGACTTCATTTTTTTATGTTAAGAAGCTCATCCTCAATCACTAAAAGTAAAATTCATTGAGCAATTGCTGATAACTCGATCTAGTGCTGATTGGTAGCTTGCAAACTATAAAATTAAAAAAGAGAGAAAATGATAATTAAACACAAATAGAAGGAAGTATGTGCAAGATTGAAGAAATAACATACATCACTAAACAAAGTTAAAACTAGATAATAAGTGAATGCATTGTATTAAGGAGCGACCATTAAGAGTTGAGACACAAGTAAAGTATTTCAGCATGTGGATCTTCATTGGATTTTAATTCATGAATAAAAAAACGATGATATTTAGTAGGTAAAAACTATTTATCGCCAATCATGTCGATTTCGAAATGCTTTATAATCAAATTATTTGTACTTTTTGTAATTAAAACAATGATAAAAATTAAAACTTTCTATGGTGAGCAACGATGAAATCTTGACTAACCATTTGTAAACAAACTGTTATTGACTAACCCTACCATACAAAGGCCTGTCTTTTTTCTCTAGAACTTGCAAACATAACCGCAGTATTATGCATGATAATATAAAAAAGCAATTTCACATGTTGCATCTAAAGATTAAATAAATTATCTCAAATCGGATTTCTAAAGCGAATCAACCAAGAATTCTTGAGTGAGGCCTCTTATTTATTGAGTGGACTTAGAATCAGATTCATGTTCTCGTGTTTGCCAATGAAGGATTCACGGTGCTTTAGGGATCAAGTTTTGCCAATGATGGATTCAAAGGGAATTAGGGCTCGAATTTATCGGATATTGCATGAGAGGTCAGGGGAGAAACAATTTTTCATGGGAGAATTCATGTTTAATTAGGTTTAAATTTCGCAGGAGGATTTAGGATTTTACTTTTACGCGGAGTGAAATTGAAAAGGAAGAAAGGAAGGCGACCAAGTAACCGCGTAATGAAAAAAATTCTCAAAATGAATTGGGCTAGTTTAAACAGCGTTCAGGGTTCTAATTTTTATTTTGCAAAATTCTTTTATCAGCAGTTATTGTAAAAACGCTGTCTACTATTGCAGTTGAAAACACATTTTCTTGTAGTGTCTGAATTGTTCAGTTATCTCGGATTCCTCTTGGGACAGGAAATACCTTTATGGCTCTGATTCATTAGATTTTATTCCTACATTAGCTACTCTTTTCTTAGGGTATTACCATGTTATTGGGGGTGAATCTTCGGACGAGGGAAGTGGTTCTTCCTCCTCTGAGGGAGATTAGCTTAGATTGCTAGTAGTTTAGCACTTCAGTTAAACTCATTTGCTTTATTTACTATCATTAGTTGTTCTGGTGCATGTACTAGAACACCTGTTCCATATTCTTTTATTCATGTGGCATGGCCCACTATAAATGCCAGCTAGCATTGCTAAACTTGAAGGGTCATTTCTCCTCTTGTACGAGCCTTCTACTCCTCGGTCCCTGTAACGAATTACATATATGAGTTCTAGATCCGGTACCTAAAATCCAAGAGTTTTTATTGATTATAAAACAATGTTGAATCATCAACATACCTTTAGGAGCCGAGGATCAGATTCCTTCGTTCTCTCTCACTGTCTTGAGATAGTCTTGATAATTCCTTTTCCAATCCCCCTTCTTATGATAATTGTGACATTCACCCTTGTACTTAGTGGCACCCTTCTTACCTTTCTTAATACCTCGTTTTCTCTTTGAACTTTTCAAAAGTGTTGCCTTCCCTTTCACAGCAATCACTGTACCTTGATCCTTAAATGAACCTTCAATTGACATCCACTGAAATCGGGTTGGTCTACAGCAATTGAAATGGTAGTGTTATCTTGCCTTTTGACCAGGAAATATTCGAATGGATTGGACAAATAGAAGTTGAAAGTTAACAAGGCAGGAAGCCCGGAGAGATGACTACAAAGCTCAAAACTCAAGTACAATCAAGACCATAAAGTAAAGGCAAACTATCCCAAGAAGTTCCAAAGTCAGAAAAACACTAGGTGAGGGATCATCAATGATTCCACATCTAGGGAAAGACCAATTCAAGTGCTGAATCCCACTAAGTGTGGGTTCAGTATCGATCCTTTCCCTATGCGATCCATACCGATAGCCAAATCTTCATCCAAAGTAGCCCCTACTCCTTCCACTTACTACTAATGATGCCAAGAGACTATTTCAAGTTCCATTCCATCGATTCTACGCAATTCTCCGTCGATCTCCATGAGCACTGAGATCAACAACTCCATCCACAGATCCATCATTTGGAACGAAAAACATCAAGGCAACTATGCAAAACAACCTTGGAATCTTGAACCTAACAACAAGATGAGCCAAAAAAGTTGCAAGATCCCTACCTGCATATATAGGGATCAGTACCAATCACCTCCTTAGAGGGATCGGTACCGATCCCAACCCTTGGGGACTTGGAACCCAAAATTTCTAGGGAACTTGGTCTTGGTGGCAAGGTTTTGCAGGAGAAATATCAGCGAGATATTTAGTTGTTTACCCCTATAAATATAGAATGCATGGTTCATTTTAGGGATTTTTACGTTGTTGCTACACACAAACTCCATTGTACCATGTGATCCTCGTCGATCCCTCCTACTTGTAACCATAAATCTAGTGTAAAAGCAATAAAATCATTCAAGTGGACATATGCCAAGATTGTCGAACCACCATAAATTTGTGTACTGCTTATTTTTTGTTTGATTTCCTCTGTTTTTCATTTTCTTTCTATATTTAATCTCCACTCTTTTACTCTTTTGGGTGTTTGTGCCAATTTTTGTTCAAACATTTTGGTGCTTTCACTGAGAGGGATATTCTTAGGCTATTTGGATCCATCGTCTATTATTGGATTTCCTATATCCAAGAGATAGATCTAACTTTTCTACCTTTTGATTTTACAACTCAGATTTTCAAAGATCTACAGGGAAACTTTCTATCATAGCCCCTCTGAGGAATCAAACATGCACTATCACAACCAAAGCTACCCCCACTGATGTTGAGAATCAAAATCCCCAACATGAGAATGATGCTAACTAGCCGGGGCAATCAGAGATCCAGACTCCAACTGGCATTGTGACCAGAGTGGAGATGGATAGGATGACGAAGCAGATGGAAGACAGATTCCAGACTAGTTAACTGGAGATGAATCAAACGATGCAGCAAAGCTTGAGGCTGCTGAATGAACCGACTCAAAATAGCCATAGACAGAGTTGAAGGGATACTGTAGAATACAATAGCCTATGATTTTGTTTGATGATAATAAACATATATATATATATATATTCGTTTAAATGTATTTGATATTGTACTATTTTATTTTTCACATAATTAAATAAATATTTGTTGGATAAAATAAATAACACAAAATTCAAATTCAAATAGTACAAATTTGAGCTCTCGCTACATTTACACATTATCAATTACAATACAATATCTATTACATCACAATTTTTCAATTTACATATTACTCCTCACTACTTATTCACTCAACACTCGTGTTTTTATCTTCAACCCTGTTCCAGCTTGAATCCAGCATCTGAACTATCTGCAAAATAAACACTGACGCAGTAAAATTGAAAAAGAAAATATTTTGCAGTGTACAATGAAATGTGTGTTTTGAAAATATTGTTTGCCTTAGTTTTTTGGGTTGTTCGTCATCATTTTTCTTTTTAATCCATCTTACATGGACAGCTTGTAACATGCACAGTGTATCACTGTACATGTCACAAGGTCGTGCACACCGATATACACTTGCGTGTTAAAACTATAGGGACATGTGAGCATCAGGTCAAACCCAAGCAAATGCTGGATTCAACTCAGGTGCAATACAAAAACAAAAATAGAATGATCAAGTACACGTTTCAATGGTCGGTCAACATGATCTAAAATGAAACCAGACTATAAGGTAGGTTCAAATACAAGTGCACTCAACAAGGCACCAGCATACATGCTTTAACACACATATATCAGTTCAGACTCAAATGGTCAGGAGCAACACTTGAAGACCACATGACCAAATGACAGTGTATATGAACAAAGTGAGGAAACAACAAGCAAGCGCATATGGTCAGAAAACACTTTAGACTCTACATGGATTCAAACTAGAACCAAGAACTGAAACAAACCAGTACAACCAAACCAATGGTACAAGTACATGGTGTACACAAGTGGTTCCAGTCAAATACAAGTCAGAGCAGTGGTAGCATACATGTGAAGATCAAAACAATGTAACATGCAACAGAACTTCAAGTACAAGGCTGAATGCAAGTACTCAAGTTCAGTTACAACAAGACTTTAATAAACACAAACACTCACTACATCAAAAGCTAACCAAGCAAATAGCCCAAACATGAACCAGTACAACAAGATATATACACAAAGACTTCAGACCCAACCAGAGCTCATATGGCACAAGAACATGTAGTTTAAGTGAACCAGATAAGAGCAAGTGAAACAAAACACAAAGCCACAACAATACAAAGCAAACAAGTGCAGATTCATCAAGACCATCACAACCAGAGGCACAAGACAAGTGTGTCAAGACTTCAATGTCAAAGCAACCAGACATGTTCATATGAACACCACACTCCAACATATGGAACCTGACTCAACAATGAAATGGTCAAGTGCACTCAAGTAAACAGAGCAAGTAATGCGACCAAACAAATAACAGAACCAAACAAGTGATCAAGTTTCAAATGCATTCAGGTATATACAAGACTCAGCTACAACCAGAGAGCATGCAAGTGAAGCTCAACCAAGACAACTGCAACACAAAACCACACCACACATACATACAAGATCACATGGGTCAGCAAGCTTAAGCAGGCTCACCAAAACACATATATACATACATATAAGTATGAAGACAACAGACCATCAAAACTGCATGAACACAGAGACTGGCATGGCTAAATAAGATGAACTCAACAAGCCATGAGTCATACATTCAAACAAAGACCAGAGCAACTTATATGTTTGCATATATGCAATTATATACATACACATAATAGCACAAGTATGTAGGCAACATGATAACTCAGCTAACAGGTTACAAATGCACAAGAACCAGAGAATACAAAAGGCAACATGATGAGTAGCAGTTTCAAACCAAGTCAAGGCCGAGATGAACAAATTCAACAAAAGTAAAAATATTTGAAAATGGAAAGAGCGTGATTAACAAGCATCACAGATTCGAAAACCAAACACAAGCCATGGTGACCAAGCAAAGTATATCAGAAAAATATTCGAATTGAGCCAGTTAAAATAAATCATAAGTATTCAAGTAAAATCGAACGGGCAAGCAAAAATATTTGAAGAATTCAACACAATTATGCGAACGAAAATACAGGGTGTTCGAACCCTATAAATTACCCAATTATCATCACTGGCAAATCATCGATTCGAGTTCAAGAAAATACAAGAGCAATAAATCACGAAAACTCGAATCAAGTCGAGCAATAACCAAAATCAAAAAGGAAAGTCACGTACCAATTTCATCCAAGTATTCGAGCTCGACAAATTGGAGCTGCCAAAAGCCAACCAAAGCTAGTGATCAATTAACGAAGCCAATCAAGTGAAATTATAATCTCAATTGATCACAATCGAAGCGGCGACTTCAATCGAACAAAACCTAGCTGGTGAAAGAGGAACGAAGAAAGGATCGGCCGAAGTTTTTCACAGAGAAAAAAAATAAAGGGGAACGCTTCTTCTTTTATCTACAAATTGGACCGGCCTTTATATATTTTATATTGGACTTAAAATATTAAATAGGGTTTGTTTTTGTTTTGTTTAGTTTATTTTAGTTTGTAATTTTCTTTTAAACTTGTGTAACTTTCTAGTCGTGTGACTTGGTTACGAACTACGGTGGTGTAGTTCGAGAATTCGCAACTCAGTGGCTGAGTTGTGGCAGGGTTTTGAGCGTAGAGTTAGATTAGTCATTAGCAGGTGTCGCAAGTTTACGTGTGTAAGCGTCTGATTACTTAATTTCTAGTAGAAACCTTGGGGGCAACACGTAGGTAGGTTATTGCCGAAGCTGGGTAAATCTATGTTGTTCTATTTCTGCTTTTATTATTCTGCAATTACCTGTGCTGCAATTATTATATATATTTCCGCATTAATTTTGATTATTATTAGTATCACCCTATTAACCCCCCTCTAGGGTGAAAACGATCCTACAAGTGGTATCAAAGCTAAGAACAAAAACCAATTTTTGTTTAAAAGATTTGATTTTTCAAAAACCAATTTTTGTTTTAAAAATTTGATTTTTTAAATGGCTTCTTTTAATAATGTTTTTGCTGAGGGTCGGTCCATAGTTAGTCCACCCATGTTCAATGGTGAATATGCATACTGGAAAAATAGAATGAAATTTTTTTTGAAAACCATAGATGCATGGAATATTGTTGAGACAGGATATAGGACACCAACTATAGTGGTAGATAATCAAGAAATTGAAAAACCGATGGATCAATGGACAGATCTTGAAAATAAACTGCAGAATGCTAATGCTAAAGCTATGAATTCTATTATTTGTTCATTAGATCAAATTGAATTTAATCGTGTCTCACATTGTCTAACTGCGTAGGAAATTTGGCACACACTTGAAGTGACTCACGAAGGAACTTCCCAAGTCAAAGAATCTCGCCTTGCCATGCTTAGTAGCGAATACGAGAACTTCACAATGGCCAAGGATGAAAATGTCAAAGAGATATATGGTCGACTTTCTAATCTCGTATACAAATCAAAAGCTCTTAGAAAACCATACACAGAATTGGAAATAGTCCGAAAAATCCTCAGAGTCTTCCACGAAATTTCGAAGCAAAAGTTACCGCCATTCAAAACTCAAAGGATTTGAAACAAGTTAAAGTTGAAGAACTCATTGGAAATCTCACCACTTATGAGCTAGAAATGAAATTCAAGGAGAAACGTGAAGGAGGTGATACTCGAAAGAAATCTATAGCTCTCAAAGAAACAACTGAAAGTGAAGATTATGATGATGGTGCAGCAGAACTGGCGCTGATAATAAAGAATTTCAAAAGGTGGAATCACAAGTATGGAAATCCAGCTCTAAATCAACAACTGAAAAGCAGAATAGTCAAAGTTCTAGACAACTCAGAAGAGCAGGAGATCATCTGTCACAAATGCAATAAACCCAGTCATATCAACCCAAATTGTCCTCAAAATCTACTCAGCCAAGGAAAGAAACCAAAAAGGAGAAGTTTTGCAGCTACTTGGGATGAAACTGATGAAGCTGATAAAAGCACTGGTAGTGAGAGTGAAAAATAAAATTTGTGTCTTCAAGGAGAAACAACTAATAGTGATGATGACGAGCCAAGCGAGGTATCAAAACCTACTCATTTGGAATTACTTATATATTTTCATGAAGTAAATGGCCGTTTTGAAAGACTTAGGGAGAAGTACGCTAAAATTGAATCACAAAAAGATAGTTTGATAGAATTAAATAAACAACTTGATCGATTGGTTAAAAACTATCGAAATAAGAGCCCTAAGTGTGATAAGTGTCCATCACTTGAAGAAGAAATTAAAAAATCAGAAATTAAAATTAAATAACTTAAAAATGAAATTCTGATTTTGAAACAAAATGTGAAAACACTAGGAGAGAAAATTCTATTAAAAAGTGCACTTTGTTATTGAATGAAAATGAATCTCTCAAAACACAAGTCCAACAATTGTCTACAACTTTAGGGAAATTCTCCAAAGGAGAAAAATCACTAAATATGTTATTAAGGAAACAAACTGTTAATCTTATTAGACAAGGACTTTGATATACTCAAACTGAATGTGTTAAAAGTGAAATTAATCAAGCCAATCCCTAGTGCACGATTTGTGAAAACCATAACAATTTGGGTTCCAAAAGGCACGAATATAAAATCCCTTAAAGTCAAACAAATCTGGGTGCCGAAAGGAACAAATATAGATTGTCTTGGGTCTACACGAACATATTTTTCAAAATCATTTGTGACTAACAACCATGGACCTATAAAAACAAATAGGTCACAAAAATCTTTTCTCGTGTAGGTGTGGTGGCAGGCTAAGGAACAACAACAGTGTTATCTAGATTCTGGCTGTTCCAGGTACATGACGGGCGACAAATCAAAGTTCCTTAGCCTGATTTCAACAATGGGTAACAACAAAAAATTATCGGTAAATGTAAAATAGGTAACGGTATATTTATATTGAACAATACATTATATGTTGAATATCTGCACCATAATCTGATTTCAATCAGCCAGTTATGTGATAAGGAAATGAATGTTGATTTTGATTCTGATTTATGCAAAAATATTGACCAATCACCTTTTCATGAAACTATGAGTACCTCTAGAGTTTTTGAACTAGTTCATATAAATTTGTTTGGACTAACGATATTGCAAGTTTAGGTGGTAAGAGATGTTGTTTTGTATTGGTTGATGATTACTCTAGATACACATGGATATATTTGTTTATCTTACCGTTTCTAGATCTGACACTATGTTCACTAGTTGTTAATGTGCACATTTTCAATCAAATCCTTAAGGAATCACATTTTAAAAGCTGTAAATGATTATAAGGTATTTGTTGCAACTTCACGGTCTGGTCTATGATATCCATCTGATAACTTTGAGTTAAAGCGGTATTCAGATGCAGATTATGTTGGTAGTCTAGTTGATATAAAAATTACTAGTGGAATATGTTTTATGTGGAGACATTCATTAGTTGCATCACATTTTCAAAGAAAATATCTGCATAATTTTTATTTTAACCGATTTCCAATTAGCAGAATTTTTTTAAAAAAACCCCTTCCAAAAAATAGTTTTTTGTTGACTTCAATTTAGATTAGGCATTTTAGAAATTTGATTTAATATTTTTTTTTGGATTTGATCGTAAATGAATAAATTAACTAATCTGACTCCCTACTGATTATCGAAAAGATAAATAGTGACTGAAAAAGTGACGAGCGTTGATATTAATCATATATTATGACTTGAAGCAGTATATTTATTAAATTTCTTTAAAAATTTAAACAAAATTTGTAATAACTTTGATTGGTAAAAATTCCATTACCATATCTATTTCTATCATATTTCTAACGACCATCACTCATCAAAATCCAATATAGTATATCAAAATATGGTATTTTAAATAGGAAATTATTCATTTTTTTAAATTAATTAGCAATAAAATTATCCAAAGTATTCACTCCCATTTAAAAGTCCTCACGGTTATGCATGGGTGAATTACTTAGAATTTTTGATTATGTGCTTTCATGATCGTTTAAAAGTCCTCACGGTTATGCATGTATGGAAAACATATCAAAATTGAATATTAAACAGACGAGTTGATTCTAATCCCATTTAAAAGTCCTCATAGTTATGTGTGGTTAGAAGACACTTGAAATTCATTTTAAAAAAATAAAATTGGGAATACTACTAATCTCATTTAAAAGTCCTAACGGTTATGCATGGTTAGTAAGTATTCAAATTCCTATCATAAATATACCACAAAGAGATACAACTATATGGTTTTATATGCAACCATTCAAAATGGCATATTGTTATGGGGTAAATAAGAAAAAGAGAAAGAAGTAAACAAATACAAAATCTCGCAGCGGAATGACAAAATATAATGATCAAATAACAGTTCATGAAGCTGTTTACAAATAAATTTGATTATACTAATACAATACAGAATCAGAGTTACAGAAAACAAGAATAAATAAATAAATGCAGTGGAACAACATGATGTAGGGGAATACATATCATAAATAATAATAGTACAAATCTTCGTCTTCGTCCTCCAGGAATAAGGTCTTCAACCCTAAAATGCTCAGGCTGACCCGAGCGATTGAAAAGACAAAACACTTGAGTCAGAACTAAAAGATCTTATGTAAATCAAATCAACGGTAAATAAATATGAGTGTAAACGGCGTCAGAGATGTTTACGGGGTTTGACATCTCCTATCCAGTGTCTAACGTGAGTGCAATAACTTAAGAGATGTTCGGGATTACCATCTCCTAAGGATCCGTTAAACTATCGACTATGTAGTACAATACGATATTATAATATGTCTACAATAAAGTGAAGTATTAAAATAGAGTTAAGGCGTTACCCATATCCCCCTTAACACATTTTTATATATTCCCATAGTCTATACAATACCGTAATTCCTCCGTAAACTGGATGGCTATCAAAGGGCATTCCATAGGTATGGTACAAACCAAACTCGTAGAAGGCGCGCTAGGGCATGTGAACACGGCACTTGAGGCAATGCCAGGGTAGATATACCAATTGCACTCCCGGACTAGTGGTAACGCATAACAGCTACTACCGCCCACCTCGGACACACTCCCATAATCAAAATCGAGGGGTGGCCACCAAATCAATCACAAAGTCAAAATATAATATCGAAGAAATGTGCCCGATAGGAGGAATGACCTCAATTGGCCCGGTATAGCTCCAGTTTTAGTCACATCTATGCCGACTCACGGGAGTCAGGGTCACGTCATATCTTATACATAAATCGTTCGCCAAACCACCCTACTTCATTTCTGGAATCTCCACCACGTACATAGTTGTTAAAGTGGTTTTCGGTATTGGCAGAGAGTATGACAATATCCGATCCCGGTCTCTTTAACAACCAAACGCTTATTTCACACCAGATGGTTCTTTTACATTTCAAAAGTCAATTCACAATTTATATCAAAATATCATATTCTCAAAACCATAATACTTTCGAAATCATATTCACTTCGAAATCATACTCACCTTTGAAATCATATCGTTTCCAAAATCATAATTTCTTTCAAAAATCATATTTCCAAATAGGTTAAATCCTCACTTCAAAATCATCATATCTAATTAATTATAACATTTAAATCCCAACTTAGGTTATAACATCATTTAACCGTATTTGCTTTCAAACCAGTGAATTTGAATAAAAAACTTCCCTCTACTTGGTCTGATTTAGAAAATAGTTTAAATAATTATAAATAGTTAAAATAGTTATAAATAGTTGAAATACTCTAAAATAGTTTAGTTATAAATTAAAGATACTGTTAAATTGATTTAAGATAGCTAATTTTTTAAAAATAGATTAAATATAATTAAAATAGGTTAAATAGCTTTAAAATAGATTAATTAGATTTAAAATAAGTTAAAATGGGTTAATTAGTTTAAAATAAATTAAGTGGTTTAAAATAGGTTCAAATGATTTAATATAGTTAATATAGGTTAAAATAGTTTAATAGTTTGAAAATCTTAATAATTAAAGTCTTTAAAATAATATAATTTTAAAAGTTTATATTAAAATATGAGTTTGAAATTAATATCAATTAAACTATTTATTTTATTTCAACACATTGAACCATTTCCAATTTCCAAAAACACAATTTCAGACCTCTCAATTCAAATTCTCACTAAAATATTTAATTCTATATCGCTTCTAATTCATGTTTGAAATATCAATTTAAATTACTCCAATTTCAATATTTTTCAAAGTTATATTTCAAACAACTCAAATAACTCAATTCTGACAAAATTTCACTTATATCTCAAATTCGACTTTAAAATTTCAAATTAAATTTCTTAAAGCAATTCCTTTAAACCCATTCAACATAAAACTTGATTTTCAATAATAATTCAATTTATATAAATCAAATGTTATTTTGAAATATCATTTAATTAAATTCAAAATCAAGAATTTTAAAATCATTTAATTTAACCAATCCGGTGTCCATATATAATTCTCTACCCTATGGTCAAGTGATACAGATATTTATCATTTCAATCCACAATTTAAAATTTTACGGTTATATATCATTTCAAACTGCAATCCCGAATTTAATATAAAAATCCATAAAATCGCTCGAGTCTATCATTTCAACCCATAACGATTTTTCCCTAATCTATAGATCGTTCGGGTATGTATCATTTCAACCCATAGGGAACTTGCAGTTATAATAATATAAAATGAAACATCCAATCATCCAATATCAATAAATAAGACATACATCACAAACATTATCCAAATCAATCGATGCATATCAATAGATAACTGATAATCAATGCAGGTATTAAATTAACAATTAAAAATTCAATATTTAATTAAATGATAATTAAATGCAATAAGTCAAATTTAACCAGAATGACAATTTAAATTACTAAACATCGATTAATAAATTTCGAATCACATCATAAATTAAATTTAACTAACATAAGAGATTTTAGAAGTTGTGAGTGGGTTAAAACACTCACCTTTGAATTTAAATCCAAATTAGGGCTCAAATTAAAATGATCTCAGAATTCGTCCAAACCACCGTCAAAATGTCCGGAATTTCTATACGATCCCAACGAAATAAACCGCGTGTGAATCGGACCTCGCATGCAAAAGATACGACGATTAGAAGTTATACAATTTATAATTAAAAATAAATAAAATAATCTAATTATTAGGACACGTCACCAATATCATTTTGACTCTCAGAACCTTGGCCACGATCGAGAACCATAGCCGCCACCTGAATACTTGTGCGTGCCACCAGGTACGTCGCCACGAACACGCTTCCACGCCAGGTCCCTATCCATGCGATCGCTAACCTCGCCGTACCCTTCCGACCAACCACGGCCCATCGAGCACACGCACGAAGGCTGTAGCCGCCGCCCATTTCAAACCCTAGATTGAATTTTTGCACCCCATCCAACCATCAACTCACCGCAAAACTTGAATGGATGGATTATGCTCGAGAATCTCTGCAAATCCATGTTGTCGATTCGACGATCGGTCGAAGTCGATCGCAGCCCAACGAACGGCCGAAAATAAATCACCCAATTTCGGCTACACAGAAACCCAAATGGAAAAACAAACTTCATATTTGACTTGCGTTCGTCGAGAGCTTCAAATCGATATATAATTCGATATATTTTGAGGAGTTCGATTTTTGGAATTGGTTTTGAAATTGAATTTGATAGTTTGGGAATTGGAGTTTGTTTCTGCCATTGGAAAGGAGGAACAAGAAGAATTGCACATACTGTAAATGAGAAATGAGAAACAATTAGGGTTTATAACGAGCTATTTATAGGCAGATCAGAAATAGAAATGAATGGACAAGATTGATTTGGAAGTTGAACGATAAACGACCCGAAAAAGCCCGTTCTGCCTCCGAAACAAAAATGGGTCATCCCATATATCAAAATAGATGTTTTTGAAGATTTCAAATTCAATGGAACAGGTTTCAAGTCCTAATTCCATCGTATGAAGAAGTTATGTTAGAATCAGTTTATTTCAAATTGATTTCAATTAAATTGATTTCTGGGCGTTTCGAGTCCGTACGATCAAACAACAAGTCCGATCGCTATTAAACTTGAAACCGTACAATAATTCACCGTTACGGATCTAATGAAACTAGTTTCGTTGAAATCCGAGCCAGTGACCAAAATGGCTATTTTCACACTATTTAGATAAATTAATATTTAATTAATTAAATCACTTTTTAATTTAATATTTATTAACTAACAAATTTCATCATTTTTGATTACTTAGACATTTATAATAATTCAAAACATGTTTACACATCAATTCAGTGTTAAAAATTTACTAATTACAATGTTCAATTTCAACTGTAATTAATCCAATTAATTAAAATTTAATTCCAATAAATTGTTTTAATTTGATTACAGACTTTATATTCAATCAATTATTGCTCAAATAACATAGTTAATATTTGTTTGTCTTTCATTACATTAATATCCTCTAATTTCCATCTTTAATTGTATTAACTACTATATTTCCATTTATATTGAATTTTTGTCAAATTTATAAATTTATTAAAATTTAAGATCCAAAATGATTTACTTTTCTTGATTCCAATCTTTTATTAAATCAATTATTTCCTTATGAATATAGTTTACATTTATATATATTTTATTACATTCACAGGTTGCAGTTATTGTCTTAAACCATATCAATGTAACATTTTATTCCATTCAATTATAATTGATTTCCAATTAAATTTGACTGACCAAATAAATAGGTAACATACCATAGTTTGTTACCATTAACTTTCAATCACACTTATAAGTTATTATTTACAAATGTTACAATTGTTTACATACACTGATTTTTATCCAATTATCATTAACTACATATTATTTCATTAGTTGATTCAATAGTTACATTTGTTTTCTTATATTCAATTTATAACCAAGTATAACATTAAACTTATTTCAATTAATTGGGATTTCCTTAAAATTGTCAATGATTAACTTTAATTAACATTGTTACATTTCATTTAAGTTATTATTTCATTAAATGAATTACAATTTTTTTATTTCTCCCTATATTAAATCACTAAACTTGTTAAATTAACCAATTTTAATTATCAAAAATTTATGGGTCGTTGCACTCTCCCCCACTCAAAACTTTTCGTCCCCGAAAAGGAGAAAGAGGGGAAAAGAAAGAATTAAGAAATCAATATATCTTATTCAAAATATTAAATTTATAAACAATTAATTTACATAATAAAATAATTTAAATAAAATATATCAATTTATAACAATTAATCCTTTTATATTCAAGTAAATAAAAGTTTGGAAAACATTTCACAAAATTTTTCTAAGTCCAAAATTCACGAAAAATTTCGGCAGAGTCTCCTTTGTACGGAGAGGCTCGGGAGAAATAATAATATCAAAATAAAAAAATATATCATATTTTTCAAAATAATATATCCCAAGCACGGGGAAAAATAATATAATATCGCTATAAAACCGTAATCCGAGAACGTACCTATTTGTCGGGCAAACAACACTTAATTTATGAAACCAAAAGTAGTAGCAATTGCTTCCATAACCTGTATTTCACTTATATAATCCAAAGGAGTTAATAATTATATAAAATGAAATATTTCAAGTTGTTCCCAACTAATAACAAACAAATCAATACAACATAACAACATTTTCTTACAACAGATCATACAATTATCACATATAGTCAAAATATCAATTATACGTCCATAGCAACCATCAGTAGGTTTGTTCGGGTTTAGACACCTTTAATCGTATAAAATGGCAAATAAACTATTAAGTATACCATACACTCAACAGTCTTAGATAAAACTCAACAGATTATTCATACATCCAAACAACTAGAAGTATCCTATCCCAACCAACCCAAAAACCAAACAAACGATGACTCCAAGCATTAATCAAGTTCATTCTTATTAATTTCATTTCATACTAGTTACCTTTCTTCAGTGTCATTTATACAATGATTATTTCATTCATTCACATTCATTTATTTACATATGTTATTTACATTTTCTTACATATGTTACTCATGCATAAATTTTTAAACATATGCAAATCAATTCTTAAAGTACTATATAGGTTTCTTTGTAAATAAATTCACATTCATTCATTCAGTACTTATTTTCACTTATTTTCATCCATTACTTACAAAATTCATTTCCATTTATTCATTTAATGAAAATTTCTTTTCATTGTTTTACATTCATTTCTTACGTAAATTATACCCATTCAATTGTTTATAAAAATCTATGATTTCATTATTTAAGTATTTTATACATTTTATTACAGTTTAGTTCACATTTACTCATTTATATACTTGATTTCCATTAGATATTAATATTCAGTAGTGCAGGAGTTTATAATTAAGTTTCCTACTTTTTAATTTATATTCACCCTTTCTTGTATAATGTCATTGAATATTAAATCCAATTTCTAAATCATTTCAACAATTCTGAAGTTATAATCATTTAATTTAATATAGTATTCATTTTTTTCTATTCATTTTAATTATAAATAACTTCAAATCTTCTTAAATTATAACCATTTACTTACAATATTCACCTTTCTATTTTATTTTAGTAACATTTCAATTATAACTTAAGTTTATAACAACTATAATATCAAAGTTCTTATTTATAAAAGTAATTCATTGAACATTTTCACTACTTAAGTTTTACTTGCATATTCCATTACATCTCCATATCAACATTACAACTTTTAATATTTGGTAAGTTATATATATATATATATATATGTTTTTAAGAATTCAATTGAAAGTTACACAAGTTTATCTTAATTATTTTAATCAACAAAATGTTCAATAATCATATCTTTCAGATTTTCATCCTTTTACTTACAGGTTACAAATTTCAAATTCCTTGTATATTTCATTTATAACTGAGCATTTACTTTCTTATTTTCATTTTAGAGGTTCCAATTATTAATTAATTAAAGTTTCATTTCATTACAATAATTAAAATCTATAATTTACACAAAATTAAGAACTAAACAACCGGGTTTCATTTCAGTTATTTTAAAATAATATATATAATCATATCTTATATATATATATATCAAATCGTATTTGGAATTTAGAACCAAGGTTAATCTATCAAAATAATTGTGTAGTTAAATTACTACACGGTCTCCCTACTTTGAAACTCGAAAATCAATGTCGATGATGCGTGCACTCATTACCGAAATTATTTTCCAACGACAGAGAGGGGAGTACAGAACTTATTTTCTTTAAAAAAATTCTTTTAAAACATTTTTTCAAATCAACTTGAAATATTATATCAGGAAATACTTCTAAATAATATTAATATTATATTCCAACATCCTTCGAAAGGAATTTTCAAAATCCCGGAAGTTAAGTTCTCAAATTTCCCAATTTACATCCATTTTATTTGTAAATCTTATTTTTCAATCGGTATTTATAAAAATTCACTACCTAACAAACAAATATAACATCCAACTATATCATTTATAAAATTTATTATTTTATATACAAAATATATAATATGCAAAATTATTTCATTTACCTATATGTCAAAACAAATATTGTGTCGGTTAGCCCTACTAAGTGTTTAGAAATCCCTATCGATGTCATAGCGTCCTATGCACCGACCAGAATTTATAAATACAAAACGGAGCAAATTAACACAATATAAAAACCATTTTATAACACTAACAAATACGTTCTCTTATATATATACACTCAACGACTCATTCTAGGGTATTACTACCCTATTTAATATGAGTCGGACCCCACAAAGCTAAGGTTATTGCTAAACCAAAGCTCTGATACCAACTGTAACGACCTGACTTTTTGGAGTTTTAAGCAGACACGCATGCCAGACTCAAACCATTCACAAAAGGGCAGATTGTTATGGGGTAAATAAGAAAAGAGAAAGAGGTAAACAAATACAGAATCTCGCAGCGGAATGACAAAATATAATAATCAAATAACAGTTCATGAAGCTGTTTACAAATAAATTTGATTATTCTAATACAATACAGAATCAGAGTTACAGACAACAAGAATAAATAAATGCAGCGGAACAACATGATGCAGTGGAATACATATCATAAATAATAATAGTACAAATCTTCGTCTTCGTCCTCCAGGAATAAGGTCTTCAACCCTGAAATGCTCAGGCTGACCCGAGCGAATTGAAAAGACAAAACACTTGAGTCAGAACTAAAAGATCTTATGTAAGTTAAATCAACGGTAAATAAATATTAGTGTAAACGGCGTCAGAGATGTTTACGAGATTTGACATCTCCTATCCAGTGTCTAACGTGAGTGCAATAACTTAAGAGATGTTCGGGATTACCATCTTCTAAGGATCCGTTAAACTATCTACTATGTAGTACAATACGCTATTATAATATGTCTACAATAAAGTAAAGTATTATAATAGCGTTAAGACGTTACCCATATCACCATTAACACATTTTTATATATTCCCATAGTCTATACAGTACCGTAATTCCTCCGTAAACTAGAGGGCTATCAGAGGGCACTACATAGGTATGGTACAAACCAAACTCGTAGAAGGCGCGCTAGGGTATGTGAACACGGCACTGGAGGCAATGCCAGGGTAGATGTACCAATTGCACTCCCGGACTGGTGGTAACGCATAGCAGCTACTACCGCCCACCTCGGACACACTCCCATAATCAAAATCGAGGGGTGGCCACCAAATCAATCACAAAGTCAAAATATAATATCGAAGAAATGTGCCCGATAGGAGGAATGACCTCACTTGGCCCGGTATAGCTCCTGTTTTAGTCACATCTATGCTGACTCACGGGAGTCAAGGTCACGTCATACCTTATACAGAAATCGTTCGCCAAACCACCCTACTTCATTTCTGGAATCTCCACCACGTACATAGTTGTTAAAGGGGGATTTTCACTTCAAGGGCTTATTTGTGCAGAGTAATAAGTTTTAAGGACAGTACTACTTCTGAAAAATTAGTTTTAAGGACATTTTACAGAAAAAAGATAAAAGAATTTATCATTTTCAGTTATACAAAAATAATGATAAAAGGATTTATCATTTTCCTCTATAGCTTAAAAAGATAAATGAATTTATCATTATCCTGTAAATTGTCCTTAAAACTAATTATTTAGAAGTTTTGTCCTTAAAACTTATTACCCTGAAAATTGAAGCCCTTAAACCTAATTTCCACTTGTTAAAGTGGTTTTCGGTATTGGCAGAGAGTATGACAATATCCGATCCCGGTCTCTTTAACAACCAAATGCTTATTTCACACTGGATGGTTCTTTTACATTTCAAAAGTCAATTCACAATTTATATCAAAATATCATATT
The DNA here is from genome assembly GCA_030737815.1 of Allium fistulosum. Lineage (NCBI taxonomy): Eukaryota > Viridiplantae > Streptophyta > Magnoliopsida > Asparagales > Amaryllidaceae > Allium > Allium fistulosum. The sequence continues at coordinate 980,726,752 of CM060907.1, read as the reverse complement.
CTCAAAACCATAATACTTTCGAAATCATATTCACTTTGAAATCTTACTCACCTTTGAAATCATATCGTTTCCGAAATCATAATTTCTTTCAAAAATCATATTTCCAAATAGGTTAAATCCTCACTTCAAAATCATCATATCCAATTAATTATAACATTTAAATCCTAACTTAGGTTATAACATCATTTAACCGTATTTGCTTTCAAACTAGTGAATTTGAATAAAAAACTTCCCTCTACTTAGTCTGATTTAGAAAATAGTTTAAATAATTATAAATAGTTAAAATAGTTATAAATAGTTGAAATACTCTAAAATAGTTTAGTTATAAATTAAAGATACTGTTAAATTGATTTAAGATAGTTAAAATTTTTAAAATAGAATAAATATAATTAAAATAGGTTAAATAGCTTTAAAATAGATTAATTAGATTTAAAATAAGTTAAAACGGGTTAATTAGTTTAAAATAAATTAAGTGGTTTGAAATAGGTTCAAATGATTTAATATAGTTAATATAGGTTAAAATAGTTTAATAGTTTGAGAATCTTAATAATTAAAGTCTTTAAAATAATATAATTTTAAAATAGTTTATATTAAAATATGAGTTTGAAATTAATATCAATTTAACTATTTATTTTATTTCAACACATTGAACCATTTCCAATTTCCAAAAACCCAATTTCAGACCTTTCAATTCAAATTCTCACTAAAATATTTAATTCTATATCGCTTCCAATTCATGTTTGAAATATCAATTTAAATTACTCCAATCTCAATATTTTTCAAAGTTATATTTCAAACAACTCAAATAACTCAATTCTGACAAAATTTCACTTATATCTCAAATTCGACTTTAAAATTTCAAATTAAATTTCTTAAAGCAATTCATTTAAACCCATTCACATTTCAACATAAAACTTGATTTTCAATAATATTTCAATTTATATAAATCAAATGTTATTTCGAAATATCATTTAATTAAATTCAAAATCAAGAATTTTAAATCCATTTGATTTAACCAATCCGGTGTCTGTATATAATTCTCTACCCTAGGGTTAAGTGATACAGATATTTATCATTTCAATCCGCAATTTAAAATTTTACGTTTATATATCATTTCAAACCACAATCCCGAATTTAATATAAAAATCCTTAAAATCGCTTGAGTCTATCATTTCAACCCATAACGATTTTTCCCTAATCTATATATCGTTCGGGTATGTATCATTTCAACCCATAGTGAACTTGCAGTTATAACAATATAAAATGAAACATCCAATCATCCAATATCAATAAATCAGACATACATCACAAACATTATCCAAATCAATCAATGCACATCAATAGATAACTGATAATCAATGCAGGTATTAAATTAACAATTAAAAATTCAATATTTAATTAAATGATAATTAAATGCAATAAAGTCAAATTTAACCAGAATGACAATTTAAATTACCAAACATTGATCAATAAATTTCGAATCACATCATAAATTAAAATTAACTAACATAAGAGATTTTAGAAGTTGTGAGTGGGTTGAAACACTCACCTTTGAATTTAAATCGAATTTAAATCCAAATTAGGGCTCAAATTCAAACGATCTCAGAATTCATCCAAACCAGCGTTAAAATGTTCGGAATTTCGATACGATGATTAGAAGTTATACAATTTATAATTAAAAATAAATAAAATAATCTAATTATTAGGACACATCACCAATATTATTTCAACTCTCAGAACCCTAGCCACGATCGAGAACTATAGCCGCCGCCTGAATACTTGCACGCACCACCAGGTACGTCGTCACGGCCACGCTTCCATGCCAGGCCCCCATCCATGCGATCGCCAACCTCGCCATACCCTTCCGACTAATCACGGCCCATCGAGCGCACGCACGAAGGCAGCAGCCGACGCCCATTTCAAACCCTGGATCGAATTTTTGCACCCCATCCAACCGTCAACTCACCGCAAAACTTGCATGGATGGATTACGCTCGAGAATCTCTGTAAATTCATGTTGTCGATTCGACGATCGGTCGAAGTCGATCACAGCCCAACGAACGGCCAAGAATAAATCGCCCAATTCTGGCTACACAGAAACCCAAATCGAAAAAAAAAATTCATATTTGACTTGCGCTCGTCGAGAGCTTCAAATCGATATATAATTCTATATATTTTGAGGAGTTTGATTTTTGGAATTGGTTTTGAAATTGAATAAGAGAGTTTGGGAATTGGAGTTTGTTTCTGCCATTGGAAAGGAGGAACAGGAAGAATTGCACGTACTGTAAATGAGAAATGAGAAACAGTTAGGGTTTATAACGAGCTATTTATAGGCAGATCAGAAATAGAAATGAATGGACAAGATTGATTTGGAAGTTGAATGATAAACGATCCGAAAACGCCCGTTCTGCCTCCGGAACGAAAATGGATCATCCCATATATCAAAATAGATGTTTTTGATGATTTCAAATTCAATGAAACAGGTTTCAAGTCCTAATTCCATTGTATGAAGAAGTTATGTTAGAATCAGCTTATTTCAAATTGATTTCAATTAAATTGATTTCTGGGCGTTTCGAGTTCGTACGATCAAACGACAATTCCGATCGCTACTAAACTTGAAACTTTACAATAATTCACCGTTACGGATCCGATGAAACCGGTTTCGTCGAAATCCGAGCCAGTGGCCAAAATGGCTATTTTTCACACTATTTAAATAAATTAATATTTAATTAATTAAATCACTTTTTAATTCAATATTTATTAACTAACAAATTTCATCTTTTTTGATTACTTAGACATTTATAATAATTCAAAACAAGTTTACACATCAATTCATTGTTAAAAATTTACTAATTACAGTGTTCAATTTCAACTGTAATTAATCTAATTAATTAAAATTTAATTCCAATAAATTGTTTTAATTTGATTACAGACTTTATATTCATTTAATTATTGCTCAAATAACATAGTTAATATTTGTTTTTCTTTTATTACATTAATATCCTCCAATTTCCATCTTTAATTGTATTAACTACTATATTTCCATTTATATTAAATTTTTGTCAAATTTATACATTTATTAAAATTTAAGATCCCAAATGATTTACTTATCTTGATTCCAATCTTTTATTAAATCAATTATTTCCTTATGAATATAGTTTACATTTATATATTTTTTATTACATTCACAGGTTGCAGTTATTGTCTTAAACCACATCAATGTAACATTTTATTCCATTCAATTATAATTGATTTCCAATTAAATTTGACTGACCAAATAAATAGGTAACATATAATAGTTTGTTACCATTAACTTTCAATCACACTTATAAGTTATTATTTACAAACAAATGTTACAATTGTTTACATACACTGATTTTTATCCAATTATCATTAACTACATATTATTTCATTAGTTGATTCAATATTTACATTTGTTTTCTTATATTCAATTTATAACCAAGTATAACATTAAACTTATTTCAATTAATTGGGATTTCCTTAAAATTGTCAATGATTAACTTTAATTAACATTGTTACATTTCATTTAAGTTATTATTTCATTAAATGAATTACAAATTTTTTATTTCCCCACATATTAAATCACTAAACTTATTAAATTAACCAATTTTAATTATCGGAAATTTACGGGTCGTTACAATGACACAACCGTTCATTCACTAACTCTTTCCCTTGATGTGAGAGCAGGAGTATAAATCAAAACGAATGTATGACCGATCACTCGCTCAACTCTTGTCCTCGAAATGGGACCAAAAGTATGAACTGAAATGGATGTGATAAGACCGTTCTATCCTCGTCACTATCCGAAGTTAGGTGTGATTGGAAATAAACATCCTGGCTAAGGATGTACGAAGTATGTTCTTAAGTAGTTAACTTAAACTAGCACTTAGAGCTGGGAACAATTGAAAATCACTATCCCGGAAAGGGGTACCTAAACTGCTATCCTAAGTGATTAATCTCGATCAATGTTTGGAGGCAGACGCGATCACACTCAGAATACCAAAGAGGAAAATGAAAAGGCTGACCAACCAGCCAAATTCGCTAGTTTCGGAGATGCGCAGCTTATTGGCTTGGTTCCAGTGGAAGTATTATTAGCTCCGAGCATCGACCAAATGGACGTCAATTGGATTTTAGAGGCTAAACTAGAAATGGAGTCATGGACGACTCCAATAAAAGACTACTTGTAGAGAGGAATCCTTCCAGATAGAGGGAATGAGCGATGAAAACTCCTTCGTTAAGCTTCGAGATATAACATACATGAAGAGGTACTTTACAGGAAGAGTTTCTATATTCCTATGCTTTGGCATATTGCTCATGACAAGGCCAAGCAAGTTCTAAAAGAAGTTCATGAAGGGGTATGCGGCGACCACACAGGGGGGCAAACCCTAGCGAAGAAGATCCTCTTCTACTGATACCTCTGGCCAAGTCAACCAAGACGCAGCTGATTACATCCAAAAGTATGACAAGGAGATTTGTTAAAATTTCAAAAGCCCTACCAATGGAGATTTCTCAAATAGTCTGACTTTGGCAGTTTTCAGTTTGGGGAATTGATATCATCGGTGTGTTGCCGATATCTAAAAGCGGTGTGAAGTACGCCGCTGTCATATTTGACTACTTCCCCAAATGGGCTGAGGCAGAGCCGTTACGATCACCACAAAGAAAGTAATCAACTTTGTTGTTTGAAATATCATCTGTCATTTTAAAGTACCACAAGAAATCATTACCGATAATGGGACCCAATTTGACAGTACATAATTCAAAGATTTCCATTGCTAACATCGCATAGAGAAGAGATTTTTTGGGATGGCACACCCCTAGGTGAATAGAAAGGTTGAAGCCGTAAACGAGATTATCAAGTCCATTCTTAAGAAGTGATTGGAAAAGGCCAAGGGCAAGTTGGTCGATGAACTTCCATTAGTACTATAGGCTTATCGAACAACCCACAAGTCAGTGTATGACCACTCTATATTCGCTCTAGCCTACGGATCATAGGCTATGATTTCGATCGAACTAGAAGTACCTTCTCATCAAGTGACTCACTACAATCCATGGACTAATGAACAACTCTTGCTGGAGTCTCTTGATATGATCGATGAGAAGCGCGATGAAACTGAATTGAGAGTAGCTGCACACCAAAGCCAGGATGCCCGATTTTACAACACCAAGGTGTGCAGGTACCCCGAGTTAGGGGCCTACCAAGCTTCTACGGTCCATGATTGGACCCTTGAAGTTTAACCTTCCTTGGCATCCGGGGGTAGATGTTAGTCAACTCTTTCAGCCCTCGACGTAGGGGCAAATCAAAGTGGACGTGACACAACCGTCCACTCATTTGCTCTTGCCAGGAGTTTGTCAAAGCATTAATATCTTGCCCAGAGGATGGAAAGGTTGAAGATCCTCGCCCGGCGTAAGCGAGGAAAAAGATCCACGCCCGGTGAAAGGAAGGATCTTACTTATAAACTTCGGTCGATGCCCCAAGTCTGGTGTGATCGAATGTTATTAACCATGAAAAGGATACCTAAACCTTCATCGTTAGTGGTTAGCTCTGAGCCATGCCCGGAGAAGGATGTCCGACTTGCTATTCAAAGTAATTTACTTCAATCGAAGCCCAGAGGCAGGCAAGATCGCATTTCAAGTTCCTCCGAAAGGAATGTTTCAATCACCTTTCGAGGTGATCAAAGTTTAATCGGGTTCCAAAATTAGACATGGTTACATGTAAATGCCTAGAGATTGGTGCTTCAATGATTGCTTTACGACGAAAGGCCGGCAAATCACGGAGCAGACTAATGTCTTAGTCTGATAATAATCCTGATAAGAAATGGATTGTAAGTACATTGAATGGAAATCGCATTTCTCAAATAATCAGACAAATTCACATAAAGATTGAATGAAGCAAAAGTCTTTGTTATTCACATTCGAAGTAGAACTTGGAAGGAAATGTACAGGTATTATCTACACCTAAGCTGAAAACAAAAGCGGGGGCCGAACCCGCATAACGCCAGCCTAAAATACAAAAACAGACTCCTACAACTTCCAACCAAAAGCAAGTCTAGTTATACTAAAACAAATAATAAAGATGATGACCTACATATGCCTATATAAGTACGTGCGAATGATCGAGAGCTTCTACAAGGAAGTGCACGTGTATACTTATATGTAATCATATTCCACACCAACAACTAGAGTCAAAGAAAAGCAGACTCAAACTTGGAAAATCCATAAGAGCAGAATTACTAAGCTCGGAACAGTAGGTTGGGGGAGCACTCTCCAAATTTATAACACTGGACGTTAGTCAAGCGTCATGACGAATAGCTATGGATATAACTCCTCACAGAAGCGATCCATGAGAAGGATAACGACCATTCAAAGCATATAGTGGAATCCTTTATAACAATCTTGACCAGTATCGATTCAAAGCACATCATGTTTGAAACAAGATGTACTTTGGGGGGCAAATGTTATCCAGCCTTTTGACCAGGCAGTATTCAGATGGATTGGATGAATCGAACTCGAAAGTTATAAAGACAGCAAGCCCAGAGAGATGACAACATAACTCACAACTCAATACAATCAAGACCGTAAAGTGGAGGCAAATTATTCTAAGAAATTCCAAAGTCAGAAAACCACAAGGCTCTACAAGAAAAACAATCTTTTATAGCAGCATATAGCCGCTATTAAACACAACTATAGCGTTTTGATAAACGTTGTATATCGACATGTTATAAAAAATAATTGCATATTTATAACACAAAAAAACCGCTATAAAAGAGCATGATTTCATAGCATAAAGTTGCCGCTATAAAATAGTTATTCTATAGCGCCTATTTCGCGCTATATATCAACATGTTTATAGTATATTCTACATCCATTTACAACATATATATACCGCTATAAAATGTGTAGGTACAATAACGCCTATTTGTTGCTATCCTTTGACAATAACCTCATATATTGCATTTTTATAGCACTTATGTCATATAGTTATAACGCTTTTTAGGAGCTATGCTTTATTTTACTATATATTTGATGCACCCCACTATTACATTTTAATAATAACAATCTAAATGAATCTTCTTTAAATAGATAACAATTTGAACAATGTATGAACGAAAAAAGTATAATAATCAGCAAATGTAACGCATTGTGACGACCGCCCATGACCCCTGCACTGAGCCTAGAGAAAGTGCGCTGTAAAGTGTGCCAGGCGACCAGGGACGATTGTTAGGGTAAATTTAAACAGCAAAATCTATCGTATTACTCACAGCGCATGGACAAAATACAATAGAACATATATAGTGAAGCTTTACTGAATAGGATGTCATCACATAAAACTTCATAATAGTTGAATACAACATCTGAATAGTCAATACATCAAGCCTCACTACATATCACTCAGAGAATTATACAAAGCAGCAGAACATCCAGTACATATAATAAGAAGATAATATGCAAGCCTCCAGCTCGTCTTCGACATCAGCATCGTGGAAAGTAAGAACAACACCTGTCACCTGCTACCTAGTCTGCCCGTCCCAAAATGGACGAACAACCCAAGGCAATAAGAGTTAAAACATAAAGCCTTGAGTCAGACAACAGTCTTAGTGAGCGGTAAATTAACTAACAACATACCAAAAGAGCATAAAGGAAAAGGAATAGGAATACAACCCTCCCACTCCACCTCTTTCTACAGTGATAGCTCCCAGACACACACTAAGCAGAAGCAAACATAGCAGAGCATACAATTTAAAGTAAAGCAATTATCACTCGAGTCAAGGGCGATGTTTTCCAAGTACAAACCCCCAAGGCCTAAACCAAGATCAGATAAGCACCCAGAAAATACCGCTCTTGAGACCGAATGACGATACAACCAAACATCCATGACTCTGGCTATCACTGTTATCGTTGCTTCGATATCATCGTTAATTGAATGACTGGCACATTCTTTCAGCCGTCCGTCAAGGGCTAATGGAAACCCCGGTTCTAGACATTACTCCCGTACGTCGTCGCGACCCGTGCCTAGGACTATCGAATCTGCCCAGAGTACTTGACTACCAATCATTAGCCTTCAGGGACTATCGAATCTGCCCAATGTACTCTTGCTTTGAGCATGCTAGAACCTTCAACAACGATGAGATCTCAGCCTTCTAGTCATCCTCCTCGACGACTATTTCCATACTAGCTCAAGCGCCTCTCGAGCAAACCATTATCCTCTAACTCGAACCATTTCACCGAGTTATCAACATGCTTGGAATGATCCCGTCTGGATTAGACCAAGACTATCTCATCTCATGCTTCGCCTCATCATCATCATAGCAAAGCTTCATCTCAACATCATCATCAAATCTATCCATATGAGCTTCATCACCCGCTACATAGGCCACGAGCAGCTTTTCCAATTCAAGAGCCTTTCCCTTAGCTTTTGAATCATCTTCGACCAACTTGTCTAAATCAAATCATCAATCATCTAATTCATAGCAATCAATCAAGGCAAACATTAATCCAAGTAATCAAGCATTCAAATATGGTCTTAAATAGACAATTATAACAATAATGGCAATTCCGTAAATAAAGAGTCCAAAGTCCAACAAGCATGAAAACATGAACAATATCTCTATAATCTTGATGAATGAACTTGCATAGGTTAACACTTAGTAAAATGGTTGTCAAATCATCATAAACAATGGATCTATATGGATCTATACTTAAGTTTACAAAGATGCATGAAAATCACTACTTTAACACATGCGCTTCCTTGCGACCTAACACACACGCGTCCTAACTATCTTAGGTCGCATACGACCTAACTCAACACAGAACTCACGACCTAACTCTTAGGTCGTCTACGACCCAACTACGCTAACCACTAGGTCGCTAACTACTGTAGGATACTAACCCTTAGGTCGCTAACTCCTATAAGTCGCTACTCACCAGTTCTCTTAGGTCGCTGCAAACCCTTAAGTCGCTCAAAACCTTAGGTCGCTAACATCCTATAGGTCGTTCCAACCGACCTAACCTACCTCACGACCTAAGCCATCACTCGACTTATCTAGCATACGACCTATCTTAATCCTTAGGTCGCCAACCTCAACTTCCTTAGGTCGCCTATCCTTCTTAAGTCGGTCAATTATCTTAAGTCGCTCACGATCTAATTTCTACTCGACTTAAGCTTCGAACGACTTAAACCCTAGACGACTTAACAACATTACGACCTAATGACAATAGTTTTGCGATGTTTCGATCCGTAAAAATACGGGTCGTTACATTCTCTCCCCCTTAGGAATTTCGCCCCCGAAATTCCAAACAAACAAGAGCAAACAAAGGCTATTCTGCATGCCTACCATCCACAACAATCAACAAACCATGCATCCAATTCTAGCTTAGCATGCAGAATTCTAAAACTTAGAACAAGTTACAATGTCGTTAGATGACACGACATCTTAGGGCCATACCTTGAAGAGTTCAGGATGAGCTGCCTTCATCCTCTCTTCCACCTCCCACGTACAGTCGTTATCATCATCACTCCATTGTATCTTGAGCAACTTAACTACCTTCCTCCTAAGCTGTTTCGTGTCGGTTTCCACAACACGAAGCGGCTTACGAGGTCTCTTATCGCCTGGATCAATCTCGAAATCTTCACAGCTATCAGTAGAAACTACTGTATTCGAGTCGTGCACATACTTCCGTAGATACGATATATGAAAAACATTGTGCACACCCGACATCTTCTCTGGCAACTCCAATCTGTAGGAGAGCTTTCCAATTCGCTCGATGATCGGGAATGGTCCAACATATCTCGGGGTCAATTTTCCTTTCTTCCCGAATCGGATAACATTCTTCAGTGGAGAAATCTTCACAAAAACCATATCACCAACGTCGAATTCCAAATCCTTACGACGCTTATCGGCATAACTTTTCTGACGGTCTTGGGCTGTTTTCATTCGTTGTCGAATGATCTCTATGCAATCCGAAGTCTGTCGAATCATCTCTGGCCCAAGTAACAGCTTTTCTCCGGTCTCTAACCAACATGTCGGAGAGTTACACGGTCTTCCATACAATGCCTCATACGATGCCATACCAATACTTGACTGGTAACTGTTGTTATACGAAAACTCCACCAAATGAAGGTGATCTTCCCATGATCCTCCGAAATCCAAAACACAAGCTCTGAGGAGATCTTTTAAAACTCGGTTGACTCTCTCGGTCTGACCATCTGTTTGAGGGTGATAAGCTGTACTCAAACACAACTCGGTTCCCAAAACTTCCTGGAAGCTCTTCCAAAATCCACTAGTGAACAATGGGTCTCGATCGCTCACTATACTCTTCGGAATACCATGGAATCGAACTATCCACTTAACATACAACTCGGCCAACTTTGATGCAGTCCTAGTCGATCGAACAGGAATGAATCTTGCACTCTTAGTCAAACGATCTACAATGACCCAAATCCCCTCATTTCCCGTTCTTGTTCTAGGTAGTCCATCAATAAAATCCATCGATATTTGTTCCCACCTCCATGTAGGAACTTCTAATGGCTGAAGCAATCCACTTGGCTTCTTCTGTTCGGCTTTTACCAACTGGCAGTTCATGCACTTGGAAATAAAATTTCCAACATCCTTCTTCATACCTTCCCAGTAATAGGTTCTCTTCATATCCCGATACATCTTATTTTCACCTGGATGAATTGTCAGCTTCGAGTGATGACTTTCCTTCAGAACTTCACTCCTCAATTCATCTATATCGGGAACAACTAGTCGTCCTTGCTTCCGAAGCCAACACTCTCGATCGACCTCGAATCCTTTATCCTTTTCTGGATCCAATCCAGATTCTAAATCACGGATAATCTTGACAAGCTTATCGTCTCGCTTTTGGCTCTCGCCAATCCTTTCCACAAGAGTGGGTCTTATCGATAAGTTTGCCAACATCTCAGGTTCCAATCCACATCTAGGCCTGAAGTCAAACCCAGCTAAATACTCGAGATTCTTCCATTCTGAAAACATGGCTCCCAATCCTGCATGTCTTCGACTTAACGCATCTGCCACTGCGTTACCTTTTCCCGGAGTATAAACTATACCAAAATCATATGATGCTAAAAACTCTAGCCAACGTTGCTGCCGAAGATTCAAATCCTTTTGGGAGAAAAGATACTTCAACGACTTATGATCTGTAAACAACTCGAATCGAACTCCCAATAGATAATGTCTCCACATCTTCAGAGCAAAAATAATCGCCGCTAGCTCCAAATCATGAGTCGGGTAATTCCTTTCATGCGGCTTCAGTTGTCGACTTGCATACGCAACAACTTTATCCTTCTGCATCAGCACTGCTCCAAGTCCAGTACCACATGCATCGGTGTAAACCACCATCTCATCATTCCCACTTGGAATAGTCAAAACAGGAGCACTTGTCAATCGCTCTTTCAGGATTCTGAAAGCTTGCTCACACTTATCTTCCCATCTGAACACTTGGTTCTTCTTCGTCAATCCTGTTAATGGTGCAGCCACCTTGGAGAAGTCTTTGATAAATCGATGATAATATCCTGCTAATCCAAGAAAACTTCTCACATCAGATGCATTCTTAGGTCTACCCCAATCCTAGATTGCTGCCACCTTGGCGGGATCAACCGCTATTCCATTTCCAGAGATAACATGGCCTAAGAACCTCACTTCACTCTTCCAGAAGTGACACTTCGAAAACTTAGCCTTCAGCTGATGTTTCCGTAAGATTTCCAAAACAATACGCAAGTGCGTCTTATGCTCTTCTTCAGTTCTGGAATAAATCAGAATATCATCCACAAACACAAGTACGAACTTGTTCAACTGATCTCTGAACACTCTATTCATAAGATCCACAAAATACGCTGGCGCGTTAGTCAATCCAAACGGCATTACCAGCCACTCAAAGAAACCGGATGGTGTTCGAAAAGCAGTCTTCGGCACACTATCCTTAGCCACTCTCAACTGGTGAAATTCCGTTGCCAAATCCATCTGAGAAAACACCTTAGCTTCGTGAAGCTGATCAAACAAGTCATCTATTCTCGGCAATGGATACTTGTTCTTCTTAGTCACTTTATTCAGCTCACGATAATCCACACACAATCTCAACGACCCATCTGCCTTGGTTGCAAACACAACTGGTGCACCCCATTCGGACACACTACGCCGAATGAATCCTTTTTGCAAAAGATCATCAACCTGCACCCTCAACTCTTGCTGTTCTCTAGGCGCCATCCGCCTAAGAGGCATCACAACAGGTCTGGCTCCTTCAACTAGATCTATACGAAACTCGATCTCTCTATGCGGCGGTAACCCTTTGACCTCGTCAAAGACATCCTCAAATCCATTAGCGATTGGCACAGATGACAGTCCATCCCGTGGAACAACCAGCGAATACATGAAGCTCATGAAGACGCCTTCTTCATGCTTACATCGTATCACAATCTTTCGCTCCTCCACATTCTCGACTATCACCTCCAACCTCTCACAATCAACCTTTGCCGCATACTTCCTAAGCCAGTCCATACCCAAAATAATTCCGAATCTCGCAAAGTTCCGAACAAAACAATCACAAACAAAAGAGCAATCATGACTCGATACAATCAGACCACGGCATAGCATACACAAACAAGACGAACCCCCAACTGGATTAGTCACAACCAATGGCCTATCAACAATATCCGGTTCTAAACCCAACCGGCCTACAAGTTCGTTACAAACAAACGAATGCGACGCCCCAGTATCAAACAACACTCTAACTGGAACACCACATAGGAAAAGAGTACCTTGAACCACCACACTCTTTCCTTTCTCTTCAGCGGTAGGAGCTTTCGAAGACGATGGAACAGCTCCTAAAGCATAAGCTTGCACAATCTGCTTGTCCTTCCGTGGTTCTGGACAATTCTTCCTGATATGCCCCGGCTTGTCACAGTTGTGACACTTCATCGGTACCTTTGGATTCTTACAATCCTTAGAGAAATGGCCCTTCTGCTGACAATTGTAGCAGGTCACCTCGCCTTTCGGCTTCTTCTGGCAATCCCTACCCTTTTGCTGCTGCTGCTTCCTCTTCTTGTTTCCACCCTGCTGGGGTTTAGACTCTTCTCTGGTTACAGCAACAACAGATACTTCTTTAGGAAACAGATTCTCATGCCTGAGAGCTTTCTCCACGAGCTTCTTAAACGAATCATCCAAATGATCCACCAACTGCCTCCCAAGATAACTGTCCAAGCCTGTCACAAACTTCTCATTCTTCTGATACGAAGATTCGATATACGACCGGGCATACTTGGACAAAGCTTTAAACTCAGAAACATACTCAAGAACTGGTCTTCCATTTTGCTTGAGCTCCACAAACTTCTTGAACAGAACAGACTTCTGGGCTGTAGAAATGAACTTAGCTTCAAATCTGGCTTGGAATTGCTCCCAAGTGATCTCTTCCTCCGGAGTATCAATGGTGATAGAGTTCCACCAATCAGAAGCTCTCCCTTGAAGCTGTCTTGATGCTAACTTCCTCTTAGTTGCATCCTCAATTCCCAAATCACCAAAGATCCTTCTACAAGCATCTATCCACCTCTGGACTTCAATGGTTGATTTGTTCCAAAGAAAACCTTTCCTCCAAGAGCAGTGTAGTCCTTACACAGCTTAGCAAAATCCACCGGCTTTGGAGTTTGAACCTGAACTCCAACATCCACCGATGGCCCCGGAGCTGGCATCCTTCTCATGATCGAAGTCATCATAGCTTCGAACATAGCAGCATAATCAGCAGCCCCCTCAGTAACACAGTCTTCCCTAGCAGCTGGTCTCCCTCTTCGACTCATTCTCAATATCTATAAAAAGGAATTATTAATACACCTCGAGAAACAACTGCATAAAGGACTCAAACTCTTCTAAGCTACTATATTATATATAGTAATCATCCATCAAAATACAATTACGTCTCTCATACGTAGTTACTTCAGCGAGCGTTGGGTAAAATCGATTAACCAAAGCTCTGATACCAAATGTGACGACCGCCCATGACCCCTGCACTGAGCCTAGAGAAAGTGCGCTGTAAAGTGTGCCAGGCGACCATGGACGATTGTCAGGGTAAATTTAAACAGCAAAATCTATCGTATTACTCACAGCGCATGGACAAAATACAATAGAACATATATAGTGAAGCTTTACTGAATAGGATGTCATCACATAAAACTTCATAATAGTTGAATACAACATCTGAATAGTCAATACATCAAACCTCACTACATATCACTCAGAGAATTATACAAAGCAGTGGAACATCCAGTACATATAATAAGAAGATAATATGCAAGCCTCCAGCTCGTCTTCGACATCAGCATCGTGGAAAGCAAGAACAGCACCTGTCACCTGCTACCTAGTCTGCCCGTCCCAAAATGGACGAACAGCCCAAGGCAATAAGAGTTAAAACATAAAGCCTTGAGTCAGACAACAGTCTTAGTGAGCGGTAAATTAACTAACAACATACCAAAAGAGCATAAAGGAAAAGGAATAGGAATACAACCCTCCCACTCCACCTCTTTCTACAGTGATAGCTCCCAGACACACACTAAGCAGAAGAAAACATAGCAGAGCATACAATTTAAAGTAAAGCAATTATCACTCGAGTCAAGGGCGATGTTTTCCAAGTACAAACCCCCAAGGCCTAAACCAAGATTAGATAAGCACCCAGAAAATACCGCTCTTGAGACCGAATGACGATACAACCAAACATCCATGACTCTGTCTATCACTGTTATCGTTGCTTCGATATCATCGTTAATTGAATGACCGGCACATTCTTTCAGCCGTCCGTCAAGGGCTAATGGAAACCCCGGTTCTAGACATTACTCCCGCACGTCGTCGTGACCCGTGCCTAGGACTATCGAATCTGCCCAGAGTACTTGACTACCAATCATTAGCCTTCAGGGACTATCGAATCTGCCCAACGTACTCTTGCTTTGAGCATGCTAGAACCTTCAACAACGATGAGATCTCAGCCTTCTAGTCATCCTCCTCGACGACTATTTCCATACTAGCTCAAGCGCCTCTCGAGCAAACCATTATCCTCTAACTCGAACCATTTCACCGAGTTATCAACATGCTTGGAATGATCCCGTCTGGATTAGACCAAGACTATCTCATCTCATGCTTCGCCTCATCATCATCATAGCAAAGCTTCATCTCAACATCGTCATCAAATCTATCCATATGAGCTTCATCATCCGCTACATATGCCACGAGCAGCTTTTCCAATTCAAGAGCCTTTCCCTTAGCTTTTGAATCATCTTCGACCAACTTGTCTAAATCAAATCATCAATCATCTAATTCATAGCAATCAATCAAGGCAAACATTAATCCAAGTAATCAAGCATTCAAATATGGTCTTAAATAGACAATTATAACAATAATGGCAATTCCGTAAATAAAGAGTCCAAAGTCCAACAAGCATGAAAACATGAACAATATCTCTATAATCTTGATGAATGAACTTGCATAGGTTAACACTTAGTAAAATGGTTGTCAAATCATCATAAACAATGGATCTATATGGATCTATACTTAAGTTTACAAAGATGCATGAAAATCACTACTTTAACACAAAATCAAGCCAACGATCCGATATACTCCTTTGGATCCGTGTGAGAGATAATCACCACTCACCAAATCACCTAAACACCTCAAAAGAAACCCACTTCAGATCTGGACAGCGAAGGATCTAACTTGATCTATCACCAATCCGCTTCAAACGATGAAATCTCTCTTCGAAGAATGTAGATCTTCAATCTAAGTTCTTCGATCTTCGATTTGATCTTCGATACGGATGGAAGGAATCACTAGATTAGAGTGGAGAAAAGAAGTAAAGAAGTGTAGAAGTCGAGCTCTCAAAATGGCAGCACTTCGTCGCTTCGAAATCCGGATCCCAAAAAGTGAGAAAAACCCTCCTATTTATAGGCTGATTTCACCTTAACTCGTCCGCCCCCTTAAGTCGTTGCCGACCTAACTATCCCCGACCTAACACACGCGCAACCCACGACTTAACTTATATGCGCGACCTAACAGGGTCTCCGACCTAACAGGGTAGCCGACCTAAAACCCACGCGACTTAACAGGGTTGCGACTTAAGCCTCTCCGACCTACGACTTAACATGCACACGCGACCTAACACAAGCGCGTGACTTAACCCAGACACACTACCTCGCGACCTAACAAATCAACAGAGTCATGACCTACGACCTAGCGCACATGCGCTTCCTTGCGACCTAACACACACGCGTCCTAACTATCTTAGGTCGCCTACGACCTAACTCAACACAGAACTCACGACCTAACTCTTAGGTCGTCTATGACCCAACTACGCTAACCACTAGGTCGCTAACTACTGTAGGATACTAACCCTTAGGTCGCTAACTCCTATAAGTCGCTACTCACCAGTTCTCTTAGGTCGCTGCAAACCCTTAAGTCGCTCAAAACCTTAGGTCGCTAACATCCTATAGGTCGTTCCAACCGACCTAACCTACCTCACGACCTAAGCCAGCACTCGACTTATCTAGCATACGACCTATCTTAATCCTTAGGTCGCCAACCTCAACTTCCTTAGGTCGCCTATCCTTCTTAAGTCGGTCAATTCTCTTAAGTCGCTCACGATCTAATTTCTACTCGACTTAAGCTTCGAACGACTTAAACCCTAGACGACTTAACAACATTACGACCTAATGACAATAGTTTTACGATGTTTCGATCCGTAAAAATATGGGTCGTTACACGCATATTCATGATAACAAAATAAAGCATTAACTAACAAAAAATAAGTTCAATACATGAGTTACCAAATTCAATACATATTCATGTTAACAAAAGACAACATAGTTCAAAGTTAACGTCTACAAGTACCAAAAGCATCACTAAGAACTTGAACTGCTCAAAGCCTTTCTTCATGCATGTCTTCGGTCATTGGTAGTACTTTCTGAAAATTCAGAACAATTTGAAAATAATTTGTAAAACTGTAATAACATGCATTTTGACGACTTAACAGCTATCACTGATTTGTCATAAATTTGCCTTGCTGCCATATGTTAGTGATATGGGATACAAAGCAATCATGATAGTTGCTCCCTTCTCTGTACTCTTGGGTGCACTTGGATTGGTATTATCAATTGTCATGGGTAATTAATTTATCTGATAACAATGTTGTTATTATCAAAATATGTTTTTGTTCTTATGATTGTTTCGCTTTTCTATTGATATCAGCATACAGGGGATATGTTTGGGCATATGCAACATTCGAATTTGCTTTGGTAGTTACATTTCTTCATTTTTTCTATAATCTGGTAAGACATGAATATTCTTTTCAAACTTATGCTATACCCATTAAGTAAATTTTATAATCTTACATCCCTGTCAATGATACAAAGGTATTAAAGTAAGAAACTATGCGTGAAGCTACACAACAGTGAAATAAAGTACAATTAATTGCTGCAGATATGTATTTTATTAAACTTATATGCAGCTTAATTTGAAAGCAATTGTCGCAATTGTGCTTGCGTCGACTGTGAGTTTTGGAACTGCATTAAGAGCCAACTCAGTCTGCTTACATATTTTCTATTGGAGAGCTCCAGTTTCGCAAGCGCAAATGAACACTATGCAAGTTTAGCAGAAGTTAATTTTTATAAGCTTATTTGGTTTTTATTAAACTTAATTAACGAAGTTAATTTTTATAATCTTAGTTAATTTTAGTGTGATTATTATTATTATTATTATTTAAATTTTATTCTTACAGTTAGTTAATTTAATTAATCTTAGTTAATTTTATTATTATGATTATTTAACTAAGATTATAAAATTTTATTTTAACTATTATGATTATTGTTGCTGTTTCTATTAGTATTATTATTATAAACTTAATTAATTTTTATAAACTTAGTTAATTTATTATTATTATTACATAAACTTGTTTTTTTTAAACTTGGTCAATTTGGTTAATATTTTATTATTATTATAAACTTAGTTAATTATTATTTTGTATAAATTTAATTAATTTTTATAAAACTTAGTTAACTTGTTTAATATTTTATAATTTTTATTATTATTAGTACTATTAGTATCCTAAACTTAGTTAATTGTTATGAAACTTAGTTAATTTTTATAAACTTTGTTTATTTATTATTATTATTGCTATTATGATTTTTGTGAAGGGATTAGTGTGATTATCATTTACTAAAGAGGTATAAGCAATTTAAATTGAAGTGTAGTGGATTATTATGCCATGAAACTAAGCTTTCTATATTTGAAGATTTTCATATGCGTTTCATAGGACCCTAACTTTTGCTAAGAAGAAATTCTACCCTCCAGGACAGTACTAGGTCTGTGTTATTGTGTAAAGTGATTGAAGAGTGGGAACAATTCAATGATATATGGTTACATGGGTTTACCCAAAAAGAATTTTGCTGTGGAACAATGGATATCGGTTTTTGAACATCGTGTTCTTGATATCAAATACTGATATCATGCGTTTCATATGTGACATGTGTATTTAAAGACTACAACATCTATATGTAATATATACAACTACACTATGGATCACAGAGATTCAATAAAAGGTTTACCTTATCTTGTATATGAGACGTTGGTATATTCCACCACAATAGACCTCCTAATGTAGCGACAGTAAGAACCTGAAATATTCTTAGCTTGTTAAATGCCTCATGCCTTCTTTCTTTCACTCCTCTTCTTAAAAGTACACTAAACTGTCCCCACTAGCTATTGCACCATTGCTCCTTCTTCATTGTTACCGCATAATCATTTATGCTTAGCACACAAACCAGTTATTATTTATAACACACTGGTACAAACCTTTGTTGTTGCTGTAATTGCTATTGCTGTGGTCCATTGCTAGTCCACAAAGCTTTGCATTTAACCTTGTTGCTATGTTTTCAGTGAATTTCTACTTGAATTTCCGCCTTCTTGATATTATATGAAGTAACATAAAAGAAGAATTATCAGTGGGCTAAGCTCTTTTACTACCTGATGGCTTCTTCTCTGAAACCATATGAAATAACATGTAAATCTAAAACTAACCTAAATAGTTGGTTATCATGAAACATTAGTAAAAACATATGAATTGCCTCTGGCGTACCCTGTGTACACATGAACTTTTTGTGCAAACATACCCTGCATCAATAGATTTCCACTATACAAAAATACATGCATATAATCCTTCCCCTTTACTCAAAACTACAACTCCCTACATCTCAAATTATATAGTGAATTTGAGCATGCAACCAAAAGATAAAATGCAGAGGGAAGTAAGACGAACAAATCTACTAGCTTTTGCATGGTAGTCAGAGTAATTGGTGATTGGAAATTATTGAAAACAGTTGTGACGTGTCCGTGCCCGGATTTTTAATAGGGGTTCTGAAGTTAGAAATTAGAGGGTTGGTATGATAGTATTACATAGCTGAGTACAATGGAAGGTTCGGTTCGATCGTTGTTGGCCTGAAGAGACGGGGCCATGATAGAACATAATTGAAGTAAGAAATGGAAAATAATAAATAAATAAACAAACAGACAATCATTGGGGAGAGGGTGCTGGGGTTGGGCACTGGTGTAGTCGTCTAACAGAGGTGTGACCGAAGGTGGGGTTACGGTGGTATCACTTATTAATCATACCGTGGGTATAAATAATCCATGGTTGGACAAAAGTTTAGAGTAAAATAGTATATATTTTTATACTCCAAATCAATAATAATGGTATTAATATACTTACAGAAATATTGTACAAAAGAATTAGCAGCAAGTAGTTTTAAATTTTAGTGATAATTAATAACAAATACGAAAATTATCTTTATCTTTAAAATGTAGTTTTTCTGCCTAAAAAAGAAGTGATGAACCATTTAGTTTTGCACAGGTGCTATAAAAAAGATTATTACACATTGTATCTTTAGCGCCTATGATCTATGTCTTTTTATTAATCATAAATAGAAGGAACAATGAGTTATATCATACTGCCATAAAATAAAAGGTAGTATATATATGCTCAATTGTGGATATCCATGAGCATAACTATATTTATTAACTATAGCAATAAGTTATAAAGGTAAGAAAAATGATCATGGGACAAACATTGGATCTGATCCATAAAGAGAAAATTAAATAAGGAAATTAAAACAAAAATAGTATAATCAAATAATGAACTTTATATGTAAAGCTTCATAGTAGTATTGTGTACTATGATTTTATCCACATATTTGGTGAACTAAAAAAAAGTCGAACTGTTAATAAAATAAAAATACAAACATAAATAAACAACTTAATATTTTATTTAATTACTGGCAACTCTAATACATTTTAGTTATTTTACCATGGTCCTTCTACTCACATTGACACCCAAAGACCATAATAAATTAAGTTAATCTATTATTTTTATTATTATATAAATAAATTTAGTTATTTCTTATAAAACTTAGTTAATTTAGTTAATTAATAAATTAGTTAATGAAGTTAATTATTTGACCTTAGTTAATTTATATTATTATTATTTTACATAAATTTAATTAATTTTTATAAAACTTAGTTAACTAGGTTAATATTTTGTAAATTATTATTATTATTATACACTTAGTTTTTATAAACTTATAATTAATTTATTATTATTATTATTGTATGAACTTGGTTAAGTTTTATAAAATTAGTTAACTTGGTTAATATTTTATTATTATTTATTATTATTATTATAAACTTAGTTAATTTTCCTAAAATTTGTTAATATTTTATTATTATTATAGCTTTATTTAATTTTTGTAAATCTTACATAATAAACAAGGAGAGTAACAGCTTCCTTAATCAAATTCATTTTAATAGTAGCAATTGATTATACTAGGCAGCTCATAATAGTAGAAAGTAAAAACAATAACAATACCTCATTTGATACCACATCCTATAAATCATCACTTGCAAGACTGAAGAATTCAAGTGATCCATCAACCACCTCCTTCTGCATTAGCACAATAAAAGTCCTTCAGTCATAGGAATTACTCGATAATAAGCAGTATATGCATTTTAATCGCAAAAATGTGCACAACTAGAATATAACATGATGAAGAAAATACCTTACTTTCAGGCTCCACAACAACATATTGCTTCAAGAGTTTATCACCAAATACACGAGAAACGGTAAGCACATCGCCCACCTGCCATATGCTAATTTGGTTTGATCCTGCATGCACCGATGATCTAATTTCAATTTAAGGAACTAGTTTTGATACCTTAAAATCTTTCTGGTTTTATAGCACTATATATTTAATTCTATTACTAACCTTGCCATCCAAAGAGCAGCAAAATTATAACAGTACATAAAATAAACAGTGCACCAGAGCAGTACAAAATGAAATGAAAAGAGAGGACATTATAAAATTAGCCAATGCCTAATAATCTCAACTGTAGAAAAGATATCTATAATGAGAAGGCAGTGAAGTTATTTCATTGCAAATGAGAAATGTTTTGCTTATATATAGTCTTTTCTTCAGTAACTGACCTCTTCTTAAACTATATGTTTATGCACATTGTGAACAATAGATGATCTCCAAGTTCTTTACATTATAGTGCAGGAGCAAGAATCCGATACTTTATCTTCTGAGTCACTTGATTCGCTGCAAAAGGAACTTGGCATATAAGTATCTTAGATATATACTAAAGCTTTGTTTAATATAGTCTCTCTTACTAAAATCCAAAAGGATACCCGTTATTTCTTTAAAAATATATGGGGCTACCGCACTTAGCAACATACCAACAGTAAATACAAAGTTCCCCGATCAAAATAGCTAAACTCAATGAGAGTAAAATGGTAAGTGCAAAATAACAAATCTAACACTCTCTACCTCTAAAGTCTTGAAGTGTTTGAATCAAATATTGTAGATCCATACTAAACTCTATTGCACAAGGACTAAAATGAAACATCGTGGTGTTTGCATGATCGATCATTTCCAATTGCCGCAAACCAACATCCATCTCCTATGTAAAACATTGACTTGTAGAGAATCTTCTGATCAGATCACAGAGTAGCATTTTCTGCAAAATTTAAAAAGATTATCAATAGAAGTAAAAAACTAAGCACATAATTCCATTCATTTCACCATTCTATGATTGATTAAATGCATCATAAATCATATATTCATTTCATCATAATTTAAGCATTCAATTTAGGGACAATAATCGCACACTGCACATCTATGTGTTCCTATTAATATATAGAAAAATGATTGTAGCATGTTCTTACTAAGCAAACCAAGTTTCAAAGGTAATAGCAGTTTCAATATGTGAACTGAAACCAAGTAATCCAGCTCCTTAATCGAATATTAAACGTCAAATCTTTTATGTTATCCATTAGGAGATGTAATAATGCGCATGGAGCTAGTTAGTTGTAAGGGTAGACTTGGGTTTTGGCAACTCAATAGGTTTTAAAATAAATTACTTTCAACTCAGATTTTACGTTGCCAATGTAATAAAACCAAAGCACTGTTTCCAAATTCATACTGAAGAAACGGGTACGTTGTTTAATTTAATGTAATTGCAGACTTCCAAAGAGTATTAATATGTAAAAAATACACATATTATGGAAAATTACTTGTTGTCAGTGAATGGACACCTGACAATTCCTTTGATAACAAAACTATTGATTCTGTTGATATTTGGGTAAAAATACACAAAATTGACATGAAGTTATAGGCAACTGATGCATTGTCAAGATTAGCTAGTTGTATTGGCAAGCCACTTAAACTAGATGAAATTACAGCAGAAAAACAAATCACAAAATTTGCAAAAATTATGGTACAAATTGATTTATAGTCTAGTTTGCCAAAAACAGTTCAAGTTCGAATGTACAATGGATTAGTCGAAGTATTTTATATTACATATGACAATGTCCCTCAAAAATGCTCTCAATGCAAGACCTTTTGACATGCCAAAAAAATACACGTCTCTAAATCGAAGTGGATCCCAAAACAAACTTCTTACCGTAGCCATGAGGACGGTCTATCCACTATGCAACAATTGAAACCCGATAGCCATGAAGCTTGTGAACCATCTGCAAAATCCCAACCTATACAGGAAGATAATGCCACACAGTGAATCAACCTTAAATAAAGTGGTCAACAACTTGATATTTCAATATATAACCCAATTGTTTTATTTCCCTATCTATATAAGTTGTCCGTAAAAAAATAGTTCAGATCACATGTTTTAGTAGTAAAGATGTTGTTTACTTAAAGCAGGTAAAAATTACAAAGCATGGCATATCAGCCATTATGATACCTATTCTACAAGTCTTCCTATACATGGAATCTATTCATAAAAATTCAAAGAAATTGCTTCAAAAATATTTGGTCCGTCAAAATGCAAAATTTTTGGTGAAGTGACAATATATGTCTATATAAACACGTTCATCCCCAAGAACACTAGACCAAATTAACAATCTAAGAAGTATGCCAGCACGACTTAGTTACTCGCAACTTCATAATCTGTCACTGTCGCCTAATTTACTCAAACAACATGATTACATCAATATAGAGGTGCAAGATCTACTAAGTGTTAAGTTTGAAATTAAGTAATTCAAAATATAAAGTGACATCCGAATAGTCTGCATGTGGTTGCTTGAATGATTAAAGTTTCCTCAGTATGCACTTGACTCAAGCTAAATAGTTTATTGTTGACCAGTAAACGAAATATATGCTCAACCATCATGGGAAATCACTACATCAACCAAAAGACATGAAAATAAGTAATCTTAAATGCAATGATTCCGCTCACGTACTTTGCATGCATGTTCTGCTTGCGTAATCTGCTCGCAATGTAGCTTCCTCTCTACACAAAACAATCTAATATGACCCTATCAAACACTTATCAATGACGATGTGTTCCAAGCCAAATGAAAATTTTTTGTTCTTCTTAGCACATCAAATATAAAAAACAAAAGGCAGTTATGAACATCCTCTTGGCAACACCAAGAAAGGTTGAATAACAAGTACATCACTGCCTTTGATACGTCTAATTCATGTGACCTATTTTTGTCCTAGGACCCTGGAATAAAGTATTTGTAATAACACCAAAAGCATATATTTTATAGTACTTCGCTGAAGAATGTATTTCCAATGTTTGCTTTAGTACCAAGTAAGAATGAAATTCAAATGCAATTTGAACTACCTGTAGTCTTAATAGCTTCATGGACCGCTGAAAAATCTAGATCTCCCAATCCAAGGTTTCTGGCTTTTTTAAATGCCTGCATATTCAAAATGTAATGGAAAAATAATGAAGTAGCGTGCAAAATCAACACCTAAAGGAATATACAAGTAGATAAAACTTTCATCAACTCATGAATTTAGTTTTAAAGTTTTAACTTCATAGAATACAGACAAACTGTGCAACATAAGGTTTTGGATTTTCGACTTAATATGTGCATGTGAAAAAACCTAAAGCAAAGTCATTAATATTATCTGGAAGGTAGAACGTCTGAAAACCAATGAGAAGTTCATTTATTTAGCGTACTTACAAAAGTCAATCAATAGCAGCAAATGAGGGTATGTATCCTCACACCTTAGATGTCAGTTTCAACTAGTGCTGCTTTTGCAAGCAGTAGTCTCAAAGTCTCATTGTAGGATATGAAGTATAAAACGGTTAGCGAATTTTAGAAAGAAAAAAATAGCTCATTGCAAGATAGTTTTGCTAGTTATTAGTTGACCACATTAAGATAAACAAAAGTCAATCAGAATTGGAAAAAATACTATCGTATATTATCATGTGAAAGAGCATAGCTATGATTATTAAATGCGTATATCCTCTGATCTATGTATGCCTGTTTTTCAAGCTTTGTGCATGCTAGAATAGAGAAAATTGGTTAAACATCAGTCAATAGCATTGAAACTCTAAATATCACCCTCATATCGTACTAATTGCTAGGCATTCCCTCATAATGACTAAAGAAAGAAAGCCTATCTAGCAGGTTTCAAAATTGATAATACCAAGACTACAGCTTTGATTACACTCTTTTGTATACTACATACATATAATGATAAACCAAAAACTATGTCAATGCTTAGAAGAACATAGCATACAACATTCATAGAAAAAATGAGAACCTCATTAGAAGCTGCAGCAATCGGCATTGATATAGAGTTTTCGTCCCCTAGAGCAAGAGCTAATGTCATATCCTTTTGTTGATGCTTAAAAGGAAACACAGGTGGATAACTGCCCTTTATCATTGAAGGTCCCTTCATGCGGAACATTGGATTTGCAATTGCACCAAGATCCTATATATTGATACCCATAGCCTCTTAGAATATTTATCCTTTTGTTTCTCGGTTTTTGTGTTTCTTACCAACAAATTCTTACATAACATCTAGAAGAGTGTGTTGGCTCAGTCCACTTTTCTCAGTCTATGTATGGCCTCTAGATATTGAATTCATCATGCTACATAAACAATGCCAAAATAGTTAACATTGCTAGGATTTGGTAAGAGATATCAAAAGCAGTATGTTTACATTTGCAAATACTATGGCAACTATGCCACTGGAGAGTTCATTTATTTCCACCAATGAATTCTAGGTTAAACGGCCAACAAAGTAAGAATAAAAAATTGAAATTGTAGAAGTTTCTTAAGTTTGCAATCGCATGTTATTACAAAACTAAAATCTTTCATGCTGTATACAATAACCATGTTAAGAATTCGTCTTGAATATTTTAAAAAAATGAACAGATATTTGAATATAAGAAGAGGGATCTGTAATTCAATAAGCTAACCATTAATTAATCTTACTGGGAGAAGCAGGAAGATGAAATCCCTTTGCCTATACCAAACCCTCAACTCCTTTGTACGGTACGAATTATAGATTTAAATGGCTAATGATATTAGTGAGGGAGAATAAGGCAACAATTGTCAAATTAGGGACCTAAGAAAACAAAGTTGAAGAAGAAATTAGCAGTAAGCAGTGAGTTATCGTATTACCAGTATTCAGAAGATGGAAGATAAAATCGACTTACCTTGTTCTTGGTTAGAAACTCTAGACTTGGAAGGAAGAGGAAATTATCTGAACTGGTAGGTAGTTGAAGAAAAGAGAGAATAAAATTTGAGTAAATGATCCAAGAAGAGGGAAATAACTAAGGAAGAGGGAAAGTGAAATAATTTGAGGAAGACGCGGCCATCCAAATAATTCCCTCTTTGTAAGAGCGTTACATACGCAATGGCTACTCCAGATGAACAAATTAAAGAAAATAATAACACTACAAAATGAAGCGTTATCTATTGCCGTTATAAAAACCAACTTTACTTCTAGTGAGGTGAGGGATCATCACTAATCCCACACCTAGGGCAAGACCAACTCATGTGCTGAATTCCACAAAGTGTGGGATCGGTAGCGATCCTCTGCCTAGGCGATTGGTACCAGTCCCCAAATTTTCATCCAATGTGACCTCCACTCTTTCCACTCACTACTGATGAACCCAAGAGCCTGTTTCAAGCTCCATTCCATTGATTCTATGCAATTCTTCATCGATCTCCATCACTGAAATTAGCAACTCCATCCACAGATCCATCGTTTAGACCAAAAAACATTTAGGAAACTATGCAAAACAACCTTGAAATCCTGAAGCCAACAACAGGACGGGACAATAAAAAAAGTCGCAAGATCCCGGCTTGCATATATAAGGATCAGCACCGATCCCTTCCCTAGAGGGATCGGTACCAATCCCCAACCCTAGGGGATTTGGAGCCCAAACTTTCTCGGGGACTTGGTCTTGGTAGCGAGGTTCTATAGGAGAAATATCAGTGAGAAATTTGGTCGTTTACCCTTATAAATAAAGAAGGCATTATTCATTATAAGGATCTTTATGCTGCTGCTATACACAAACTCCATTGTACTCTGAGATCCCCGCCGATCCCTCCTACTTGTAATCACAAATCTAGTGCAAAAGCAATAAATCATTTAAGTGGACGTAGGCCAAGATTGTGGAACCACTATAAATTTGTGCGTGCTTGTTTTCTGTTTGATTTCCTCTATTTTTCATTTTCTTTCTACATTTAATCTCTACTCTCTCACTCTTTTGGGTGTTTGTGCCAATTTCGGTTCAGAAAGGTAGACTTTGATTTTTTTTCCCCATTTGGAACATAATTGGCCTACAAAGTCTAATGGGTTGAATTAGGTCCAATCTAATTAATTTAATTAAAATCCAGTTTTATTTAGTTTTATGATTTTAATAATTAATGATTTAATTAAACTTGATATTTACGAGTATATCATTATATACTCATATGTGTACATGCATGTGTAACGTAATAATGTGTACAAAGTCAATGTACATATGTGTATGTGTACATTCGCATTATGCGCATTTGCTCTCTCAAAATAGTATTTACAAATACATACACACTTACATACATACATACATATAAATTTTTTAAAATTTACATATATATTAAATAAAATAATTAAAAAATTATTTACATTTTGACTAAGTCAATAAAATTTAAATTTAAATCTAGTATCTAGTAAATCTAATTTGACTTTGAAAAATATTTTAAAATTCAAATCTAGATCTATAAAAATCATTTAAACACCTTTTAATTAACTAAAATAAGTATTTTAAAGGATGAATAAATTCTATCATTGCAAAAAAAAATTAATACACAAAATATATAAAATACATAAAATATTCTAAATATGAGATTTTAAATAAAATCGAATATTAGAATATTTTATACTGTTTTTTTCTTTTTGACCGTAATTTTTTATAAACAAAAAACCACAAAAAATATTTATTATAGTTTAATAAATTAAATGCATATGTATACATACATACATATACATATATATATTACTATAAATATTGTATTGTTAAATAACACATAGTAATATTATATAAAATACTTATATATATATTCAAAAATATTAGTTTTTTTGTATTTTTAAATATGAAACACACACACACACACACACACATATATATATATATATATATTAAATACTTTTTAATATATTATACATCTATATATAATTGTAAATAGTAAATAAAATATATTAAACTATTAAAATCAATTCTAAAAATTAAAAGTAGTAAAAATAAGTGTCATGGCAGAAAATGAAATGCTATTATTATTATTATTATTATTTATGGTTTAAAAAACAAGGCAATTAATATAAATAGATCATTACAATTTAATGTCAGATAAAAGGGAGGTATATAATCAATATAGTACACGATGAATATGATATAAAATATAAAAGAGATTTAGTATGTCAGGATGTATCCTTTAAACACACGTTGATCGATGGTATCTCCTAGATTCACCTTGAATCGATCTCTAGACGTTGCAATGGCTTGGAGTACCAGGGGACCTACTGTATTTGATGTGATTTAGATTTTAGAAATTTTCAGCAAAATGGGGAGTTGATGATGTTCATGGCTAAGGGATAGAGAGAGTTCAGGAGAGAAAAGGTGATGGGATTGGTTGATTAAAATATAGGAGAAGGAGGAGACGAATTATCCTTTTTTACTATTTCTTCTCTTGCCAATTTATAGATCCAAATCTAGAATTCAAATAGAAAAATCTCCCAATCTCTCCTTAGTTATAGCCAAACATATCTTGCATTGGCCAGTAAAATCTCCCAACCCATTTAGTAATTAATATCATTTGAATTATATTTAAATGCATATCGCTATCATATATTGATACATACATGTATAAATTTTATATACACATAGTTAATTACTAATGGCACCAAAAAATTACTAACAACACCCAATACATCAAGTAAATAAGTAATTAATATTTCATAAACATTAATTAATCTAATTAGTTTATAACAATTGTTAAATCAATTAAAGCATGTAGTATTTCAAATAGTTCACCAATACAGTTGTGTGACTTATAGGTGCAAACTAAGTTAGTAATTAATATCGAACTATTTAAGTGTTAATGTCTCGTAGCTAGTGGAGTGACATTTGGCCAAATTTACCACTTACACATCTTTATCGGTAAAATCCAATTTCACAATTTAAGCAATACCTTTTAGTAATGATTATTTACACCAATTCTCTTTGTCGATATGATGTAATTTAGTTTTGGTTAAAATTCCAATATCATATACATTCAACTTAGTTAGTCCATAGAAAAGTCCATTGTTCAATGATAACATTTATTATTAACTGTACTACTCTGGACAGGGAATTTTTACTTTGGTTAGACTACAGTTAACTATGATACAAACCTCAAACAATCGAGGCGACTAATTCTCTTTTGAATAATGTTTCAATTCCAATGCTTCAACTCAGACCCAACTATAGTCATTCAATAGTTGACATTCTATCATTTAACAATAATCAAAGTGGAGTATCCATATTAAAGCTAAAGTATTCTCAAGTTGAGAGAACTGTGTAATATCGTCACTTCACGATTTCTTATTTGACCTGTTTGTTGTTGACCTACTGGAAACTCTTGGATGAGTCATTCCATAATTATCCAATAACTATCTATATGTAAACCCTTGGTGCCAACAGCAACCATGAGTATACATTACCTAACATTTGGAGAGCATTATGTACTCTGGTCTCAATGGATGTATTAATATTCTCAAAACATCTTGACCAGGAATATTTATAATATTATGCTATTTAATATTATGATAATTTTCTCATGATTACAACTCCTTGTAATTATTGTCACATAACATATCATTCAAGGATTTTCTATTAAACATACTTAAATTGATTATTTAATTAATATATCATAATATAAAAAGTATATAGCAGAAAACAAATATCTTTATTATGAAATAAGATTGGTTATAATCTTAGAAATATGTAATAAATTATATAATTGCCCATAGAGCATACCCCTAACTCTCTCAGTCTCCTATTTGCACTTGGGGACCATTATCGAATTTTTATCTCATTCTTACGATCATTTTTCTCAAAATGATTTTGAAAGTCCCCTAGTGAATGGATATGCTATATTATCTTAGTTATCTACTTTGTCAACCAACTCTCTTTGACGCTGATAAATGCCATTATTAGGTTGAACATTTTGGAGTATGTTTCTTGACTTCTAGTGAGCTTTAGGTTCTTTCGTGACTCTTATTGAGATGTTGTTATCGCATAAAATGTACCAGGATTTGCAACATTTGGAATTTCTCTAACTCCGCTATAAATTTGTGCATTATATATACAGCTTTTGGTGCAACGCTATTCATGGCGATGCACTTAGCATTTTTGATTGAATCATCCACAACCTTTCACTTGGAAAATTTATAACTTAAAGCTCCTCAACTAAGGTTGAATATGAATTTAGGATTGACATACTATATTTGATATAACTTATAAGGTTTGAGTCTGAACACTCCTTCATAAGGAGTTCATTGTTTCTATAAATGATTCTCTAGCATTCTGTCAATACTCGAGAATACTCATTACTAAAGTTTTTTTAATCTTAATTCAGGTTTAATACTCACTCAATGTATCTGATATATAATAGAAATACGATCTAGTAAATAGCATAGCACTTACGATAGTTCCTATCGCCAAGGCATAAGGAATCCACTCATATTCTCCATATTAAATTTTTTAAAATGGTACCTGTTTGTACCAAAATTGGGCACAACACTCTTCGGATGTGTTTGAAGAGATAAAATGAAGAAAGTAAATGTAAAATGAGGCAGATCTAACAAACACACCAATTAACATATAAGAAAAAAATGTAGAAACACACAAATTTAGAGTGGTCCGGTGTATAGCCTACATCCACTATGGAACGATTGATGTTTATTGATTTTCACTCGCTGATTAAAAGATATTACAACAGTACAACAGAGGTTTAATAATGATCTCGATAGAGTATCAGCATAGAGAAGCCAAAAGTCCATTTTCTGTAGGTCTAGGGTCACTATTTATAGGCGTAGGCAGCAAATATCTCGCCCAGATCTCGGAGGACTTATTCTCTTACGTGGGTGGGCCCATGGGATCGAGTTCAAGTGATTTCGACTCGATATCAGAGCGATACGAATGGAATTCGTATCGATCAAGAATTGATCCTTTTTGGCTGAAATTGATCAGGTACATTCTTGAGGTTGTAGGCAAGCTCCTGTGAAAATTTGGTGGCATTTGGACTTATAGATCTCGAGTTATGATCGATGCAAATTTGGATTTGTTATGGGTTGCTTGAACTCGTATCGATATACGCGTATCGATCCTGTTCGTATTGCTCCTAGGCACGTGATGGTCAATGACGTGTCGCTATCTTTCAGGATCGATCCACTTTTCATGCCGAATGACTGAGTCTTCCTCTCTACTAGGATTCTTTCGTATCGATCCAAAATCTTTCTATTGTATCGATCGACTGTGCTCCACTTCGTATCGAGTCTTATAGTTGTCTCGTATCGATGGTTTTTTTATCCTCTTCGTATCGGCCCCGGGAGTTACTTCGTGTCATTGAGTTTGTTTCGTTATTTGGTATTTTCCATCGTATCGATCGAGCGAAAGATCGATACGGGTTTGGTTGTCCTGATTTGATGGATACGAGCAAAGGGATGCGAAGGAGACGGTTGTTGATGGATACGAACTCGATGAGTATGAATGAACTACTACCCTCCATGGATACGAACCAATCATGTTTGTTCGGATGGATACGAAGTTGAGGGATACGAATTGAGGTCTTCCAAGTGAATCTTGATCGATCCATAACTCGAGCGTACGGACTCCGATTGACATGAAATTTGGAATGTTGGCTTTTACAGTTTTGCTTGTTGTGTCTTGTCAATTGTAGCTCGATCTGGACTCGGACAAAGTTCGTCAGTATCCATAGTGAACCTGTGTATAACCGATCTTCGGGATGGACTGTCCTTGGTTTCTAGTCGAGTTCTTGGTGTCACGGCCTTGCCAAAAGGCGGGATAACATTTTCCCCCTAAAGTACGTCTTGTGCGAACATGACGTGCTTTGAAAAGTTGCAACCTTCTATCTAAAAAGATTTTTATCTAACTTGATGTATAGTCGTTGTCTTTTCGCCAAGAGATGTAACTTTTGATTATCTCTTGGTAATATAAATACTAAATTATCGACTGCCAATGATTGTACTGTGCATTGTTGTAACTGAGTGTTGAATGATAGCAAACTGTTGTTCAAGGTCGTAATTGCTATCAAGTGAACATTCAATTCCTGTGAATTTTGAAAATTTAATGTTAATTCATCACATACATAAATGCATGTTAACCTGACACCCGTTAACGTTCATACGTTCACGAGTCGTTGTCAGTTTTCTTGTATCGAATTCTGTATCGATCCTCTCCTGAATCGATGTGAAATTCGAGTTGTAACAACGCTTGACGGTTATTTTGGAGTATCTCTTCGCATCGACCCTCTCCTGGATCGATGTGAAAAGTTGAAAAAATTGTTTTCGTATCGATGTCGATCGACACGAATTTGATTGGTGTTTTAATGTAGTCCGCATCGATGATAACCGAGGATACGAATGGCTGTGGTGCTAGATGGGAACGAGTTGAGCATGTCGTATCGATGAACCTCGAATCGATTCGAATAGCTCAAATAATCTTCTGCATTTCATCTCGTATCGATAGGTTGCCAGATACGAAAGACTTGAATTGCATGTGCTCCGTCTCGAATGCTTAATGGATACGAAATAACCAGCTCGTATCGATCTCCTTAGCGACCGCTTTGACTGGTAGCGATTACTGGGAGACGAACGGTCATTCCCTAGGTATATAAAGGCTTGGTACTTAGAAAAAATTTCACTTTCTCATTTCCTTTCCCCCTGCCTTCGTATCGTTCCCAATTGAAGGAAAAACTACGCGCTTTTGCCTTCGAATCGGTTAACCCACTAATTCCCTCGACTTACTTGCTTGAATTAGGTAATTAACCTACACCAAACAACTTAAAATGACGAGACTCGAATTCTCATGCCATTCGATATGCATTCGTGACTGATCTTGGCAATGCGGTGGCCATGGATGGCCGGAGTTTGATGAGGAGTGCTGATAGCCTTCATGTTGATTGGGGAAGAAGGATTGAGGAGCAATACGAAGGAGTTGGAGTGATAGTGGTTCAGCCTGGGTTTCATATCGGTGAAGGAGGGAGGAGATTTGTATCGACTTGGATTGGCAGTGATTTGCATCGAGTGAGTGAAGTGCTTCGTATCGATTGGTGACGAGTCTTTCGTATCGATTAGCCAACAACATCTCTCATATCGATTGTTAATAAATGGCATACATATCGATGTCCCTCGATCGATACGAATTCTGAGAATGGAAACAAATAATCTAACCAATATGCCTTAGTGGCTTGCTGATCGATACGAGAGAGTTTTCTCTAAATGGGTACGAAGTGGATAACCTAGCATCGATACGAACTATGACTTTTTGATCGATACAAACCATAGCTCCTTGATCGATACAAATTGGTGCTTCCTTGATCGAGACGAAGGGGACTTTGTTGGTTGATTCAAGTTTAAACTTTTATCGATACGAATCACATTCTTGAACACTTGACTCTGATGAGGTTCTGCCTTGCATAATTTGACTTAATCGTTCTATTGCATATTCGACCGCCCTTCGAAGCTCATCGATGGAACAGTAATATGAAAACACTTAACGAATTTCAATTTGAATCGATCTCCAAAGTCTAGATGGCACGGTTGTGACGGTCAATGATGACGGTCACTCCGGTTGAATTTTGAAGTCTTGTCATTCAAATACTTTGCTAATCTTAGTAGAATCTTCTTAAGTAACTCACAGCACTGCACTGCACAACACATTCATGCATTTCACAATGGGGAACACACAGGATTATTGTCACCTAACGATGGTTTTTGTTGAGTTGATTAGCTATGGAACCCGGGAGTTCACAGCAACAGGAGGCTCAAAGTCCACCTCTTCCGATAATAGAGATGTCAGCCATCGCGGCCGAAGTCATAAGTCCAGCTCCGAACGAGCTACCAGGAGCAACCTTCAATGGGAATCCACAAGATTCTGTTTCATCCAATGTTTCCGAAGATATGTCGGGGAGAATTTGTTTGAGGCACGGGCTATCGTTGAATGATGTCCTGCTACCGGGGCCGAGCGATATGCCGCATACTCCTCCAGAAGGGTATACCGCTTTCAATAGATTTTCCTGCACACCCGGGACGCTCCCACCACTCAATCAATATATTCGAGAGGTGTTATCTTATTTAGGGATTCCCCCGTCACAGTTACATCCGAATGGGTACGCTCTCCTGAACAGCCTATTCATCATCTTCATGGAGCACCTTTTTCGGCCCCCGAC
This sequence comes from Allium fistulosum, assembly GCA_030737815.1. Lineage (NCBI taxonomy): Eukaryota > Viridiplantae > Streptophyta > Magnoliopsida > Asparagales > Amaryllidaceae > Allium > Allium fistulosum. The sequence goes on along the minus strand of CM060907.1, from coordinate 980,692,436 downwards.
TCCAGAGGAAGTCAGATTCTTATTCGACATAAATAGTCGGGGAGACAACCCCTCCTTCACATTTTTAGAGGGAGTCAGAAACTGCCAAATTGTGATTGGGACTTGGACCAAAATTAGCTACTTCAAAACCGAGTGGTTCTATGTTCGGTGCCTGCTAGGATTCGCTAGACGATGGCTAGTTAGACGTAAGTGTCGCAATTTTTTGGGCGACTAATGGGATAGTTGTAATCGATGTCGGGTCTAACATTTTCTTTCTTTTACAGCTTCAATTCCACGACCTGAAGGTGCTCAATTTAAGGAAATAGTATGAATTCTTCAAGAGGTGCCGAGCGAGATTAGAGAGATCGAAGTGGTGCTTACGGATGAAAATTTGAGGGTCGTTGGGCTAATTGACAGAGACCAGAGCATAGGGCTTGAAGGATCTCTTCGGGAAGCTCCGACAAGACGAGCTAGGCGTAGAATGCCCGGAATTGTAATCGTTGAGTATGGTAGTGAAGAGGATATGCCCACTGAAGATGAAACCGTAGTCGGGCCCTCAGATAGTCCTCGACATTCAGAGGAAAAAAGAAAAGGCAAGGCGGTTGCTCATAAGCTTCGCAAGTCTACGAGATGGAAATCTATGGTCGTGTCTCTGCCAGCCGCTGGTGTTATAATTTCGCAGGCTCCTTTCTCACAAATGGAGAATCCTTTCGAAGGACTTGCAGACATTCCAATTCTGGACTATGTGTCGCTCCAACAAGATACCGGATTGGAAGGGCTTCAGAGCGCTTTAGATCTATACGAGTCAATTCCTTCGAGTATGGCCGATATAACCGGTTGGTCGGGGGGTTTGCACATGTATACACACACTTCATGGCACCATACAATTTCTAATCACAAGCAATTCATTTCTGGGAAATACCAAATCAGTTTCTCTTTTCATTTTACAGTTACGATGTCGAAGCGAGGATCTATGCTCGGCAGCCTCCTTTTTGCATGCCATTCATCTAGTTCACATTATGAGTCTCGTAGACGTGAGGCTGATAGAGATCGCGATCGCGGCTACTCCAGTCAGGAGAGGGAGCGCTACGAGAGGGCAAGGGACAAAGCGAGAGAGAGAGAGAGTATAGGCGTCGTTCCTGGTCACACTCTCCGCCACCTAGAGGTCCGGCACAACCTTCTGGTTTTGGCAAACAACCCCATGAATCTTGGCGTCAAATACCACCTCCTCAGGCTGCCGGGCCTAACCAACAGCATCAGAAGACTGAAATCGAGGCTCCCGTTGTCACTGAATAGGCCATCACAGAACCCACCGGGGAAGGAGCGATTAGGATCGCTATGTTGAAAAAGGATTTTCCGAATATCTGTTTTGACGGCTTCATCTTTCCCTCGCACTTAAAGAGAATACCCAACGAGGCAGAACAGACAATGCATGATTACATATATGATATTTATGGCCAATATCGGGAATGGATGAAGACCGTAGACAAAGTATCGGTAGAGGCCTTTAAGCAGGCGAAGACAATCGAGAAACTAGGAACTGATCGCTCAAAAGGAGCGCATAATCCAGGTGCTTAATGATGAAAATGAGTCTGCGAGAAATTCGGAAACGGAGGCTAATAAAAGAGCCGACGAGGCAACCCGGAGGATGGAGGAGATGAGACAAACGCATCTAGCCTGGTTGAGGAAATGGGGCACCGGACCACCACCGTCATGGCTGAAAGAGATGCGGCGCTAAAAGAGCTTGAGGAGCTTAAAGCCAAATTTGCTGAAGTCATCAAAGAAAAAGACGATGCAAATAAAGCCGCTCATGAAGCATGCGAGCAGGCTGTGGCACTTAGGGATGAGAGGAATGCAGCAACGCTAAAGGTTCAGGAAACCGAAGCCAGGGTTGAGGGTGAAGTGGGAGTGGCAGAGGCCAGGTTGGAAGGTGACATTGAAGATCTCCTCATTACATATAATGCCAATGTCCTGAAGCATCGAAATCTAAGTTAGCTCGAAGATTATCTGTCACATCTATACAATGCTTGGTGCTGCTTGGTTGAAGAGGAAAAAGCAGAGCACCACACTAAATCCATCGATGAGTTTGAATTAGAGAATCGGGTGCGAAATGAGGATGAGAGAAGAGTTCTCCATGACGTCACTATCACATTTGAGAAAGAGAGACTCAGTACTCAGCATCTGGAGGCTGGAGAGGGTTCTGGTGTTGAGCATCATAATGTGGGCTTCGAAATTCCTATGCCAACCCAGCCCGAATCTACTTCTATGGTCGATCCTCTATCTGTGCCTGCTTACAATCCTGATCAACCGCAGTTGTCTCCAGCTTGCGAGCATGTCTCTGAACTACTCCGCCACCCGCGAGCCAATTTGAGGAAGGTACTCTGAGCATTTCTCGCATTTACTCGAAGCCGGGAGTGTTGTTTGAAGTAGTCGCTAACACCTTTTCTCTTATCTTTATTCAGCGATAGGAGCTGCACATGCCGTGCCCCCTGCAACCCAAGAGTCGCATCATGAGAAGGAGGCCCTTATGATAGAGGCAAGCACAACAACGGCCGCTGCGCCAATTGACGGAGTGCAGGGGAGCGCTTTTACCTTTGACGAGCAGATGATGGAGGAGCTCCTTGGTCATCAAAGTGACCCACTTACTGACTTGCCATTCGTCATGGGCGAAGGCGCATTCATGGCCAGCTCTTCGGGCCCAACTGGCAGCATCCCCACGGACGCTCAAACTATTCATGAAGAAGAGATAATAGCGGAAATTAATGCCGAGATGGAAGCAGCCGCACGGGCCAGTGGTATCGGAGGTGGTATGGCGGGTCCTGGTCCAACTCCTCTGCAATTGATTTCTCCCGATGGCATAATTGTCGATACCGGTGTGCCTCCCTCGTCTTCCAATGTCGAGAGTGTTCCTATTCCTTCGGCTCCGCATTCAAAAAGTGTTCCAATTTCTATGAGTTCGTAGGAAGAGATTATCATAATTCCTCCAGCTAGAGACCAACCACCAAAAGGGAAAGGCTCGAAGAGGCATCCGAGCGGTAGCTCCCGTGGTTCGACGGCGGGGAGGAAGAAGAAGAAACCGAGGGAGTAGACGTATCTTCTCGCTCCTTTTTTTGGTAGATAGATAGGAATTTCTTTTTGCTTCCTGTAGGCCGTGTATAGATGCGGGTTCGGCCTCTGCTAGTAGGATTTCTTGGAACGATTTTTGTACTTATCCTTCTTTTTCAAAGAATAGTTAAAAAAAATTCCATTTTGTTTCCAACATAGTTTCATGTTTATTTGCTTAAGTGTTTTAGTGCTTGAACTTCCATTCAATATACTTGTGAAGCTTTAGTCTGTGAACCGGACCTGAGTTCGGTTGTTAAGTCCCGAAGTTATGGCTTCAGGTCATAACCGAACGTCAAGTCGAGTTCCAATACTGCACTGTCTCGATAAGTAGCTGGTACCACTACAAGAAAAACTGTCTTTTATAGCGGCATATAGCCGCTATTAAACACAACTATAGCGGTTTAATAAACGCTGTATATCGACATGTTATAAAAAAGAATTGCACATTTATAACACAAAAAAACCGCTATAAAAGAGAATGATTTCATAGCGTAGTATAGCCGCTATAAAATAGTTATTCTATAGCGCCTATTTCACGCTATATATCAACATGTTTATGGTATATTGTACATCCATTTACAACATATATACCGCTATAAAATGTGTAGATACAATAACGCCTATTTGCTGCTATCCTTTGACAATAACCTCATACATTGCATTACCTTTTTATAGCACTTATGTCATATAGTTATAACGCTTTTAAGGAGCTATGCTTTATTTTACTATATATTTTATGCACCCTACTATTACATTTTAATAATAACAATAAAAATGAATCTAGATAACAATTTGAACAATGTATGAACGAAAAAAAAAATCAGCAAATGTAACGCATATTCATGATAACAAAATAAAGTATCAACTGACAAAAAATAAGTTCAATACATTAATGACCAAATTCAATACATATTTATGATAACAAAAGACAACATAGTTCAAAGTTAACATCCGATCCCAGAATACATATTCAAAGTTTACTATTGAAGTGGGAAGTAGGAACTGAATTTGTACTAAGAAGAAGAAACTTAGCAGCATCAGCACCAATTTCTACACCCTCAATCCTAGAATGTGATGTATCTTTGTAGACAAAATCTTCTTTGATCATTCTTGCATTGTTCTTCTAGGGCCTGATATATTTATAAAACCATAGTTTTTAGATAATTCTTAAAAGGAAGAAAACAAGTAATGTATAAAACTCATAACAACTGGTAAAAAAATAAACCTTACAACGCATCATCGTTTTAAACACACAATGCAATCATATATTTATAATAACGCATGTGTTAATATGGTTTCATTTCCAAAAAAAAGCACTAATAGCAAACCTGCTCTTGTAAACAATGTCACTAGTAACATACCTCGATCAAGCACTGTGCAGGTTATCCATCAACTCGCAATTAAGTTCCCTTCAGCTAACTCAAGGCAATATGTGAAAAATCTCCAAGGCATCATGGTAATAAATGAGTGCCTAACCATACTTTCAATACAACCACATGTGCTACATTTGTAATCCACGGTTCGGACAGTTGGCTTACACTTTACATGTTTCCAGTGCCACCTTCAGCATCTTTGTCGCAATCACATATTGCACGTGCCGCTTATACTTTCTTTTTCCAGACATTTCCTGCTACATGCATCTGAAGATAAAAGGTATAAGCATATACAATGAAACATTATGCTGCTTTTCGTCAAGAAATAACATATATTACACGCTTGTAGATGGAGTAATAGGAGGATTGATTATATTACTTTCTTGGAGAGTAATGTTTGTGTTCAAGCCCTGTAGTACTATACTTATATATCAACATCAACTATTAAATATTCAAAACTGGAAGCAACAACAATGGATGTTATCTTCTATAGATTATTATTCAACTACGAGGTCACATGCCGGTATTACTATTTTCCAGGCTATGCGCATATATAGTGTATGATTAAGTAACACTAAGATCTGATATGTACACGTTTCCACAACTTCTGTGTTGCCTGTATTATCGATTTCTTCTGTAGTTAAGTTCTTGTTCATTAATTTTGACAGACCTATATACGTATGCATGCATATCAATATCTATATATCAATATCTATATTGATGGATTTTGAATCAACAGGCATTACCTAAACCTTGTCTTAAAATAATACTACCTACCCAACCAACGATACAAGAAGTTGAATTAAGACCATGAGCATTGACTCCTATTTATTATTTAGCAATAATGCTAGGTACTTAACTCAGCATTTCCTACCTTCCTTTGTCTAGTATTATTAACTACTAAGATTTGTTGAGACAAGGATATACATTGCATTATCTACATTACTGTATACTAATTATCCTATCTAATTCAAGAAAAAGTATAAAAATCAGTGGAGCTTGGTATGAATTTATTTGATCCAGGGTCTACCCTACGTATGTGCATGATGAGAGGAAATGCGATTCTAGGTTTGTGGTGATGGATGCTAAATCTGAGGATTTGGAGATTGTCGTAAAGGTATTGCTGCCGAGGCGAGTCCCCTATGGTTTTAATGGACTTTTTGTGACTAAAGAGGAGCTTAAGTCACAAAGTGTATACTGAATTGATAAAATAGATACATAGACATACAATAATTTGCTTAATATATGTAAATACATGTATCATACGGGATGCCTATAAAACTATGTACAAATTTAAATTGAAACTGCCAGGTTTTAAACATTATTGTTCTTACTGATTAATACTATGTATTATTACTACTACTTGATCAAGAAAATCTATCATAGATAAAACCATCATAAACTGCTAACAAATCAAACATGTATATTAGATGTATTTCTCAACGAGTTGTTTATTGACTACAACAGTTTGTAACAAACCATCCAAGTGTATCAGATGTAACATGTAAGTATGCATGTATGAATAAAGGTTGGCTACACGTCTTATCGTATTTTAAAATGCCAAGAAGATATTGAATCCACACTATGATATCATATTCACCGAAAGTGATATCACTACAATATTTTGTTTTCAAAATTATATTAATCATTCTAATAACAGTAAAAACATTAATTTTAAATCAATCTCATTATACTTGAAAGTTCAAACTATAAAATAGCTTTGCATCATTAATAAGTAGAAATAGAGTTATCCATTCTCCAGTGGGTGCTGTATATTAATCACGTACAAGATGGAAAGGACAGTCGACAAAATTTAAGAGAGTATAAGATATAAAATTTGCCTTAGTTTGTATATGTTTTCCTCATTATATATATATATATATATATGCAGGTTCTGTAATGAATTCATGGTTGTTGACAAACCTCGTCAAACTATATACATGCACAATTCTACTCATTTAAAAATATATATCTAAAGCATGCTCATTATTCATGGAAACTTGAGAAAAAGACAACCAAAATAAAAATCATTTAAACAATTATGATGTTAACTTTACATTAATGCTTACCATCATTATTAGCTAATCAATTGGTATGTAATTTTAGTTGAAATGATACCTTTCAGCATTCTTCCCGCCACTTTTCCATGTTATAGTTTTTCTGTTTATACGCAATGCAACTCTGCAGCTACTCGGTGCTACCTATGACTCTAAAAGCAGCCATAGAACTCGACCTCTTCGAAATCATAAAGAAAGCAGGGCCAAATGCTCATCTTTCTCCTTCGAAAATCGCTGCTCAGTTGCCTACCGAGAATCCACAAGCTCTAGTTATGATAGATAGAATAATGAGGTTGCTTGCTAGTTACAGTGTTTTGACTTGTAAGTTGGAGACCGGTGAAGATGGCAGAGTTGTGAGGAAGTATGGAGCCGCTCTCGTTGTTAACTTTTTGACCAAGGATGAAGATGGTGTATCCATTGCTGCTCTTGGGCTGATGAATCAAGATAAGATCCTCATGGAGAGCTGGTATATTCTTTTTTCTAACTTTGTTTGCTCTTGTATCTGAAATACACATAATATACTAGAATTTATGAGAAAATATCAAACAGGGGTAATGCTTGCATAAGATTATAGAAATTTCTTGTAAAAGCGAATCCATAACAAATAAAGAATTTGGTAGATTGTTTACATCGAAAGGCTGATTAGTGTTATAGTGTTGTTACCTATTTAGTAGTTGCATTAAAAAAACTCTAGTTGTATGCTTCAAAATTAAAACCACCATGATGGAGGTAGGTAGTTTCCGTTGAGTGAAATACACATGGATTAGTCCCATTGGACAAAGTAATTTTATATTTTAGTATTTAATATTAATGTAAAACCATAGATATAATGCTTTATTAAGTGCAACGAATTAGTACCATGTCATCTCATATGTAGGGGACACCACAAAAGTCGCTTAGAATTACATTTATGTTTTTCTTATAGTTTGAGAAATCTATTTGGATCTAGTTTTCAATCCATTGAAATTGAAAAATTGAAGCATTTAACAAGTGATGGAGCCTGAGATCCTCAATTGATTTCAAGCTGAAATAGCAATGTTTTTGTAACAATTTTTTCAAATAAAATCCAGTGAAATATATGGTAATTTTGGATCATTTTCGTTAAGCAAAATTCAAAACAATCTAAGGTTCCGGCAAAATTCTCAAACCTTATCTTGGCAAATCATTTACTTTGTCATTAATAGCGAGACACATACGAAGTTCAACATCACAATAGAAAGAGATTGAGGCCTCAAGCAAGTATCTATCATTGCTTACTTAACTCTTATCATTTAGAGTCAAATCAGAAAGTGACCAATCACCATCACCATTCACCACGAAACATTCCAACCATGGACCACGTATCAAAAATATTAACAATTACTACCTAATCTTACCAACCCATATATTAATATTGTTATATCTAAAGCTTTGAAAAGAAAAAAGCACCAGAAAAAGACTAGCATGTTCAAAATTGGTTTTGATTTTCCAAAAGATTTTAAGCATATAGATTTAAAATTTACAAAACCATAACTGCTGATTTTGTACTGAATTTTACTATAATTTAATTGTCAGGTACTATTTGAAAGATGCAGTACTTGATGGAGGTATACCATTTAATAAAGCATATGGAATGAGTGCATTCGAGTACCATGGTACAGACCCTAGATTCAACAAGGTATTTAATGAAGGAATGAGAAATCACTCAACAATCACCACAAAGAAAGTACTCGACACATACAAAGGTTTCGAGAACCTTAACACAGTAGTTGATGTAGGAGGTGGAGTTGGAGGAACCATCAAACTGATTGTTAAGAAGCATCCTCATTCGAAGGGAATCAACTTTGATCTCCCTCATGTTATATCTGAGGCAGAACCTATTCCCGGTAATGTTTCTATTTATCCCTCTACAACCCGGACAAATGCTAATTGTTATTTGATTATTTGATTGTAGGGGTGGAGCATGTAGGTGGAGACATGTTCCAAAGTGTTCCTAGTGGAGATGCCATTTTCATGAAGGTTATAAGTACCCCCATCATTCCTAATTTGACTCTAAATTATATGTTAATATATGTAAATATGACAAACATCATTGATTTAGAAATATAACATTGTCATTTTCAGGATTATAAAAACACCTCAAAATTAATCAAACAATCAATTGAAAACAACTGATTATAAAAATGTCATGAATCATGATAATAAATATATGCTCCGACTTTAAACCAATCAAGATACACATGGCATAATATTTTATTCAAGATTTGGTGGTGAGCTGTTGTCCTGTATCTGATGTATCATTTTCATCTGATCAAACAATATAAGGAAAGAATACTATAAAGATGGTTTAGGTAAGAGATATATTCAACATTGTCTGTATTCTATAGGGATTTGACAATAAGATAATAGATGGAAAGATGCTTCCATGGCCAAATTAATAGCATTGCCCAACAAAGCATGTACTAGACTAGAATGAATATTGAAACTTCTACTATGAAAAGAGAAAAAACAGGATTAAAACAGCAATCGAGAAAACTGACCGTTGTAATAATATGCAGTGGATCCTCCATGACTGGAGCGATGAGCACTGTGAGAAATTACTGAAAAACTGCTATAACGCACTGCCAGAAAATGGCAAGGTGATTCTGATGGAATGCATTCTTCCAGAGTATCCAGAAGCCAATTGTGCAGCACAAGGTGTGATCCATATTGACCTTATCATGCTGGCTCACAATCCAGGAGGAAAAGAAAGGACTGCAGAAGAGTTTGACGCTTTGGCAAAGAAGGCAGGATTCAAAGGTTCCGCCAAATCAAAATCCGGATGAGATTGTGCAGAAAGATGTAATATGGATTTTTTTTCCTATTTGTTGTTCTCCTACTTTGTTTTGTTATATTGTAGGACGATGGTACTTGTTGGTCTATTTTGTTCTATTGCATCAAAATAGGCCATCAAATCATCCGCCAAATCAAAATCAGTAACAATAGGCTTGAATTCGTTTATGTTCATATAAGTATCTTCTGTAAACTGAATCGTTGCTAGGAGCATCGTAAACATGTAATTAAATGAACATTGAATCTAGAAGATATTGATGAAGAGCAGTTGCGTAGTCAGGGTTTAAGTTTGGTGAGGTCATAAAAATGTGGGGGTTCGGGAGCGGAAGTCTCCAAGATTTTTTTTTTTTGCAAGTGTTCGACGAAATTAAAGAAAATTTCATTATAAACAATTGAATAACCATAGGTAATAAGTGATAAAATAATATTTGATTGCAAATACAATCGATTGTTTTGATCTTTTCAAACTAAACAACCATAACATAAATACTAAAAATAGCTAACGTTGTTCATGTCAAGTTCTCATATTTTTAAACTCGTCAATGATTATTGCTAATCTGAAATAAACAAAATACTTCATTATAATTTCGGCAAAATATATTACTTCTTTGCCAAACTCATCATTATTGTACCATATTCATTATTATTTCATCAAATTTGTTACCAAATTCATGACAAATTTAGAAAATTCATTAACATTTCGGTAAATTCATTACCATTTTAGCAAATCTATCTCTACAAGGAGTATCATTTCATAAAAAATTCATTTCAGTCATAATTTAACAAATTATATTTATTCAAATAAACCCAAAATCACTACCTATGTTCAAATCAATAGCTCCATTCGATTCAATAACTAATTCAAGTAAAATCCTAAATAATTAGATTTAAATCACCATGAATTAAAACTATGGTTAGCAAATTACCATTACTGCTGATGGGATCAGATGAACGGAGGAAGATGATGCCAGAGAGGCACGAAATGCTGATTTGAAGTGCCTGGTTTGGATCGACTTTTGCTCAACGATTGGAGAAGAAACCTACGATCGATATTTGTTTTTGTTTTTTGTGTTTTATGAAAACACATTCTATTTTGACGGCTTCTATTTTTTTTATGTGAATTGCGTTTCTGAACTTCCCTCCATCCTTCATGAAGAGTGAAATCGAAGATTGGAGATTAGGGTTCGAGACGACGTCGCCATCACAACTATTGAAGATCGGAGATGGAGTAGAACGGCTGAAGTTCGATAACCAGAGATGGAGATGGAAGAGAACGTCGGTTAGGGTTATTTCGTTTTGGGAGGGAGATGAAAATTGTTAAGTGTTATTTGGGAGGGAGACCAAACTGGTTAAGTGTTTTTGGAGGGAGACACAAATTTTGGGGCCAAAACGTTACACATGTACCGTACAAAACAAAAGGACAAATATTTAAAGGTAAACAATAACGCTTTAGAATAATGCGTTATTAAATAGCGTTATTAATAACATGTTTTCTTGTAGTGTACTTGAGTTTTGCCCCCAGTCCCGGGGATAAATTGAAATAGTCGGTCGGCAGATACTTTTCGCCTTTAATACATTGAGCTTAACTTTGTTGAAACGAAGCTAAAACGAGACGAGTTTGGGTTGTCAGATCACACTCGCTCATCTATTGGTTATTGCATCCACACTTTGGGGATTACACTTGTACGTCGGCAGTCATTCATGCCCGTTTAATGTTTAGAGATATGTCTGCGCACCGGGGACTTAAGTTATTTTATGGGCGGTCAGTCACACCCAATTTGTGTTTATACTCCGGTCCGCACTACGGGGACTTGGAGTTGTCTCATAGGTGATCGGTTCACACTCGGTTTGTGTTTATACTCCAGCCCATGCTCTGGGGACTTAGAGTTAGCCGATGGATGGTCAGTCACACCCATTTTAATTTTTATACTATAGTTCGCACTCTGGGAATCTAGAATTGATTAACAAACGGTCGATCACATCTGTTTTGAGTTTCAGGATTTCGTTCGCACTTTGGGAATAGGTTTATCAGGATCGTGGACGGTCGGGTCACATCCACCCTGAGTTAACAAGTGAGATCGTTAAATGGACGGATCCATCATCCTCAGACTTGGTTTAAACATGGGCGAAGTCGTTAGGTGGACGGATCCACCTTCTTCAAGCCCGCTTTTGTAAGTTTATACTCCAGCTCGCGCTCTGGGAGTTGGAATTAGTTAGAGGATTGTCGTGTATCAACCCTTTTTTGGCTTTAGTGTGATGGCTTGCCCCCGAGCTCGGGTTTCACTTAGCGAGTGACCGGTCATATCACAGTCACTCCCTATTTGAATAAGTCTCACCATAAGGTGGAACTTAGCTCTCTGTGCATTGTGATGGTTGCATGACGCATTTTAAGAATCCCTGCTCTGGCTCGAAGAGATTGCATTTTATTGCTGAAATAAGAAAATATGACAAAGTCAGTTGCCTTATTACAAATTCAAATTTCAAAATGCATAAACAAGTTGTAAATGAAAAGCAAACTGAATGAATAAATAAAGCCTGTTATGTGTAATAGCGACGAAGACTCTCGCTGTTCCAGGCTCTCAGCAAAGTGAGACCATCAATGGTTGATAATTTAAATGTGTCGTCTCCGAGTCTTTGTTCAATAACATATGGTCCCTCCCACATTGGTTTCATATGCGAAGGGACCGGGTAAATTCTCTTAAGGATGAGATCGCCGAGTTCGAAGGTTTGGGGTCGGACCTTGGCATTGTACAATCAGGCGACTAGACTTTGGTACACAGCTGCCCTCAAATCAGCCTCTTCACGCTTCTCATCTAATAATTCCAGAGATTCGGCAAGTAATATAGCATTTGTCTTCGGGTCATAATATGTCACACGATGAGAAGGCACTTCCAACTCGATTGGAATAATGGCTTCTGAACTGTAGGAAAGTGAAAACGGAGTGTGGCCGATCGCGGACTTGTGGGTTGTTCGATAAACCCATAGGGCCATAGGAAGTTCATCAACCCATTTTCCCCCAGCCTTTTCCAATCATTTCTTCAGAATTGACTTTATAACTTTATTAACAGCTTCGACCTGTCCATTCACTTGAGGGTGTGCAACTGCAGAGAATTTCTTCTGGATATGGAATCGCTGACAGAAATTCTTGTACTTGACACTATCGAATTGGGCTCCATTGTCAGTGATGATGGTATATAGGAGACCAAATCGACAGATAAGGTTACGTACAATAAAGTTGATCACTTTCTTCGTGGGGATAGTAGCAAGGGGCTCGGCTTCCGCCCATTTGGTAAAGTAATCAACTGCAACGATGGCATACTTCACTCCACCTTTAGCTAAAGGTAGAGACCCAATAATGTCGATGTCCCATACTGCGAACGGCCATGGACTGACCATCTGAGTTATTTCGGTAGGCGGGGCTCTTGGAATTCGAGCATGTTTCTGACAACTGTCACATTTCCTGGCATAATCTGATGCGTCGCAATTTACAGTCGGCCAATAATAACCATATCGGAGTACTTTCTTAGCAAGAGCTTGCCCCTCGGTGTGAGCTCCACATTCTCCTTCGTGTACATCATGCAATACTCGATTGATTTCATCGTGGACGATACACTAGAGTAAAGGAACAAAGTACCCACTTCTATACATGACTCCATTCTGAATAGTGACCGCGAAGCCTTTCGAAGAACTTGTCTTTTTTCACTCCTACGTTCCAGCAGGGTCCCATGCTCGAGATAGTTCCTGAACAGAATCATCCATGACTCCTTATCGGGTATGACTTCAAGTGTCCAGTCGGTCTCCATTTGATCAATACTCGGGGAAGATAATGTCTCAACGGGAACGAGTCCCATTTGCTCTGCCTCGCCGATACTGGCTAACTTCGTCAAGGAATCGGCCTTCTGATTGTGTTTTCGGGGTATGCAATAGATGGCATAATAATCAAACTGATTCAATATTTCCTAGACCCGAGCGAGATAAGCGACCAGTCTTCAGTCTTTGGCTTGGTATTCCCCCCGAACTTGACACACAACCAATTGTGAATCACAACAAATCTCCACAGCAATGATTCTAAATCTCTGGCAAGCCTTAGTCCGACGAGTAGGGCTTCATATTCGGCTTCGTTGTTAGTCGCACGGAAATCAAACTTTAAAGCATAGCATATAGATTGGCCTTCAGGAGTTTCAAGTACAACCCCATCGCCCGAGCATCGGTCATTTGATGCACCATCAGTATGTAGCTTCCAGACATATTTGGGAGATTCACTGGTTTCAGGCAAGTCCTCCGAGATAGTGAATTTAGCGATGAAGTCTGCTAGGACTTGTCCTTGAATAACTCGCTTTGGTGTGTAAGTGATGTCGAACTGACTCAGCTCGATATTCCATTTGAGTAATCTACTAGACGTCTCAAGTCGCGTAAGGACCTGTCGTAACGGCTGGTCGGTGTAGATGGTAATAGGATGAGCCTGAAAATACAGACGGAGCTTCCTCGAGGCAATGACAAGACAGTAAGCTAACTTCTCCAACTTCGGATAATTTCTTTCTGCTCCGGTCTTCCTCCCAAACTAAAGCAGCACTGATTGCATTTTTTGACACCGCCAAGTAGATGTACAGTCTCTCGTGATCAATAGGTTTTGACAGGATGGGTGGTGTGGACAGGTGTTGAACCAACGCTCGGAATGCGTCCTCACACTCTGTAGTCCATTCAAAGTTCCATTTCCCTTTTCTGATTAGATCGAAGAAGGGAATGCACTTGTCGGTGGATTTTGAAATGAACCTGCTCAGTGCTGCTACCTTCCCATTGAGGCTATGAACTTGCTATGTAGTCCTTGGAGTCTCAAGATTTATAATTGCCTAGATTTTCTTGGGATTAGCTTCGATTCACCGAGCATTAACGATGAATCTAAGGAATTTGCCAAACGCGACCCCAAAGTGACACTTCAACGGGTTGAGTTTCATTCTGTACTCTCGGAGGATGTTGAACATTGTTTCTAGATCTTTGATATATTAGTGGAGAATCGCGACTTCACAAGCATGTCGTCCACATATACCTCCATGGTCTTTCCGATCTGGTTAGCGAACATTTGGTTGACGAGTCTCTGATAGGTTGCCCTGGCGTTCTTAAGTCCGAATGACATCACTTTATAACAGTAGAGTCCCAAATAGGTGACAAAGCTGGTATGCTCCTGATCAGGTAGGTGCATCGGTATCTGATTGTAACCAGAATATGCATCCATGAAGGATAAGAGTTCATGTCTGACCGTTGAGTCTACGAGCTGATCAATCTGGGGAAGTGGAAAACTATCTTTATTGCAAGCTTTATTAAGTCTGAGTAGTCAACGGAAGTTCTCCATTTCCCGTTAGGTTTTCCAACAAGTACAGGATTGGACGCCCATTCTGGATATAGCGCATCTCGGATAAACCCGTTCGACCTGAGTTTATCCACCTCTTCCTTAAGGGCGGCAGATCTCTCTGGATCCATACCACGTCTTTTTTGCTTGACGGGACATGCCACAGGTCAATATTCAATATGTGGCTCGTGATATTCGGCGAGATCCCATACATGTCAGAGTGCGTCCAGGCAAACACGTCGAGGTTTGCTCGAAGAAATTCAACCAATTCCTCTTTCATCTATTGGCTTAGTTGGGATCTAATCTTTACCATTTTAGAATTGTCATCATTATCGATCGGAACATCGATCGTCAGCTCTGCCGAAGAAGCCTAGCTGTCTTTGACTTCATCTTCGCTTTCGGTATCTCTTGGGTCAAGATCTCTTGGGAATTGGTTGTGGTGCCCAGCCCTTGGCCCAGGCGTTAACTGTCAATTATTCGCAAATCGGACGCAGAGAGATTCCTCTACGTCCTTTCCCTTCTCTTGTCGCTGCGCCTCCCATAGCTCAGCAACATAACAAGCTCATCCAGCAGCCTGGTCTCCCTGAACGACTCCGACTTCATTATCGGTTGGGAATTTCAAAGTTAGACACCAAGGGGGATAGCAGCTCTGAACTCAACTAGGGCCGGTCGGCCTAAGAAAGCATTGTACGATGAGTTAATATCCAATACAATAAACTGCAATATCCGAACTCTTCGACACTCTCCAACTCCTAACTCCACCGGTAGCTCCACCATCCCGGTGGGTATAGTCGCACTTCCATTGAAGCCATGAATACGAGACTGACAAGGCTTCAAATCTTTCGCTTCCATCTTCATTTGATCATAGGCTCGCTTAAAGAGTATGTTCACTGAACTTCCACTGTCCACTAAGATCCTCTTCATCCAAGCAGGACCTATCTGAGCTGAAATGACTAGTGGATCGATGGTTGGGGCTTCGACTCTGTCGGCATCCCTGTATCGAAAAACGATGTCGTCTGTCATCGTTTTCTATTGTTTGGCCAGAGCCCCGTCTTCCAAATTACTGCAACATTCGAAGCTCGTATGCCTAATAGAGCTGGCATAGGACTCCACTTCCCTCCAGCTCCGATCTGCTGGATGAGGACCACCACTAACAGTGTTAATCACTAACCTCCCACCGGTACAAGCGGGTTCCTCCGGTCTAACCTGATTTGGTATTTGATTTTGATTTGAAGGGACCGCACCTTCAGCCTACCGCACCCGAACGAACTGTTCCAACTTTCTTTCTCGTATCAACTTCTCGATAATATCCTGTATATGACGACACTCGTTCGTGTTATGGCCATAAGTATCGTGAAATCTACAATACTTCCCAGTTTGAATCTGTTTCTCTGACGATTGCTTCGGAGCAGGTTTCTTATATTGGATAGTATTACAAGTTTGCAAGTACACATTTTCCAGAGACATATTTAAAGGAGTATAAGTGTCAAACATGGGAGCTCTACATTGCGGTCTGTGATTCTGATCCCGCTTCCTTCCTTGATTTCCATCGCCTTTATGCTGATTCTGTTTATTCTGTATATTTAATTGCACCTTTCCGGAACTCTCCGCGGTTTGTTTCACAGTGACATTGCTTTGGATTCCTTCTACACTGGGCCCCACATCATCCTTTTTCCTAGACCGTTTCGCATCCTCCCTTCTCAAGAACTGCGCTGCCTTGGAATAGAAACGGTCTAATGACGCAGGGGGTTTTCCGGCCAACCAGTTGCCAAATTCAAAATCGGGATCGATCCCCTTAGTCAATGCCATCAGAATGGAATTGTCATTGGGGTTACTAATCTCAGTGCACGCAGCGTGGAACCTTTCCAGGTAAAGTCCGAGTGTCTCTCGAGGAGCTTGAGTGACACTAGATAAGGTATTAACATCTTTGGGCCTTGCGACATGCATGCGAAACTGTTCAACAAACTTCGTTGCCAACTGATCGAAACGAGATATAGATCGGGGTGGTAAACGAGTAAACCACATAGTCGCGATGCCCCCTAGGAAGATCGCGAAACTTCGGCATTTGACCGCATCATCAGCCCGTGCGGCGTTCATCAACCATTCATACTTTAAAATGTGCTGGTTAGGGTCAGAACTCCCATCATAAACAGGTAGAGTTGGCATTCTGAATCACCGAGGCGGTTCAGCGTAGAAGATGTCATCGGTGAAAGAGGTATGACTCCGGGAGATTCCCCAGTTGTCATTAGTGAGGCCTTGGCTTTCATGGATCATCTGACGGATCATTATTAGGATGTCTGGCATCTGGACATGCTGAGCCAAGGTATGGTTGGGTTCTACAATGCAAGGATGGGCCGGGCGCGGTCGACGGTCCATACCTCGCCTCCTTGGCTCTAGGTTTTCGGGAACATAAGGTTCAGGAATATAATCACGTTGGCGAAGGTTCGGATCTGTTTGGTTCCGAGTGTCAGCTTCCAACTCGGTGGCAATGGCAGTAGCACGGTTATTAGTAGTGTGATAAGGAACTGTCCCTCCTCGGGAGGAGGGTCTGGTCTGGTGGCTGGTTGACGGACCAACTCTCGGTTATCCAATAGTCAAAGTGCACTGATGTCCAATAGCCTGTGTATAGCTTCCATCCAGCCGTGGGCGCGTGGATCTGTAATTGTAATCAGAATAAGCTGAACATTCAGTGGATGAGTAGGAAGCCTGATCCCTTCTAGATCTCCTTAGTCTTTCATGGTTCAGCCGATTGGTTAACTCCACGTTGGCACGGAGCTTCTGGGTAAGCTGCTTGCGGCTTTGAGTCGGCTCTTGCATCAGTAGTTGGAACTCCTCCCTGGTGACAGGGACCTGTGGATCCGAAGTTCCGGCAGCATTCTGGTCTGCAGAGGGAAGTTGTTCGGGGTTCTGCCTATCCCGTCCTTCTGGATACGCAGCAGTTGTGGTAGTCCCGGTAGTGACCATGGTGAATAGTGGAGTTCTCTCCTAGACTGGGTGCAAATCTGAATAGGATGGAAGAACTTCTATGTTTGAGATCTGGATCTTCTCCTTAGATTCTCGCAATCAAATATCAGCAGTAGATCCAATAAGCAAGAGAAAAGCTGGGTTTTCTCGGTGAAAGCATTAAAGTGTTTGTACCAAAATTGGGCATAACACTCTTCGGATGTGTTTGAAGAGATAAAATGAAGAAAGTAATGTAAAATGAGGCAGATCTAACAAACACACCAATTAACAGATAAGAAAAAATGTAGAAACACACAAATTTAGAGTGGTTTGGCGTATAGCCTATGTCCACTATGGAATGATCGATGTTTATTGATTTTCACTCGCTGATTACAAGAGATTACAATAGTACAACAGAGGTTCAATAATGATCTCGGCAGAGTATCAGTGTAGAGAAGCCAAAAGTCCATTTTCTGTAGGTTTAAGGGCACTATTTATAGGCGTAGACAGCAAATATCTTGCCCATATCTCGGAGGACTTCTTCTCTCACGTGGGTGGGCCCACGTAATCGAGTTCAAGTGATTTCAACTCGATATCAGAGCGATACGAATGGAATTCGCATCGATCAAGAATTGATCCTTTTTGGCTGAAATTGATCAGGTACATTCTTGAGGTTGTAGGCAAGCTCCTGTGAAAATTTGGTGGCATTTGGACTTGTAGATCTCGAGTTATGATCGATGCAAATTTGGATTTGTCGTGGGCTACTTGAACTCATATCGATATACGCATATCGATCCTGTTCGTATCGCTCCTAGGCACGTGATGGTCAATGACGTGTCATTATCTTTCAGGATCGATCCACTTTTCATGCCGAGTGACTGAGTCTTCCTCTCTCCTAGGATTTTTTCGTATCGATCCAAAATCTTTCTTTCGTATCGATCGACTGTGCTCCACTTCGTATCGAGTCTTATAGTTGTCTCGTATCAATGGTTTTTTTATCCTCTTCGTATCGAGTTACTTCGTGTCGTTGAGTTCGTTTCGTTGTTTGGTGTCTTCCATCGTATCGATCGAGCGAACGATCGATACGGGTTTGGTTGTCCTCATTTGATGGATACGAGCAAAGGGACACGAAGGAGATAGTTACTGATGGATACAAACTCGATGACTACAAATGAACTACTGCCCTCCATGGATACGAACCGGTCATGTTTGTTCGGATGGATAAGAAGTTGAGGGATACGAATTGAGGTCTTCCAAGTGAATCTTGATCGATCCATAACTCGAGCATACGAACTCCGATTGACATAAAATTTGGAACGTTGGCTTTTACAGCTTTGCTTGTTGTGTCTTGTCAATTGTAGCTCGATCCGTACTCGGACAAAATTCACCAGTATCCATAGTGAACTTGTGTATAACCGATCTTCGGGACGGACTGTCCTTAGTTTCTAGTCGAGTTCTTGGTGTCACGGCCTTGCCAAAAGGCGGGATAATAGTACCAATTTGTATCATTTGGGATAATCGCAACATCTTTTTATACCAATTATAAAGATTTCATTTTCAAATCCCATATCTAGTTTTAAGCAACCAGAATGTAGACTACTTTTAACAGGTACATCGTCCATAATTGGTAGTATGTTGCTTACTTGTAATTTAGAAACATCTTAGTACTTTTTAATATTCTTTCTTACAACACATGATTTCTCTGCATTTTGACTGAAAATCAAACTATTTGATTTCTCTATCAAAATATTTGCTCAATTCTGATGCTTGTTGAATGATACTTTCATATCAGTTCTTAGATCCTATTCGAAACCCACAAACTTAGTATCACTATCATTGATTTTGAGGCATTTTAATTGTTATGCACAAGCAATATATTCTAAACCATTATTTAGAGTTTCTATTTCAACGAATTTGTACCAAAACCTAAAATTATATTGAGCGATAATTTATGAGAAAAATTCAAATTAACATAGCCATGTCGATGATGAATCTATTATGTTAATTTCAACTGTTTAAATTTGTGATGTTCTTCTCATCAATGTTGCTTATTACATTCCAACTATTTGGTCTTATTCTAGAAGATACATTTGTAGCTTATGGGTCATATCCTTCTGGGTACAATTATCGAAATCTATTTCAATACTGTACTTGGAATCCATTTTGGATTTGCGCAACATGCCATATGGCAGTGTCAATACTATTATTGTCTTAGCGACAACTAAGGAAATTCTTTTCTCGACATTGTTATGAAACTTCTAGTTTCTATATAATGTGCAGGAACCTATATTAGACATTCTAATGGGTTTTGCCCGTTTAGACTAGGTTTATTTAATTTCGTCCTTCGTAATCAGTTTTATCTTTAGACCGTAACCAAATCCATTTTACTACCAATTATTTCTAAAAGAAATTTTTTCGTCACGAAGTTGGTATTTCTTGAAACAATAATTATATCTTTTGCAATGAAATAGGTATTCATAAATGTTTTATGAGCTACCTTTATATATATATATATGTATATATGTATGTATGTATAAAATTGATTTAGTTTCTATGTTATGAAACTTATGTTCATAACACAAAATTCACCGACCAATGTTGGTCGATCCCAAACTCTTTTGGGGTAATCTACATAAGATCCCTCATGAGAAAATATTACGTGTAGACTCTCGCTCACACAACCTATCAACTACTTGACCTAGGATACGTAGGGGTTCCTTATCGACTCTTATCTTGCATGATCTCATAAGTTTTGGATGCAATTAAATTCAACCTTATGTATAAACGCTTAAGTACGTGTCTTTATAGAAATAAGTTAACTCAACTTCACTCATCATTAATCGTACTTTATCCAAATAAGTTCGGTTACTCCTTATCGATATATTATTATCTATCACAGGGAGGAGTGACTTTTGAGATTTAATCTTATTTGTTTTTAGTACCTTTGGAACCTTTTTTCCAATATTCTCACATGTTTGATCAAATTGAATTCTTTTGCTTCCTTTACATGTTATATTTTCTACTTCCCTTTTATGTTCAATGAACTTACCATAAATATATAGCTTGTGTATCCAATACACATGTTCATTTCTATGATAATTCATTTGTGAACTTAACGAGCAAGTGGTTTCGTTTTGGTATCATTAGACTTTGAACTGCATACATTTATATGTATCAATCAAAAGATTCCATCCACTCTTTTGTCACTCCCACTAAATGGGTGCTTTGACCTTAGTCATTTAAGATATAATTCACTTATACCCTATGGTTCACAAACATATGATTATCGTATTATTCAGAAGGATATGGCTGAGTTCATAATTTCAAAATAATTGTAAAAAATTTAGAAACTTTTGCGTTGTCTGTAGCTAACACATCACATTTGTTATAAAACAAATATCATTGTTATGATAGATCTCTTCATAACTAATATTCGTAACAAAATAAAACTATATCTATTTTCAGTCAATACTGAAAGTGCTTGTTGTTTTATAAATTGTATTTGGTATATTTACTAAAACAATTTTTCATATCTTGATGCGTCTACTGATAAATGTTATATGACATGATCCCACTATTTTTTCCATTAGTATAATAGTGTATGTAATATAAAGCACCATTCAACCACTTAATATGGGTCACTATAACTAATTTACAATCAAGAGTTCCAGATCAAATATCATAAACTACTCATAGAAAATAATTTTTTATAAGAAAAATACATTTGGAATAGAAATCACATTTCTCATTCCATATTAACTATCTAC
Source organism: Allium fistulosum (assembly GCA_030737815.1). NCBI lineage: Eukaryota > Viridiplantae > Streptophyta > Magnoliopsida > Asparagales > Amaryllidaceae > Allium > Allium fistulosum. The sequence goes on along the minus strand of CM060907.1, from coordinate 980,671,054 downwards.
TAGTACTTTATATGATTCTTCTTTCCAATGTCTCTTCATGAAGCCATGATAACCATTCGCTCTCTTCATCCCAACTGTGTGTAAATTACATCTACTCTTGTATATTCGCTTTCCTTTTCTAATGATCAAACCATTAAATTACTATAATATCACACCAAACTCTTTAAAAAAGCGCATTTAGTCATCATTAAATTTAAGGATATTGAATAAGTTGCACTTTATGTAAACTGATCAAACCAACATTTCAGTGATCGAATATCTTAGTCCATCTTGAATTCCTTGGTCTAGCGCTACATGTATTATCCCCATAATTTGAGATATATTATAATAAAAGTTTAATAATATAATGATGATAATTAATTGTACTAAATGGATAAATAATCTTTTTTAATTAATGGGGGACAAAATGGTCATATTTTTAACTTTTGAATTTCACCATGGGACCCACACAATTATGACAGGGCCGTTTTTTGATCAAAATAGTGTATAATTTATTTAATTTGGAGGTTGTTTGAAGGAGACATAGACGAACTAATCGTTAAGTGAAAAATCTTGCATGTATGTCTAACCCACTCATATTTTCCCTTTTTATTTATATCACTAGGTTGATAGAGCTTGGAGTCATGATCGAACATGAGACATGATTTATATATTGTAAATATGTGTAAGACATGAATATACATGTGTGTCTGTGGATCAGGTTTGATTAATATTGTAAAGACATATGTATATGACAATGTTGTTACATCATGGTGTTAATGAATAACGATGGTTATTTTATATCATATTTTGCTTCCTTCCACTCAAGGATTTAAAAAGTTACTATTTTAATTCTTGTTATCTCTTCCAATGACTTGTCTTATTGGTTTGTCATGGTTTTAATGTCGATTCAAGTGTTAAATAAAAGGGTCAAAAAGTCAAGTTTTTATATTGGTATTAGAGAAAAAACCATCCTTAAGTCAAGGATTAGGGCGCATTTAAAGAGCATATTTGTATTTTTATATTATATATTTATGTATATGTATATTATATATAAGAAGTTCAGTTTGTATGTACATATAAGTTTTTCTGTTCTACTTTCATTTTATTATCTATTAATGAGTTGATAATGAATCCTATTTTATAGATAAATAAAATTGAGAAATTCAGTTTATATTGGAATGGAGAACAACATCGGTAGGGTGGAAACTAAAGCCGAGACTAGTGCAAGAGTGAATGTAGGTGATATCCGAGTAGTGAACATCCCTATATGTTTCAGACGTATCTATAAGCAGCGAGCCAAACTAGTACCATCTCCCATGAACCTGTAGTAATTGATACTATTACCCATAGAGTGGTTCATATCCAAGTACCACCAACAATGGATTTCCTCAAGTTATGTAGGGACTTTTCTAGTCTTGGAGGGAAGCCATATGTCAGAATGAAACAATATGCGGTAACTCAGGCGTGGCTTAATTCTTGTGAAAAGGTCTTACTTGGGCGATGCTTAAAAGCAAGCTTAAAACAAAGTTTTTTCAAGAGTAGAGAAGGGTTTTCTGTTAGAGAGTTTATTAATTTGAAGTAGGGGGACATGATCGTGGAGAATATATAAACCCATATAATGAATTTACAAGGTTTGGATTTGACTTGATAAATACCCCAGATAGAAAGGCAATGAAATTTGTGAAAAGGATTGAACTCAACACTAAAGGAGTTTGCGTTGAATCGGATACCATATGAAGCTACTTTCTAAAGGGCTGGTGGAGGCGGCTTTGTGAAAGTCAATTGAAGGAGGGGTGAATAAGGAGAAGACTAGGATAGAAAAGAATCAGCAGTAGGGCAAGCTTAAGTGTAATGACCTTAAAGAGGACAAGGAAAAGAATAGGTGATTACTTGTAAAGGTCTCAAAAGGTGGGTCATATTGCAAAGAACTGTAGAAGGAATATTCTAAAGATAAAGTGCAATAATTATAACTAATTGGGTCATATGATAAAGTATTGTAGGTTCGATTTATATAATATGAAGTGTATAACTGTGCTCAATTTGGTCATATGAAGAGTGATTATCTGAATCTGAAGAAGGAAGGTCAAGTGGTTTAGGCATATGCTCTGAATGTCGTTCCAACCACCAGCATTACACCACCGCCAGCTCATGAGAAAGGAAAGCAGATTATGATGGAATGTGTGTTGTTATTATCCGATTCTCCTATTCATATCTAGTTTGATACCGGTGCATCTCATTTATTTACAATAAGTGCAGTGTTTGATATTTTAGCTTTAAAACCAAACATCCTACATCAATCCATTTTGGTTTCAAATTCTATCGAGGATCGACAATCTATCTATGGTATGCCAAGATTTAAAGTTGGTCATACATGGTATGGAGTTCCTTTGTAACGTGTATGCACTGAGTTTTTTAGGGTACGGGTTAATTTTGGGAATGGACTGCATATCACACTAGGGTGGTATTAGATTGTAATAAGAGAACTGTTCGATTACGGAGTGACAAGGGGCACGACTTGATTTTATGTTGCGAGCTTGATTTTTTTTTATTATAGAGACTTATTTGTTTTCACATAACTATCACAAAAGGAGTTGTTATCTATCCCCATAGTGAAGATTTTTCGGATGTATTCGATGAAATTTCTAGTCTCCCCCTTTAAAGAGAAATCGAATTTAGGATCGATCTTAAGAAAGATCCTAGATCAATTGTGATGCCTTTTAGGCATGTGGCTCTGAAGGAGAGGAGATAGTTGGATAAGCAAGTTTCTGAATTATTATAGAAAGGATATATTAGGAGATGTATTTCAAAGGTTGCGCCTATCATATTTTCCACTAAGGCAGACAGTTTCCTCAGGTTATGCATTGACTCTCGAAAGCTAAATAAGTTGACAAGAAAAACCCGCCATCCTTGTCTCGCATTAACGATCTCTTCGATCAACTTATTTGGACAAAAATTTTCTTCCAGCTTGACTTGGCTATCCGATTTCATCAGTTGAGAGTGGCTGAAGATAGTATCCTGAAGACTGCATTTTTGTACACCAGGTGGATTATTTGAGTGAATTTTCATGTCGTTCAGGCTGACTAATGCTCAGGCTCATTTTGTTAACATGATGAGTAGGGTATTCTGGGAGAAGATCAGTAAGTTTGTAGTAGTCTGTAAGGATGATATCCTATAGTCCAGAAGTGAGGAGGAGCATGGCCTTCATTTGAGAATAGTGACAGTTGTTTTGTGGAAGAATCAATTAAAGGTAAAATATCACTTATGGAGGAAGGAGATACGTTTCCTTGGACATGTTGTATCCATAGATGGCTTGGTAGTAGACTTAGGGAAAGTAGCAACTGTTAAGGATTGGGATGCCGAGGAATGCTTAAGAGCTTTGCAAATAAGGGATTCTACGAGAAGTTTATTAAAGACTTTGCAAAGATTCAAGCTCATTTGACTCGTCTAACTAATAAGAACTTGATTTATACTTGGAGCTAGGAGCGTTAACTGACATTTGTTAGATTGAAGTAGTTATTGATGAGTGCTCTGGTTTTGATTATTCTTGGTGATACCAAACCTTTCACCATGTATACTAATGCATGAGGTACCGGCCTTTGTATTGTACTTATGCATGAAGGGAAGGTAATGGCATATGCAAGCCAACAACTTAAGACTTATGAAAGGAAATACACGACACATGACCTTAAACTAACTGCTACCGTGTTTGCATTAAGATCATGGAGGCATTATCTAGGGAAGAGAAATGTTGTTGTCGATGCCTTGAGTAGGAGGCATGCTGAGTTGAATGTTATGCTATTGGAATATAAGAATTCGGAGTTTATTTTAGGTTTTGATTTCCAACCTAATCGGAATACAGTGATGGTTTGTTGGCAGCAATGGAGGTTAGACTAGCGCTGAAGGATCCTATTGGGTATAGTCAAGGAAAAGATAGATCATTGGTTAATATCATGGAGCAAATAGAATAAGACAAATAGTCAAGTCATTTGGATCATTATTCTAGGGATATGAAGGGCAATCTGAGGCGAGATGGGAGATGTGTGTACCGCAGGTCAAGGAATTGATAAATGTTGTTTTAGTGAGTGTCATCATTCTAGGATGACTATTCATCTATTAGATAAGATGTACCGGGACACTAAAAGTGTATTATATTGGCTAAGGATGAAAAGACATACATCAGAGTATGTAGCAAGATATTTGACATGCCAAAGAGTAACGAAGGAGTAGAAGAAGCCAAGTAGTTATTGCTTCCATAAGATGTGCCACAGTGGAAATAGGGATTCATATCTTTAGACATTGTGGATGGACAAACTAGGAGTAGAAATGGGAATGAAAGTATTTGGCTTATAGTAGATCAACTTATGAAAAGCACACACTTTATTCTAGTGAAGAGTATGAGGACACAACGACATTATATATCAAGGAAGTAGTTCAACATTGGAGTTTTGGAAAATATAGTAAGTGATCGAGACCCACTTGCATGAGTAAATTCTAGAGGAGCCTATAAGATGCATTAGGGACCAAGCTAAATCTAAGTACGACTTATCACTTGCAAACCAATGGATAGATAGAGAGGGTGAACCGGGTGTTGGAAAATTTGTTAAGGAGTGTATAGTGGATTTTAGAAGATCATGGGAGGGTGATCTACCTCTAGTGGAGTTCGCACATAATAACATCTACCAAACTAGTATAGACATGGCACCATTCGAAGCACTGTATGAAAGGCCATACAAGTCACGTTTGTGTTAGTGGGAATCTACGGATAAGATCATACTTAGGCTAGAGATGGTTGGGGATGCTATGAAGAGGGAGGAACTTGTTAGAAAGAAGATGAAAGCTGCACAAGATCGACCAAAGTCATATGCTGATAAGAGACGGATATATTTAGGGTTTGCAGTTGTGGATTTAGTTTTTGTGAAGGTGTCACCTTCAAAGAGAGTAGTGAGCTTCGTGGATTCGGGAAAGTTATCACCCTGATTTGTTGGTCCATTTATGGTATTGAAGAGGATATGATGTTTGGCATATAGAGTAGAGCTTTCAGAGAATATGGCAGGACTCCATAATGTATTTCATATACTACATTTGCAAAAATGTGCACATGATCTAACCATTATAGCTGAGCCAAATCAGTTGGAGGCGGTGGAGTTAAAACCCGAGCTGAGTTCAACTCACAGTCCAACCTACATTGTTAAGCATGGGATGAAGCAACTTAGGAGTAAAGTGGTAAAGTTGGTTAAAGTGCATTGGGGGAATGATCCGGCCGAGAGTACATAGGAGCCCGAAGAGAAGATGAAAGCTTCATATTCTCAACTCTTTTCTGGTACATTCCTTAATTTAGTCTAATTTCTTAGGATTAGAATACTCTTAGTTTGGAAACACCAAGTGATTTGATTTCTAGAATAGGTTACTTTAGATTTAGGATTACCCGATATGTGTTTAATGGTTGTAACATGACTATTGCATTCATACAAAACCGCGTGCTCATATTAAGGTGTTATGCATTAATGCCTGATATGTCATATTATTGTGTTCATATAAGATACGTTTGCTGCATTTTTACAGTATAAATATAGAATTGCAAGTCACATGGCATCATTTATTTCCATATGTTATACTTGTTATTATGTTTGACTCATTTAAGCTTCTTGAAAATATTAGATGCTATGGTTGTTTATCTTGTTGTTGTATGTTTGATAGTATGCAATGTGGGCGTTTTACTATATTTTTTGTTCCATAGAAATTTCGAGGATGAAATTATTTTAAGGGGAAGAATGTAATACTCCAAAATTTTGATGCATTATAATTAATATTTAATAAAATAATGATGATACTTAATTGGATTAAATGGGAAAATATTCTTATTTAAATATGGAGAGTCAAAATGGTTATTTTTCAACTTTTGAATTTGACAATGGGACTTGCAACATTGTGATTGGTACAATTTGCTGATCAAAACAATTGAGTTTTTTTTATTTGGAGGTCATATGAAGGAGATACAGACGAATTAATGGCTAAGTGAAAAATCTGTTATGTATATCAACATACATGAAATGATATGTTGGCATATCATCCAATTATTTCCCATAGGTTAAAATGTCATTTGAGATAAGTTGACATATCAATGGCAGTTTAAGTTTTTAAAATTTTAAATTAAAGTGGGATTGGTTATTTAAAGTTTTTAGAGGGAACAGTTTTATTAACCATATTTAACACTATAAAGGTCTCATTTTTGACTAGAAAATTTAATTAATCTTAACTCTTTTCATTACCATTCTTCCTTTTTCATTTTACAAGTTTAAAGTGGCATAACTCTCAAAATTTTCAACGGATTTTGGTGATTTGTCGATCAAAATGATCGTGTAGACGAGTGCTACAGCTTATGAAAGAACTGAGGAAAATTACGAAGGTTTAAGTGCAAAAATGGGATAAAATAGTGAAAAGAAGGTTTGGAGCATTTAAATCTATGAGCGATTCATTCTTTACTTCAGATATAATGCGTATAAAGTACCATGATAATGATTTGCGGTCTAAAATCTAAATAGCTAAAAATTAATAATGGAATTAAGAGATTAAAGAATGGATTTGGGTAGAAATAGGATAAAAAGTATGTAAAATCAACATATATAAATATAATTACAATATGAATAATTTCTTCTCTAATTGTCATACAATCTTTGATGATGCCTTAATAATAAGTAGGAATCTATATATGAAGTAACTGAAAGATTTATCACTGAACTAAATAAACTTCAAAACCTAGGAGGATTGGCCTTTAAACTAAAATATATTTGAAATAAGATGCATTAGAAATGGAGATTACAAAGCTAAGGAGGAATATGTAGATATGGATTGCTTTATAGAGATGGATTGATAATTTGCTTTGCGATAAAATTGTTCGATGTTGATAAGGTCGTGTATAAACCTGGTGGGAAAGTAGGCGACCTAGAATACGATGCTCCCCTATAACGCTTCGGGCGTGTCTTCGAGGAGGACTAGTTGGTAAGAAACCCTGTAGGACCTCGAGCTAGTCTAGGGCAAAAGTCCAATTTTGCAATTGAGACTGGATGATAAAAGATCATGTAAGGCCTCGAGCTAGTCTAGAACGTGAGTCCATAGTTAGATAGACGATGATAATATAGTCCTATAGGGCATTGGGGTAGTCCAGGATGTATTTACCCATGAGTTAGAGATCTACTGGTAGTATGATCCTGTAGGGCCTCGAGCTAGCCTAGGACGTATCTACTTACATGTTAGACATTGATCATATTATAGTAGTATCTTTGTAGTATATATGGAGTAAGTATTACTCACCTACTCAGACTTATGTCTGACCCACTCCTATTTTTCCTTTTTATTTGTATCACTAGGTTGATCGAGCTTGAGTCGTGATGGAACAAGGGATATGGACTCTAATGTATATACTGTAAGATTGTAATATTGTGTATGTGGATTGGCTTTGGTTAGTGTTTTAATGACATATGTATATGACAATGTTGTTACATTACGATGTTACGAAATAATGATGGTTATTTTATATTACTTTTTGTTTCCTTCCATTGCGTGATTCATAAAGTTATTGTGTTTAGTTCTTGTTATCATTTTCCAATGACTTTTCTATTCGGCTCGTCTTGTTTGAATGTTGATTCAGGCATTAAATCAAAGGGTTGAAAATGCGAGTTGTTACACTACATCTAACACAACAAGATTCTTATCTCAATTAATCATATTGAACACATGATCTTGCATTATGGTTTACTTTCTCATTTCAAATGAACCAATTTCATTGAGATTTCGTATATTACGAACGTTACTGTTCACTATACAAATTTTGTATGTTATCAAATATGGATCAACCGTCCACATTCTAGTATTTCTTTAGAGTTTAAAACTCATAGAAGACGATAGACAATCTCGGGCCAATAAACACATAACTGACCAAGTTATGAATGTATTTAGTAGTTGTATAATATGTGCTTGTAAGAGTTTTAACGTGAAAACATGCCAAAAGATTTAGTGGAAAGTATATATTTTATATTTCTTTGTCAATCCAAATTTAATTCACTTGTATATTTTAATTGATAAACAGCGTTATCAATTAAATTAGTTGTACAAATTTCGTGGATTAGTTTACTCAACAATTAAAGAGTATGCAAGCAATCTATTAATATGTAAATGGGAGATGACAACTTTATATATTAGAAATTCATAACCTTTAATATATACACATTTTGAGTGAGATTAATCTAAGGAATAAAGTATTTCTTATGAAATACTCATGTAATTCAAGTGTTGGGCACATTTGAAATCATAGTATACGTACAATACGTATGCGCTTACTCTTAAAATCTATTTTGAGTTTATTATAATTCCACTTATATTTTGTTTATACATATATAGTTATATAAGTTCAATTTGTTTTTAACTACTATAATATAATTAACTTATACAGTTTATACATATCTTATTAATTAAACAATATTTAATTAATTTTTATTCTTGTTAATTAAGCCATATTTAATCAATTTAATTTACATAAAATTTCTGAAAATTTATATTATTCATCTTTTACTAATTAAGATAAATAATCAACTATAACATTTATAGTTTGTTCATATATACATATCAATATATGTATATATTTTAATTAATTAACTTTAATTAATTTTATTTAATAAATTCATTTATTTAATTGAACAATTTAATTTAAATATTTATAATTAATTCATAATTTAAAATAATTCATCTTAAACAAATTTAAGATAAATATATAACTATAATAATTATATTTACATACATACAGATATATATATCTAATTAACCTTTTAATTAATCATTTAATTTAATTAATTGAATTAATTAAATATTTATAATTTTTTTGAAATTAACTATATTATTTTTCAAAATATTGATGAAAAGGTTAAATTTATTTTATAGCCTTTATAAAATTTCATTTTATATTTCAAATTTAACATTTAAATTTAAAATATATTTTTAAAGTTTCAAATCTAATTTGAGAATTAGACTAAGGCCCAAATAATTCTGGGCCAACCTTTTGGACTTACTCCACCCACTAGGTCAGGCTAGTTTTTAGAGAGGGAAGAAACTTATGTAACACCCCTTAGTTGGAATGGGAATAATAAGTCCCACATCGCAGAAAATGTCTGCGAAGTGGGTGCTTATATAGCAAAGCCTTTTCCTTAGAATTGCGACGAGGCCTTTTGAGGAACAAAACCCCACACCTTGGTTTAGCCCATGAGGCGGAGGTGTCTAAGTTAGGAACAATATCTTCGCTGAGTAAGGAGCAGGCTGTTACAGTGGTATCAGAGCTAGTACCCAGCCAAATTATGGCCTACGTGTCGACAACAAAGCCTGGGTGAGGTGTTCGTGAGCCAACGAAGTCATTGGGCTCGGGGGGAGATTGTAACACCTTTTAGTTGGAACAGGAATAATAAGTCCCACATACTGGAAAGTGACTGTGAAGTGTGGGTGCTTATATAGTAAATCCTTCTCCTTAGAATTGTGACGAGGCCTTTTGAGGAACAAAACCCCACATCTTGGGCTTGGCCCGTGAGGAGGAGGTGTCTAAGTTGGGGACAATATCTTTGTTGAGTAAGGAGCGGGCTGTTACAACTTAACTATTCAACACTAAGCTTAGACACTACTTTTCTAGACACCAACCATATAGGTAGGTTTAGTTAGTTGGTCATAAATGTTGACTAACATTTGGGCTCTAATACCATTGTTCGAACATGTTCCGTCTACAATGGGTGAAATTGGCAGATTTCAAAAAAATTCTCTATTTGGATCATAGTGGGCCTAAGAAGTCTAATGGGTGAATAGATCTAATCTGACTAATTTAATCAAAATCCAATTTTATTTAATATTCTGATTTTACTAGTTAATGATTTAATTCAAGTTTGATTTGTATAATATTTGTGAGTACGTCATTATATACTAATATGTGTACAATGTGCATATGCAGCATAATAATGTGTATTTAGCCAATGTGTATGTATATAAATGTTAAATTTTGCATCGACAACGTATACATTCGCCATTTATATACGCATTGGTCATCTTAAAATATTATTTAAAAATACATACACACACACATATATATGTATGTAATTTTTCTAAATTTATTAATATATTAAATAAAATAAATAATAATATTTAATTAGATTTTGACCACAATAATAAAATTTAAACTCAAATTTAATATCTAAAATATCTAATTTGACTTGGTAAAATATTTTAAAATTCAAATCTATATCAAAAAAATGATTTATAATATCTTTTATTTAAATAACATAAATATTTTAAATTATGAGTAAAATTTTGTTGTTACCGAATAAAAAATATTTTTGTTGAAACATGTTCTGTCTACAATGGGTGAAATTGATAGATTTCAAAAAAAATCTCTATTTGGATCATAGTAGGCCTACGAAGTCTAACAGGTTGAACAGATCCAATTTGACTAATTTAATCAAAATCCAATTTTATTCAATATTCTGATTTTACTAGTTAATGATTTAATTAAAGTTTGATTTGTATAATATTTGTGAGTATGTCATTATATACTAATATGTGTACAATGTGCATGCGCAACATAATAATGTGTACTTAGCTAATGTATATGTATATAAATGTTAAAATTTGCATCGACAACGTATACATTAACCATTCATATGTGCATTGGTCACCTCAAAATATTATTTCAAAATACACACACACATATAATTGTTTTAAATTTATTAATATATTAAATAAAATAATTAATAATATTTAATTAGAATTTGACCACATTAATAAAATTTAGATTCAAATTTAATATCTAAAATATCTAATTTTGACATAGTAAAATAATCTATATCTATAAAAATCATTTATAATACCTTTTATTTAAATACCATAAATATTTTAAATTATGAGTAAAATTTTGTTATTACCGAATAAAAAGTATTTTATTAATGTATAAAATATTTAAAATACACTAAGTATTCAATGTGTGAAATTTTCAATAAAATTAAATATTAAAATATTTTATACTATTTTATTTCTTTTCATCCATAAATTTATTTATAAATAAAAAGCTAAAAGTACTTGTCATATTTTAATCAATTAAATATTTATATGCTGTATATATAGACATTGTAAAATTATTTAAAAAATATAATTATATATATACATATATTTGAAAACAAATGTTTTTTAAAGCGAAAACATGTGTGTGTTTATAACTTTTATAAACATTTTTTAATACATGATATATGTATATATAATTATAAATAGCAAATAAATTATATTAAAAAAATCAATTTTAAAATTTTAAAATTAATAAAAATAAGTGTCATGGTCAAAAATGAAATGTTGTTATTTTTATTTTTATATTTGTTGAGGATTAAACAACAAGTCGATTAATATAAATAGATCAATATAATTTAATGTCAAACAAAAAGGGAGATACTTATTGCATATACAAAATAGTTATATGATATATATATTATGTGATTAATATGATATAGGATATAAAAGAGACTTGATACCTTTGGGAGTGGCCTTTGAATGCACGTTAATTGATTGTAACTTTGAGATTCATCTTGAATCGATCTTTGGACGTTGCAATGGCTTGAAGTACCACTAGATCTACTATTCTTGATGTGATACAAGCATTAGAATTTTTGACAAATAGAGGAGTTGTTGATGCTCACGGCCAAGGGGTAGAGCGAGCCTAAGAGAGAAAAAAATAAGGGAATAGTTTGATTTAAATAGAGGTGGAGAAGAAGACAAGTTCTCCTCCTTTTACCATTTCTCATGTTATAAATTATTAGCTCCAAATGCAGAATTCAAATCAAAAAATTTCCTTCTCCCACCTTACTTATGTGCATATATAATTATAAATAGTAAATAAACATAATAAATCATAAAAAAATCGATTTTAAAATTTAAAATTAATAAAAATAAGTGTCATAGCCGAAAATGAAATATTGATGTTGTTGTTATTTTTTTAAGGTTTAAACAACAAGTTAATTAATATAAACAGGTCGGTATAATTTAATGTTAGATAAAAGGAAGATAGGTACTAGGCATACAAATCGTTATATGATATATATATTACATGATGAATTTGATATAAAATACGGAAAGAGATTTAATTCCATAGGATGTGTCCTTTGAATACACGTTGATTGATGGTATCTCCTGGATTCACCTTGAATCGATCTCCAAACGTTGCAATGGCTTGGAGTACCACTAGATCTATTGCATTGAATGTGATATGGGATTTATAAATTGTTGAAAAAGGGGGAGTTAATGATGCTCATGACCAAAGGGTAAGGAGAGTTCTAAAGTGAAAAGGTGATGTGGTAGCTTGATTTAAATAGAGGAGGAGGAGGAGACAATTCTCCTCCTTATACTATTTCTCTTCTTACCAATTCTTAGATCCAAATTTAGATTTCAAATCAAAAAAAATTCCCACTCTCTCCTTCGTTAAGAAATATCAAGGGCTATATGGGCAAACAAAAGCTCCAAACCTATTTAGTAATTAATATATGTTAAATCATATTCAAATGTATCAATATCGTATATCGATACATACATATATAACTTTTATATACGCACACAGTTAATTAATAATGACACCCTGAATATTACTAATAGCACTCAATATATCAAATAAATAATGTTACATAAATATTAATTAATCTAATTAATTTATAACAAATTACATTCAGTCATCACCTTAGCTAGTGGAGTGACAGTATGGACGAATTTATCGCTTATACATCCTCGTCGGTAAAATCATGTTTTACAGTTTAAGTGGTACCTTTTAGTAATGATATCTACACCTCCCTTAATACTATATTACTTTAAGATTTATGGAATCTGGTTTTGGTCAAAATTCCAATATCATCGACATTCAACTTGCTTAGTCAACAAACAAAGTCCATGGTTCATTAATAACATTTATTATTGACTATACTACTCTAGTTGGAGATTTTGACTTTGATTTGACTATAGTTGACCGTGAAACTAACCTCATACAACCGAGGAGATGAATTCTCTATTGCATAGTATTTCACTTCTAATGCTTCAACTCAAATCCAACTATAGTCACTCGATATTTGTCATGCTATGATTTAACTATAATCAAAGTAGAGTATGTTAATACCTCATTTATTGATTTTGATGACAACAACCATATACGATCATATAAAATATAGATACTAATGTTTTGCCAAGTTATATTATATATAGTACAGAATATTCCATAGGCGTTGAATCGAAGACTGTACAGTATAAAGAATTGAAAGATAGACATGAAGACTCATTAGTACAAAGACCAAAATATGAACATCTCAGGATTATAATTTAGTGCATAGAGTCATAGCTTATATTGTTAAAGTCCCTGGCAGCAACCTTTGATCTCTATCTCCTATTTTCTATCTTTTATATTTTAAACAAAATAAATTTTCAAAAATTATTTAAAAATATTTTATAAAAGTTTTCTTAAAGTTCAAAATGTTTATAAACTATGTTCAAACTATTTTATAAAGTATTAAAATATTTTACAAAGTATAGAATTTTATAACGTTTTAAAACAAAATAATTTTTCAATTTTAACTAAGGTATATCGACATACCTATATATCTATATCGAGATATATGCCGCCAAGTGGTTTTTGAATTTTAAAAGGAAGTGTCTATTTACCGTAACTCTTCACGAACAGACACATCTGTTTATTCACTGTATAAAGAGGAGTTCAAACGAAATTTTTGATAACTATTTACTCATTTTCTTCCCTCCTCTTACTCTCTTGAGACCTCCATTGAAAATATACTCTATTTTATTCAAAATCAAGTAGAATCAATTCATACATCTTTGTATTGATTCAATATTACTTTCTTACTATTTTGAAAACATCTCTCACTCTATTCAAATATCAAAGTGTTGTTCAAGAGGCTATATGATCCATTATGTTCGAACTTCAAGAAATTTTCGTAGGAAAAACTATCAACTCTATTTGTACTTGCTTTGGGTGTAGTTGTAGCCCGTTCAAATCAAGTGGGTGTGCTTAGTGCCTAGAAATCTAGTGGATGTGTTTATAGCCTGTTTAAATCAAGTGGGTGTACCTTAAGTTTGGAAATTCAGAAGGTATGTCTTGCAGCCTCGGAATCGAGATCATTTTTAGGTTTGCCTTCTGTCCGTTTAAATATTGGAATTTGAAAAGAAATCTGTAAAGCAATTGTACAAGACTGGATGTAGGAGAAATTCGAACTAGTATAAATTCCTTAGGGTTATCTCTCTAACTTTTTACTTTACTTTATCACTTTTATTTTTATTTGTGATTGCATCTGTGACCGTTTGATAATATAATTCTATGTTGTTAATCTACGATTTAATATTTAACTTGAAACAAATTTAAAAAGATTTACATGAGTTAGTAAACACTATTCACCCCCTCCCCCTCTAGTGTTTAATTAGCCTTAAAATCAATAATTCCACAACCCATAGAGTATCCACATTAAAGCTCAATAACATTCTCAAGTTGAGAGAACTTTGTAATATCCTCACTTCGAGATTTCCTATTTGATCTAGTTGTCATTTAACAAACTTGAAACAATTGGATGAGTCATTCCATAGTGATCCAATACCTATCAGTATGTAACTCCTTGTTTCACCCATAAGTCATGAGTAATACACTACACAACATTTGGAGTGCGTTACATACTCTGATCTCAATAGATGTATTGATATCCTATCTCGAAACATCTTGACCAAATAAAATATTATTTAATATTGTGATAACTTTCTCGTGACTACAACTCCTTGTAATTATCATCACATAACATATAACAACAATTTTTTTTATTACAAACAAGATTGGTTATAAAGTTAGAAATATGTAATAAATTTTACATAATTACCCCTAGGGCATACTCCTACCTCTCTTAACATATTGAGTAGCTTAACAAGGTTCACACTCATCTGATTCGTATTGAAATTCAATATGAATGGTGTAAAGTGCGGAGTCATGGAGCCTAGAATCAAGTATACTTGTAGTTTATCGACAATCTTAGCACCGAGCTCGGAGAGTCTATCAATATAACCTTTCATCATTATGACTTAGTCTTCCACACTACTTCACTTACCCATCTTCATAATAAACAACTTCTTAGCTATCTCGTACCTTGCGGAATGAGATTGCTCCCCAAATAATGCTTTGAGGATATCGAAGATTTCGTTGACAGACATGTTTTCATGTTGCATTTGCAATGGTTTGTCTATGTCGACAACACTTAGGCTTAGGCTATGTCATAACCAACTACCCAAGTGTTATAAGCTTTTACCATTTTGTGATCTGCACCGTCAGTAGGTTCAGTTTTTAAAGGTTCGGTTATGATAGAACATAAACTTTTATGGGTTAGTACTAAATTTATTTCCCTTAGCCAGTCAGTGTAATTAGGTTCGGTGAGCTTTCCATTTTCAGAAAATAATCCTAGATTGGTCATTATTCTGTAAATTTGTCTCAAGTAGAGTAGTATACCATTTATAACATAAGTTCTTATATTAGTAGAAATGTTAAATGTTATCATTTCATTTTTATAATAACACTCCTACATGACTTTTATTTTTCTCAAAAGTTTAAGAGAAATATAGAATTCTTTCTATTTCTCTAGGCAGTGTTAGAACTCACTTGCCTTGGGATTTTGACCTCGAATTTCAGGCGATGAACAACTCTTTATCGGTTATATCATATATAACTCCAAATCACAGTCTTTGCCCAAATTTCGATCTTGACAGTGAGTTTGCTCAACAAATAAAAAGATTTATCCACTCTTATCTATCCTTTCTTGACAGCCTAAGTATGGTGCTTGTACCTTGAGTTTGCTCGACAAATACAAGCATGTATCTTAACCCATCTTGTAATATATTAATAGTACTAGATATAACAATCCTAGCTTGAGTTAGCTCAACAACTTGCGCATATGCAAGTAATATTTCATTATATAAATGATAGAGGGAAACTCTATCAAAGATTCCGAATATTTAAAGATTTTGAAGTGATATTGATTTAAGGAATAATGTATTTTTTTATGAAATACCCTCGTGATACTAGTGTCAGATACATGTGACATCACGATATACGTACTGTACTTATGTTTCATTCCAAAAATCTATTTTGGATTAATTTTAATTCCATTTATATTTTAATTATGCATATAATTATATAAATTCGATTTATTTATAACTATTATAATTTAATTAACTTATATATGAATGTATGTATGTATATATGTATCTTATTAATTAAATCATATTTAATTAATTTTAATTCTTAATTTAATTAACTAATTTTATTAAATTTTATTTAAATTTCAGAAATTTTATATTATTCATCTTAAACTATTTACGATTAATAATAACTATAACCTTTATACTTTTATTTATATATATATCAACGTATATATATATATATAAAGTTTAAATTAATAAATTATTTAATTATCAAAAATTTATTTAATTTATCTTAAACAGCTTTAAGACAATTATTTACTTATAACCTTTATAGTTATACACACACATATCAATATACATAAATATGATATATATATATTAATTAAATTTTAATCAATTAATTAAATATTTATAAAATTTTGAAAATTAGTTAAATTAATTGCACAAAACAATCTTAAAAAAATTTCAAATTTATTTTATAACATTTATAAAATTCCTTTTTTGTTTTAAACTTAACATTTAAATTAAAATATTTTTTCAAAGTTAAAATCTTAATTTGAAATAAGCCTAAGGTCCAAATTATATTTGCGCCTTACATTTGTGCCAAAGTTTTAGACTTACTCCACCTATTGGTCCATACTAGGAGCCAGGGATGGGATAATGCTTTATATCCAATCCCAAGCCTAGATATTCCTATTCTAGACACACATCAGATAGAAAAGTTTATTAGCTGACCCTAAATGCCGATTAATAAATTTGCACAGGTCAACCTAGCTCTAAACCATTGTTGGAGTTGACCGTTCGGCAGCGGTGAAATGGGTAAATTAAAAAAATAATCCCTATTTGGATCTATATGTGTCTATGTAAACTATTAGTTAGCATTAGATCCAATCTACGTATTAAAATAAAATATTATTTTATTTTAAATAATCCTTTTATATGTTTATTATTTAATATATCATATATATTCCTAAACTAATATAACAATATAATAAATATAAACACATATATTCCTAACAAGTATTTAATACACCTATATATATATATATTTTGAAATTTTTGCATATATATTATGATTTACTTTTATTATATATATATAATACACACACATATACAATAGATATAAATCCTGGTATATGTTTGTATGTGTGTATATATGTATGTATATATATATATATATATATATATATGATAAATTCATGTACATATCATGAGAATTAATTCCATTAAGCATATACATATTTTTAAAAATGCTTTAATATATGTATATGGATTGTATACACATATTATTAGTACTATATATATAGTTTATATATATATATATATTCAAAATAATTATATATATAGTTAATATAAAATTTGTGTAAAAAAATTGACTAAGTAAAACATATAAATTTGGATTAAAATTGTACATTTAAATATTTCCAATTCAAATTAAATTTTGACCAAGTCAAAGATACTTTATATTTAAATTTTAAATCAAATATGACTATTTCAAAATATCTTAAAATTCAAAATATATAAAATAAATATCTAAATGATGAATAATTCAAACATATTAACTTTTAATATATATATATAATATTATATTCGATTGATAAAATAACATGAATTTATGTATAATAATAATAAAATTATTATTAATGATAAAATTGTTTTCAAAATAAAAAATATTTTTATTTATTTTAAACTCGTGCTCATAAAGAATTAAAAAAAAAACTCAAAACAAACATTTAATATACATACATACATATATATAAATTAATTTAGCTGAAAATTAATTTAATTATAGTTATATTTGTAAAACAAATTAAAATTAAAATTAATTAAAATATGACCGAGTATAATTATTATACATATACATTTTATTTTATTCATTTGTAATTTAATATGTTATGATTTAAAATCTAATCTAAAATTTGTATTTTAATTATTAAATTATTAAAAAGAATTACACACAGAGATACACACACACACATGGAGATTATAGATATATATAGAAGTCAAAATTTAATTGATACTGCATCTAACTAATACACAAGGATGATAATTAATGGCCTCCCAACTTGTTGCCTTTTGGCAATTCCTTTTCGTTACCGCTCTCCCTTCTTTTCCTCAAATTTCCTTCAACCTCAACTTTCTTCCTGCTTTTCCGTCTTTCCATGTCGCGCTCTTGAGAAATCCACGTTCCACCTGACTCTGTTACATCATTTACCAGATCTGGTCGATCTTTAAGCGCCTCATTTATTGCCCCATCCGGTTGTTTGGTGGTTGTTTCTAGGAATGCTAATCTGCCCATTGGAACTTTGGCATCTCCTTCTCGATTTGAATCTCGCTCTCGCCCTGCAGCTCAATTTGCTGAGTTGGTGTCCATCCTTGATATTTCATCTTCCTTAATTGCTACTTCACCAATCTCAAGCATTGCTATAGGCTATTCTCTCGGTATGTCAACCCACTATTCCCCTCTTTTAAGCTACGACTTCAGGTGATTTTGGTCAGTGGTCTGATATGTATTTAGGCCTGACATTGGTAATCAGTGTACTGGGACTGAGTGCGATGATAGAAATGTTATGTCTATTGGTAATGAGTGTGGTGGTTGCAATGAAATGGCTGTTGGGTTTGCTGTTGGTTATGGTAATGCAGCAAAGGTATATTGGCATGAGAATTAGAATGCATCTCATGTGGTTGTGGAAATGTCGTTGAACCAAATGTGCAGGTTATTGTTGCAGTTCCTGTACCTAGCACTCCTCTTATTGAGGCTCCTAAGTGGACATCTCCCTTTTCTAAATTTCCATGAAATGCAGGGGCCTACACTCCCCGTTTGTTTGACAATGTTGAGGTCGACGGAGTGATTGTTCCTCCGTTCGAAGTTTTACAGGAGGGGTTAGATTACTGGTCTGATTATTTGGTTGGTTTTTTCTTGGACACCAACCCAGCATACCATGTGGTTAAAGAGTGATGTGGTCAAGTTTGAAAACCTAGAGGTGGTCTTTGTGTGCATTTTGATAATGATATGTTCTATTTCAAATTCTCGAGGAGTGATGAAAGACAACATGTTCTAAAAGTTGATCTGATACTCATAGATGGGAAGCCTTTCATTATCACTTCATGGATCCCATCTGTGGGCAAGGCAAAGGAACATGTTTTATCTATTCTAGTTTGGGTACATTTCTCTTACATCCCTTCTATTTTGCAACTCATGATGGGCTTGATTGGCTTGCTGGCCTTGTTGTTGAGGTGATTTGTTTTGATTCTAATACTGTGGCCAGGAAGTGATTAGTGTATGCCGAAGCTTTGATCCGAATCACACCTAAGAGGCCTTTGCCATCTATGATCAAGGTCAGAATTGCCGAGGGTCATGATGTTGAAGTTGTTGTTCGGTACAGTTGAAAACCTAATATATGCTCATCGTGTTGGACTTTGGGCCATCTGATGGATGCTTGTTCTCTACGGCCTGTTGTTGTTCCAGTAACTTTTACTGATATGACCCCACTTTCTCGGCCTTCGGTCAGGAAATGGGTCGCAAAAGTTCACCCTATTGAATTTGCAACTCTCCCCCAAATTGATCCACCCATAGCTAGTATTCCTTCGCCTTCTACGTATCTAGAGGTAAATGATACTCCTGTTGTTCCTTTGGTCATAGAGCCTTCTTCTGATTCTATTATTTGGAAATCCAAGGAGCAATCTTGGATTCATGCTCCTTCTGATTGCGATACTCTCCTGAGAGTGATACTTATTATAGTTTTGTGAGTGACGGTGATGGTGAGATTAGACGCCTCTACTATCACATTGAGGGTGAGGGTCTGACCCTTACTAGGGTGGGTGAAATCGTTGAGGTGAACAAGAATATGTTTCAGGATATCACTTGGAATAAAAATTTGTTTACACCCATGCCTCCGTTGGGTTTGTCCCTACCTCGCTCTTCTTTTCTCAAGGTTTGTACATGTCATTGGTCATGACTCGTCTAATGATAGTAGTAGTGCCTCCTCTTCTTAGAGGGGATAGTCATGGATGTTAGTAGTTTAGGTGTTGCCTATATCATGCACTGTAGTTTTTATTTTCAGTGGTATGGCCACTATAAAATCATTTTAGTTGTTCAATCATTTTAGCTATTCTGTGCATGTGCAGAACACCTATTTGCATTTATTAATAATAGTGGCACGACCCACTATATAGTCGGCTAGATTTACTAAAAAAAGATATCTATAGAAGTGTAGGGGACATACACATATAAATCTAAGTAATATAAATAATAACTCTATAGATCTTGTCCTTAAAAACACCTTAATTTGTGAATAAGCTACTAGAAACTCCAATTCATCACATGAGATTGAAATAATCGAATGTACCACCTTGGATGACTGTATTTGGATATATATGAGGAGGGGTGTTCAGCCTTAGGGGTGTGCATGGCTACAAGATGATGGCAGCTAGGGTTATGAATATCAAATGGAAAAAGAGTTGGTTTTCCTTGGTATTTATAGTGAGAAAAGGGAGAAAAAAATCTACCTCCTTTTACTCATTTTCTCTTACCAATTCAAATATAGATCTAGATATTTTCCCCTATACCGGCTTCAACATGATCCAATTATGGCTCAAAAATTTTCAAGCCCATTAAGTAATTATTTATATTCAAAGTATGTTTAAATATATATCGATATCATATATCGATATATGTACATATAACATATATATACACATACAGACAATTACTACTAGCACATAGAATTTTTTTTGGAGCCGCACCATTTACTAGAAACACCATAACATCAAATACAATAATTAATCTTTATTAAATATTAGTTAATTTATAACATTTTATAAACCAAGTAAATCGTGTGGTTTTTGAAGAATTCAGAGATGCGGTTATGTGAGTCACATGTGTGAATTTAGTCAGCGATTAATATCAACAATTTAAATATTAAGGTTCACACATTACTTTAGCTGCTGGTGTGATAGTTCAGTGGAATTCATCGCTTACAGATCTTTTTGGTAAAATCATATTTTAGATCAAATTTAAGCAACAGTTAAGTTTATGATAAACTATACACATGTTCTCTTCAACAATACTATATTACTTTAGGATACACAGAGCCCGGTATCGGTCAAAACACCAATAATATCCACATTCAACTGTTCAGCCTATTTACAAAGTCATTGGTTAAATAATAACATTTATTATTGACCGTTCTACTTTGGCCGGACTTTGAATTGACTACAGTTGATTGTGATACTAACCTTATACAACTAAGGAGACGAATTTTCTATTGAATAGTGCTTCACTTCCAATGCTTCAACTTAGACCCAACTGTAGTCACTTGATGATTGCTATACCATGATTTAACTGTAATCAAATTCAAGTGTCTACGTTTAAGTTCCATGGTATTCTCAACTCGAGAAAATTGTGTAACATTGTCATATTGAGATTTCCTTTTTAACCTAGTTGTTATCAACCAACACGAAACTCTCGATTGATTCATTCTATAGTTATCAACTAACTATAAGTATGTAACCTCTTGGTGCCCCCAACAACCATGCGTAATAGACTTTCCAACATTTGGAGAGCGTTATATACTCTGGTTTGAATGGATGTATCGATATCATTTTCTCGAATCATCTTGACTAGGAATATTTAAAGCAAAATGTTATTGTATATTGTGATTAACTACTCACGATTGCAACTATTTACAACTACAATAAAAAACGTTTTACTTTAGGATTTTCTTATTAATATACATTAAATTAATTACTTAATTATTTATTTCACAACATGACAAAGTATATAAAAGAAAATAAATGCGTTCATTGCGAACAAGATTGGTTACGGAGTTGTTTGTGTGTGTGTGTGTTACATAGATTCCTCTATGGCATGCTACTAGCTCTCTCTATATAGTGGCCGGCTCGATACTTCCATAAAAATAGGTATTTTCCATGTATATGCGTTTTGGTTAGGCAATGTTGGTTCAACACAACTTTGGTCCAGTAGGAGTTTGGTCTGGCATGGATATGCCGAACCATTTTTCATTTTCTTTAGTTGCCTACCGAACTGATTTTCCTATTCGGTAGTAAGAAACTACTTAATCGTTAAGTGATGTTGGATGCCCCCTTGTGTCCTATCAAACCGATTAATTGGTCTCTTCTAAACTCATGTTTCCTTATTATTTTTATTGTGCCATCTTTTGATCCTCTTGCCTTACCACTTTCCCCTTGTGGTCCAATGATGATGCTTATATTACGGAACTTTCGATTGTTTATATGCTCCTTAATGTCCTTTGGTTTTCGTCGTGCTATGGGTAAAAACGATCACAACACCAACCATTCTAAGTAACCAAAAAAGAAAAAAGAAAAAGAAAGAGGAAATCTGATTTGAACTTTATGTATTAAAATCAATTTTTTAAATGAATTACTTTTCATAGAAGTTTTCAGATACCTGAATTCCCAAACCCAAAGCTTCAAATCAAACATAGCCTAAGGTTTAGAAAAAATGAGTTTTATTGTCATCAAGTTATGAACGGTCTGAACCGGTCTCATCCCTAAAAGAACATCAAGATCCTTGAGCTAGACTGAAAGTATGGGTCGGGTCTTGAACCCAATGGTATTACATTGCGTAACGTTAGTTTGTTGTCTCCTTTTTTCCCCCTTCGTGCTTTAAAGCCCAAACTTTTAGACAGTGTAGCTTTGGATCCTAAAATCCACAAAGTTGTATATACCTCTTAAAACAACTAGCTGACTATAAACGTTATATACACGTTATTGTTAAATGAAAGTCTTTTTTGTCCTTGCATTCATTTAACATACAATATAAATAACATTAATTAATTTGAGTTTTCAAAAGTAGTTACACGGATTTGAAGAAAACAGAAAACATTCAAGTAAGCCAGAAATCAAATTCCTAAATTAAAAATAAATTGTATAAAAAATTAATTTTATTGTAAGCAAACAGATTTCTAGACGTATGACATATACCAGACATAGAAATGTTGCTTTTGCAATTTTTTACAAGTTGCATGTGGATCAGTCAAAAGAAAAGAGAATGAAAGAGAGAGATAAACGTAAAACAAATAATGGGTACACATGAAACTTGTAAGGATTCACCAAAGTTGTTTTTGTATGTATAATATTTAAGAAAAATAATTCCGAATTTCCTCACTTTGTAATATTTGTCACGGGATCACATAAATCTCAGAAGCTTCCAGCACCGGTTCAAGCTTCGTTCTCATATCCTCCAAGTGCAATATTCTTTGGTTAAGTACGACTTTGTTCATTTAGCACCACTCTGCATAAAGGCAGTAGAGAGAACCAGTTGTTGCATGTTCCTATTCATAATTAATGCCCTTGTCTTTACATCTACAAATGCAAAGTGGTACAGCTAAATTCCTCCTAAACTATATATTCTCTTGGCACCTGCTCTTTTCATGTCTTTTACGCATTTATTATAACGTGATATGTACAACACAACCAAATATTGATACGATATTTTTAAGTGCACAACCACTGGCACAACATGGTACGTAATTATTAGATGTCTAAATTGCTTAGGTAGGATAGGAAATAAATGAATTCATGTGGTCGGTTAACTTTGTTTTCACCATTTACAATTACATCAGTTTGCAAAATAATTTACAGAAGCTACCTTTGGTTAAAAGGATTAAAATCTTTTTTTGTTTAAGATTCATTCATAAAACATTTTTTAGATACCTAATCAACAATAAGTCAAAAAAAATAATTGAACTTTTAACTAAGACCGCAGCTTTTGTAAAAGTAAATAAATACGAGGGGATGATGAGGCTTGCCTATCCCAATCACGAAGCGTCCGTCAGAACTGAATGTACAATTTTAACTTCATTGGACCCCTAAGTTCAATATTTGATCCGGGTTGGTTGTTTAGCTAATAAACCACTCACCGTTGTAGGTTAATCCAATATATATTGCAGATTAATTTAACACACATACTAATTTTTAACACAAATATATACACATGCTACAAGAAAATAATGTTTTTGGACATTAAATTGACATCAAAATGACACTGGGAAACACATTTTCAACACCATAATTTCGGCACTGACACTATCTTTAGAATGTGACTTTTTTAATGTTATACCAACGTCATTCCGATGACAAATTGAATAATGCAGAAATTGAATTCTTCGACATTATTTCAACGATATGACAGTAACATTTTTGTATTTTTCGGTTGTATTTCTTTCTCAACCATATATTAACGCAAGTATATCAATTTTAGCAATGACAAACAAACAATTATAACGATATCACACATACATATAACCACAAAAGAAGTTCAACACAAGCACATAATCACACCAATTACAACATCATACATGTCCTAATAACACATTATCCAATCCAAACACTACACTTCCAAGTTCCAAATGTAATAACAAATATCACATCATGTCCATTACACACAACATTATGTATATGCATATAAATATAAACAAATAACTTCAATTATCTCCCTAATGACTCAACCCTCCAAGAAGTGCTGCCAAAACTTCGGTCAAACGTGTTGTTGCATCTTATACTCATTAATCTCCTCTTGTTGACATCACATTCCCCACAAACCTCTAATCTTCATTTTACTCTGGCAAACGCTATAGCTTGTGTTTCTTCATCCCTACATTTTATCAAGCTTTGCATTATTTTTTATATCATTTAAGCTCATTAAAAAACCTTCCATCTCATACAACATCACAATCAAATCTTATAATTTTTTAACTAAACTTTATTCAAACAAATATAGGCACAACCACATTTATCGTATTATAAGTAACAACCCTCTATTCTGATACTCAAGATCGACGCATAATACTATCCACTGGTACTTATGTGTCGAAACTTAAGCATTTGAATGCAAGATCGTTAAAATAAAGTAAAACAAATGAACTCAAAACAACAAAACTATGTTCACATCGTACTGATGAAAAATAATATAAAGTAACTAAAAATGGATTGTACATATCGCCACTCCCAAAATAGAGTTCACAAAGTAGCAACATCAACTACATACGTACTACCATCAACTATAGACAATTATATGTGATAGAGTTAAGGGCGTGCACTAGAAAAATATGTATTTTATTATGCAACCTATCTCTTTTAAGTAATCTCGTTCGAAATAATGTAAGCATATGGTTTTTATTTTCTTTTATTTATATTATATATAAATATAATGAACTAAATAAATTAAACATATATAAATAAAAAATGCTTGGGAGAAGTGTTTTACCTATTGCAGTTACGAACATATTCATGACCATGAGTATTGAATCGACGCGCGCGCGTGCACACTTACTATTTAAATGTTCCTAGTCAAGATGGATCGAGAAAAGAATATCGATACATCTATTAAGACTAATGTATATAATGCTCCTCGTAAGATGAACGATGATTTACTCATGACCGTTGGGGGCAACAATGAATTACGAACTTGTAGTTGTTTAAAACAATCATAGAATGACGCTGTGACGACCGCCCTATACCACCGACAACAATAGTATATAAATAGTGAGCTGCTGTCGTGCCCGACCGATATAGGATGATCATCAGGGTTTTGAATGAACCAATATAACCTATCATATCTCATAGCGCATGGATAAAATATAATATCACAGATATACCAGAAGAGACGGTAATAACAATGTGAATATACCATCATCATCAGAGTATAATATTCATAGAGTTATATATCAATAGTAGAGTTTATACAATGGAAACAAACTCAACAATTGTTTATAATACAAATAGTAATAAGCAAGCAGTGTCATGGACTCCACAGTGTTGCCTAGTGGAATAAGCGCAGACTCCATGTATGTATGTAATACGAGATAGCTCCATCCAACTCATCCTCTGAACAACTACTGCATCACTTAGACTTGTTATCTAGTCGACTCATTCAAGAGTACCCAAGATAATAAGAGGCAAACCAAGAAACCTTGGGTCAGACAACAGTCTAGTGTGAGCGGTAAATGAGTTTTAAAATACTAAATAGGTAAATATGGTAAGGAACAAGTGTACACGAACCATACCCGACATGTCCTGGCAACCAAAGAGTTGGCATACGACACTTTAATATGTTACTCTACAGTATCATAAAGATATACCACAAACCAGATAAAGGATATCATTTTTTCAGGTATTCCTATCTCCAATACCTACTTCCCTTGATACCTATGAGTGATAGCTTAGTAAAGGGAGCAACCAAAGCAACCATAACATCCACCAAACAAACCTAACTATTACTCCATGTGCTCTGAATATACGATAGCTCGCATGGCCCCCTTTCTACTAGGGACTAATGGAAATTCCGGTTCTCCGTTGTACTCTCGTATCTCACAGCCCAAAGCTAGATACGTGTCTTGCAGCCCAAAGCTGGACACTAGACCCAAAGCCACAGTTCCAAGGTATATAGGTCCCTTCATTGACCCATCGACGTCCACTTACAATACCTCTACTGCGAGTACAACGGAAAACACTCCAACCATCAACGATTCCTTAGCACATACATCTGAGTCGTCCTTTGCCTTATTTGGATACCGAGCCCTTCTTGCTCAATCTAGTTTCCATTATTCACAAGGAACCATTCCACATTCTTCGATCCTACGGCCTACCCCCCCTTTGCAAGCTGCCATCTTGTGGACCTACTCCCAACATGAGCCAACATCCGAAGACCATAGCTTTTCATCAAGTTGTTATATGGTCATCCAACCTGATACAAACGAGCCAACACCTCCAATGCGATCTACAGGACCTCTACTTCACCTCCTAGAAGTTTCATCCCGTTTGGACCTAAAAGTCGGCACCGACCTCTGAACTTGGCACCGATCTCTCCACTTAGCTAATTCATGGCTAAGTTTTCTTCCACTCCTTTCTTGTTCTAGTACTCCATGCTCAGATGCTTTGAGCCTGACTTCTCTACACAAATCAAGTCGTCATAAAACAAGTCCTCTCTTCAAAGCACCCTACTTCATATTCTAGAAACAAGTAGTCATAGCCTCCAACACTTAGCCAATCACCGATCCATCACCTCAGGCAACCTATACTAGCTACATCCTTGCTAACACCAAAATCGCTGCCACCGGGACTGAACTACATAAGTCGATACCGACCTCCCTATTCAGTGCCGACTTATGTAGTTAAAGAACTGGAATTTGCGCCTTGAATAACAAGCTATTCTAATGCTCCAGAGCGTCCATTCCAAGCTTCATCCAATTTCAACCAATTTTGCCTCCATTTGCTCAGTTCTCCGACCTAACTTTTTATGCAATCACAACACTAACAAACAACATCAATCATATCATCCAACATAGAATGACAAGCAATTTCATCCAATCAAACATGCAATCCATCAAAATAAGAGAAGCAAGTCAATTTCTAACATAGATCTACATATATCATGAATACATGAGCATGAGAAAGGGTGATTTCTAATCAATCCGGACCATATACGTAGTTTAACATGTAATTAATGTTGGAAAAGGTTTTATGGCCAAACATTGATTTAAATCATGTTAAATCCTATGGTTCTACCATATAAACATGCATAGTATAGTAAGAAGGCATAAACCACTCACCAATTACCAAATTCAACCAATATGAATGTAAATCCAATCCGGACAGCAATGGAATGCACTTCAAATCAAGCAAAATGATGATCTCTATCTTCTAGTTGATGATCTAATCTCTAATCCTTAATCTAGTTTGATTTAGAGTGCAATTTGGGTGATTCTGGATGAAATTAGGATGATCTAGGGCTAATTAGGGTTTAGATCTGATTTAGAATGAGATGGAAAAAATTTAACTTTACTCTCAGCCCTCTATTTATAGTATTCTCTAATTAGACCAATGAACTCACTAATGAGCTTAATTAATTACACACTAATCCTAGCAAGCAGCTTCAAAAACTTGAAACAGGTCTAACTTTCTAGCCGTAAGTCTCCTTTTCTATTATGACCTCTCTACAGAATGAGAAACCATCATCTTAAAGCAATGGAACTAGTTTGAGACCCTAATTCGACTTCTATCAAAAGTTATAACCCAAACAAGACTTCCAGGGTCAAAATGGTCACATGGAAATTCGGGGAAAATCGTAGGTGTGTAAAATATCCCTAAGAGTCGTATCCTAAATTATAGAATCATAAGACCTTATACGAATCAAATGAAAATATTTTAAGATCATCCAATACGTAAAATACAAGTCGTTACATTCTCCCACTTTAGGAATTTCGTCCCCGAAATCCCCAAACAAGCCAAAGTATAAGCAACCATGGTTATCCTGCATGCCTATCAATCATAAGCAACCATCAAACATCTCAAACAAGCAGCCATGCAATCAATAGTATAGGTGACCTATCCTAGCACGTGGAATACTAACCTATCAAATATAGTATACAATAGTAAAAGTAAACACGATAAATGATGTGTCTTACCATTCAAAGGGCTTCAGATAAGAAGTCCTCATGCTCTCTTCCGTCTCCCACCTATGATTGTCCTCGCTTTCGCTCCATTGTACCTTCACTAGCTTCACCGTTTTTCTCCTAAGTTGTTTCGTATCATACCCAATAATACGAAGCGGCCTACGAGGTATAAAAACTTCTGATTCTACCTCAACATCTTCTAGTTGATCTGGTGTGATCTTCACGTTGAGTCGTACACAAACTTCCGTAGATAAGGGACATGAAAAATGTTGTGCATGTCCTTCATCTTCTAAGGTAAGTTGACCATATATGCTAGATTCCTGATTCTCTCTACTATCGGAGAAGGTCCTATAAATCTAGGCGCCAACTTCCACTTTTTACCAAATCGAACTACATTCTTTAGAGGTAAAACCTTTACAAATACCATATCTCTGACAGAAAACTGTAACTCCCTTCATCCCTTATCCATGTAGCTTTTCTGTCGATTCTGAGCAGCTTTCATTCATTGCCGAATGACCTCAATCTTCTTCGAAGTTTTTCTAATCATATCTGGCCCAAGTATCATTTTCTCACCCACTTCCCACCAACATGAAGGAGCATTACATGGTCGGCCATACAATGCTTCATACGGAGCCATACCAATACTCGACAGATAACTGTTGTTGTATCAAACTCCACCAAATGCAAATGGTCATCCAACGACCCTACAAAATCTATAATACATGCTCACAAGAGATCTTCCAATATACAATTTACTCTTTCAGTCTTCCCGTCCATTTGCAGGTGATAAACTATACTAAGATGCAGCTTGGTCCCTAACGCCTCTTGTAAACTCTTCCAAAATCCACTAGTGAACAATGGGTCTCGGTCACATAATGCTCTTTGGCACACTGTGAAATTGTACTATCGACTTTACATACAACTATAGAAGCTTGGATGTTGTTCCACTTGACTTGATGGGTATAAATTTTGCACTCTTGGTCAACCGATCTACTATGACCCAAATGCCAACGTACCCGGCTAAAGTCCTCTGCAATCCATTGATACTTTTTTCCATTTCAATTCAAGAACCTCTAATGGTTGCAATAATCCACTAGGTTTATTCTATTCTGCCATTACCAATTGACAACTTATACACTTCGAGATGAATGCCCCAAAATCCCTCTCCATACCTTCCCAGTAGTAAATCTGCTTCATATCTCGGTACATCTTGTTACCACCAAGATGAATGGTCAATCTAGAATAATGACACTCTCTTAGCACTTCATCTCTCAATCCATCAACATCAAAAACAAATAATTTTCCATCCTTATAAAGCTAATCTTCTTGGTCGAGTTCGTATTGCTTCATGTCTTTAGACTCTACTCTTATTCTATCTTTGGTATGATCCCCGCTAGCTTAGCATCCCATTTCTGACTAGTGCAGATCCTTTCAATTAGAGTAGTTCTAATTGAAAAACTTGCGAACATTTTATGTTCTAGCTCGCAATGAGGCCTGAAATCAAATCCGGCAATATACCATCTCTGCTTCCCTTCCAAGAACATTGCTCCCAACCCCGTATGTCTTCTACTCAATGCATCGACGACTACATTACCTTATCCTGGAGTATAGGAAATACTAAAAACATTAGAAGCTAAGAACTCCAACCTGCATTGCTGTTGAAGATTGAGATCCTTCTGAGAGAAAATGTACTTCAAGGATTTGTGGTCCGTAAACAGCTC
Source organism: Allium fistulosum (assembly GCA_030737815.1). Classification (NCBI taxonomy): domain Eukaryota; kingdom Viridiplantae; phylum Streptophyta; class Magnoliopsida; order Asparagales; family Amaryllidaceae; genus Allium; species Allium fistulosum. The sequence continues at coordinate 980,640,675 of CM060907.1, read as the reverse complement.
AAACCTTTCTCCCAATAGATAGTGCCTCCATATCTTAAAAGCAAAAATTATCACCACCAACTCCATATCACGAGTCAGATAATTCCTCTCGTGCGACTTTAATTATAGAATAGCATAAGCAACAACTTCCCCTTTCCGCATCAACATCACACCTAACCCAGTACCACAAGCATCCATGTATACGGTCAACTCTTCATTCCCACTTGGAATGGTCAATACTGATGCACTCATCAACCTCTCTTTTAGACTCACAAATGCATGCTCACACTTCGCATCCCATATAAAGGTCTGATTCTTCTTCATTAAATTAGTCAACGGTGCTGCTATCTTCGACAAGTCCTTTATGAAGCATTTATAGTATCCCGTGGAAACTTCTCACATCTATAGCATTCTTGGGTCGATTCCAATCTTGGACTACTGCCACCTTCGGAGGATCCACAGCTATACCCTGTCCAGAAATGATGTGACCTAGGAATCTCATTTCTTCTCTCCAGAAGTGACACTTGGAGAATTTCGCTCTCAACTTGTGCTTCCTCAATGCCTCTAGCACAATCCCCAAGTGCGTCTTGTGCTCCTCTTTAGTTCTGGAGTAGATCAGAATATCATCTATGAACACAAGCACATTCATGAGATCCACAAAGTATGCCGGAGTGTTGGTTAATCCAAAAGGCATCACCAACCACTTATAGAAAGCCGACAGCGTATGAAATGCAGTAATAGGCACACTCTCCTTCGCTACTCTAAGCTGGTGAAATCCCGTCGCCAAATCCATTTGGAAGAACACCTTCGCATCGTGTAGTTGATCAAACAAGTAATCAATGCGTGGGAGTGGATACTTTTCCTTTCTTGTCACTTTATTTAGCTCACGACAGTCCACACACAACCTCAAAGAGCTATCCACCTTCGTTGCGAATACTACAAGGTGTGCTCCACTCAGATATGCTTCGTCAAATGAACATTTTCCTTAATAGGTCATTCACTTGCACCTCCAATTCCTTCTGATCTTTGGGTGCCATGCACCTCAAAGACATAACTATCGGTCTGGCTTCCTTCACTAAGCATATCTGAATCTCGACCTCTCTATGCGATGACAATCTAATTACTTCCTCGAAAACATCTTGATACTCTCGAGCGAAAGGCACATACGACAATCCCTCCTGTGGAACCTCAAGCGGATATAGAAAGATAACCATTACCCCATCCTCTGGTAGGTAGCTAATCACTACTTTTCGGTCGTCCACATCTCCGACTGTCACCATTAGCTTCTGCAATCCACTATGGCCGCATATTTCCTAAGCCAATCCATATCCAAGATAACCCAGAACCCAAAAAAGTTCAAAACAAAGCAATCACAAACTAAACAACATCCATGACTCAATAAAACTAGGTCACAACAAACCATGCAAAAACTAGTAGAGCCTCCAATAGGGTTTGTCACGATTAGGAGTCGGTCTACTATCTCAATTTACAATCCCAATCTATCTACTAGATCACTACAGATGAATGAATGAGAAGCACCGGTATTAAACAAAATTTGAATAAAAACTTCACTAACAAAAGCATATCTTGAATGTCGTCTCCCTTCCCCTTCATCGAAGGAGCACTCGACAAAGTTGGGACTGCGTCCAAAGCATATGCATTCACCACCTGCTATCCTTCATCGGTTTCAGACAATTCTTCTTCAAGGGAGTATCGATGAATGCCATCCCATATTTAGACAAAACATCAAATGCTGCCACATATTTAGAAACTATCATCTCTCCCTGCTTGAGATTAGTAAATTTTCTAAATAGAACCGACTTTTGAGCAGCCAGAATAAACTTCTCCTCGAACCTTGCCTTGAATCGATCCTAGCCAAACCGATCCTCTAGAGTAGCAATAGTAGTAGCATTCCACCAATTCATGGCTCGTCCTTGAAGCCGTCTCGAAGCTAACTTTCTTTTCATAGCATCTTCCACCTTTATATCACCAAAGATGTGCTCATAAGCATCCACCAATCTTGCACTCCTATGGCTGACTCCGTCCTATGGAATGGATTTCCTCCAAGGGTAATAATCCTTGCTCAACTTAGCAAAATCAGCCCTAGGCGCTTGTACGGGAGAACCTCCACCTACCACCACTCCAGGAGCATTCCTCATCATATTAGCCATCATAGCATTGAACATGTCTTGAACATCAGGCGTAGCAGCTCCTGATCCCACTCCTTCCTCTACTTCTGAAGCAGAATTCCTCACAATGTTCCTTGTATGCTGTCTCATTCTTATCAGTAACAAGAATGATAAGTCTCTCATAAAGAAAACTGTGTCTATAGTGCTCATGTGCATGCGACTTATACCATATAATATATTACTATATAGTTTTGAAAACCAAATTTATAAAAAGTACGCACACTCTCATACAGACACACACACACACACACACACACTCTCTCTCTCTCGATCTAGTTTAAGGCGATAACACCTTCCCTATCTCTACTGGATCATGGTATCAACTCCACTTAACCGTGTAACCAAAGGTTTGATACCAAATGTGATGACCGCCCTATACCACTGGTACCAATAATATATAAATAGTGCACTGCTATCATGCCTGGTCGACATAGGACGATCATCAGGGTTTAGAATGAACCAATATAACCTGTCATATCTCACAGTGCATGGATAAAATATAATATCATAGATATAACAGAAGAGATAGTGATAACAATGTGAACAAACCATCATCATCAGACTATAATATCCATAGGGTTATACATCAATAGTAGAGTTTATACAACAGAAACAAACTCAACAATTATCTCTAATACAAATAGTAATAAGCAAGAATTATCACGGGCTCCACAGCGTTGCTTAGCGGAATAAGTGTAGACTCCATATATGTATGTAATACGAGATAGCTCCATCAAGCTTGTCCTTCAAACAGCTATTGCGTCACCTAGACCTATTACCTGGTTTACTCATTTAAGAGTACCCGAGATAATAAGAGGAAAAGCATAAAACCTTGGGTTAGACAATAGTCTAGTGTGAGCGGTAAATGAGTCTCAAAATACTAAACAGATAAATATAGTAAGGAACAAGTGTACATGAACTATACCTGACTTGTCCCTGCAACTAAAGAGTTAGCATACGACATTATAATATGCTACTCCACAATATCATAAAGATATACCACAAACAAAATAAAGGATATCAGTCTTCCAGGTATTCCTATCTCTAATACCTACTTCCCCAGATACCTATGAGTGATAGCTTACTAAGGAGAGAAACCAAAGCAACCATAACATCCATAACATCCATCAAACAATCCTAACAATCACTCTATGTGCTATGAATATATGATAGCTCGTATGGCCTCCTTTCTACCAGGGACTAATGGAAATCCCAGTTCTCCGTTGTACTTTGGTATCTTGCAGCCGAAAGCTGGATACGTGTCTCACAGCCGAAACTTAGACACTAGACCTAAAGCCATAGGTCAAGGGTATACATGTCCCTTAATTGACCGATGGGCATCCCCACTTGCAATACCTCTTCTTTGAGTATAATAGAAAACACTCCAAACATCAACGATTTCTAAGCACATACACCTGAGCCCTCCTTTGCTCTATTTGGACACCAGTCTTTCTTGCTTAATCCAATTTCCGTTACTCATGAGGAAGCCTTCCACATTCCTCGATCCTATGGCCCACCCCCTTTACGAGCCACAATCTTCGGAACCTACTCTCAACATGAGCCAACATCCAAAGTCCTAGCTTTTCATCATGCTATTATATCATCATCCAACCTGATACGAACAAGCCAACACCTCTACATGATCTACAGGACCTCTACTTCACCTCCCAGAAGCTTCATTCCATTTGGACATAACCCAAGAAGTCAGCGCCGACCTCAAAACTCGACACTGATCTCTCCACTTTGCCAATTCATGGCTAAGTTTTCTTCCACTCCTTCCTTTCTTCTAGTACTCCATGACCAGATGCTTTGATCCCAACTTCTCTACACAAATCTAGTCGTCATAGAATAAGTTCTCTCTTTAAAGCATCCTGCTTCATATTTTAGAAACAAGTCGTCATAGCCACCAACACTGGCCAATCACTAACCCATCACCTCAGGCAACCTTACTAGCAACACCTTGTTATCCCTAAAATCACTACCACAATGGACCAAACTACAGACGTGGGTACCAACATCTCTACTTGGTGCCAACTTGTGTAGTTAATGAATTGGAACTTGCACCTTGAACTATGAGATCTATTAATGCTCCAGAGCCTCCCCTTTAAGTTTCATCTAATTCTGACCAACTTTGCCTTCGATTTGCTCAATTCTCTGACCTAACTTTCCATTCAATCACAACACTAACAAACAACATCAAATCATACCATCCAATATAGAATAATAAGCAATTTCATCCAACCTAACATGCAATCCATTAAAATAAGATAAACAAGTCGATTTCTAATATAGATCTACATATAGCATGTATATGTGAGTATGAGCAAGGGTGATTTCTGATCAATCTAGATCATATACATAGTTTAACATGTAATTAAAGTTGGAAAAGGTTTTTTGGCCAAAAATAGATTTAAAAACATGTTAAATCCTATGATTCTACCATATAAACATGCATAGTATAGTGAGAAGGCATAAACCACTCACGAATTACTAAATTCAACCAATATGAATGTTAATCCAATCCGGACAGCAATGGAATGCACTTTAAATCAAGAAAAACGATGATCTATATCTTTTAGTTGATGATCTAATCTCTATTTCGTAATAGTTTGATTTAAAGAGCAACTTGGGTGATTTTGGATGAAATTAGGATGGAGCTAGGGCTAATTAGGTTTTAGACTTGATTTAGAATGAGGAGAATTTTTTAACTTGACTCTTCATCCCTCTATTTATAGTATTCTCTAATTAGACTAATGGGCTCACCAATAGGCTTAATTAATTACACATTAATCTTGGCCAGCAGCTTTAAAAACTTGAAACATACATAAATTTCTAACTGTAAGTCCGTTTTTCTATTATGACTACTCTATGGAATGACAAACTATTATGAAGAAGCAATGGAACTGGTTTAAGATCCTAATTCGACTCCAAACAAAAGTTATAGCCCAAACAAGACTTCCAAGGTTAAAATGTTCTCATAGAAATTTGAAAAAAAATCAGAGGTGTGTAAATTGTCCTTAAGAGTCAATTCCAAAATTATAGAATCATACGACCTCATATAAATAAAATAAAAATATTTTACGATCCTTTAATACGTAAAATACGGGTCATTGCAGACTCAACAAGAGTCTTCTATAGGTTAATATAACTTAGTCAAAATATAAGTAGGGTAGTCTTCTGACTTAAGAGTACCGTCGATTTAAGTATTTAGACTATGCTTTGACTATGGTCAAGCACATGTCATAGCGACCATGCCACGACCATAATTAGGTTCAAGTCGAACTACTTGAATTGAAACACTACTCAAGAGAGGATTTGTCTCCTTCATTATAGAATGTCCATATCACCATAATTAATAAGTCAACTTAAAGTCAAAATCTTCGATTAGAGTAAAAGGGTTAATCAGTAATCCTTGTTTGATTGAACCAAGGACTTTAAAGTGACCTACACAATTAATATGGATAATACAAATTTCATATATCTAAGTGAGATGATGATAATAAAATGAATACACGTACAAATTGTAGTTACGTGGTGATATTATATTAGATCAAAAATATATTTTTGCCTAGATGATCTATAAGTGCTGAACTTGACCATATACCGTGCTTCAACAATATCCATACAGGTTTTGATATTTAAATTATTCAAAATTTGACTTTGGATCGATGTCACACGAAAGTGTCAATACAATCACGTTGTTGGTTATTTCTGAATTCGACTAAGGATAAAATTAATTGATAAATATTATAAATTAATACAAATGTTACATTAATATTTATAGATAATGTTAATTGGCTTTTTGGCTAAGCAGATTTTCAACTAGAATTAAAACGTCAAGATGAAGAGAAAATAACTCAAGAACTTGGAAGCATGCTTGGAAGGTTTGGAAGATGGAATTTTACACGTTTCAAGCAAAATGAGGCTAAGCGGAGCTCTCGGTACCGAGAGGATTTTCCTCCACTTGGCACCCTCCCAAACTTCTGATACTTGATGCTCGACCTCTAGCAATCATGGTGAAGTGTTTCTCTCGGAGAACAAATAAACAACTTCAAGGATCTATAAGAAGAAAGCAAAGGAAACAAGATAAGATAAGCGGAATTAAGGAAACCGTCAAGAATGACTCAACCTTCATGGAAAAGAGTTTGGAATACATCGAATTAGAGATAGGAGAGCAAAGAAAATAAGAAGGAGAGGTTTCACCAACATAAACCTTCTCGGTATCGAGAGGTCTGTATTAGGAATTGGGCTGGCATGCTCTCTCCTCCACCCGTGAGCTTGCATTTGAACCTTGTACAACTCAAGCCTATGGATCTGTAAAACATTTCCTATATAAATATCAAACCCTATAGAAACCGAGGGAGGATCTTTTTCTGGACTTTCGAGCACTTCACCTTCTTCATCTTCTTCTTCCTCAACTACTCCAAAGACTCTTGAACTCGAGATACACTAGATTGTAGTCGAATCTAATTGAATTCATTGTTATCCGGAGAGAAAACAATCGATAATAAGATTAAAGCAGACATAGCCAGAATATTTGCCGAACTACTATAAAAATGTTATGCGATCTTGTTTTCTTCCTGTTTTTGCCTGTTTGATTAAAATTTTTACATTTTTGGTGCTTTCATATAATATTTTGGTGTTGGTGCCATTTTTTGGCATCAAGATTTTGGTGCTTTCATTGAGAGAGAGCTAGATTTGACAACCTAAAGCTTGAATCTGAAGTTTGGAGAAGATGAAGAGGCCTAATACTCTATATATGATTGAAGGGAGTCAACTATAACATGGGGGAAATCAGGATGTGTCCTCAAATTCCAATTAATCCATCTATGTGACCATAGCGGAGATCGAGAGAATAATAAAGGAGATGGAGGATGGAATAATGGCTCGACAATAGGAAATGTTGGAAGAATTTTTCCAAAGGATAGGGAAATAAGGAACAGCTGGAGCTGTTGGAATTCAGAACCAAAGGTTGGAAGCCAGTGCAGGAACATCTGGAACTGGAGCTGAGCAATCTGGGACAATGCCCCCACGAACAGAACCTATCGGTATCGATTGGAATCATATTGAGAGGAATTTACTTGAGGGCACAATTGATTTGGATCTAGGATGAGCTTTAATGCCTGGAATGGGCGATGTTGAACTAGAGGGGCATATTGGAATACAAATGCATAACAATAGGAGCCGGAAGTAGAAGCTTACCATAGGAACGAAGGGCAAAATGAAGTTATGGATCAGAGATTTCCATTGGATGATAATCAAAATGATCGGGATGGATTGGAGTCGGGTGTGATTCTTTTACTTCGCCTTTTGTTTTAAATAAATTATGTAGTATTACTATTAGACTACTTACACATGTATGGGATCCAGATCGGTCCTTAGGCACGCTCTGAGTTGGATGTCTGATGGTGACCCTTGATAGGATTAAAATTTTTGATGTTTGCTAAATGCTTTACCTTAGGCTTCATGAGCGATGACTGACACCGATTAGGAGACACCAACAGAGATTGATGACCCTAAGAAATTGATTATGATTTTATAAACCAGTGGAACATGATGACTGATATTGATCGATCGTGGTAGTCCCAATCGGAGAGATGGGGCGATGATCATAATATGCAAGTTCCCTTGTCGGAGAGTGAGTGGATGGACTTGTACAAAAAAGTAAGTACCCTTACCGAAGAGTAGGAAAATGGGCTTGCTTGGATATTCGATCCCCTCGCCGAAGACCGAGCGGATTGGACTCAACAAGGATACGGAGAGATCAAAAGTAAGTCCCGTCACCGGAGAGTAAGCAGATGGACCTTCTTGGACGTTGAGCAACTTGTCGGAGAGCAAGCGGATTGGACTCGGCAAGGATCCGGAGAGATCAAACCCAGGATTGGATGATAAATAATCCGAAGAGATCAAACCCTAGATTGGATGATAAATGATTCAGAGAGATCAAACTCTAGATTGGATGAGACCCTAGATTGGATGAGGCCCTATATTGGATGTTATACAATCCAGAGAGATTAGACCCTAGAATGAGCATTGATTTGACCTTAGTATTTGAACGCCTTGTGGTTAGACTAGAGTAGACGAATCTCGGACGAACATGGAACGATTTTGATATACGATATGATAACTCCGGATGAAAATGGAATGATTATGGTTTATGGCTGACACTTAAGCAAGGACTAGAGTCCTTAACTATGACAGTCTGGAATGACCATGAATTTACCAGGGAATTAGAAGGAACCAAGCGATTCACCACAACTTGAATCGATGGATGGATGGAGTGCTCAACTACCAAAGATTAACTGCTGCTAAAACTTGTTCTTGAGCAAAGCACACCTGACATTCATAAGGCATACTTTAGGAGGCATGTGTTAAATGGCTTTTTGACTAGGCAGATTTTTAATTGGAATTAGAACATCAATATTTTGAAAAAACAACTCAAGAATTTGAAAGCATGCTTAGAAGGATTGGAAGATGGAATTTTATGCGTTTCAAGCAAAATGGGGCTACGTGGAGCTTTCAATATCTAGAGGAACCTCTTGGTATTGAGAGGATTTTCCTCCACTTGGCACCCCTAAACTTCTGATACTTGATGCTCGACCTTTAGCAATCATGGGAAAGTGTTTCTCTCAAGGAATAAATGAACAACTTCAAGGATCTATAATAAGAAAGCAAAGGAAATAGGATGAGATAAGCGAAATCAAGGAAATCATTAGGAATGACTCAATCTTCATGGAAATGAGTTTGGAATACATTAAATTAAATATGGGAGTGCAAAGTAAATGAGAAGGAGAGGTTTTCACCAATACAAAACTCTTAGTACTGAGAGGTCCATATTGAGAATTGGGCCGGTGTGCTCTCTCCTCCACCTATGAGCTTGCATCTGGACCTTGTACAACTCGAGCCTATGGATCTACATAGCATTTCCCCTATAAATATCAAACCTATAGTGACCAAAGGGGAGATCTTTTTTTGGATTTTTTGGCACTTCATCTTCTTTGTCCTCTTCTTCCTCAACTACTTCAAAGACTCTTGAATCCGAATTCCATTTGATTATGGTCAGATCTAATTGAATTCATTGTAATTCGAAGAGAGAATAATCGATAATAAGATTAAAGTGAAGGTAGACTGGGGCATTTGTCGAACCGCTATAAAAAGTATTTGTGTGATCTTGTCTTCTTTATATTTTTGCCTGTTTGATTTGAATTTCTACATTTCTGTTGTTTTCATTTGATATTTGGGTGTTGCTGCCATTTTTGGCATCAACAGATAATATTACTTTTTATTTCAAACTTAAAATCAGACAGAATGATGTATATAAGTTATACAATGGTTTGATCGATTTGGAGACATAAATTAATTAATTAACTAAAAATTCAAAGGGAGTCAAAACATGTTGACCATGATTGGGCTAAAAGGTGTGGCCGACTGCGAAACTGGGGTTGAAAGACTTTTCTAGTCTTCAAAGGTAGGAGGAAAATGTGGACAAAAGGGTGCAAACCCTTGGCTATAAACCGTCTAGCCTTAACACATTTTTAAGGTGATTTTTTGAGCTCTCTCTAGCGTCCTAGCCACCCCTAACCATGCAGTGGTGATGCCATCTTTTCAACTTTGCAACCCGAGGAGAAGGAGGAGACAATGGAGCTCTAAGAGAGGATTCTAAACAAACAATTAGATCCTGGCAAGATTATTCCAGCGTAAGTTATGACTTCTATTTAGTACTTTATCATTTATATTTGCACGTTCACATCATCATTTATATTCGCACGTTCACATCATCATATCCATTGTTATGTAATATATATTTTTGGCCAGAAAAACTTAAAAATTATTACTATTTTGAAAACTCTTTTAAACATAAAAACATTTTTAATACATGCATACGTATGTATGTATGTAAATATAATATATATATATATATATGTAGGTATGTATGTGTGTATATATAATAATTAAATTTTGGTTCGGTTAAACTTTTAAAAGGAATTTTTTATTATCTTTAGGTATATATTTAAATATCCTACAATAAAACATATTTTAAATATGGATTTTGTTTTAAATGAAAAAATTATATACATATATTTATTTGCTTTTACTATTTTAAATATAAAAGAAATATTTTTTGTATGTTTGTGTGTGTATTTGTATACACACATTTAAATATCCGCATGGATATTATAAAAGAATATTTTTAATATTTATTTTGGGATATGATCTGAAATTAATATATATATATATATATATATATATCTGTGTGTGATATTATTATTATATGTATTTGCTAAGTCAACCTATTTAAAAATTAAGTTTTTATTTTAAAGTTAAACATTATATATTGACATTTATTCGATGCGTCTTATTTTCACTATTGTAAGGGTCGATTCCTTATTAAAATGTCTTGAATGTTTATGGACCACATAATAAAATCGGTATGAGAGTTCTTTAGAGCGAGTGTCTTGAATTAGATCTCTTACCATTGATCCTTGGTAGTAAGGGGGTTTCCATGTGACTAGATTTTTAGGAGATCACATGCTTACCATGAAGGAGTTCGACTAATTTATCACAATGATAATTTAATTGAATTACCACTTAATAATAGGTGGTTTACTTGGTCGAACCTGTGCAGTTAAAGTGCTTAGTAGTTGCATAGTGGTGGAGATATAAAAAGATATAACGAGGATAAAGCAGGGTTATAGCGCAAAATAGCGGAGGTGTAAAAAACTTTATTAGATATAAAACCAAATATTAAAAATTAATTTATTCTCATTCTCACATCAATTTTGTCAGAAAAATAAATAATTTTTAACCGTATATAACAAAATAAAAGAATTTCACGATTTATGTAGTCCAGATTTAGTGTCTACAATATATTTCTAACTTAAATTGAGCAATATGCCTTAAAATTTGGTCTTTACCCTAACTATACCGATTATGCTTAAAAGAGAACCAGTCAAATCAACCTTTTTATATTAATGTTGCTAAAGCGGGTGTTAAAAAGCCTTGATTTAGCTGGTGTAGCAGAAAATAGCGGGACTTAAAGTGGATTTATTATTTACAGTCATATATTGAAAAAGCGTAGCAGTCGAAGAGGGGCTATGTGCTATAGCGAGGATTTTGCAGAGCTTTTGCAGGGATTTAACTACACAGGGTCAAACTCGAGAAACTCCTTTGATGGTGCTTCTCAATCATTTCTTTATTAGCGAGGAAATGGAAGATAGGTTACCCATTTTACATGTAAATGGGCTTCCAACCGTACATTTCGATCACTTTCCTATTATTCTATTTTTCTCAAACCTCCACTTAACTCATAGAATACTTAGATTTGAAAAATATGGCTTTAAGAAACTAATTTTACTGATCTAGTTTCAAATAAATGGATTTCAATGAGTGGCAACAATTTTAAATATTTGGAAAATATAGTTAAAGTTTTTGTTAGTAAGCTTAGGGACTTAAGACAATTTCTTTAAAAATGGAATAAAGATGTTTTTCACAACTTTAAAATTAAAAGAGAAAAATTACTTTTTGAAATTATAAAACTAAATAAATTACAAAAAATTAGAAACCTAAACTCTTCTGAGCTAAATGTACTTATAAACCTTAAAAATGAACTAGAAAAAGTCATTACATAAAAGGAAATAATGAGGAAACGGAGATTTGAGGTCCAACGGGTGGATGAATGAGACAAGAATACCAAGTTTTTTCATAAATAATTAATGGATGCAAACATAACAATGCCATAAATTCCTTACTTGTTAATAATGTGGCAATTTTTAATCAAAACAAACTTAATAATGCCTTCACTAACTACTACAAAATATTTTTGGAACTAACAAACATCATAAATTTAAAGCCAGGTGGAACGATTTTACCTAAAAACATGAGGGTTGCTTTAGATGATTTGGATGTTCCATTCTCTAAAGAAGAAATATTTAGGGCTTTTAGCGATATGCTAAGCGATAAATCTCTGGTATCGGATGGATTTCCTATATTGTTTTACAGGAAATTTTGGCATGTTTTAAACTATGACATAATTAAAATATTTAACAAATTTTGTAATGAAAATTTAAAATTAGGAAGATTTAACTTTACTAACATAATCCTCCTCCATAAAAAAGTGGGTGCAACTGAACTAAAGGATTTTAGGCCTCTCTCGTTAACAAATTGTTCACTTAAAATTATTTCAAGAGGTCTTAACTAATAAATTAAGCACTGAAATGAATAATCCAATTGATAAAAGACAATCCGCTTTTATTAAGGGTAGAAATATCATGAATGGGGTCATTGTAGTCCAAGAGTTTATAAATTATTGTCGTAAACATAATAGTGTTAGGTTGAAATTTAATTCAACCCAGTATGCACTATTCAAAGGGAGTCAAGAGTACTTGAGTAAGTTGGGTTACTTAGTCAATTATGTGTTTGTTGAATCTACATAAAGTCATTATTCAAATTGGTCTTTGTTAAAGTCCTCAAACAAAAAGTCAGAAGGTCATATAAGCTCAAGCTGCCAATAAAATCACAATTCAAGCTCTCTTTATTATGCTAAGAATAAAATGAAAATGAGGAAGAAGACCTTTGGAATTCACCCTATCTAGAATGGGGTACATGCCTATATATAGAGAATGCCAGCCCTTGTATTTGTGACATGTGTCATTTGAATAAAATGGATGGCTATGATTTGGTGACGAAGCAGAAGCTCCGATTGTCAAATGTCAATACGCGATAGTTAATTTAGTTAGAGGATTCCTCATGGAAGCTGGGAGTATTTATTTTGGAGATATCTTTCAACATTCGGTAGCTTTTTTCAATGCTCGATAGCCCTAAAGAATTATCTTTCGATAGCCCCTCTAATTATCAACATGCAACAGCTAAGGAAACACTACTCTTGATAGCTTTTGAGCATATCAATTGCGCGGTAGTTTTATAGTCTCGACCATCTACATCTTGATCAACATGTGACAACTTTGGAAAATGTTGACCTTTGAAAGCTTAATTTGCCAACTTGGGATAGCTCCTTAGTCTCAATATGCGATAGCTTTACAAATTCAATATTTGATAGCTTGACAACTCAACATGTGATGGCGTCCTATCTTCACCGTTTAATAGCTTGATAACCTCAATATGCGATGACTTGATGATTCAAAATGCGATGGCTTCCTATCTTCATCATGTGATAGCTTAATAAACTTACTATGCGATAGCTCTTATAATACAACAAACTTTGAATACATATCAGCTTCCAATAGCTTAATGGTGTCAACTCACGACAATTTTAATCATATTAACTCGCGATAACTTATTATTTCAACCTTTGATGGCTCATGGCTATTAGTTTTTGATAGCCTTTTGTTTCTATTTGCGATGGCTTATAATATCAACTTGCGATGGCTCTATCACCAATCTATGATGGCATGTTCTCAACATTATGCGGTCTTTAATCCTCAATGTGCAACATCTTTGAAGTGCAGCAGCTTCAAAATGTGGTAACTTCAAAGTGCAATAGCTCCAAAGTACGATAGCCCTACACTGCCAACTTTTGATAGTCTTATACCTTATCCATTCCTGGGAATTTTTGGGTGTTACAATTGTCCTCTCCACCATAAGAAGTCTTCTTGTGCTTTAGCTTAAGTAAAATTCTGCTCTTGCTTTGTGTTTTCTTTTCTCAAGCTGTCATTCTTGGTTGTCATATTCCCTATCATCGATCGTTCGTGCTTCTTAACTTATGATAACTTTTGTTCTAAAAACCATGATTTTCTGTTTGTAGGTTTGGATGACAAACTTCGAAGGCTTTATCCCCCATTTAAGGTTTTACTTGCTACTTCCCTTCGATGGATGCCCGCATCAGGCCCGGCAGCGGGATCAAAGGTTTTTTTGCCTATCACTTTTTGGATAGTTACTTCGGCTAGGCCTTGAGATGGGATCAAAGGCTTAACTGACCATCACTCTTTGGATGATTGCTTTAGCCAGGCCTTGCGGCGTGACAAAAGATTTTTCATCCATCTCCCTCGGATGGGTTCTTTTACCAAGCCTAATGGTGGGACTAAAGGATTATTTAACCAACACCCTTTGGACTGTTGCTTTGGCCAGGCCTTTCGGCGAAACCAAAGACTTTTTGTCGATCTCCCTTAGATGGGTTCTTTGACCAATCCTGACGGCGTGATCAAAGGCTTAATTGACCATCACTCTTTGGATGGTTGCTTTGTCCCTGGCGGTGGGACTAAAGGCGTTTCGTTCATCTCCTATAGATGAATGCTTTGACCAGGCCTGACGGCAGGATCAAAGGCTTAACTAACCATCACTCTTTGGATGGTTGCGTTGGCCAGGGCTTGTGGCAGAACCAAAGATTTTTCGTCCATCTCCCTTGGATGACTAATTTGACCTGGCACGACAACAGGATCAAAGGCTTAATTGTACATCACCCTTTGGAGGTTGCTTTGGACAGGCCTTATTGTGGGACCAAAGGCCTAGCTATCCTCTTTCGAATATGTGGTGTGCCTCTTCTTAACGAATCTCGCTAACCTCGTTAGGTTAGAAATCAAGTTAAATATATCACATCTAAGTCGAAGAGCAATTACTTTGGGAAAGGTCTTTCAATTGTCCATTTTATTCATCCAATGCTATGAAATACGATCTCAAATGCTCAGCATTTCTCGTCCTTGATATCACATTTCCATCTGGTCTACTTAATCGATAAGTGCTCGAGGGAATAACTTCAACAATGACTAGTGGTCCTTTCCAATTTGGTCCCAATGGGCCATCCGTGGAATCCTTAGTATTTTCCATTATTCTCCTCAGCATTAGATCTCCCTTCTTGAATGCTCTTCCTTTTTGTTTTGAATTATAATATTTGAAAATTCTTCGTTGGTATTCAGCCGTTCGTATTGCGGTATGATCTCTTAATTCATTAAGTAAATCGAGTGTCTCTCTCTTCGTTTCATGGTTCATTCATAGGTATAAGAAATCCTTCGACATGATGGGACCTCGATCTTAACTGGTAGCATGGCTTCAAATTTATATGTTAAAGAATATGGAGTATGTCCAGTAACTATTCTCGTAGAAGTTCTGTATGACCATAAAACAAGGGGAATTTCCTCTACCCAATTCTTTTAGGTTTTCCTAGTCACTAGTTTAAGATGTTCTTAATGGTCTCATTTGCCACCTCTACTGCCCCATTAGCTTTTAGGTGAGCCACTAATGAAAAGCTTTTTATTATTTCGTTATTCTCACAAAAACAAATGAATTCCTCGCTCTTAAATTTAGTCTTGTTGTCAGAGATAATCTTATTTGGGAGTCCAAATCTGGTGACTATATTATTGATGACAAACATCGAGACAGTTTCAGCAGTAATGTTTGACAATGGTTCGGCTTTTTCCCACTTGGTAAATTAATGAATGACCGCTTCAATAAACTTTGCTCCTCCTTTTGAGACTTAAAGAGGCCCAATTAATTCAGTTCACCATAAATTAAAAGGTCACGGACTGGTAATAGTAGTTAATTCACTCAAGGTCAACCGTGGAATTCTAGAAAACTTTTGTAATTTGTTGCATCTCTTAATGTAGGTAAGGCATTCTCTAGCATATGGAGCCAATAATATCCTCGTCTCGTTACCTTTTTCGCTAATTTTACCCCATTGGATGATTCCCGTAGAATACTTCATGGGCTTCTCTTAACAGTTTAGTTCCTATTTCCAAGGTGACACATCTCAAGAAAGGTGTTGAGTACCCTTTTCTATATAATATCCCGTCAACTATAGTATATGAAAAGACTTGGTATTGTAATCTTCGCAACTTGTTTCTTCCTTCGGGCAATATTCCTTCCTTCAAATATTTGATTAGAGGCATCATCCAACTGTTAGCATATTTATCTTCGTGGGCATTTGTTCTTATTCTTTCGGAGGCTTCTCCATAGCTATCATCTTCTCGGGATTTTTTATGACGACCACCTTACACCTTCGGCACCCAATACTTGTATAGTGCGATGTAACGATGCTCGACTGATGCAGGGCAATAGTCATGGGTTTAAAGTAAATAAAACATCACAGTACCTGTCGTATATCTAACAACTCATCGAAGAAAATATAATAGTAAACATATCAGATATAAACAGACGAGATAGTAATAACTGAATGAACCACAGAAATTAGAGTACTTAGATCAATATAGCTATACAACATAAGTGATGGAGTTTATACAACTGATAATAATCTCAAAATAGATACTATCTTTAAATATAAAATAGCACTAGTAGTGCTGCACAGCGGAATGGGAAGATCAAAGAAAGAATCTGTTCTTCTTCCGTAAAGAATTCTTCTAATAACCCCGAACCTAATCTACTAAGTAATAATAGCTAAATATAGTAATACGAGAGTATAGCCTCCTGATCGTCACCTGTCCAGCTCCACGTGCTTCACAAACCTGATATCCCTAATCCACTAATTTAAGAGTACTCAGAATAATAGGAAGCAAAGCATAAAATTCTGAGTTACGCAACAATCTGGTGTGAGCGGTAGAAAATCTCAAATACTATAAAGTCAATATACTAGGACAATCAGTATGGAGAATATACCTGACCTATCCCTACATCCATAGAGTTAGCACATAACACAGAATATATGCTACTCTACATCATAATCATCATGGTGTACTATACATTAAAGTACTAAAGGTGTCTAGATATCTATGTCGATAATATATACATCATGTGACATCTTTAGGGTGATAAGTAATTAAGCAAACATAACATCCATCATCTATCCTCACATTCACTCACTCAACGCGTTGGATATTTGATAACTCGTCTAAGCCATCACGCTCAAGGACTTGACTACCCATCACAATAGTCAACATCCTAGTTTTACATTACTCAAATCTGTGCCACTTGGTAGGCCAGAAACCAGAGTAACCATCACACTAGTCCGAGGTAATGAACCTCCCATTTGAAGATAAGGAGCCATCGTGCTCCAGGAGTCATTACGCCCGTAGTGCATACCCCGCTTTACGGGTTCTCTAGAAACTCTCGAGTATTAATAATCCTTTTGCACATGCCATCTATAGTAGAGCTCATCCTTGAACCGTCCTTGCAACTCCCATCTGAAGTCATCATGGTTGAGAACTATTCCTGATAACCATCATTAGTCGTAGAGTATCATCGTTTGTCCTGTAATCTTGCTTCAATGGTTCCTTCAATCTAACTCATAGTTTTCTACTCTACAACTTGAAGTACAACTATCCATTGTATAAGCCATCACTTCCCATTATGGAATCACCGTCATGAATCATGCGTCGTCGTTGTTGAAAATCATAACCGAACCTCAAGATTCGGTACCGATCTGAGCCTTAGCTTGAAACTTGAAGTTGTGACTCGAAGCAACTTCCCATTCTTGAAGACCTGAAGCAACATGCAAATGACTCGGAGAAAACACATCGCTGGCTCGAAGCCACCTTGCAAGTCCACATCACCGAACCATGCATCACTGACCTGAGCTAACATGATCCATGTTCTGTTACCAAAACAAGCCATGGACTACCCTATGGATCCGAACTGATCCATCACCATCGATCCCACAA
Source organism: Allium fistulosum (assembly GCA_030737815.1). Taxonomy (NCBI): domain Eukaryota; kingdom Viridiplantae; phylum Streptophyta; class Magnoliopsida; order Asparagales; family Amaryllidaceae; genus Allium; species Allium fistulosum. Next base: position 980,622,944 of record CM060907.1, on the reverse strand, counting down.
TTCACTGTTTCATACCCCTTCAAGCAACTTTCCATCATCGACCCTAAGCCACCCTTTATTTGACTCGAAACAACTCCCACTTAGCTCGGAGCGTAGCTTGCCACCGATTCAACACTTTATCGTTTCATGCCCTTTCAAGCAACTTTCCTCCACCGACCCCATGCCACCCTTCATTTGACTCGAAGCAAATCCCACTTAGCTCGGAGCATAGCTTGCCATCAATCCAACACTTCATCAAATTTCACTTCTCATATTGGACTCCAAGAGAACCATGTGCAACCCAAAGCAAACCCCTCTAGGACTCGAAGTAACCATGTCCAAAACAGAAAGCATTCACCTACCGATCAATCGACACCGAACCATCTTCTTTTGCCTAAAACTTGAGCAAACGAACTCCAAACAACTTAAAACATGAAACATATCTTTAGGGTATTCGTCTTGACCTACCTTAAGGATTGTAAATCATTTGGACAACTTGCCTTCATGGGTCATCACTGATCCAACACTTATTCCTGGAGCTAAATTTTTATTTGAACAACGTTTTGTAAACATCCCATTTCTGTAGCCATACTATCCAAGAGTATATAGAGTAATACTGTCTGATAATATGGAGAATGAGGCTATATGGGCTATACACATGAATATTCCCTTGGACTAACACTAGTACATATTAAAACATCAAATAAATACCTCACCTATAAGTACACAGTATCAATACAAAGCAATACACATGTATGCCTCCAGAACAGAACAATATATAGTGCATCATAGAGAATATAGTGTCAATCGCAGCGATAACATATATATATACAATAATGTCACAAAAGTGCAACCCATCTCAAATATCTCAATATAATGTGATAAACAATCAACATACAGCTCAGTGTCAAATATATACAATGAATCAATGTCATATAAGTATTATATAACCATCCTAATATAGGACTCCTCTAAGCCCAATAAATTATATGTTGGTCATGTCATCTCTGTACCTGAAATGTCTTGGACTGACCCAAGTATTATAAAATTACATATGGGTCAAACTATGTCTATTCAAGGGTATATAAGAATGGTAACACAATATAAACATGGAATAATATTGATATAACTCCAACATCGATAATCAAATCATAAGATGACATATCAAAGGATGTATATAAATATGGTAATGTATACCTAAAATGTATATAAGGTTATAAATAATCATCAAAGCATCACATTACCCAAATATCTCAAATCCACTTGAAACAATCAATTCTCATATCAGGAGATGTCATCATCCATACAGAAGCATATCAAACCAAAAATTACATAATCGATACAAATAGATGAATCATACATATCCAGAAAACATCATCAAAACCAGAAATATAGTAAAGGAGATATCACCAAGTATAATCAGGCTAGCACGATGCATTGCCTAAATATAACTCTCAATCTCTATAAAATCATCAATGAATATCAAATAGCATAGGCTGCCTATCAATACTGAGAATCAACTATACTCAGGATATGAATCACAGGCATAATCTTATTTCCTCAGATGTATACTATCCAACAATATCGTGACGAGAAATGACTGTATGACTGACACGAAGTTCCCAAGTAGAGTCATATAAATATAATAATATGCGGCACCTGGCCCACATCAATGCTATGGTGAGGCGTATCAATCGTATATGCCAATCTACTACTCCGTCAGTACCAAAAGGGAGACTGATAGCACTAAGCAAGCTCCAAAAACACTAAGCCTCTACAGTCTTTACTTACCTCATAGTCATCATGACACTTATCCATCGGTGTCTCGTCAACCCGAAGACCTTAAGTCAGGACATTACAAATGCCCTTAACCACAAAGGTATATGCAACAGACTGCTGGCCTAGGCGACATAGGAAAAAATGCATACATAAAGGGTAGCACAAAGCTGAAAGAACCAAGCAATATAGGCTGTCACAGATCTGGGGCGCAACCCTACGATCAGGTCATCTGGTCCACTCCAACACTCATAATAGGAGTACGTCATAATAGTTGCATATAGAGCTAATACATATAGATATGAAGTCATGGTCATCATTAGGCACGAAGCCATACTCACTAAATATAGGCACAAAGTCATATATCACTACGTATCACCTCACACTATCCACTCTATTCCCGTTATGAGAGTGTCATCTACTTAAAATGAATAACCGAATAAATATCACAATAGCGTCCTATACCACTATGTGATACTCAAATGTTTATTCACTACACACAAATTACACATAAACTATCCAGTACTCTACACAACAAGTCCAAAGAATAACTGGAGAAACATTACCGAAAGTCCCATATCGGATGGTATTATAACTTCGTTTATTCAGGTTTCTGCTATACAAAATAGAAATCATCGTATAATCATATATAAGAATGTCACCACCATATCATATTAAAATCATCAATCAAATCCGTAATAATGGTGAATCATTCATATAATTATTATTTAATAAACAAGAAAGAGATATCAAAATAGAAATATAAAAATATATTGATCAAGTAAATATAAATAAATGAACCAATACTTAATAAAGAATTATTCAAAACATATAATTTCATATAACACAATAAGTACATATTCCATAATACACATAGAGTTAAATACTTATTATAAAAAATTATTTCATATATTCCAGTTCAATGTTCGTTAAAGGCTAAACAGAAAAAAAACAATGAAGTAGGTTATTCAAATTAAGTAATATTATAGATAACTAAATTGATTCTTAATTAATCATTCACACAACTTTATCTCTTAACAGAAAATAGATATTTATAAATGAACAATGAATCGATTTACATGAGTTAGTAAATTTAATTTAATTTATTCATAATCCAATAAATATATCTTCTAACTTTAATATTGTTGATTAGAAATTATTCACTCGTATAAATGGCAATTAATAATTATTTAAATAATATACTTAAATTTACATCATCAGTTTATTAATTTTAGAGTTACCTTCATACATATATTATCTCCAATATACATGTAACAGGGTTTAGATGTATTAGATTAACTAATGTAAATGTAAATATATTTATATTTTGAATTATAAATTAATAAAACTAGTATATAAACATAAGATGAGATAATAACCCAGATTCCCATGAGTTATAATACATTAACAAAGATTGGGGAAAACAAAATTAATAAATTAACAACCTCGACTAAATAACATTTCATATTTACATTTATGAAACCTTGTCTATTGTTAAACTTAACTTTACATTTGTAAATTATCAATTAAACTTCTTAAAATGTATATCTATTCAACCACTTTATATTTAACTAATATTATCATCGAATCAACCATAATCAAAACAATCATCACTCAAGCAATCAATCACATCCAATAATCATCAATTTTAACAATACAATTGATCCAACAAAGCACACCAAATGGTATATGGGAAATTTTTGTATCAATCGATATAAAATAAACATAGTAGTGAGTTAATGAAAACTCACCGATGCGATGAATGCAGAAATCAAATTCTGCTCTGGACGGTGATATTATCAGCGGCCGCTAATTCATCATCTCATGTAGCCGCCTCTCAACGATTGAACCAGCCTTGAACACCAAAACCCTCACCGTCGCACTAACAATCAACCATATCCACGCATCTTGATCGATTACCAAAATCTGCTTGCATCGTCTCAATTTTTGATCATCTCGATCGCGACATCTCCCCAATTTCCTGAAATGCGGCTCTCCTCCAGGTCATAGCGACCTTACTCCAGTCCGTCAGTGGCGGCGTTCAACGATGCTGCCTTGCTCAAATGGATTTCAATGCGAAACTTTTAATAGGTGTGGTCGTGATTTTCTTCAAGAAGATTCTAGTGTTGGGGCAAAAGTGGAAAACATGGTTCAAACATGGTGCGTGAACCAAGCTTTCAAATGAAAAGAAAAGGAGTTGAGGTTAATGGGCTTGGTCTTGTAAATTTTCACCAACTTAGTTCGATTTTTTTTCCTTTTGTTTACAATTTCAATTTACTTTAATCCACACTTTAATTACAAATTACATTTTGAATTGCAAACTTATTCAATTCAGTAATTATATATATTTCACTATTTCAATCCTGAAAATATATATATATATGTATGTATGTATGTATGTATGTGTATGTATATGTATATGTATATTTTAAAATATTTTACATATTCAATTAAAACAACTTATTTAGTTTTGATATATTATTTGAAAAGGATTCTTTAATTTATTTCAATTAATTAAATCAAAAACTTTTATCAAAACAGACTTTTAATTATCTAAAAATTTATTTTCAAAACATTAATTATCAAATATCAAATTCGAACAATTTTTATTTTAATTAATTTTATTTATTATTATGGCATAGAAAACAGGATTGTTACAGACTTTCCCTCTTTAGAAAATTTTGTCCTCACAATTTCTTAAGGAGAAACGTTAAAGACAACACAAACCCAAAACTTTCTTCGTATTTAACATGCTTTTATCAAGCGTAAACACTCAATTCTCTATGTGGTTTATACTCAACTTATCTTATCGTACAGTAAGAATTAAAATAGATTCAATTAAAGTTTTCTATATTCCGCATACGATAAAATCATATGAAAATTTCCAACTCTCAAAATTTTGAAAAGTTTCAACAAATTCTCTTTTGTACGGAGAGCGTTTTGAACAATTACAATATGTTAATATTGATATACATCGATCAAAACATGGTCGGAAACAACTTATATTTCAAAATCATGACACTACGACATATGTTTCTCAATATATATCACTCTTTTAAGTAAAAGATACCTTAGTTTGCGTTATTTAGCACATTCGCTTAATTTATATGTGAATATGCACTTAATTTGATCCAATTATTCTTCATGTACTTGCGCTTATCTCAAACATTTATTAAAACATAACATACATATAGATTTATAACTATTTCTATTTTAATTTTTGGCTACTTTCCAACTAACGTTAAAGTGTCAAAGAAAAAAAATTATTTCATATTTTCAAATGTAAAGTTATCGCATAATTTATAAACTTTCCAAAACTTCTATGAAATAATGAATTGTGAAGTAATTCATTAAATATTGATGTTTTTACCTAACATAACAATTCAAAAAATCGCTTTTATATAGTAGGTCCAACTTTGAAAACATCATTTTTAGCCTAGAAAACAAAATTTTGCAAAATGCAAAACATGATAGTTATTGCTTAAGTTGTAAGGTTTTCAGAATGAGAAAAATCATCAAAATCGGATAAGGCACTAAAAAGTTATGATCAAAATACTACAGGGTTTTATCTCAAAATTTTCAATTTTAGGACTAAGTTTTTAATCCACATTCAAATGCATTTTAGCTTAGCAAAATTCATATTTTCAAAAAGTGGTCAACAATAAAGTTGTTACTCATAAAAACATCTTATCAAAGAAAGAATGGTCGAAAAAATCCAATCAAAACTTCACAAGTTATGTGAAACATCCCGTAAAATGAACCATAAATAAATGTAGTAAACTAAATTAAATGTGATAAGTTAGAAAATGGAAATTTTATAAAAGTTGGAATTTTACCATAAAAGTTATATTGTTGCGTTCAAGGCGAAACTCTGATTAATTTCCATATATAATATGCTGAAAACGTAGCTTGAACGAAGAAGTTATAAGCATTTGAAGTTTCTAGATTAAAAATAATTTGAATAGGATTCAAATATATAATATATTCCCTAATTTGAAATTAATTGTGATTAGACTTGGGGGTTAAGTAATGTTAAAAATTGGCAATTAATGTTAAAAGTTAATTAGTGTATGAAATCAATAAATAATCAAGCAACGGTAAAATAAAATACCTTCCCAAAATAAGGGAAGAATTCGACCCAGCACCTCAAGGGATCGACCTAGAGGTCGACCGTAGGGGTCGACCTCTTGGAGCAATGGGGGTCGACCACTTTCTCATTCTCATTCAACGGTTTTTGATCTATTCTCATTCAACGGTTCTGATGTGTTTCCAACCACTATAAATTAGACCCTAGACCTTTCACTTTTATCCACAATTATTTTAGGAACAATAGTGAAACTCTACCATTGTTATCTCTTCAAATTAGATTCAAAAGCTCCGTAGAAAATTTAGGTAAGAATTCGATCCATTTTCTAATTATTTCTTCTTCTTCCTCCAACCTATTATTATTCTATTCTCCCTAAACTGTTCTTAAACTAATATATATATATACCTCTTCCCTATTGTGTGTGTGTGTGTATCAAAAGAAAGAGATTTTGGATAAGATTATGAGGCATGCTAATCCAAGGAAAGCAATGCTAAAGCTATTCTGTGAGTGGGAACCTTAGCATTTCCTTTTAAGTAATTTTGTTAGTAAATTTCTTTTCGGATATGAATATGCCTAAGGGATTTTGGGATTGTGAAATTACGATAGATAAAATTCTCTAAAATTCCTTTTTATTTTGAAATGTAAATTCTATGTTGATATTTGATAAAATTCTCTAAAATTCCTTTTTATTTTGAAATGTAAATTCTATGTTGATATTCTCAAATATTTACATTAATTTAATGGAATTTGTTTAGTTTATGCAATTTTTGATAATTTCATAGTCTATTCCACTACATTATCTTTGGTTCAAGTTGTGATTCTTTAATGAAATAAGGAGTTTAGATCATGAATTCTATTCGTAGTTTACACCACTTAATTTTACCTGTTTCTTTGTAAAAAAGGAGTTGAATAGAATATGGAGTTTAGATTGTAATTCCTATTGTTTAGGATATTCTATTGAATTGGTGTAATAAATTAAGTTTCTATTTTATTTACAAGTCTGTTATTGTAGTTTTGGTTATGATATTTATTCCCTGTTTTGGATATTAGAATCCTTTATCTTAGTATATTGAAATCTTGGGAATTTGAAGAAAAAGGTCTTGTAATAGTATTTCGTCAGGGAATTGACATTAATGCTAGTTTAGGGTGTAAAACCCATGCGTTTAGAATTTATTAGGCATGAATATTTATTTATCTCTATTAGCATAATTAACCTTTAATTATTGCATATATGGCACAGTTAACTAGGTAATTATTTTCAATTATTTCCCCCATTAGGTATGTAATTAATTGTTAGGTGAAAATAAGAGGAAACTCTTATTTAGCCCGATTATTATTATAAGGCGTGATAAGGAAGATTGCTTATAAGGTCTTATTTATGAAATGATGAGATGAGTATTATTATATACATGGAGCGTATTTAACTTATGGCTAAGTCATAAGGATTCGAGATTCGACATTAATAGAGTTACATGATAGAAGTCTGCCATTCACTTTGAGGCCACCAGCAGTTGTGTACACTTCCTATGGATATGAGATATCGTTATGATAAATATTTATAATGACGCAAGGTTAGCCCCAAATTCTGTAAGGGAAATCTTCCCAGCTAATCAGGCTACCAGTTCTTATGAATAGTCGGACTAATGTGAGATGTCATTATAAGTATAGGCCATAGTACGAGGGGCCTGCTTTGGGGTCTTGAGGTATTAAGTGGTTGTTTGAGGGCTCGCCTTTTTTCTCCAGGTGAAATATTAAATGGTCAAGAGGTTACATTAGGTTGTATCTCAATGGGGGTCCGCTTCTTGAAATAGGTATTAAATGATGGGTTCAGCCTTAATTAATGTGTTAAAGGGCCGGAGTTTGCCTATTTTCCACAATAAAGTATTAAGTGGCATAAGAGATTTCATATGATGTCAGCTAGATAATATCATTGAGGAGCACGCCTTGGAAATAGGTATTAAATGATGGGGTTTACCGTAATAAAGGTATTAAATGACCAGAGTCTGCCTATTTTCCAATAAAAGGTACTAAGTGGCTTGGGTACTACTGTCTCTCACATTATTAGCTGTTTATGACATATGATTGGGATATGGGATTCTAGAAACTTGCTTCTGGTGTGGAAGGTATTAAGTGGTGTAACCCACTTCCTTTTCTTATAAAGAAGTATTAAATGGTTTAATGGTTTTATGTTCGTAGATATACTCTTATTTTGAAATATACTGCCCAATTATTGAAAAGGTAAGACTCGATGTTTTTATTCACCAGACCTTGTTGGCATGTTTATGCTTAAGTGATAGGGGGTTCTCGCATTATGAATGGTGGCGAAGATTTGTCACTTGCCCCTGTATGTCCCGATAATGTGGGTTGGTTATTATATTTGGTATCAGAGCCTAGGTTACCCGATCATCGGGGAAAGTATACTATACGTATGAGTGGCGTACTTGTTATTTCTGAAAACGTTTTTCAAAATATTTTCCAAAAACTCATACTATATGTATACTTATTTTGAATTTATGCTTAACTCTATAAATTCCAACTATAGAAGTAGCTACCACCACATTTCGAAAAGGGTGGACGAGGCAACTATGAGTTAGAAAATAAATAGAGTTAAATTTATACTTTTTTGTAGGACCTAGACTTCCTTATCATTATAGGCCCTATAAGTATTAAGGTAATAGGGATAGGAATCGTAGACGGAAAGGCTGATATGAAATAAATAACCTTTAGGAAACGTCTGGTAGGCTGACAATTAATATGGACAAATTAACATTTATGGAGGTAACAAATGAAGTGTTAAGTATTAATAAAAAATGGAAGTAGGGAAAGGTGCAAACTTCTGTAAAAAGGAATGCATTTATCACCATAAGGAAGAAATTAGATTTTTAAAAGGTAGAGTACAAAGGTTTAAAAGAAAGAACAAATTTTAACCCTACCCTTTTGGACATAGGTTGAAAAAAAGGTTTCTTTGAAAACCCTTTGAAATTTTTTAAACTGCCTTTCAAAATATTTTAAAATGAAAATCTTATGAGTTAGAAATTTTTGATAAAAAGTTATTTTAGACGGCTTTTAAACTATACCACCATTTGTTTTGTAAACATTTAAAAAAGAGGTTGTAAATGAAAATAGGTGGTGAAACATATTTAGTAGATAACTTTAATTTAAAAAAATTGGTGACTTGAGAAGTTGAAAAAATAGAGAAGTTTCCATTTATTAACTTCTCAATTTAAAAATTATTGATTGAATTAGAAAAGCTTTCAACATTTTATTCCTTTTTTTGTATTCTTCTATTTTTCTATGTTATATCTCCTACACAATAAATTTGAAAGTCCTTTCCTCTATAACTTTTTAGAGGCTGTATAAGTTGAAATTTTTTGGAAATATAAATATGGTTTTAAATAACTTTGAAAATATACCACCATTAGTTTTAAAAAAGTTTGGAAAGGCAATGCAATTTTTGAAAGCGGTGAATTTCTTTAAAGGAAAAGTGATGGATAGTTTTAATTGTAAATTAATGATTAAAAGAGTTTTCATTTGTTAACTATTTAATTTAGTTAAAGAGATTTCAATTTTTAGTTCTTTAATTCTTTTGTTTTTTCATGCGATTTTTTCTTATTTATAAACCTAAAAGTTCTTTCTTTAGAACTCTTTTTAGGAGTTTCTAAAAAGAAATAACACCTATTTTGGAACAGAGAAATCCAAAATAGCAAGAAAGGAATGTCTAATAAGATAGGTAGGTGGGATATTCCCATAAGGTAATGGCTGGGATTTAGGTAATAATAGGATTATGAATTCTTGTAGATGAGATATTAAAAGAAGTGGTAGAATAAGATAGAAGTTTTCTTTGTCCACTCTATCTATTTTTCTATCGTATAAAGTTATAAAAGGTAACTTCGACCATTGATTGGATTCAAATGATGATTGATAAATAAGCTAGACATTTTGTATAAGGAGAAGAATTCATTTAAAGATGAGAATTTTATATATTTTTCCTAATCTGCATACATAAGTTATTTGAATAGTAATAATACTGGATTTGATAAAGAAAAGTGCTGCAAGACATTTTAAGAGTTCTTTAGCAAAGTTATGGGATATATCTTGTAAATAACGGTATATTTGAGTGCTAAGGTAATAAATATTATTGTATGCTTTAGAAGGAAATAACTGTTATTTTGAAATGATAATTATGGAAAATTTAATATTTTGTAAATGACAATTCTTGTAGCTGGAAAACTCTTTGAAACAAAAATGATCTAACATATTACTTTGGAAAGATAATTAAGTTTTGAATCTTTTATGTTAAAAATCCTATTTTCAAAAAAAAGTAAATTCTTACTTTAGTAAGCTATTGAAAAGGAAAGTTTTTCATAAGTTCCTTTTTGAAAAACCGAGAAATTTTTTAATGCCATAAATTAGAAAGTCCAACTTTTAAGAGAAAAAGTTTTGATAAGGAAAGTTAAAAAAAGAGATTATTTTATCTCTATTTGGAGACAAAGGAATTGTGAATCTTTGATAGAGTTTTTTTTTAAGTCTACTTTTTCAAAGTTGGAGATATTGAATTTGATACTTCATGTTTTAAGTATTGCAAGAAATGAAGTAAAAAATGCTTATTTTTAAATAAATTTATTTGTATGAAGATACTTTATTTTAAGCAAAAATTATGATTTTATAATTTTTGTGAAGTAGATATGGATCAGGACCTAGGTAGGATAGACTAAGGTTTTTAGGATATGAATAAAATAGAAATAGAATGTGTAACCTGATCTGGAAATTTTAAGTCAGTCCCAAACCTCTATTTAAAGAAGTTGGCGGTGTAAAGATATTCTAGATCTGTAAATGGGTTGTGAATTAGGTTGCGCATAGGATATGGATTTCTATAATTTAATTTTGGACATGTAATTTCCATAAATTATCCAATTTCCAAAAATCTGTATAAAAGTGCATTGTTTGAAATAACAAGGAATAAACTAAAAAGGAAAGAGAGGTTTAAGAGGTTGATATTCTTTTTCATAGTTTACACTGTCTATTTCAATAATAAGAAAAAAAATAATTCCTTATAATTTCAAACAAAGCAAAACTCTCATTTATAGTTAACTTATGAGAAATTATGACGGTAATCTTTTTGGAAGGATAGCTTCGATAATTTAAAATATAAAATGGGTATTCTAGTTGTAGAAATAGTAGTTAGATATAGATATCGTACAGCTAAGCTAAATGACTAGAATATATAAAGATAGCATAGATTACAACTATATGCGCATTAGTTAGTAATTGACATATTAGGATTTATGGACGTTAATTACAAATTTAATGGGCAATAAATTTGTAATTAATGAGAGGAAAAGTAATCTTGGGGAATGATTAAGGAAACTTGATATTGCATTTGTGGAAGAAAGAAATTTAAGTAATGAATGGATTTTGGAAACCCGAAGAAGGTTAAAAAGATTGAAGAAGGAGTAATAAGAAATTGTCCAATTTTGACAGTAATGATCAACTGCTATAGATGTTGATTAAAGTAATAAATGGATCACATTTATTAAATACCCGAAAAAGTGAAATTAAGAAAATGGGTATCTATGGAATGAAATATTAAAAATAGCCCATCTTAATGTTAGAACCTTGTAATTTGATGTTTTGACCATGACAGCTATATAAGTACAGATTATATGAACTAACCAAATTTGCAGGAGAAGATACTACTCTACTCGACGATAGATCAAAGATCAAAGATTAAAGAGTAGTTTCAACATTTATAATTGGTTTGTCTATAGTCTAGTTAATAGTTAATAATTGTTAACATCTCTCCTCAGTGGTATATGCACGCACACATACTTTAAAGTTTAAATCATCTTCAAAATCATATACACACACTAAGATTTAATTATATTGAGTTTGTAAACAAATTTCTTTCAAAAAGAAGTTTACTGAACAGAAAACAGCAGTTTCAGTCGACTGAACCAGGGTGTGCAGTCGACTGAAACATGCACAGCTGCACAAATCACTCTGAAGGTTCAGTCGACTTAACACCCCCATTCAGCTGACTGAACCAGGTGTCTTTTCAAAATAAATTTAAAATTCAATTTTTTTTTGAATTTTCAGATGACTGAATTTCTTGCCTTAGTTGATTGAATATTCATAACGGCTATTTCCTAAACGGTCACCTTCTTTCAACGAATAGAAACAACTTTTCACGAATCTCTTGGCCGAATCTTTTCACGAATGATTACATCTTTTTAACTCTATAATTAGCCTTCGATTCAATTGTTTTAATAACTTAGTTCTCTGATTCTATTCTATATTCTTGCTATCTAAATTATGCCATTTGCTTTCATAAACGCATTCAAATCACTTGCACATTCAAGCACAAATTTATTTGTGATTCAAATTACTTTCAATCTTCATGTACTACACTATATACCACAAAGGAGAAGATTATAGGAAGGGTGTACTCTAAAGACATATCCGTGCTATCTATAGAGCACAATCAGTCAAGAAAACTTATTATATTGTTGAAGTCCCATTCGGTTGCTCAGGCGGTGGAAGTCAAATTCAGTTGTCTAGGCGGTAGAAGTCATGTTTAGTTGCTCAAGCGGTGTAATACCTATTCCTCCGGGTTAAGAGAGGGTTGATAGTTAAATTCCAAAAGAAGTCTGGGACTGGACGTAGAACGGGAGTTCGATCCAGTATAAAAATCCCTGGTGTTATTTACTTTACTATTTACCTTTTATACCTTTATTCCGCATTAGTAAATAACTTAGTTACTATTCCATATTACGATCCTTAGCAGCACTTTCATTTGGTATCAGAGCAAGGCCATCTTATAACCGTAACACAGTTATTTTATACACAGATTAAAATGGAAAATAACACTAACATAAGTTTTGTTGAAGGTCAATCCACTGCACGACCACCACTATTTAATGGTTTGAACTATAATTACTGGTCAACTAGAATGAGAATTTTTATGCAAGCAAATGGATATGATAATTACTCAAAATGAATACACAACACCCACTACACCCTTTGCAGAATGGTCAAATACACAAAAGATGGATGCTACATCGAATGCAAAAGTTATGAATATGCTATTTTGTGCCTTAGACAAAAATGAATTTAATAGAGTTAGCATGTGTACAACTGCTTATTAAATTTAGAGAACTCTTCAAGTCACACATAAAGGAACTAACAAAGTTAAACAAAGCAATATTTCTATGCTTAAAAATCAGTTTCAAAATTTCAGAATGAGGCCCGATGAAACTATAAATGACTTGTATTCCTCATTTCAAGACATACATCATTCACTATTGGGATTAGGAGAAATTTTTTTAGATTTTGATATTGTCTCAAAAATTTTAAACTCTTTAACGGATGAATGGGAATGAAAAGTATTAGCTATTGAAGAAGCTAATGACATTTCTACCATCAAACCTGAAGAGTTAATTGGAAATCTTATGTCATATGAAGTGAATTTACAGGCTAAGCGAGATCAAGCACAAGACAAAAATAATATTGCATTCAAAGTTGAACAAGAGGATTCAGATTCAGATGAAGATGACATGGCATCAAGCGCAAAGAATTTCCAAAAGTTTCTAAAATTCAAAAAGAACAAGAAATTTGGAAACAATAAAAGAGACAACTCCAACAAACTACCAGTCTCTCGAATGCTACGAGTGTCATAAGAAAGGTCACATGAAGAAAGACTGTCCTGATAGAAAGAAAGACAGATTCAAGAATAAGAAGGACAAGTACAAAAAGAAGCATGCATTCTCAATTACATGGAATGATTCAGAATCATTTTCATCATCAGATAGTGACACGGATAGTGATTCTGAACAAGGTAACGTCTGCTTTATGGCTTCAACCAACAATGTAAGTGATTTATCTTTTGATGATTTAATTGAGATAAATTCAGAATTGTTAGATAAACTCAAAGAAGTTAAAAGAAAGTATAAAGACGCACTAGAAAAATTAAACGGAACTGAAATAGAAGTTGATATGCTAAGAGATGAAAAGAAAATTTTAGAAGAAGAACTTGTTAATACACAAGAATCTTTGTCTAATATTTCTTCTCAACTCACTATGCTAACAAATGATGTAGAAGTGCAAAAGGAAAAGAATACGACATTAGCTTCAGAAAATCATGATCTAAAATCAAATGTCAAAATTCTTGAATTGAAAAATACTAGTCTACATATTGAATTAGAGAATATTACTAAAAATGTAACTAATCTTAATAAAGGAAGAGAAAATATTTCTAAAATTATTAGTAATTCTCAAACTACTTCTAATAAGAATGGATTAGGATACAAAAATTCCTCAAAAAAATTTCGAAGAAGAATAGTACATCATATATAAATTTTAATAATCATTTTGTAAAAGCAAAAACAAAGTCAATGGTGGTTACTCAAAAGAAAGAAATTGGTAAAACAAATACTATAAAAATTTGGGTACCAAAAACTAATAATAATTTAATCAGAGACAAGTATATAAAATATTTTATAACTACAGTTCATAAAAATAAAGATTTTACTTATAAAGGAAATTCTAAACCCCTTTGGGTTTGGCTTCCTAAGATCTAACTCTTAGGTCCCTAATAAAAATTTGGGTACCAACGTCATTCATATATTTTTTGCAGGTACCTACTAAGAGAAGAGGAAATTAGTGGATACTAGACAGTGGTTGCTTAAAACACATGACAGGAAATAAAGATATGCTTACCAACATTATCTACATGGATGGAGGATCTGTCACTTTTGGAGATAATTCCAAAGGTTATATCATCGGCAATGTTGATACTCCTTTTTATACACTTTCTAACTTACATAGTTGTCATCATCAAAAAGGGAAAGAATGTTAGAATCTTGTTTTTTGATGTTTTGATTGTGACAACTATATAAATATATATTATATGTACTAACCAAATTTGCAGGAGAAGATACTATTCTACTCGACGATAGATCGAAGACCAAAGATTTCAAAGAGTAGTTTCAACATTTATAATTGGTTTGTCTATAGTCTAGTTAGTAGTTAATAATTGTTAAAATCTCTCCTCAGTGGTATATGCACGCACACATACTTTAAATCATATTCAAAATCATAAACACACACTAAGATTTAATTATATTAAGTTTGTAAACAAATTGCTTTCAAAAAGAAGTTTACTGGGCAGAAAACAGCAGTTTCAGTCGACTGAACCAGGGTGTGCAGTCGACTGAAACATGCATAGGTGCACGAATCACTTTGAAGGTTCAATCGACTTAACACCCCCATTCAATCGACCGAACCAGGTGTCTTTTCAAAATAAATTTAAAATTAGAATTTTTTTTGATTTTTTAGATGACTGAATTTCTTACCTCAGTCGAATGAATATTCATAACAGCTATTTCCTGAACAGTCACCTTCTTTCAACAAACAGAAACAAATTTTAATCTAACAGTTGTTTCCGTATCTCTTGGCCGAACCTTTTCACGAATGATTACATCTTTTTAACTCTATAAATAGCCTTCAATTCAATTATTTTAATAACTTAATTCTCCGATTATATTCTATATTTTTGCTATCTAAATTCTACCATTTGCTTTCATAAACGCATTCGAATCACCTGCACATTCAAGCACACATTTATTTGTGATTCACATTACTACCAATCTTCACGTACTACACTATATACCACAAAGGAGAAGATTATAGGAAGGGTTTACTCTAAAGGCATATCCGTGCTATCTACAGAGCACAATCACTCAAGAAAACTTATTGTATTGTTGATGTCCTGTTCGGTTGCTCAGGCGGTAGAAGTCCTATTTAGTTGTCTAGGCAGTAGAAGCCCTGTTTGGTTCCTTAGGCGGTGTAATACCTATTCCTTCGGGTTAAGTGAGGGTTGATAGTTAAATTCCAGAAGGAGTCTGGGACTGGACGTAGAACGAGAGTTCGAACCAGTATAAAAATCCCTAGTGTTATTTACTTTACTATTTACCTTTTATATCTTTATTCTGCATTAGTAGTTAACTTAGTTACTATTCCATATTATGATCCTTAGCAGCACTTTCACTTAATTTAGAAAGGAGTGTTAGGATCTCAACACTATTTATATTAATTGATAATAAATTGCAACTTCTAGTAAAAATTTCTTTTGGAGTTCTTGGATTATAGTCAATAGTTGTCTTCCTTAGTCATTGGAAAAGTGGGTGATGTGGTATAAGATATATCCCCGTTTTATTCCTGTGTAGACTTTATGAATGGGAGTTAAACCACTTGATATATGTTGGGAAGCAAAGCAAGTAAGGAAATTTTTTGGGAACACTTAACTAGCGATCGACCAAGGTAAAACAGGAAGATAATGAGGACATTAGGTTAGCAGCCTGAAACGATTAAATGTTTCAATCCCAAAACTTTAGATTTTGGGAAACACAAGGGATTTAGCTCACAAAATGCCACCATGCAAAGGAAAAGAGAAAATGTGCAAGAATGAGAATGGAATTTCCTATTGATCAAGGGTTAAGAACAATGGTAGAAAATTTTCCATTAGAAGCAGTAGAACTGCATCACTCCAACATAGCTTTATGGAGTTGCACTTTGCATTATTAGTGATAGGTACCCTTAGTTTATGAGCAAATTTTGGAGGAGTTTGCCAGTAGCTTTATAAATTTGCTTCAGGAACTTCATTGAATCAGAGCTTGCATCTTAGACTTTGGAGGACCTTAGGAGTGACGCTTACCCTTAGTAGAATTCGCATAGGATTGTAATCATCAATAGACGATTGGTATGGCACCCTTGAAGCATTTTTTGGGAGGCCATGCTGTAACAACCCGTAAATTTTAATAGTTTTAATAACGTAATTAAATGGAATTTTTGTGAAATTTTAAATAATTAAATTTGGAAATATAAATTTGATATTTGGTATGCATCTATTTAAACATAGAAAATGGTAAAATTTTATCATAAAATATATATGTTAGTTTTATTATATGATTTTCAATTTCAATTTAAATCAGTAAAAATTGATGCAAATAAAATATTTTCGAAACCTGAATATTTTTATGTAGTAAATTTGTAAATCATCTTCTAAGTGAGACTCATATTTTGTTTCGCCAAATTTGGACTGCTATTGCTCCATTTATCTTATTTTCGACAGATTTGCAGCATATTGGGCACCGAATATCGAGTTTTGATAGGATGATCGTGTCGCTGGTATCTGTATATAGTTTTGTTAGCCTCGTCGTGCTGATCTCCACGGTATATTCATTTGTTTGTTTCGGTGTCCGTTACGCAACAAAAACCGCGAAACGGATAGCCGTATCGGTTACAAAATATGAACCTTTTATTTTCCCGGTCCGTTCAATGCCTCCGTGTGTGAAAGCTGTCAGCCACTAGCCTTTATTATTCCTCGAATTCAATTTCAGACTTTTTATTTTCCAACGGTCATTAAATTCTGGTCCGTTTCCTTTTGCTTTTGGGTCTCTTCATTTTCGGTTCTGTACTTTGGAATATATATATATATATATATATATATATATTAATAATTACATACAGCCTGTCGAGGGAAATATTTCAATTAGCGGTTCATTTCAACATAATTTATATATATTTTCATAAATATGTGTACATTTTGGACTGTTCATTATTTTGGAAATTATATAACGGTTCATTTTCATTTGCTTTATAATTCCATTCGTTCGTTTTGTTCTTTCACATTTCTAAGCTTTCATTTTTAAAGCCTCAAACCCATCTACGACCTCGACTTCCGCCTAGCACCCCCCCGTCTTCCTCCACACGGCAAAATCCACCCATGCGTGAGCCACCAGCGGATCATCTCTGGCCTTCACATCATACCCATGCGGCCTTCTACCTGACCCCACCTCCGCACCCATCACCCCACATGGCCGACCTGCCTCCGAATCTGCAACCTCCCACCACCGAACTCGTCCTCCCCTCCACGCCATCAATCTCCAACGCCACGTAGGCAGCTAGTTTAGATATATGTTATATAATATATAAATGATATATGGAATTATAGTAGTACATATTTGATAGGTATGTTTATGTTAGTTGTATATATATGCTTTGCAGTTATATATATATTTATCTTTTTTTTGTTTAAATCTGAAAGCCTTTAACTTTTTCAAATCCATGTTTAAAGAATATGTTTATATAATAACTATATATATTTGTTTATACAGATATTTAGGTAAGTTTTGTATACATGTTTATACATTTGTTTATATCTACGAGTATATATATAGTTATATTCATACAAGTTCACCTGAGTTTGGTTTTGAATATATTATATCATAAGTCTGCCTATTTTATATACATTGGTCCTGGTTTATGTAATTTTATTATATATATATACACTTTACATATCTATTGATTTCAACATATATCGTGTTTATATTTATTTTCTCGCAGCTGTACATAAGGTAAATTTTCAAACTTCTGTTTATTTATATATAATAGTAGTAATACTTATACTATATTAGGTTATACTTGGTTTTATTAAGTTCTGTTATATAAATGGTATATGAACCGCAATCTATTGAATATATATAGAATTGTATAAAGTTTTATACCATCATTGTTACATAATATAAGTTATATAAGTGTATATATATACAAGTAAGTTACATATCGGCTTATATATTAGTTATATATTTATATTGTTGATTTCATAGTATACATGTATATCGGTTTATAGTAATATTTACTTTTCATTGTGTGTATATATATAAAGCTGTATAATATGAATTCATATTAACATATGTATATATATAAGGATATGTAGGTTTGGTTTTCAGATATGTAAAAAGTGATCTTAGATATATGTGTTTAAAATTAAGAATGGTTTGGAAATATATAAAGATTATATTTTTAATATATGTCCTTAATTTAAAATAATGATTTTTAATTATATATATATATATTATTGTAATATTTGTCTTAAATTAAATATTGATTTCAAGGAAATAATAATAATACTAATATATATATAATTTTTGTTTCTATCAAACCGATTACTGAGCACCAAAATTAAATGTGATAAAGTAGAAAATGGAAATTTAATAAAAGTTGGAATTTGACCACAAAAGTTATACCGTTGTGTTCACGGTGAAACTCTGATTATTTTCCATATATAATATGCTGAAAACGGAGCTCGAATGAAGAAGTTATTAGTGTTTGAAGTTTTCATATTAAATATAATTTGAAAAGGATTCAAATAAATAATTAATTCCCCAAATGAAACACCCCGCACCTCTTAGAATACCCAAAAGGACACACTAAAAGGTATGGTGTGTTGTAGTTATAACTAAAGCTAGTAGAGACTAAGATTCACAAGACAAAAATAGATAAAAACAGCGGAAACAGTTATAATAATAACTTATTTAGAACAAAACTTCATAATTACTTTAAAAACCAAATAAGTCACCAAATACCCAATACATCATATGTCAAAATACCCATACATGTCTTGCAAAATTAATAACCATAGTCTCAATAAAATCAGAGTACAAAACATCCCTCAAATAGTGCCTGTACAACAAAAGAACTAAAAACTGGAAATGAAGAAAAGGAATACAGGCTAGAATCTCTGCCAAAGGAGTCTCCAAGAATCTGCAGTCTACCGCCCTTGCCCCTGATTGCCTATGGGGTAAAAAGGGGAAAATAGAGGAGTGGGTCAGACTAAAAGTCTGGTGAATGATAGTAATTACTAGCATATTTAAGCAAAGTAAAGATAATAGACTTTGCAACAGTTCTAGTTATAAAAGGAAACAAAGGAAATAGAAAGAAACATAGAGCTGGAAATAAATACGATTTAACTATTGCTAAATTAATACGATTGGATAACTTTGGTTGTTTGCACCTGTCCTTGATAGCTGCTTGATTAAGCTGAATTCCCAATCCTACTTTAATTAGGTTGAAGTCCTAATTCTACCCTTTTGATCGGCCTTCTACTTTGCGTCTACTGAGGTTTAGACACCAGTTCCTACGAAAGGCACCTACTAAGCACATGGAACTCATAACGATTACTGGGCACCAATTAGAAGCCGCACGCATGACCACCATTATGCTCATGTTACCTATTTCTCCACCTATTGGACCATTTATTTACCACTACTCCAGCATAAGCATGTCCTCGTCTCACTTCAGGCTAATTTGAGATACCGTATCCATAGAAATAATAGGAAATGTTGTTGGTACAGGCCCGTCATCCAAACAATATCTAGTTGCGCCCCTTGTCCAAATCCCCCGTGATTTGAACTTCTATTTATTGACCATTTATTTACCACGACCCGCATAAAGCATGCCCTTATCTCACTTCAGGCTAATGTGAGACCACCATTTTTTCTAATAGGGAATGTGGTTGGTACCGGTCCTACACTTGTCTTTGCTTATTAACTTAGATAAATTATTTAAATAAGCCTTTACTATTATTCTTGCTATCTTTGCTTATTAAATTATCCTAAGTCTCAAAATAAGCCTCATTTTATTCTGTTTCTCATTATAACCTACGTTATAATCATGCTTATTACTTAAGCCAAGGTCTAAGTATAAAAATAAGCTTCTTTCATCATTTACTCTTCTAAGTTATAATTATAAGTTATAACTAGGCCAATCTCTTTAATTCAGTCCTAGTCCAATAATTAGGCTTAATTTCAGTCCAATTCCATTTTAAATACAGTCTTCATAGTTTACATCTTATTTTCCGTAATTTCAGTATTCTTATAATTTAATCCATATACGCGTTTAATCTATTATAATCCATTCGCGAAGAAAAAGGATAAATAGAAGAAAACTGACAATTACAGAAGAAAATCCAAAGCGTAGAAAAAGATGTAAATAACAGTAAATAAACTTAAATATAGTAAATAAATTGGAAAAGCTAGAATTAACAGTAATAAACTAGAATTAACTGAAAAGAATAGCTAAAAAGAAATAGAATGAAAATAATCTAAAACCGTAAATAACTGCTAAAAAGGTTATTCCCAAATCGTAGTAAAACTACAACTATTGGAAACCCTATTATTTTAAATTGCTTAAAAAACTAAAATAATTACAATCACTCACCTGTGGTCCTTAGTTCTTCCTTTGGTCTTCTTGGATCCACTTGTACTCAAAAATCGACCTTCGAAAATCGGCACCCGTGCTTCACTTGTACTCAAAATGTCGTAGATTCAAATGCCGAATCTGGTTCTTGGGAGCATATAACACAGTTAAGTAAATAACACAGCGGAATAAAAGAATAATACATTGATATACAATATCGGATACAATATCTGATACAACAGAGTGATACAATGAATATCAATATACATCAGAGATATGATACAACAAATAGCAGCGGAAAAAGAAACGATAACATTAGCAGCGGATAATCTTCATCTTCAAAGACAAATCCAGAAATAGCTTGAACTCCAAATAACGAGGCACAAAGATAAGCAAGTGCAGTCTGATCCAAAGACCGAACTAACTCCAGATAATCTACTAAATCTGAATATCTGAAAAACCCAACTCTAGACTGCCCGTGTGGAAAATAGTGGGCACCCAGAGTTTAGGAAGGGAACAATAAACTCCGGATCAATCATGGGACTGGTGTGAGCAACAAAAACAGTTTATCTTTAAAAACAAATAGCAGAGATTTTTAAAGTCAATTCGCAATGCTTTTTGGAAAATGAAACTACCATAAGACCTCCCACCACACACACAATGCAAACGCAGACTTGGAGGAGATTTCTTCTTATGATAGTCAAAGATGCTTACTACGCAAAAATCAAATCATTTGATTATTATTATTATTAGTGCATAGTGTAGAAAACATTTCGAAAGTATAATATTAATCTTAGCCAGCATAGGTACCATTATATTATGCCTACTATAGCTACCATATTAGATGGCAGGTTCTACAACTAATACCGTACAAAGTTCGTATTGGAAGATGGATTTCCAATAAATGGTCAGGCCAAGGAACTTCCCATTGCCACATGGAAACGCCTCTGGAATGACGTCCCGAGAACCTAACCGGATCTTTGCCAACACAAGGCCGGGTTACCTCTGCAAAAATAGGTAACTACTGACACGCGTATGCCATCCCCCGATCGTAACCGATCTATATCCAAGGATCCTCGATTTCCAACAACCACATCAGAATAATAATGCAGTAACCACATAGGTTAAGTATCTGGGCTCCATACCATGATACCACCTCTATCCAGAAGGAATGACATACACTAAGGGGCGCTACTCCCTACAACCTTGCCGCATCTTTCCTGTTTTGACCATTTCCGAGGTGTGAGGCTCGACGAAGTCTCGTCCACAAAGCTACGCTTTCTACAAAGCCATGCTTCGGGTCAAACAAATGATCAACCTATGATCACAAAGATATAAGATCAAACAAATGATCATATCACAAATGATCAAACACTGATCATCACACAACAACACTCAGCATGCCACATTACCAAATTGGGATATATCGCTGATAAATTTCAACTACATAACCTCTGAGCTCGTACGTCTCAGAGAAGGGTGTTAAGCTAAGAGAATAAATTCTCCGCCACCAAACAGATATGTATTTGAAAGAAATCGGCTTTATATCTCAAAGTGTAATGTCAGACATGTAACCATACAAGTCTGTTCCGGGTTCGAACAGAACCGAAGGCACTTCTCACGAAGCCCTTGCAAATCCGGATAACTCTCAATCACGTCCGGACTTCCCATCACAAAAGAGTGATATAAATCTCTATACCGGCGCGACTCAGTGCAGAGACATTCGACAGGTTGTCCTTTCATTTTCGAAAAATATCCGGTCTTCAACACCGGTCTTCAAATGCTATCCATATACGACGTATCACTATTCAGAATGAGTTATACGACCCAAAGGTCCTTTCCTGGCTAACCCGAATAGTGAGAGAAATATTTAAAAACATATGGATATTGGGATTTCAATTAAGTCACAACTTATTACCCAAACTTTCTTTACAAATGGTTTATCAAATTACCATTTTAATCCTTTAAACAAAAAGATTCAATTCATAAAGTTCACTTAATTTCACAATGATTCATTCATAGATTTTCCAAATCGATTTCCATTTCAGTTTAATTAACTCGTTAAATCTTTAAATCAAAGGTTTAACTTATAGTTTTCAAAACAATTTCATTTCGAATGGGTTAAACAAATCATCATTTTAAATCTGTTAAAAATAGACAGATTTAATTCATAGCTTTCAAAAAGAATTCATTCATAACTTGAAAAATCCATTTTTCAATTCACTTGAAATTCCTTTAATTTAAACTGGAATTTCTTTTCTTATCTAAAAGCTTTTATCTTTCGAAAACAACAGTTTTCAATTTGGAAATCTGATTCATTCATACGAGTTGAAATCCTTGGTTTAAATTCAAATTCCCAAATTAATACTTTAAAATGGTTTAATTCATACAAACACATTTATATCATCTTTTATCCCTAGTTTCCAAATCATAGATTTAATTTCAAACTTGAATTCAAATTTAAATCTAATTATTTAAATTTCAAAACTCGATTAAGTTATTCAAAATAACTTTTATATTTGAAATTCCATTTCAAAAGCTTTTCATTTTAAACCCAAATTTCTAATTTCAAAATCAATTGAAATTAAAATTTCAATTTCAAAAATATCAAAATCAAATTATTTGTGACTTAACCGATTTCCACGTGAAATCCATATTTGTGTGTGTAACAGTGTGGTCTAGGGGTTTCACACACAATAGTGCAACATCAATCATCACAGATCAGAATACAGAAATATAGTTGATAAACGATATAAACTATATCGCTTATCGTTTAGGCACAGATCACAGATATATAAATATCACAGATAATAAATTACATCACAGATTAAAACACAAATCAGGGTATATCACAAATCATCACATATCAGGAAATATCAAACAATTTAACGTTCGATAGAATCTAAACATTCACAAGTGAATTTATTAATCAACTGATTAATTTAAATCAGATGTATCAATTTATTAATCCGGGTTAATTATCGTAATTTAATTACAAATTATTTGAAGTAAATCTTACTTTCAAATTTATTAGTTAACCCTTAATTTTAACTAATCAATTTTTAAATCAATGAATCAATGAATCTTTAATTATTGAATTAATTTTAATTAATCACCGTTATTAATTGATCCTTTGATTTTTAACAATCAATTCATTCAAATTTCAAATCATTATTCAATAAATTACATTAAGTAATCATCTATTAATTACTTCATTAATTTAGCTTTTATCATTTTATAAACTAACTTTTTAAACATCTTAAATTACACATTTAAAAACACTTTGCCATGAAGAGTATTTTAAATCAAAACCCTTTAAATTCAAATATTTAAATTTATTAAAAATATTTAAATTTAAAACTTTTCTTTTATTTCAAAAATCTGGATTTAAACACTTAATTAAATTTCAGTTTTAGTCTTGTTTAAATTTACACAAAAACTTAAAACTATGAAAAACTGGTTACTGTAAAACATGAAATGATTTACCCGAGTCTTCCCTATGTTTGCTTCGAGAAAAATACAGATTTACCCGAGCCAAACCACGTTTTACCCGAGTATGCACTCGAGTTAAAATCTGGGTATTGTTAAACTGTGAAAACAACAACCCGAGACAGCCCTTATTTACTTCGAGGCCCTTATCAATCTACCCGAGCTAACCCACGAATTCCCCGAGTCCCCCTTCGAGTCCAAGTCCCTTCTTCCCCAGATACATCACTGACACCATTCCCAGACTGTGCACGTGCACAGTGCTCTCGGCCAACTCCGATCAACCTCGCTGGCCTCACCACGTCATCAACCAACCTCGCATCCCTCTCCAACCATCAGACTTCGACCTAACACCCAGACTCAAAATCGAGCTTTAAACTCAAAGCTGGAATGGTTTAACCCATCACCGCGAAGCCTATTATCACCTCGTTCACCACGCTCCGTCCATTAGAACCCACGAAACTCCGGTCATCGATGCGTCTATGTCCCAGCTACCCCTTCCCAAACTCCCGCACCACTCGATCCTTTGGTGATGACAAACGAGAAGAGTTTATGATTGCATTAAAAACTAGGTTTAAATTTTAAATTGGGTCGCCGCCCTCGCCACGGCGAACTGGAACTTCTCCCATTATTTTCCTCGAGTCTCCGTTCATCCCTCCACGTCTCGACTGAATCTCGAGAGCTCCGCGACCATCGATCGCCAGAAATTGCCAAGAAATCATTTTACGTTCAATTCCGAAATTCTCGTGATTCACTCAACTAAAAAATGTGATTTTTCTTTTAAAAATCATTATTCGTGATAACGTTCCAGATGATATACCTGAAACTAGAATCTATGATGTTTGAGTTTTAACTTGATTTGAATTTTGACTGTATTTTCACTTTCTAGAAGAAAAGTTTAATTTATTTTGCTTGAACTTATTTTTAAAACTTAAAACATGATTACATAAACATGTTTTGTTTGAATCCTGAAACCTTAAGAGGATTAGAGAGAGTGAATTTGAATTTTGAATAGGTTTGGTAGCCTGTCAACTAAGAACAGAGAAGTGCACAGATATGCTTACACACAATCTACATTCATACGCAACCATGCAGGCATATTGACAATCATTCCAGAGCATCATCAATACAATATCAAAGAATATAGGCAAATGAAAGTAGGATTTGCTCACTTGTCATGATTGAAGAACAGAGAAGCTTGAACAAGCTTTGCATTTGAAAATTTGATCCTTGAATTGAATCCCTGTCTAACTTGATTCCAGATGTTGTTTAAGTTGTATATATTTTTTTTCTTTCAAGTTTGAGAAGTTGTTACTCCAGATGTACTCAATTTTGAAGGAACGAACTGAGGTAAGAGTTGATATATGAAAATGAAGTTACAGGATGATCATTTTGCTTTTGTACAAGGTCTGATCAGAGATTTTTCATATGGGGCTGATAGATAGTGTTGTACAAAACAAAACCAGGGATATTGTATACAAATGGGAGGCTGCATTTATTACCATGTACAATATTGTTTTTCTTCTTCTTATATTCATATATTTTCCTTTGGTTCGGTTGATAGATATGTTTTGTAGTGTACTAAGGAGTATAGCATTAATTGCTCTGGTACCTTATGTTCTATTTGCAAGCTTATGGATGTTTATGTACTTTCTTTTGTTTGCTTCATTTGTAAGTCTCGGCTGAGATAATATGTTAGGGTGTACTTTATTTACTTTGCCTAGCTTGCTTGCTTGTTTTCCAGTTCACATTTGTTCCATTTGTTTTATTCCTTTACTTGTTTACTTTGTTTTGCATACTTGTATTTGTTTTTGTTTATTAAACATTTTTGTTTTACTTATTTTATTATTTGCTTTGCAAGTTATTTCATACTTATGTATATTATTGTCTTATGTTGAATTTATAAATTCAATTATTATTATTAACCCATTCATTGTCATATATATATATATATATTATTAATTTTACTCTTAAATTACATATACATATACATTCATATATATATATACAATACTTAAATTTAAATGATTTATATAGAATATATTTGAATCCGGGGAAACTCGCATCAATTTATCCATTTAGTTTACTATTTTTATTCAAAAATACCATTAATTATAAATTTAATTTAAATTAAAATCTAGGGTCGTTACAATCCACTTGGGGTTGTTAAATATTTTAATTTAAAACGATGTTCTCCTTGGAAAATTATTCTGTTTAGGGTCCTTCCTAACAAGGTGAACCCAATTGGAGAAAATCTAGAATGAAAAGAAGCGCTAGGCCTAGGGACTTATTTATAGGGGTGGAAGTGGATCTCAGACCGTTGGATTTGGAGATTGAATAAGATGCAACCATGTCATAGGCTGAATAAGAGCCATCGGATGGAAGCATAGAAGGATCAGATGGAGCAAAAGAATGCAAATGAGCTGTTATAATCGCACCTGCTGCCACGAAGAATTAATTCTTCGCTCAAAACAAGAGGCGGGTCGACCTAGGGGTCGACCGCCCTTCTAACTACGTCGACCGGCCGGTCAACCTAGGCAAGGGGTTGGTCGACCTCCTGGTCGACTTCCCTATATATATATATATATTCCTTTGATTCTTTTTTAATTTATAACTTGCTCGTATTAGCTCGGATTCTGACGTTCTATATATGGAAATTGACTAGAAAATTACCATGGACATAATGGTGCAACTCCCATGGCTCAATTCTGATAATTTCACAAAGCTATTTTATTATTTAATTAATTAACGAAAAAATTATTATGGGTTAAATTTTAGGTTGTTACATTCTCCCCTCCTTAAGGAATTTCGTCCTCGAAATCTCTAAGGATAAAAGAATGAACTAAGTGTTTTCATCCAAGTTCTACAACCAACTACTCAATCGTCACCCATTTATCCATTGTCCTTAAGTTTTTCTAATGCAGTTTATGATACTTATGCAATTAGTGTAGTGTCAATGTCCTTAACTAATGCAAAAGATTAGGCGGTCCACTGATTCAGTTGACCTCCTATTATGCAATCAGTTGCGTGCCATGTATTCAAATGAATGCAAAAATTCCTAATGATAACTGATAGTTCTATATGCATGCTACAATCATCATCCCAATACAACAATCATGTGATAATAATCCATTTATAGCAACCATAAAATAAAATAAAAATGCAAATGCGCACACATCCATATGCATATGCTCTAGTGTCCTAGTTAGGTCGATCCCTAAAGGATAATAGTGCCTAGTGTAAGTATATGCGTCCATTAGCATCCACTAGAAAACACTTGCAATCACTAGCATACATCATACATAACATGTTCTAATAACATGTTTACATCAAGTCCTACCATCCATAGGTTAAATTCTAAGTTCTACCCTCCCAAAGGATAATAAAGGAAAGAACCTATTCAAAACTAAAGATGGAAATAGGAAATTCGAAATTTACTATCAAAGAGATGTGGATATGAGATTCAAATTTTCTCCTAATCAAACTAATATTCTCCGAAGTCTCCTTAGCTATGTCAGAACCAAGGCAATCCCTCTGTAGACTCTATCCAACACGAAGGCGACTTGCGTGGTCTTCCATAAAGAGCTTCGAAAGGTGCCATTTCTAATGCTAGCTTGGAAACTATTATCATATGAGAATCCCACTAAAGGAAGATGCTTCTCCCAAGTTTCTCCAAAATAAAAAATACACGTCCTCAACCATGCGTGCCTTACAATATTACTAATTTCACTTTACTGTTCTTCTTTAGTCTGCACGCATGAATCAACACTCCTAGGTTCTCAAGTGTCCTATACACTTTACGGGGACTTCCATTATTACTTCTAAAAGTAATCACTGCTGTCTCCTTTATAGCCTTACACCTTTTTCCGCCATATCTAGAAAATGGATCCTATCTACTCCACAGTTATAAGTTTGGTTTGGTATTTATCATTTCAAAAACTAAGGTTTCTAAAATTTTAAAATACAAATCCTAAATCTTTGTCTTTAAAATTGTTATTTTTAAGTTTCTATTAAATTCAAAAATACTTGGTTGCTTAACATTTTATCTTTCTAGACTTGCATCCTTACAGCTTTTTGAATTTACCTTATTTCCCAACCCTAGAGGGGAAAACCTCCAAATTCTAAGTCAAAAACTAATTTCTCTTTTCTTTTAAAGACTTTTGCAGCTTTCTATAAAAATTAGGATCTTTAAATTTTACTTTTATTAAGTTTTTCATTTCCAAAAACTTATTTACTTTTTCACCAAACCATTTTCTTTTTAAAATATCTTTAAAAAATGTTTTTTCAAAACATTTTCTTATTGCACCTAACTATCTCATACCTTAATGTATTGGAACTACTTTCTCTTATGAGAAATTATTAACGTCAAAACCTTCTACGAATCCTTTAAAAGAGGATTTCATGTTTATGTGAAATTATAAGGAACTTATTTTATATTTTTTTCGAAATAGGCTATACAAAATATAGTGCTTTCCATATCTTGTATATCTCTTTCACGTATTCCTTATAACTTGCACAATCATTTTTATTGGTTTCATAGAAAATTATACCATTATTCTTTTCATCCCAATAGATTAAAGTGTGTTTAACTTGTATTCTCCCATGATCGACATTTTATAATATCTAACTTACACACATGTTTTTCTTCAGAAAAACTCATCTTAAAAACTGTTTAATATATATCCATAACTAGAAACCATTTTCTTATACTTATTTAAATAATAAGTGTATTCACAAATTACTTTATTTCTATTCTTAGGAATTATCTTTTTTTTATTTGGGTTAAAATGGATGTTGCGTAAAACACCGTTACTACAACCCAAAAATACTAGTGTATGGATTTTAATTAATACTAATAAATCTCATATACAGTGTAAAAACATTTCTCTTGGGAGTCAGTTACTATAACAATAGTGCTATAGTCTATGCTCTCTTTACTTCTCACGAAAACATCTATTACAACAATAAATGTTGTAACCTATGTTTTCGATACTTAATAAACTCTAGGTCTTTATATTTTGAAATCTTTGTTTTCCTACAAAGAAACTAGCAAGTTATAATTCTTCAAAAAGAATCTCACTTTTAACCAAATTTATATCATATAAAAACCATTTTAAATTTCATACCATTTTTCAAAAACCCCATATTCATTTTCTAAAAGATAATGAAAATTTTCAATTCTATCAATTATATTATCAGCTTTCTAATTTCAACCATTCCCTTTTACTAGGCTAGACATAAAATGGGTTTTCCTTCTTACTACCTTAGGAGTACCCTACCTAAACTAAAGTCTTTTATTCCTATTCCTCGTATATGCTTATATTTATTCTGAGGCATTACCGATAAATCCATTTATATGAAACAATTATAATATCTGCAATTATCTATACATAAGTTTTCTTCTTTTCTTATCAACTGCATCTATTGTACATTTCCAATAATTGCCTACCACTCTTTGGATTTCCATAATCCGAACTTAAGTGTACAAAACCATTTCTCAAACTCCTACCATGTGTAGACCTTCTCTATGCTTCAAGAAACTCACCTTCTTACACCGCAGTGATACTTCAAGAATTTTTCTTTCAACCGATGAAGAACCTCCTCTAGATGAACAGCATGCTCCTCCATACTCTTGGAAAACACCAAAATGTCGTCCATGAATACGACCACGAACTTATTTAGGACATCTCTAAAAACATGGCTCATCAAATCTACAAAATAGGCTGGGGCATTGGTTAGCCCAAAAGGCATAACCAACCACTCAAAGAATCCGTCGAGTGTCCTAAATGCGGTCTTATCAATGCTGTCATCAGTGACCCTAAGCTGATGAAATCTAGTGGATAAATCAAGCTAAGAGAATACCGAAGAGCCAACTAACTGGTTGAAAAGATCATCTATCCTAGGAAGTGGATAACGGTTCTTCTTCATGAGCCTATTTAATTCTCTATAGTCTACGCAAAGTGGAAGGGAACCATCCGCCTTAGTAGCGAAGAAGACTGGCGCTACCCGCTCCGATATGCTCCTTCTAATGAACCCTTTCTTCAATAGCTCACGAATCTGCTTGGTCAACACCTTCCTCTTCCTAGGTGCCATGTGCCTCACGGGTAATGCTACTAGCTTAGCATTATTAGTCAAATAAATCCTGAAGTCAATCTTTCTCTTAGGGGGTAGTCCCCTATCCTCCTCAAAGACGTCCGGAAAATCCTTGACGACAGGAACCGAATCTAACCCTGCTGATGATGAATCGAGGGAATAAAGGAAGCTTAACATGACTGAACCTTGCAGGTCGCAAGAAACCACAAGAGTCCTACCGTTGCATGTTTCTAGTCTAACAACTCACCTTTCGCAGTCTAATATAGCTCCATAAGTGGATACCCACTCCATTCCCAAAATTATCCCATACCCCAAAAATCCCAATACATATGTGTCACAGTCAAACTCTACGCCTAGGATAAAAATTTCAAACCCCTACAAACCATAGACAAGTGTGCCGATCCACCTATGGGGTTTGAAACAACAATGGGGTCTACTACTAAAGAGATGTCTAAGTGCAAACTATCTGTTAGAGAACTAGAGATAAAAGAGTGTGGTGCTCCAGAATCTAAAAGAGTCCGAATGGGAAAATCATAAATAGAAACCAAACCTTCAACGGTAACTTTCCTACTTCTATCCAGAATGCTACTGGAAGGTGTTGCGTCTAACGCCTGAATCTGCGCCGCCGGTGCACTCGCTCCCTGTCCCGTCCTCCGGGGACAATTTCTACTCAGGTGATCGAGTTGTCCGCAAGAATAACACTTTCCCTTCATCTTTTTTTTCTTGTAGTTTCTTGCGCAATGACCAATCATCCCACAACTATGGCACTTCGCTCCCTTCTTTATTTGCTTCTGAGGGCCTTCCTCTTTCCTCTTATCCTTATCTTTCTTTTCCTTCCACCACTGCTTCTTAGAACCTGTAGGAACCTCCTTAAGTTCTCCCTTCAGCTGCCAATATGTAGGTTGAATTCGCTGTCGGTCCTCCAAACCTAACCACCTAAACCTTCATCCATATTCCCCAACCAAGCTTATGTCCCCTCGAAATCCTCCATGCCAGAAAACGTTCTGCCCCCTATGCTAGCGAAGTCCTTGCATATCTTAGAAAAATCGGCTGGTGTAGGTGGATTAAAGGGATTTCCACCTACCAGTGTTGTATTGGGTACTTTCCCTTGCACCTCTAGTACCGTAGCTCTACGGAACCAGTCAGCCATACTATGCAAAGAAAAGGAAACATAGGCTTGAAAGAATCGAAAGAAGGTTGAACTGGACTTTAAGGGGATTTTTATAAAAACTCTTTTATACTTGAAAACTATTTCTAAGAGTTTCTTTTCTAAAAGTACTTTCTCAAACAAGTTATGTTGGAAAATACTTTATTTTTAAAACAAATTTTTAGGAATCGTGTAACCTTAGGCTCTGATACCAAATGAAACACCCCACACCCCTTAGTATACCAAAAAGGATACACTAAAAGGTGTGGTGCGTTGTAGGTATAACTAAAGCTAGTAGAGACTAAGATTCACAAGACAAAAATAGATAAAAACAGCGGAAACAATTAAAATAATAACTTATTTAGAACAAAACTTCATAATTACTTTAAAAACCAAATAAGTCACCAAATCCCCAATACATCATATGTCAAAATACCCATACATGTCTTGCTAAATTAAAAACCATAGTCTCAATAAAATCAGAGTACAAAACATCCCTCAAGTAGTGCCAGTACAACAAAAGAACTAAAAACTGGAAATGAAGAAAAGGAATACAGGCTAGAATCTCTGCCAAAGGAGTCTCCAAGAATCTGCAGTCTACCGCCCTTACCCCCGATTGCCTATGGGGAAAAAAGGGAAAATATAGGAGTGGGTCAGACTAAAAGTCTGGTGAATGATAGTAATTACTAGCATATTTAAGCAAAGTAAAGATAATAGACTTTACAACAGTTCTAGTTATAAAAGGAAATAGAAAGAAAGATAAAGCTGGAAATAAATACGATTTAACTATTGCTAAATTAATACGATTGGATAACTTTGATTGTTTGCACTTGTCCTTGATAGCTGCTTCATTAGGCTGAATTCCCAATCCTACTTTAATTAGGCTGAAGTCCTAATTCTACCCTTTTGATTGGTCTTCTACTATGAGTCTACTGAAGTTTAGACACCAGTGCCTATGAAAGGCACCTACTAAGCGCATGGAACTCATAACGATTACTGAGCACCAACTGGAAGCCGCACGCATGACCACCACTATGCTCATGTTACCTGTTGCTCCACCTATTGGACCATTTATTTACCACTACTCCAGCATAAGCGTGCCCTCATCTCACTTCAGGATAATGTGAGACACCGTGTCTATAGAAATAATAGGGAATGCTATTGGTATAGGCCCGTCATCCAAACAATATCTAGTTGCGCCCCTTGTCCAAATGTCCCGTGATTTGAACTTCTATTTATTGACCATTTATTTACCACGACCCGCATAAGCGTGACCTCATCTCACTTCAGGCTAATGGGAGACCACCATTTTATCTAATAGGGAATGCGGTTGGTACCGGTCCTACTCTTGTCTTTGCTTATTAACCTAGATAAATTATTTAAATAAGCCTTTACTATTATTATTGCTATCTTTGCTTATTAATTTATCCTAAGTCTCAAAATAAGCCTCATTCTGTTCTGTTTCTCATTATAACCTATGTTATAATCATGCTTGTTACTTAACCCAATGTCTAAATGTAAAAATAAGCTTCTTTCATCATTTACTCTTTTTAGTTATAATTATAAGTTATAACTAGGCCAATCTCTTTAATTCAGTCCAAGCCCAATAATTAGGCTTAATTTCAGTCCAGTTCCATTTTTATTACAGTCTTCATAGTTTACATCTTATTTTCCGTAATTTCAGTATTCTTATAATTTAATCCATATTCGCGTTTAATCTATGCTAATCCATTCGCGAAGAAAAAGGAGAAATGGAAGAAAACTGACAATTACAAAAGAAAATCCAAAGCGTAGAAAAAAATGTAAGTAAAGCATAAATAATAGTAAATAAACTTAAATACTGTAAATAAACTGTAAATAAAATGGAAAAGCTATAATTAACAGTAATAAACTAAATTTAACTGAAAATAATAGCTAAAAAGAAATAGACTGAAAATAAATCTAAAACTGTAAATAACTGCTAAAAAGGTTATTCCAAAATTGTAGTAAAACTACAACTATTGGAAACACTATTATTTTAAATTGCTTAAAAATCTAAAATAATTACAATCACTCACCTGTGGTTCTTAGCTCTTCCTTTGGTCTTCCCGGATCCACTTGGGGTTGTTAAATATTTTAATTTAAAACGATTTTCTCCTTGAAAATTATTCCATTTAGGTTCCTTCATGAAAAGGTGAACCCAATTGGAGAAAATCTAGAATGAGAAGAAGCGCTAGGCCTAGGGTCTTATTTATAGGGGTAGACCGCCCTTCTAGCTAAAATCGCACCTGCCACGAAGAATTAATTCTTCGTTCAAAACAAGAGGTAGGTCGACTTAGGGGTCAACCGCCCTTCTAGCTTGGTCGACCGGTCGGTCGACCTAGGCAAGGGGTTGGTCGACCTCCTGGTGGACCTCTATATATATATTCCTTTGATTCTTGTTTAATTTGTAACTTGTTCGTATTAGCTCGGATTCTGATGTTCTATGTATGGAAATTGACCAGAAAATGATCACGGACACAATAGTGCAACTCCCGTGGCTCAATTCTGATAA
The DNA here is from genome assembly GCA_030737815.1 of Allium fistulosum. Lineage (NCBI taxonomy): Eukaryota > Viridiplantae > Streptophyta > Magnoliopsida > Asparagales > Amaryllidaceae > Allium > Allium fistulosum. The sequence continues at coordinate 980,588,807 of CM060907.1, read as the reverse complement.
TTTCACAAAGCTTTTTTATTATTTAATTAATTAACGAATTAATTATTATGGGTTAAATTTTAGGTTGTTACACACTATCATTTATCAATATAAAATGAAAATTTACTTTTACTTCAAAATATTTAATAGTAATAACCTAGTTACTTTGGACCCAGTTACATATATTATACAAGATTTGATTTTATCCATTACTAAAGAATTAAACTAATGATTTTAAATTATAAAATTGCTTACGATTACTGATTTGTTTTTTTTATATTTAGCCTCTCATATAGTAAGCATAAAGATTGTTAATTAATTACATAAGTATTAGCAATGTTGAGAAAAGATGAAACCAAAGATTTATTCCTTACTGTTCATACTTAATGCACTAATTTTAACTATAACTTTGTCTTGAAAACATCTTCTCCAAATCATTACAAATATATTTCTATTTTTTATCAAAATTTTAAACTTTCCTTAAAATTTTATTTTCAGTGTTATTCAAAATATTATTGTTGTTGTCGTTGTTATTATTATTATTATTATTATTGTTATTATTATTGTTGTTGTTGTTATTATTATTTTAAAACACTATATTATTATTATTTTCCAAAACATTGTATTTATTTTCAACATTGTGTCCAAATGTCTTGTCTTAGTTTTAGGATTCCCTATCGATAATGTTGATTAGGCGCATCGATCAGAATTCCTAACTCACTCAACGGACAGGTTAACACAATTTCATTTCAACAATGTCTATAAATACTACTTTCATAATTTATTTAATGTACTAATTCAATATATCTTTTACTAGTTCACTTTAAATTTTATCGCGATACTATTCTTATAATACGTATATACTTTCTAAAGAATTACTTCTTATACTTGACTTCCCAAAATTATTTAATAATAATAATATATTATATTTGCATATTTAAAAAGTCTTTACTTTTACGAAACCTTTAATAACTTCAACCAATTTCAAACAGTCTTTAAATACTTACAAATTTGAAAATTAAATTCAATATTAACAAAATCAAATTGTCAAACAATCATAAAAAAACAAAATAGATATACTCAGCAGAAGCTAATAAATAAATTTCCCATTGCGCACTCTGATTAAAATCAAATTAAAACTTAATTATAAAATCTTAAACCAAACACCTCAATACAATATCAAACCATCCAAAATCATAAACACAAATATTGCTAGTTTGACTAACTTCTTTCGTCCTTGCTACTCCAACAATTTTATACTTCATACAGAAAGAAAAAGAAACTAATTATATGTCTAAGCACACATAATTTTAAAACCACAAATACGCTCCTTGATGATTACCCAGTAATCATCCCATATATAGAATATAATATCACTTATTATAGAAAATTACCTAATACTCCCAAGGTCAGGGACTCTAAGTCTCATCTAAGGTCACGACTTGTGTCCCTAATATACAATATATTGCTCTGAACTTGCTCTGATACCCAAATGTAAACACCCCACCTCTATACCCATACTATCTAAGAGTATTACGGAGTAATACTGTCAGATAATACGAAGAATGAGGCTATATGGGGTATACCCATGAGTATTCCCTTGGATTAACACTAATATGTACTAAAACATCAAATAAATACCTCACCAATATGTACACTATATTAGTACAAAGCAATAGACATGTATGCCTCTAGGATAGAACAATATATAATATATAGTACATCATAGAGAACATAGTGTTAATCGTAGTGATAACATATAATATATATCTACAATAATGTCACAAAAGTACAACCCATCTCAAATATCTCAATATAACGTGATAAAAAATCAATATACAGCTCAGTGTCAAATATATATAATGAAGCAATGTCATATAAGTATCATATAACCATCCTAATATATGAATCCTTTAAGCCCAATAAAATATATGTTGGTTATGTCATTCCTGTACCTGAAATGTATCGGACTGACCCGAGTATTATAAAATAACACATGGGTCAGACTATGTCTAATCAAGGGTATATAGAAGGGTAACACAATACAAACATGGAATAATATAGATATAACACCAACATCGATAATTAAATCATAAGAAGATGTATCAAAGGATTTATATAAATATAGTAATATATGCCTAAAATGTATATAAAGCTATAAATAATTATCAGGGCATCACATTACCCAAATATCTCAAATCCACTTGAAACAATCAATTCTCAAATAAAGAGATGTCATCACCCATATAGAAGCATATCAAATCAGAAATCACAGAATCAATACAAATGAGTGAATCATACATATCTGGAAAACATCATCAAAACTAGAAATATCACTAAAGGAGATATCACCAAGTATAATTAGGCTAGCATGAAGCATTGCCTAAATATAACTATCAATCTCGATAAAATCATCAATGAATATCAAATAGAATAGGTTGCCTATCAATAATGAGAATCGACTATACTCTAGATATGAATCACAAGTATAATATCATATCCCCATATCTATACTATCCAACAATATCGTGATGGGAAATGACTATATGACAGACACAAAGTCCCAAGTAGTCATATAAATATAATAATATGCGGCACCTGGCCCACACCAATGCTACGGTGAGGGGTATCAACCGTATATGCCAATCTACTACTCCGTCACTACCAGAAGGAGACTGATAGCACTAAGCAAGCTCTAGAGACACTAAGTCTCCACAGTCTTTAGTTACCTCATAGTCGTCGTGACATATATCCACCGGTGTCTCGTTAATGCGAAGACCTTAAGTGACGACACTACAAATTCCATTAACCATAAAAGTATAGGTAGCAGATTGTTGGTCTATGTGACATAGGTAAATGTATACATAAGGAGTGGCACAAAGCTGAAAGCACTAAGCAATATAGGGTGTCACGGATCTAAGGAGCGACCCCATGATTAGGTAGCCAGGGTGGATTCAAGCCATCTGGTCCTCTCCAACACTCATAATAGAATTACGTTATAATAGTGGCATATAGAACCAATACATATAGACACAAAGTCATAGTCATTGTTTGGCATGAGCCATACTCACTAAATATAGGCACAGAGCCATATATCACTACGTATCACCTCACACTATGCACTATATTCCTTTTACGTGACTGTCATCTACTTACAATGAATAACTGAATAAATATCACAACAACACCCTATACCGCTATATGATACTCAAACGTTTATTCACTGCTCATAATTTACACTCAAACTATCCAACAATCTATATAACAAGTCCAAAAAATAACCAAAGAAATATTGCCAAAAGTCCTATGCCAGACGGTATTATAACTTCGTTTATTCAGATTTCTCGCTATACAGAATAGAAATAATCATACAATCATAAATAAGGATGTCATCACCGTATCATATTAAAATCATAAATCAAATCCACAATAATGATGAATCATTCATATAATTATTATTCAATAAACAAGAAAGAAATATCAAAATAGAAATATAAAAATAGATTGATCAAGTAAATATAAATAAACGAATCAATACTTAATAAAGAATTGTTCATAACATATAATTTCACATAACAAAATAAGTACATGTCCCATGATAGATATAGAGTTAAATACTTCTTAGAAAAAAAATTATTTCATATATTCTAGTTCAACGTTCGTTAAAGACTAAACAAGGAAAAAAATGAAGTAGGTTACTCAAATTAAGTAATATTATAGATAACTAAATTGATTCTTAGTTAATCATTCACACAGCTTTATCTCTTAAAAGAAAATAGATATTTATAAATGAACAGTGAATCAATTTACATGAGTTATCAAAATTAATTTAATTTATTCATTATCCAATAAATATAACTTTGAACTTGAATATCGCTTATCAAAAAAATTTCACTCCTATAAATGACAATTAATAGTTATTTAAATAATATACTTAAATTTACGTCATCAGTTTATTAAGTTCAGCGTTACCTTCATACATATATTATATCTAATATATGTAACAAGGTTTGGATGTACTAGATTAACCAATGAAAATGTAAATATATTTATATTTTGAGTTATAAATTAATAAAATTAGCATATAAACATAAGATGAGATAACAACCCAGATTCCCATGAGTTATAATGGGGAAAACAAATTAATAAACTAACAACCTTAACTAAATAACATTTCATATTTACATTTATTAAACCTTGTTTATTTGTTTAACTTAACTTTTATTTACATTTGTAAATTCTCAATTAAACTTCTTAAAACATATATCTATTCAACCACTTTTTATTTAACTAATATTATCATTGAGTCAACCATAATAAGAACAATCATCACTCAAACAATTAATTGCATCCAATAATCAATAATTTCAATCAAACAATCCATCCAACAAAGCATATCAAATGATATATGGGATAATTTCGTATCAATCGATATAAAATAAACATAGTTATGAATTAATGAAAACTCACCAATACGACGAATGCAGAAATCAAATTCTACTCTGGACGGTGATATTATCAATGACTGCCAATTCACCATCTCACGTAGCCACCACTTAACGATCGAACCAGCCTTGAATGCCAAAACCCTGACCTTCACACTAACTATTAGCCATATACATCGATTAACAAAATACACTCGCGTTGCCTCAAGTCGTGATCATCTCTGTCGTGACATCTCCCTATTTCCTAAAACGCAGTTCTCCTCCAGGTCATAACGATCTTTGTCCAGTTCGTCATCGGCGGCGTTCGGCGATGCTGCCTTGCTCTAATGGATTTTAGCATGATTTTTTTAATAGGTGTGGTCACGGTTTTCTTCAGAAGAATTCTAGGGTTGGGGGCAAAAGTGGAAACGGGATTCGAACATGGTGGGGAAACCAATCTTTTAAATGAAAAGAAAAGAAGTTGAGGTTAGTGGGCTTAGTCTTGTAAACTTTTACCTACTTAGTCCCATTATTTAATTTGTTTTATTTCCTATTATTTACAAATAGATTTCAATTTACTTTAATCCACACTTCAATTTTTGAACTGCAAACTTATTCAATTCGGTAACCTTTTATATTTCACTATTTGAATCCCGTAACAATCATAAATATATATATTATATTCAATTAAAATAATTTATTCAATTTCAATATATTATTTGAAAAGGATTCATTAATTTATTTCAATTTATTAAATCAAAAACTTTTATTAAATAGATTTTAATTAACTAAAAAATTATTTTCAAAACATAAGTTATCAAATATCAAACTCGAATGATTTTTTTAATTAAATTTATTTATTATTACAGCACAGAAAGCAGGGTTGTTACATGTTTTCAACCATTCAAATATTATACATTCAAGAAATTATTGTATACAATATATCCTAACAAGCATACATCCATACACATCAAAGTGAAGCCTAAATCTAAGGGTATAGACTATAAGAACAAGGGAGATCCGTAAGAACACAATTTCACAAATCTTTTCCAAATCATTTGAAATTAGCATATGTGATTAGTTAAGGTTTAAAATACATTAGGATCCAAAAATTATTTTACAATATCATTTTAAGGTGTATAATGACTAATAAGTAAGTGGGAGGTCCTAACCACCCACTTAAACCTAAAGCAAATCGAAAACTATGCAAATCTCGAGATGAACATCAACTCCAAGTGATCTCCAACAACAAATTTCCAAATACACATGCTAATCTTAATGACAAATTTGGATAATTAAAGTAGGTTTAGGATAGATTTTTGGTTTAGAGGTGTTAATGGTGGTTTCTTTCTATTTTGGGAAGTGCGTAATGATGAAGAGAAGTCCCAACAGCCTCATCATGATCTAATTCTAAAATGGGCTTTGGACCAAGCCATTAACTCACTAGTTACCCATTAAGCTATTCAAAATCAAGTGGAATTTCAAAAAATTATAACTCCCAAACCGTAAGTCCAGATTTCTATTATGACCATTTATGGAAAGAGAAACCACCTTGGCGATCTAATAGAAGTGGTTTCAAACCACAATTCAGCTGCTACCAAAAGTTATAGGCCATATAAGATTTTCAAGGTCAAAATCGTCCGATAAAAATTCTAAGAAAGGGAAATGTTCTAGTAGTCATCCTCCAAAGTTGTAGAATCATACGATCCTAAATAAAAATAATATTCATATTTTACGATCATCCAATATGTAAAATATAGGTCATTGCATTTCCTTGTTGCATGATGGCTGTTGAGTTTGAGATCGAGTCAGAACCAAGGCATCATTATTTAATTTTTCCTTTTCTAACTCAATACTAGGGTTTATTTGGAATCCAGTGAGAACAATTTTGACTTCAGCGACCCTCGTGAGCTTGCTAATTTTTCCCAAGAATCTGCTTGCGTGTTCTTTTCCCTCGATATTTGGTGTATAGAAAAGTCTTCAAACTGCAGCAATTCATGCATTTTCTTTACGTACTGAGCTAACCAGGCATCCTTGTTTTGGAATACCTTAAATTTGTTCACTGTTAATTACGAATTGCTAAATATCTCAATTCTTGGAATCTTTAGCAATTGGGCTAAAGTTAAAACTACTATCATGGACTCATACTCGGCCACGTTATTAGTTGTAGAGAAACGCAACTTCGTTGCATAATGTAGCTATGCCCATCAGGCATAATCATAACATAACCAACCGCAGTTCCTTGCTCATTTGATGCTTCGTCTACATATAACCACCATTTTGGTTCGAGCTTCTTTTCCTTCTCTAGTCGTTCCTCGATATATCCTATACATTTCGCTACAAAATTGGTTAGGGTTTGTCCTTTTACTGACACCCGGGGTAAATACTCAATGTCATACTGTCTCAACTCCATCCCTCATTTTATCATTCTTCCTGAGGTTTTGGTTTTGCTAACATGGACCTATCTTAGCGGATAATTGGTCAAAAACTTGATTGGATGCGCTTGAAAATATGATTTTAATTTTCATGCTGACAATATAGTAAGAAATACTCCAATTTCTCTGTAGCTGGATATCTAGCTTCGGCATCTTTTAGCCTCTTGTATAATATAATAGGAATTGGATTTTGTCTTCTACTCTGATCAGGATTGAGCTTATCGCATCTTCTGATACTTCTGTATATTAGAACAAGTCTTCTCCTTCCATTAGCTAGAAAGTATCGGTAGTTTTTCCAAATGGTCTTTTACTCTTGGAAATATTTTTGGCATTCTTCTGTCCGTTCAAAGGTTTTTTGTTTCTTGATTACATCAAATAAAGAAATACACTTATCGGTGGCTCTAGATATGAACTGGTTCAACATTATGACTCACCCATTTAATCCCATCACCTCTTTACTTGTTTTTTGGTTGTGCCATGTCCATGACTGTCTTGATATGGTCAAGATTAGCTTCTATCCTTGTGCACTTATGATGTACCCCAAGAAAATGCCAGATTGGATTCCAAAAGTGAATTTTTGTGGATTCAACTTCATCATATACTTCCTCTGTATTCCAAACATTTTGTTTATGTCTTCCACATGATCATTCTCTTTTTTAGACTTTACCAGCATATCATCTACATATACTTTATGTTCTTCCCAATTTGATTTCGCATTTTGTTCAGTAATCTTTGGTATTGGATCCTACATTCTTCAATCTGAATGACATTACTTTGTAGTAGATTCCCTAATCGGTCATAAAACAGGTGTGCTCTTCATCAAGCTTGAACATGGAATTTGATTATACCCTAAGTATGCATCCATGAATGGCAACAACTTATGACCACTTGTAGCATCAATTAACAGATCGATTCTTGGAATGGGGTAACAATCATTGGGACATTCTTTCTTCAAGTTTGTATTGTCAACGCATGTCCTCCATTTCCCATTAGACTTCTTGACTTATACCGAATTTGCTAGCCAGTACTGACAAAATACCTCTCTAATGTATCCATTTTCTTATAGCTACTTTGTTTCTTCTTGTAGTGCTATAGTGTGGACTTTGTCAAATTGTCTTTTCTTCTACCTTATTGGAGCAAATTTTGGATCAATATTAAGCGCATGACCAATTATTGCTAGGTTAATTCCTACCATATCAACATGGATCCATGCGAAGATGTCTTTTTTTATTATAGGACCGAGATTAGTTTTTATGCATTCTTCTTCCTGTCTTCACAATTTTAGTAGAATCTTGAGAGTCTAAGCTTATTTGATCCAAGTCTTCTATAGATTGTGTGTTTTCTCGCCTATCTCTAGAAATCATATCCGGTACTATCTCTTTTAAAGCTTCATTTTTATTTTTATTTACTTTATTTAACTCTATGCATTTCCTTTTCCTTTCTTCTAATTGACTCTCCCATTCACTACCCAATGCATTTTGGTGGAAAAATTCGCCAATTTGCCTTAGATATAAATTCGTGAGGACTGATATGTAGGGGAATAGAAGTTTTAATTTTATACGGTTTATTAAACACAAGTCCACAATAAGATTCTTTCTCTTTATCATATTGTTTGAGTATGGCATAATATATCTCTTGAGAACTAAACTACTACCCACGAATATATTTTTTAGCCTTGCAAAGGAACTTCATCAACAAATGTTTTAGATAGACGAAGTCGTCAATCTCGTCTACATCAGGTTGTTCGAAGAATGGGTTGTAGTAAGACTACTGGTTCATGACCACAAACAAAGTTTCAAATGTCCTTAAATATGGTAGGTTCCAATTTGACAAACAATTTAACTTGACCAATTGGTGTGGAGCCTTTTTGTTGAAACCAAAGATTGGTTTCAAGATCGGTTAAAGTTTTTCTTTTAGGATTCCCATTTGGTCAAATGCACTCTTAAAAATGACATTAATGGTGCTCCTTGCGTCAACTAATATCTTTGATACAAGCGAAAGTCGAGCAGTTATCAGGTAGGTCATTGTGTGGGTGCCTAACTCCTCTCAACTCCCTTAGTGTTATTCTAGATCTGGTACTTGAATAGAACTTTTGAAAGCCTTTAAGGGTAGTTCCTTACTTATTAAATAGATGCTTCCTTGGACTCTTTTATGTACCTGCTTCTTGCTCCTTTACCCATTCCTACATCACATGGCCCTCTAAGAATTACATCAATTTGGTTAATTGGTTGTAACTGGTCCCGAGGTAGCTTGCTTTCCAAAACATTGGTGTTATTAGCTGGAATCTTCTCACGTCGAGAGGGTTTCTGATTTGTTCTAACAATCTCTTTAAGCACTCATTTCCTAATCATAATTTGAATGATTCTAGCTAGGACTCGACATTCATCAGTTTTATACCCATTGATTTTATGAAAGGCACAATAATCTTCTCTTTTGTTTGGTTTAAGATTTATTCTTAACTTAAAAGATATAAGGTACTCAAGCTTATCTTTAGTAACAACATATATGTAAGAAAAGGGTTGGTTTAGTTCAAAAGAATTGGATTTTGTGAATTCATCTCATTTCCACTTTTTATTTGGAGTCTTAAAGCTTCCCCTTTCTCTTGGATTTGTTTTATTATGAAAAATTTCATCCATTCGTACGAATTTATTAGCTTGGAAGTGAAAGTCTTGCAAGTCTTTACAACCATGAATGTATGGCTCTTTCCATAATGGAGTATTTTTAATCAAATGGACACCACTGCCATAACATTTCTCAATCACTCACTCTTTCTACATTGTTTGCTTCAACATTGAATCTTTTAATAAGTAAATTGCTCCAATGAGTAACTTCTCTCGATAATTTTAAGACCATTTTTCCACCGCTTCAAAGAAAGTGGTAAGAAACAACTTACATTTTATTGCCCTCGTGGCATTATATAAGTCCATTTGTCTCTCGAAAGCCAATAAATGGTCATTAGGATCAGTTGTTCCATCATATTTGATTGATGGGATCTTTACATGCGATGGTAATGTGACCGTCATATTCTCTTCAGTGAATAGAGCCCCTCTGAAATTATTATTTACCTTGGGATCCATGGTTCTTTTCCCTTTCAAATTTGCTATATCTCATACCATCATATTGGCCAAGTCTTTCAAATATGCTTTATTATTTTGATAGTCTCTTCGTTTTGGCTTGTATTGCTTTTGTGAAGTAGAGCATGCATATTATACTTATGGTGATTTTGATTCTTTATTTAGTTTTCGAATTGGATGATTTTCATCTTTTCTTTGCGGTCCAAGATTGCTCTTTTCAACATTTTACTTCTTACATTTGAACCTAGAGCTTTTCTTTAAGGAGATTCAGCCTCATTCTCTTTTTTTCTTTTGTTTTTTGCAATGTTTCTGAAGACATTTGAGAGACAAGTGTCTTGATTAGTTCTTACATAGTTTGTAGTTGTCTTTTCATGGTCTTAATTTCATTTTCTTTTATAGATGCTTCCATGGGTGGTGATGCTTAACGTATCTCGGCATATTCTATATTGAATTGAGGAATCACATTTTCCTAAAGGATCATGTGTTACATCACTTCCCCTTGAACATTAACTTTCTTAATAATCTTCCCATTTGCAAATTTTAGTGGTCAAATAGTGGTTATTGAGTAGTGTTCCTTGAGTTCAACTCTCAATGAAAGCACCACTTAATATGAGGCTGAAATTTTGTTCAACCCAATATGCACAATTCAAAAGGATTCAAGAGTACTTGAGTAACTTGGCTTACTTAGTCAAATATGTGTTTGTTGAATCCACATGAACTCATTATGCAAATTGAACTTCGCCAATGTCCTCAAACAAAAAGTCACAAGGTTATATAAGCCCATATGGCAATTAAAGTCACAATTCAAGCTCTCTTTATTATGCTAAGAATAAAATGAAAATGAAAAAGAAGGTTAACTCGAAATTCCCCCCTTTCCAAGTGGGCATACATGCCTATTTATAGAGAATGCTAGACCTCGGATTTATGACACATGTCATTTTGGATAAAATGGATGGCTGTGATTCGCTAATGTGGCAGAAGCTTCGGTTTTCAACATACGATGGCTAATTCAGTTAGAAGATTCCACGTGGCGGCTAGGAGTATTAATTTTGGAGGTATCTTTCAACATTCGTCAGCTCTTTTCATGCTCGATAGCCGTAAAGAATCATCTTTCGATAACCCCACTAATTATCAACATGCAAAAACTAAGGAAATCCTACCCTTGATAGCGGTTGAGCATATCAATTATGCAGTAGTTTTGGAGCCTTAACCATCAACAACTTGATCAATAGGTGACAACTTTGGAAAATATTGACCTTCAATAGCTTAATTAGCCAACCTACAATAGCTCCTTAATATCAACATGCGATAGCTTTAAAAATTCAATATGTGATAACTTGATGACTCAACATGTGATGGCTCCCTGTCTTCACCAGGTGATAGCATGATAAGCTCAAATGCTCAATATGTGATAGTTTGATGATTCAATATGTAATGACTTCCTATCCTCATCATGCGATTGTTTGATAAACTTATCGTGTGATAGCTCTTATGACAACAACTTTGAATACATATCAACTTTTGATAGCTTAATGGTGTCAACTCATGATAATTTCAATTATATTTATTCGCGATAACTTATTGTTTCAACCTTCGATGGCTCATAGTTATTAGATTTCAATAGCATGCTGTTTCTACTTGCGATGGCTTATAATATCAACTTGTGATGGCTCTATCCCAACCTACGATGGCTTGTTCTCAACATCGGTAGTCTTCACTCCTTAGTGTGAAATATCTTCGAAGTGTGACAACTTCAAAGTGTGGTAACTTCAAATTGCAATAACTCTAAAGTATGATAGCCCTACACTGCCAATTTTTGATAGTTTCATACCTTATCCATTCTTGGGAAATTTGGGTGTAATAAATCTCACTCATGCCCTTTTAAAACTTGATTTTGTGAAAGCTTTTGATTCTATTGACTAGTTATTTCTTAAAGATTCATTAATAGTTAGAAGTTTTAACTCTAGATGGGTAGGTCAGATTATGCCCTTGTTTAAAACTGGGAACTTTAGTATAATGGTCAACGGTATTTTAGGTAACAAAATACAATCTCAATGTGGCCGTAGACAAGGAGACCATTTGTCACCTTTATTATTCAACCTAGCAGTGGATGTATTTACTAAGGTAATTAATTATCCATTATAAATGGGTCTCTTATCAGTATCGGTAATGTTATCACTACTGAAGGTCTTTCGATTCTACAATTTGCCGATGATACCATGCTCTTTACCTCTCACTTGCCGTACCACCTAACATTTCTAAAATTTGTTTATATATTTTTGAAATGCTTTTAGGTCTTAAGATCAATTTTGATAAGAGTTCTATTTTAGTCTTGAATGATGTCAATAATGTTGAAAATCTTGTCGCTACTGCCCTTAATTGTAAAATCATGAAGTTCCCTATACAACACTTAGGTTTTCTATTCGACCTACGAAGGGTAAATGGAAGATTGGCTAATGATTGTTGGTAAAACTATCTTAATGGAACAACATATTTTTATCTGGAGCTAGTAGAATTATTCTTATCAATCTGTCTTATCGGCTATACCGATTTACTTGATGCCATTTTACCTTTTCCAAAATGGGTCATTGACACTATATATAAAATTAGAAGAAATGTCCTTTGGAGTAAAGATAACTCCTATAGTGTTATTAACTGTCCGATTAATTGGGAAACAACTTGCGAATCCAAGAAAAATAGGGGCTAGGAATTATAAATCTACACGGTTTTAACGTGTCTTTACTAGGAAAATGACTTTGGAAATTAGCAATAATAATGATATCTAGAAAGATTTGATTTCAAATCAAATTTATGATAGAACCTTTAACATTCACTACATCACTTCCAATCCTAACAACATGTCCCAATTTTGGAAATCCACCATAAAAAATTGATATTTTAAACCTTGGGATCAATAACATAGTTCACTCAGGAAACAACATAGTATTTTTGAACTATAGTTGGATTATTACTATACCTCTTAAGAGTCGATTACAAGGAGCTTTCTAATATTTGTAACTTCAAAACTACCTCAATCTTAGAGGACTTTAGACCTCATAATGAATTTTCTTTGAACTTTACTTTCAATCATGCTTTGGAAAGCATCATCCTATACCAATTTGTTTTACTTGATACTAAGCTATAATAATATAACTTAGATAATGACAGCGACACTAAAATTTGGTGTTGCGATAAAAGTAAAACAAAATCCATAACCTTGATGCACAATTTTTTTATTTTCTCAAGGACCAAACCAAATATTTTCAAGATTATTTGGAAAGATAACGTTCCTCCCAAATTAAAACTTCATATGTGGTTAATCCTACACAAGAAACTTAATACAATTTAATTCTTAATGAAAAAGAGTTTACACATAGTCAAAAACTATGTTTTTTTGCAATTTTGACATAGAGAACGTAACTTACTTTTATTACAATTACCCCTAAACAAATTCTATGCTTTTTGACATTTTTGACATTGACATGACCATTGCCGATCTTAACTGCGATTAGCACTGGAACAATTTTAGATTGTAGAATTTTACTTGAAACTATTTTCACCATTACTTTTTGGTATACGTGGTTTGAAAGAAACTAAAGAATGTTTAATAATGTAACACACCCTCTGATAACCTAATTTATTGCCATCTCGCTATTCACTTACAACTGGGTCACAAATCCTAGTTACAAATTGGCTAAAAATGTTTTATTAAGAGATTTTCTTGAAAACAAAGGTCGTATTGATATTTTGAACATAGAATTTTTTTTATAACGGCGTGAGATACAATATGACCTAAAGTAATGTTCTAGTAGGTAATTTTAACAAAGATAACTATTTGAACTTATTACTCTTGATGGATAACTAATTCAATCCTACATTGTGTCATAGTTTTGCTTTTCTCACATACATATGCATATAATCTCTTGGTTATATACATATATATGTGCTAGTTTGACGCTTTTTGTCGAGTTTTTTTTCACTTTTATCAGTTGTTGTGGATTGGACTGCCTATGCTAAGGAATCGTGGGTGCTGGATCACTAAGATAGGTTTCTTCAATATGGCATTTCATAGCTCTTGAGTCTATGGACATGCTTATGGTTTTTGGGATTTAAGGGCGTTATGCCTATACTGTTTTGCTTCTGTTGATTTGCTTTGATGATTCTTTATTCTTATGTCTTACCGTAGTCCCATGATTATACTCTTAAAACTTAGGAGGATTTTTCTTTACTTTATTTTATGGGGGAGGGGTGGGGTTTGCTACTCGCCAGACTTGTTGGCATCTCCTTTTTGAGTGTAGAATAAAATAATATGAAATAAAAAAATTATATGAAATCTAAAGTATACATGTAGCTAAATTTAAACTAATATAAAATTAAAAAGATCAAACTTATGGTAGTTGGATCAATTTAATTAAAAAAATTCTCCCCCTCTCTCTCTTTCTACAGACACGGCGAATGAGTAAAAACTATAAAAATTGAATTATGGAATTTTGTTAAAGCCAAAATCAAACATATTAATTATACAGTAATACATACATATGTATTACAATAAGTATTTTAACCGCAATATTTTATATTTATACATATATTATATATACATACATACATATTACATATACATATATTATATGTTCTAAAATTTATTAAAAGTTATAAATATTTTTTTTGTTGGCTTAACAATATATTTATTATTTGTTTCACATATACATAGGATAGTTTGTATCAAGTATTGTATATATAACACACTTAGACATCTTATTGACCATAGGACAAAGCAATCAATTTTCCGTTTGAACCTCTAGTTTAGATTATATGTATACATTGATGTGATGTTCATATTGTGCATACGTATATCATAACATATTTAACATCAACTAAAATAAATTAAATTTTTAACAAACTTATTTTAAACATTAACGATAAACAAACACTTTCAAAATAATTAAATAAAATATTACAATCTCCTTTATTAATCAAAATACTAGATTTGATTTAGTATAAACATAGGACATATATCTTGTGTAATTAAATAAAAGATTTTTAAAAAATTCAAGATTTAACCTCTGCTGACACCTAATGCTACAATTGGTATCAGAGCACACACTGTGCTTGTGCAAATAAATCTACCAGCTCTAAGGGGACTGCTATTTGAAAATGTCAAAGTAGATGTGTGTCAAGGAAAAGGGGCCTAAACTAAGGAGAATGTTACTCTACGAATTTTTTAACTTTGTTTCAAGTTTTATATCAAACTCCAAATTATCAATATAGATCTATACTAATCAAGCAGTCATAAATGAAATCATAGATAAATATAAAAGCAATAATAAAAGTAAAGTAAAAGAGATGATACCAAGAATTTTTATACTATTTGGATTAACCAATCCTACATCCAATCCTATACAATACTATACAAGTTTCTTTTTAATTGCTTATTTTAACCAGGTGGCAAGCAAAACAGAATACGATCTCGATTTCAAGGGTACGAGACACGCCCTCCTGTCTTACGAGTCATGGCAACTTTCTTGATTTACCGGGCAACAAGATCACCCACTTGATTTGAACGAGCAACAAGCACACCCACTTAATTTTAATGGGCAACAAACATGCCCAAAAAAATAAGAGTAAAGTTGTTGATTTCTAATACAAACGGTTGTACTATGGATACAAGATACCCTATAACACTTAAGATACCATATAGCCCTTCTGATAGTGGTTTAATCTTTGAGTTTGTAGAAAGAATACTTCCAAAATAGTAGATAGTTTGTAGAGAGTCAATTTAGTAAAGTATGAATTTATTCTATATAGATTTTGAAGATATAGAAAGTAGTTTTTAAGAAATATTTCAAGAGGGTAAGAAGTAAGATGAAGCTAATAAAATTAGTTGAAAATTTCATTTGCACTCCTCTTTATATAGTGAATGAACATAAGATCCTTTCGTGAAGAGGTACGTCCAAAAGACACTTCATTTCAAAAATTAAAAAAGCAACCAACCGTAACTATGTCAACATCTCTGGGAGAGGCATGTCAACATACCCTTATTAATTTTGGAAAATGAATTTACTTTTGAATTGTTTTCAAACTTCTATATTTTGTAAAATAATTTTAAACATAATTTTTAAATACTTTGAACACAAAAAAACTTTTATAAAATATTTGTTGAATTTAAAATAATTTATTTTGATAAAAATATCAAAGATCAGAAATTTGCGATAAAGATCAGAATTTGTTGTCGGGGACTTTAACAATTTGTTCTAATGACTCATACTAAAGTCTTGAGCTCTTCAAGTTATTTGTCTTTAAATACATGAGTCTTGATCATCATCTCTATATCTTCATCTTAGTCTTTATATTGATCCTTCTTCAAGTTTAATCATTTTGTACCTATGTAATATTATGCAATATATACTATACAACTTGACAAAACATTAGTATCTATATTTATATGGTTGTTGTCATCAAAATAAATATCTAAGGTATTAACAATCTCCCTCTTTATGATAATGACAACCATGTAAATATACCTGTATATAAAATATAATATAACTCACCCAAGTTAAATAACTCCCCCTTAGTATATTCATGTGTTATATATTATATTTTTCTCCTCCTTTGTCTTCAACAAAAATGGATGAAAAAAAATACTCCCCCCAAAATGTGATATACTTATGAATTATGGAGTAAAAATCAATATTATAGATTTTCAATTATACAGAAATACTAGTGTTAACAAAAACTATTATGTATTCAACATATTGAGTAATGATTAAATTAAATATTGAAGACATTCAATAATACAAATCAAACTATTTTACAATCTAATGAATTAATTAATCCAAATCGAACCAAATCTAATATTATATACAAAGTTATACCAGCCAAACCAAACTATATTATTTTCAAACCAATCAGCTTTAAATGTGTAAGTTTTAAAACATATATTTACAAATTATAAACAAATAAAAATATTAGATTTTCCTTGTAACTTCCACCCGTCCTTTATATCAAAGATTGGATTTGTTTTGATGACATCCCAATTTTCTTATTCTACGTTTGCCTCGGAGTTTGAGCACTCCGAATTGTTGTTTAGATCATATTTGATAAGAGAGGAAATTAACTAACGAAGATCATCAAAGTATTTCTCTTGTTCCTTTATTATTTGCATTTGGCTTAATTCCAAATGCCTTGATTCCAGAGAATGATAGAGAGGGCATCTTTGAAGAATTTAAGTGTTTCTTCTAAGTTTTCACAAAATTTTGAGGTGGAGAACCCATTTTTATGAAAGGAAATGTTTTGAATGGAAGGAGATGAAAGATGAATCAATGCATGAATATTTTTGGACGAAAAGGGTTTAAATAGAGAGTGAACTGACATTTTTAGTTTGAAAAAATGTCTTTTCAGTTTTTTAATTTAAGGCAAAAGAGAGGGGAATTCATATTTTGAGTTTGAAAAGATTCTCCATTTTTTTGTCATGTATGTCGAGAAACCCATGTGACATATGTCGATATATAGGCCGAAAATTCAAATTTTAGCAAAGGCAATATATTCCTATATATATACTGAAATTAACTTTTTATTATTACTATTAATCTATATTTATTCCTAAATTCAATAATTCAAAATGAATAAAAATTAAATATAATATGTACCAGTTTAACCGTTTCCTTTGTCTCTTCTGGTTAATCTTTCATCACTGTGAAACACATGTTGATATTTTCTGTGTCTAGTTCATTGTCACTTAATGCAGTATCGTAAGCTCTTTTTATCTTTGTGAATGAATTAATGTTTGGTGTTTTATTCTACTGCGGACAGTCTCTTCATAGATGGCCAGATTCTGCATAATCATAACACTTAATCACACTTCTGTTTCTAGAATTTTTAGTTTTACGAAAGTTGTTCATCTTTCTACACTTTAGGAATTTTATGAATTTTTGGGTCATAAAAGCAATCTCTCCATCGTTATCATCATTATTTGAATCCTGATCGTCAGTTGTAGCATTAAATGCAACTGATTTCTTTTTGGTTGCCTTGCTTTCCTTCCTGCCATACAACTTAGCTTCATAGCACATTAGATTACCAATTAATCTTCAATTTTTAAAGTATTTAATGTCATTATCCTCTTTTATTCCTAATGTTTTTTGATCCCATTCCGGAGATAGTGTATTAAGAATTTTTCTAACTTGATCTTCTTTGGAAAAAAATGTTTACCTAATGATACTAGCGAATGAACTATATCTTGAAATCTTGAATAAATATCAAAATTACTCATTTGTTTCATTTTAAACAATTGAAACAAATTAGTTAGCATGGAAATTTTTGTCTATTTTACTTTACTTGTGCCTTTAAGTGTAATTGCAATGGTCCCCAGATTTCATATGCATACTTACAAGTAGAAACCCGATTGAATTCATTTATCTAATGAACAGAATAAAATATTCATGCCTTAGAATTATTAAGTTCTTGTGTCTTTTGGTCTGGTGTCTATGTTGAGCATTCAGTTTAAGGTTTAGTGTAATGATTTTTTGTAATATTCCAAATATCTAAACCATTAGACTATAAATAGATCTTTATCCTATAGGACCACTACCGTTAAATAATGGGGTCTAGCAGTTGATTATCCTTCTACAAAAGTATTAAAAAGTGTACCAACGGATTACTAGCCATTTGTACTTTTCAAAAATTGAATTACGAATCTTTTGAAAATGTAATGCTCTTATACCAATTATGGATTACGGTATAACAGATCTTAAGGCTATTTTAACACTAGAGTAGGGGAAGGATGAATAGAATTTTATAACTTTTATGAATTTTTAAATATGTTTCAAGTTTTAAATCAAATTACAGATTATCAACACAGATCTATACTAATCAAGCAGTCATAGATGTAGTTATAGATAAATATAAAAGCAATAATAGAAGTAAAGTAAGAGAGATGACAACATAATTTTTTATACTGG
Source organism: Allium fistulosum (assembly GCA_030737815.1). NCBI lineage: Eukaryota > Viridiplantae > Streptophyta > Magnoliopsida > Asparagales > Amaryllidaceae > Allium > Allium fistulosum. Next base: position 980,569,941 of record CM060907.1, on the reverse strand, counting down.
TTCGGATTAACCATTCCTACATCCAGTCCTGTACAACACTTTACCGGTTTCTTTTCAATAGCCTACTTTAACCAAGTAGCAAGCAAACCAGAATATAATCTCCATTTCAAGGCTACAAGACACATCCTCCCTTCTTACGAGTTCGGGGGCAAACTCTTTTGATTTATCGAGAAACAAGATCGTCCACTTGGTTTGAATGGGCAACAAGCACACTCACTTGATTTGAACAGGCAACAAAAACACCTAAACAAATAAGAGAAGAGTTGCTGGTTTCCAAATACAAGCGGTTGTACTTAGGATACAAGTTATCCTATAACCCTTCTAATAGTAGTTTGACCTTTGAGTTTATAGAGATAATACTTCCAAAATAGTCGGTAGTTTGTAGAATCAATCTAGTAGAGTAGATTCTATGTAGATTTTGAAGAATATAGATAGTAGTTATCGACATACCCTTGTTATGTCAAAAATTAAAAATTAGTTGAAAAATTCATTTGCACTCCTCTTTATATGGTGAGTGAATAGAAGTATCCATGCGTGAAGAGGTGATTCTAAAAAACACTTCATTTCAAAAATTAAAAATTCAACCAACGATCATGTTGTTGACATATCTACGAAGGGTATATCGACATACCCTTGTTAATTTTGAAAAATGATTTTTCTTTTAAATTGTTTTCAAATTTCTATATTTTTGTAAAATAAATTTTAAGTACTTTGAACACATAAAACTTCTATAAAATATTTGTAAATATATCTTGAATTTAAAATAATTTATTTTGATTAAAATATTAAAGATCGGAAACTTGTAATAAATATCAGAATCTACTGGCAAAAACTTTAACAATTTGTTCTAATAACTTGTACTATAGTCTTGAGCTTTACAGGTCTTTTGTTTCTAAACTCATGAGTTTTGATCATCATCTCCAAGTCTTCATTCTTGGTCTTTATACTGATCAATCTTCAAGTGATCATTTTGTACATATGTAATATTTTGCAATACTGTACAACTTGACAAAACATTAGTATTTATATTTATATGGTTATTATAATCAAATTCAATATCTGAGATATTAACGTAATTAAGGGCCACTATATGTGAAAGACGTCTAATCTCCTGGCCCTTACCTGGTTTGGCGAAATGGTTTGATTTTAGGGTGTGCCCTTGTTATAGACTTAAATGTTATTTGAGTCTTAGTTAACTCAAATATCATATTTGAGTGTTATAAAATAATTTAAAATTGATTTAAATTAAAAAAATAGTCACATAATTTTATAAAATTTATAACTACAAATTTAAAATTAAATATGTAGTTAATTAATTTTACAAAGGGTTATAAATATAAATTTAAAATTGCTTTAAATTTAATAAATAAATATAAATGTTATATTTATAAATTAATTAAATTGTTTAATTAATAAAAGAAATGCATATGAATATATATATATACATATATATATATAATTGAATAAATTATAAATGTTATAATTAAAAGTGTGTGTCTATATATATATATATTATGTATAAAAATAATGAGAAATCAATATAAATAAAACCCATGAGACTTAGGGGAATATACAATGGTTGTTTGTAAAAGATATTCAATATCTTGAATTATAATTTTTATGTAATCATCTTCCTTAAATAGTCGATGATACTCTACAATTTTTTTAAATTATGAATTTAATAGTAGTAGTAGTAGTAGTAATAGTGCTCTTCGAAATTTATATATAAATAGAGTACCTTACATATCTATATCTGTTGAGCACCCTCATGCATATAGTATCGAAGGTTGTGTTTACATTATTTATGGATATATAAGAATGATATGTAACTTTGTCAAGCACCATTTAGGGTGACACAACTCTCCTTAGGATATCGCAAATTGATGTGGTCTTGAATGTCTAATGTACTTCATGATTTGTTGAGCAACCTCAAGGTTATGAAGCTAATTTGGAGCATAGTTAAAATGTACATTAAGAGTTATATTGGACATAATTAGTAAAGAGTTACTTACCATTTATAGCGACCACAATTTGTTGAACACCATCAAGGTCGTAATAACATGATAAATAGATCCTAACACCCACTAAAAAAATTTATGAAATTCCCTTATCTCTTTTAGGGTTTTTAAGAGATGTATATTTCAATGGGAGCCTAATTAGATAAATATAATAAATGAATCTATTACGTATAACAATATATACGAAATTAAAATAATCCACAAAATAAATTTGCATAGTTAATATAATTGTAACATTGTTTATCGAATAAAATATACTAAGTGAAATGAATTAAAGATTGACGAAGAGATGTAAGATATACTTGCATATAATTCTTTTGGCATGTTAGTACTTCAATGCCAATGCATGAGTCAGAATTATATAACCATTAAAAACATTTGTGCCTTTGTCACTTAAGGGATAACTTGCCTGAGATTGTGTATTGTCTTCAATAACTTTTTGGCTGTAAGGCAATACAAAGGTATGGATATTTGATACATATTGGTCACATACAAAAGTTGTATGGTGAACGGTTGCTTTCGTGTTGTATGAAATCTCAATGAAAATGTTTCACTCTAAATGAGCAAGTAAACCAATAATGCAAGATCATGTGTTCAATACGATTGAAACTATAAGGATCTAGTTCTATTAGAAATAACATTAGACCAAGAACTACAAACAGACATAGAAATTTGATCATTGGAATGCTAGTTTGATTAGTTCACTTAAGTGTAAGTTATTTGATATGCTTAAAACATTAAGGATGATAAGATGCATTTTTAAAAATTTCTATGCAGTGTTATAGAAAATGGTTTCTATTTTGAACGGTTTAATTTTTTGAAAGAGAAAGAAAAACATTTGAAAACGGTAATAATATTGGCATGGTTGGGATAAAGAATGTGAATGATCATTTTTAATTCATTAAGTGAAATCGAAATGCAATTGGTTATATTATTTATAGATGATTAATAAGGGAATAAGAAATATGAATGTAATTTTCTTATAGAAAATTGGTTTATATAAAATTTATTTCTTTTAGTTCAAGATGTTTGATCCAAAACTCTCAATTGTAAATTAATTATAGTAAAGGAAATAAATAGCCTATAATGAGTGGTTGAATGTGGCTCTTTATTTCAAATTTTGTTATCGTGACAATAGAAATTATAGGAGCATACCATATAACACTTACTAATGGATACATAAAATTTTAAAAGACTATTTTCATGTATGCTAACTAATGTTTATGAAATAATAACTATTTTGGTATTACCAGAAATAGAAGCAGTTTTTTATAATATGAATATTATATGAATATTCATTATAAAGTAAATTCGTGCTTGGAATTTTGATGATGTGTTAACTGTAGAAAATATAGAAGCACTAAAATACTTAACAATAAAATTTGGATTATAGACTAAGCCGTATATTTTGATAAATGATTCTTCAATTATATGATTATGAATCATATAGTATATGTGAATTGCATCTCCAATTACTAAGGGTGAAGCACTCATTTGATTACAACGGCAAAAGAGTAAATGAACACTTCGAATTGATATATACCAATGATTATAATCCATAGTCTTCTAATACCGAAAGAAAATCCAACTACTTCTTTAAATTCACTACTGCATTCTAAGATATGAACATGTGTATTTGATACACAAGTTAGATATACATGGTAAGTTCATAGAATATAAATATAAGTAGGAAACAAAATATGCCAAGTTAATAAAATGATTTTATTTGATCGAATAGGTGAGTATATTAAAAAGAGTTTAAATAGTACCTAAAAAGCTAATAAAATTCACTCAAAGTCACTGCCCCTTACATACGATAAGGAATAATCGGATTTTGCTGGAAAAAGTATGATTAATAATGAGTGAAGCTAAATTACTTCTTCTATAAGGTTAGGCACATAAGAGTAACTACATATGCTAAATTTAATTTTATCTAAAACTATAGTTTGTGATATTATATAAGATATGGATAAGGAAGAAACCCCAATCTTAAATAGCTTAAGATATGTGGTTATCTAATTCACATAATGAACGTCTCGTAAACTCATGACTAAGTCTAATTTATATAAGGCGATAGGAAAATCATAAATTTTTTTGAATGTTTATTCCACTGCACTGAGAAACATTTTGTTGTTTCAAGGCATACCATCTTCTTGTCGAAGTAATTTTTTCTAGAGAGATCAATGATAGTGTGACAGACTTGGATAGGGATCAAGAGTCTAACATAGTAATAGATTTTATATATGAAATTAAATTTAATTAAGCTTAGGATGGACACAGTTACATTAGAATATCTTATAAGAATTGTCACTTATTGAAGAGAAACTACGAGTTTCTTATCAATGTCGAGAAATTAAATTGTTAGAAATAACAATCTCCTCAGTTGTTAATAGGCCATAAAGAGTATAAACTCTACAAGTACGCTAAAAAAATATAACTTTGATAGTTATACCTGAAAGAATATCAATACAGTTGTACCTGCATAAAGCGAAGTTGAAAGAAAATAACATCATTAATTTCAAATGTTAAAATTATTAAAGTAATTTCATTGGTCGACATGCTTAGGTCCATTAGGATTCTACACGCAATGGTCACACAATTTGATTTTGAGTTTTGCCATGTTAATGTTGAAATAGAATTTCTAAATAATGATTTAGAAGAGACTGTTTGCATATAACAACCAAAATGTCTCGAAGTCAGGGAGAGCAATAACATGGTTTGTATGTTTTTTGGATATGATCCAGAAGCCATTACAACAATGGCATCCTAAAAGGTTTAGAGTTGAGTGAGTATTTTGATGGAGATATCAATAGTTTGATTTTTATTCAAAATGCAGAGGGAGTGTGTGTCCTTAGGAAAGGAAATTAAAAGTTACTAAAACATTTCTAATACTATAAGTAATTACTGTACTACCTGTGTTAAAATCAGTTTAATATGGTTGTTTAATTTTCAATGTAATCTTTTATACTTTGTATAAGAGAATGTTGAAATTATCCCAGTTTGTATACACAAACGACATATTAAAATGTTTAGTATGGAACATATGTTGTAGATCCCTTATGCATCTGTGGTAAGGATAATGCATATGCTATGTTATGTGATATATTGGATCTAGCTTATATACTTAGCATATCAAGCGAATATCAAGTCTAAGGAAAACTCGCTAATTGGTACTTAAGAGAGTTCTTGAGTGTTTATAAAATACTAGAGAATTGTTTACATAAACAATAAACTTCTTATGTAGGAGTGTGCAACATCTCGTATCTGGAGGCCAAAAACTAAGTGCTATGGATGCTACAGTCATCCACAGTATTAACTTTTGGTGACGAAGTACGGCAGTGTTAATGGTATCCATAATATCAAAAACACTTGAATATGAATAAAATCCCAAATTTCCAAAAAAACAATAATTTCAGTGATTATATTTCAAATAAATCATATCCAAGTTACAAAAATCCCAAACGTAATCCCAGGCATTGATCAACTATAAATTTAAAACAATACGCCAAGAGCGATATATGAAAATGCCCCCTTGGATGATCAAAGCAATACAGACGTAGTTGTCTTAATACACAGCGGACACAATTTAAAAAAAAATTCCTAAATTAGCCATCCGTCAGCCACCTGCTCGTCTTTGGATGCTATATACGCCAAAATCTGCTAAAACCTAAACCCTCAGTGTATTCAAATCAAATTTTGAGCACCCGAGAGTTTAAGGGGAAACAAAAACTTCGAGTCAGACTTAAAGCCTGGTATGAATAATTTCTGTTACATCTCAATTTACTGATAAATAGTGAGACCACGTCACTCAGCGGAACGGGTTTCCCCTCACTAATATCTCTTTTCAACACATATTTTTGCAAATCCTTTCTTGCAACCAAACTGGTTAATCAACTAATTATAATAATAATAATATAGCAATATCCATTATGCTAAAACAAGAAATGAAATAGACCATCTGTCTAAAATCTGAACTATCTTTTCTAAATTCTGAGCTATCTGCTCTTTTCTGGACTATCTGTCCTAAAATTGATTAAAGTAATGTCTTTTATGCTAGATAATGGGCTATCTGCCCAAAATAGGTAAAAAGGGTGGACTAACTGTCCTTAAAAATTTAGCAAGGTCCGTTATTGTAACAACCCTGGTATTGGTGATTACTTGTAATATTAAATTATAGCGATAGTTATAATTTAATATTGAGAATAAAATAAATTGGAGAAGATAGATTTTGTTAAAATTGTTTATTTTAAATAAACAAAGTGTTTTGGGAATAAATATTGGATTTAATATTGATTGGATGAGAATTTCGTTAAATATATTGTAAATATTGGTATTTAGTCAATTTTGAGTTAATAAATTAATTAAGTGGTTTATTTCAACATAAATTTGTTAGAATAAATATAAATTGATGAAAATAAAGTTTAGAAACTTTATTTTGTTAAGTTTGAAAGAAAATGATCATTTATTGGATTTTGTTTGAGTCAATGCAATAATATTGTAAATTATTGCCAATATTAATCTTTTATTGATTTTAAAGGAAAATTAGAAGTATTTATGAATTTTTATAAATATAAAAGATGAAATATAGTTTAAAATAATATTTTGATGTTTAAATAAAGTTAGGAAGGTTTGTTGTATTTTATTTGATAAGAAAATCATTTTTTTGTATAAATTGATATGTTAAAAACGGTGTTTTGAGATAAAAAGGTGTAAATTGTGTTATTTTGATAAAAACAAGGTTTTATTGATAAAATTAAATTTTTATAGTTAAAATAAATTTTATTTTGTTGAGAAAACAATTTTTATTTACGTACACTTTTGTGTATAAATTTAACTTGGCTTCAAAATAAGAAAATATGAGTTTATATTGTTAAATGGGTGAAATGTGTGCATTTACTTAGTAAATTTCACTAAGTATTGTTGTTGGGCTTGATGGGTATATGGTTTAGATCCTAAACCCATTCTAGAAGCCTCAAGAAAGAAGAAAAATAACCTGTACATTGTTTTTCCTTTTTACTCATTCCTTTCTTCTTCTAAAAGCAATTACAGTGAAGAGAAAACCCATGGCCACTTCTTGTTAAATTCAACTTTCTCCAATTTTTGCTGAAAATTCAAGTGTTAATCAACCAAAGAAGGATAAGAGAAGGTAATCACAACCAATACACTAGATTATTTGATAAAATTGACATTTTGAATTTAAGAGAGAGGATTGTCTGTAACTTTTTGTTTTTGTTCTGCATGCTTCTTTTCTAGCTTTTACAGGGTCTTGAAGCTTCTCTTCTTCACCAAAGATCGCATCTTGCTATCGAATTCTTGCCAAATTGCTAAGGTGAGTAAAATACTCACAAAATACTAGCTAAATCTTAAGCTGCTGTAAGAAATTGCTTTGTAAAAGCTTCAGTTTACGTACATCTCTCTGTCTCTTGTTTTATTTTGTTTCTTATTTCTGGTTGCCACTTTGAGTGGCCATAACTTCTTGATTTTAACTCGAATTGCTGTCGGATCTTTTTTGAATTGTAGTTTAGATGTCAAATTCTATGCATGTCAATTTTCGTTGCAAAACTTGATCATTTGATACTCCAATTTGCTGTTCAAAATTCAGTACGAAGCAGAAAACACCCAGGGAAGAAAATCCATAGCTGGGTCGACAGGCAGGTCGACCCAGCAGTCCCCAGGTCGACCTGGAGGTCAACCTGGCCACTACTCTGGGTCGACCCCTGTCGGCCCAGGTACGTGATTGTTCTGCCTTTTGATCTGAGCCCTTTTGCCTTGTTTGCTTACCTATTTCTATAGTTATGTGGCCAATTTTTATGCAAACTTTGAGATGTTTTTTATGGTGATTATGGGCTATAGTATCCATCTATGGATTAGCCGAGTTTTGGAGGAGTTTGAAATTTAAAAATTTGAATTTAAATTCGATTTGAATTAGAATATCGATTGGGTGTATTTTCAACGTTTTTCTCGATTTTCAAGCACTATTTCTTCCAAATAAATTTTGAGAAAATTTCTAAATGATTTGGTTTTTGAAATCATTATTATTAAATATTTTCAAATCATTTATAAATTATTTTGAAGTATTTTAAATATATTTATTTCCTATAATAAGGAGAAATTTCAATAAAATGTCTTCAAAATGATTTCAGAAAATTATTTAAAAATCCTGTTTTCTCAAGCAAAATATTTTATATATAATATATATTATTTTTACACTTTTCGGACATATGAGAAAGAGAATTAAATGATTTAGTAAAACACGTGGTATGGGATACGTGAGTTTATTTTCTCTGTTAATTCCGGACTTGTATCGATCAAAACCACTCGAGTATGTTGACTTTTGGGATTTTCCATGTTATGGCGTATTTTGAGAATTTTAATTCCTATATATAGGAATCTTCCGAGGTGGCCAATATTTGGCGAACTTTATGGTTCGAGATCTACCATTTAGGAGCATAATCGATGGGAACTATCATGATGTATTTTATTAGCCAATGAAATGAGGCAAGTTTTAAGATGGAGATTTCCTTTTTGGGAAGTATGGTTTATATAAAACCATCATGTTATCTTATACTTGTCGATGAGAGGAGACAACTATGATGCTTTTACTACTCGCCAATGAGGTGAGGTGAGATATGATTTTTCTAAGGATTTTGATTTAATGATGTTTTCTAGTGTGGCATCGACAAGCAGTTAGTAAATCGCTAAGTGCGAGTGTGTGGTATGGGACGCACGTTAACACTTTTTGGGTTCCTGTTTGAGAGTTTGTGACGCATTCACGATGTTTACCAGTACTATAAGCCTTCGGGTCATCACGATGTATTACGACTTCGGTCATCACGATGTTTTACGACTTCGGTCGTCACGATGTTCTACGACTTCGGTCTTCACGATGTATTACGACTTCGGTCATCATGATGTATTACGACTATGGTCATCTAAGATGGGTACCTATAATATATATAGTACTGGTCTGAATTTGGCACGTGCAGCATTGCTTCAGCATGCAATCGGGGATTTGGCCAATCCGGGGATTTTATGTGTTTTTGATTAGTTTCGATTTCACCATTTTGAGATGATGCTTTTCTTTATAGCCTTGAGTTAGAGAAAGGCTTATATATATGTTTTTATGGTGATTTCGATATTGGAATTTTTGAACTTTCTTATTAGAGCTCCATGAGGTTTGACTTTGGAGGTTTTGATGCTTTCTCCAATAGTTGAGAATTGCTTAAGTCCACTTATATCGAATACCCACTTATGTTTAATACCTTGAGTGTGAACTATTTATGAAATGTTACTCCCATTCATGAGTTAATTGGGAACCTCGAAGAATCTCCACCCTTGTAGTTATAATGGAACAATACTTTTACCATCCCTTTAGAATTAAAGGAATGCTTCCCTTATGCACTCATTTCACTTTATCTTATACTAATATCAAGTTCTAGTTAGCCTGACCAGTGTATTCATTACTCGGGTCAGACCGGGTTGCACGTTAGGTTGTTGGACCCTTTTTGCTAGCGATGTCTTTTGGACTTCTCCTTCGCCTTTGGATAAATGGCTTTGTTTTGTGTTGTAGTCTTTTTGTTAGGAACTTGTGATGTATATATTCTTTTATGGGGATGTATGTATATATATTTTGGTTGAATACCACTTATGACGGGTTGTATTACATTTGATGTATGTGTATGTATATTATCTGTGTTGTTGTTTTGTGACTTGTGATTGATGTTGTTATTGTGTTTTGTTTCTGAATCGATCTTGTAGCCACCATAGTAGTGTATTAGATAGGAATTGAGTATGTCGAATACTTAAACCAAAATGGAAAGAAAAAGAAATGAAAAAAATTAGTACCAAATCGACATACTTAGCTCTTATTTAATGCAAGACTATGATGGTCGCCCTTAACCAGCCCTATTCTCCGCATTAGCAGACATATGTACTCAGTAATTCTCTTTGTTAATATGGGTCTCGGGGTGGGGCGTCACAGCTTGGTATCAAAGCAGGATTCAGAACAAAATGTAATAAACACAGATGGGTATACACGATTATCATACATCAAGTATAATATACTTGTAAACATCATCCCCAATCGTAGTCAAACCCGACCTTGTCCTTACCCGTTTGAGTCCTTTGGGGGTAGATAGAAAGGAATATGTCTAGGAATGTTAATTTTAATTCCGTAGTATTCCTTATTTAATTTGAATTGCTAATATCTACCCCTGTGAATAATCCTATCTTATCTTAACTTTCAGCAATGGCTGGAAGAGGAAGAGGTTGCACTTCGGTGGCGGGACCGTCCAGTGGTTCTTGTCCCGAAGGAGTTTATATGTTGACCGATCAGATTCTTGAGCTGCTTAGGAGCACTCAGCCTCCAGCTCTAGCCCATTCTTCCCCTCCATGCAAATCTGTATTTGCGCACATGAGTAGTGATTATACTCATCTTGGAGGCAAACCATTCAAAGGCACGGAGTTAGTCTTAGAGGTCCAGGCATGCCTCCGTACATGCGAGCGCATATTTACTTGCATGGAGATTTCTAGCCACCATCACGTTCTTGTCGCATCTAGTATGTTGCAAGAACGTGCACTGGATTGGTATGACTTACTCATTGCGGAGATTGATGAGTTTACCTTAGAGTGGGAGCATTTCAGAGATAGATTCGAGCTTAAGTTTGTCCCGAATCCGAGAAGGCTATCTTAGCTCGACGTTTCGTTGATCTTAAGCAAGGGAAGTCGATAGTTTCTGAGTATGTGGCTTCACTCGAGGCTTTGTCCAAGTATGGTCTTGAGCATATTAGGAATCCTTACAAGAAGAATCTTAAGTTCATTTTTGGACTTAAGAAATATCTGAAGAAATCCCTTATGCTCCAACTCAAATTGTCTTTTGAGGAACTTGTTGATCTAGCCCTTCACCTTGAAGCGGTCGAGAAGGAGAAAGATAGTGACGGTGAGGCAGAGGTTCAGAGAAATCCGAATAAGAAGAGGTTGCCTTTCCGCAAATCCAAGCCGTTCTAGCCTAGTAAGAAGAAGAAGCAAGGTGGTTCTAGTTCTCATTCTCATGCTACGTCTCCTTCAGCCAAGGTTGTGGCATGTTATAATTGTGGTTCTCGCGATCATCTGGTGAGGGAATGTCCTAATCCTAAGAGGTGCTTGTATTGTAAGAAGGAAGGGCATTTGATTATTGCTTGTCCTAAGAGGGAGGGAGGTCCTAGTTCGGGGAATCTCAATGTTGCGAAGGCTTCTAGCAGTACCTCTCAGTCTCAAGGTATATCTCCTACTATTTAAAAGGTTCCATTCTTTTCCATGATTGATCTATTAGAGTTCTATTCGATACGGGTGCGTCGCATTCATTCGTATCGAAGGAACTCAATGATGCTTTGCAGTTGGATGTTTCTTGCTTGATTACTTCTTTGAGGATTGCGAATCCTATCGGGGTATCCGCAACCCTTAGTATGCTTTGTGATGATGTTGAGATTCTTATTTGTGGCTTTTCTTTCCGTGTGAATCTGCACGTAATTCCTTGTCATGGATTCGATATGATTTTGGGTATGGACTGGCTAGTTCGATATGATGCTAGGATTCTATGTCTAGAGAGAGTCTTATATCTTCGACATCCTGACTCTCCTGGTCAGCTGTCTCTTATTCTTCGGGATATCGAGCGTGATTCCAAAGCTTCTTTGTTCTCTCTTGAATCTCGAGATGATGATGATGATGTGTCTTCGATTCCTGTTGTTTGTGACTTTCCAGATTTATTTGAGCCTGTTTTGGGATTACCACCCAAGCGGGCTATCGAGTTCCGCATCGACCTTATCCCAGGCGTGCAGCCAGTTAGTCATCCTCCCACGAGGATGTCTACAAAAGAGAATGAGTAACTCAAGAAGCAACTCCTTGAGCTTGAAGATAAGCATTTCATTCGATCTAGTTCGTCACCGTGGGGAGCCGCGGTGGTATTCGTGAGGAAGTCTGATGGGACTCTTAGGTTATGCGTGGATTATCGCTAGCTTAATGAGTTAACCATCAAGAATCGTTATCCCCTACCTAGGGTTGACGATATGTTCGATCGGTTGAGTGGCGCTTAGGTCTTCTCGCAGCTTGACCTCGCCACCGGACTTCATCAGCTCTGAGTTGCGAAAGACGACATTCCACTTACAGCATTCCGCACCCGATATGAGTCATATGAGTGGCTCGTCATGCCGTTCGGTTTGACGAACGCTCCTGCTTACTTCGTCGACCTTATGAATCGAGTATTCCAGGAATATCTCGATAAGTTTGTTCTTGTTTTCATCGACGACATTCTTGTGTATTTTAAGCCCGAAGCTGATCATGCTCGACATCTTAGAATTATTTGAGTACTCTTTGTCAGCATCAACTCAAAGCAAAGCTGTCTAAGTGTCATTTCTGGGAAAAACAAGTTAAGTTCTTAGGTCATGTTGTTTCTTTCGAAGGCATTTCGGTCGATCCGTCTAAGATCGAAGCCATCCAAAATTGGAAGAGGCCTGAGAATGTTCATGAGATTCGTAGCTTTCTAGGTTTGGCGGGTTATTACCGTCGTTTCATCAAAGACTTTTCCCGTATTGTGCTACCCTTGACTAGCCTTACGAGGAAAGGCGTTCGCTTCTTATGGTCTGATAAGTTTGAGGCTTCCTTTCAGAGATTGAAGGAGCTTCTCACTGATGCTCCTGTTCTTGTGGTTCCTGAAGGGAATCAGGATCTTATAGTCTATACCGATGCCAGTCACAACGGCCTTGGTGCTATTATTATGCTAAAGTATAGGGTAGTTGCTTACGCCTCAAGGCAATTATGTCCGAACGAGGTTCGGTACGCTACCCACGATTTAGAGTTTGCCGCCATCGTCTTTGCTTTGAAATTATGGCATCATTATCTGTTGGTTGAACATTTTACTCTCTTCATCGATCACAAGTCTCTCAAATATTTGTTCACCCAGAAGGAGCTCAACATGCGACAACAACGTTGGCTCAAGTTTCTAGCTTCTTATGATGTTGATATTCGGTATACCCCTAGCAAGGGGAATCGAGTTGCTGATGCTTTGAGCCGAAAGAATTCAACTATTATTTCCATGATGACTGCAGAATGGAAAGCTCTCAAAACTCTTTCCATATGTGATATTCAGGATCGTGCTTCCACTTCCAATTCTCCTATTCTATTATATAGCATGGAATCTCGTCCTACTCTCCTAGATCGAATTGCCGAGTCACAACAACAAGGTTCTGAAATATCTGCTCTTATTCAGAAGTGTAAGTCTGAATCCCAAGATGATATTGAGATGAGGGATTTCAGCATCAATATTCATGGGTGTCTTCGAAAGAAGAACCGTCTTGTCGTGCCTTCTATTCCAGAACTTAGGCGGGACATTCTAGATGAGTGTCACCGTTCTAAGTATACTATTCATCCAGGCAGCAGCAAGATCTTTTTTGATATGCGTCATCTCTATTTCTGGGAAGGCATGAAGCGTGATGGTGCAAGTTATGTAAGCAATTGCATGACTTGTCAGCTTATTAAGGCCGAGCATCAGCGGCCCGGTAGTCTCCTTCAGCCTTTAGAGGTTCCATTGTGGAAATGGGACCAAGTTTTTATGGATTTCATCGATGGCTTACCTCATTCGACGTCAGGCCATAGCAGTATTTGGGTTGTTGTGGACAGTCTTACCAAATCTGCACATTTCATTCCTATTAAATCTAATAGGACAGCACCTCTCTTATCGAAGTTATATATTAAGGAGATCGTGCGATTGCATGGTGTTCCTTCATCTATTGTATGTGATCGTGATCCTCTTTTCACGAGTCACTTTTGGCAGAGTCTCCAGCAAGCTTTGGGCACAAAGCTTAATCTTAGCATAGCCTATCACCCACAGTCTGATGGACAGACTGAACGGGTGAATCTTATCTTGAAAGATCTGCTTCATGTTTGTATCTTGGATTTTGGAGGTAGCTGGGAGCATCATCTTCCTCTAGTTGAGTTTGCTTATAATAATAGCTACCAAACTTCTATCGGCATGGCTCCTTTCGAAGCCTTATATGTAAGGCCGTGTCGTTCTCCATCTTGTTGGCTTAAGTCAGGGGAAAAGCTCATTTTATGCCTCGAGTCTATTCGTAAATCATCTGAGAAGATCCATCTTATCCAAGAGAGAATGAAAGAGGCTCAGAGTCGATAGAAATCCTACACGGACAACCGTAGGAGGCCTTTTGAATTCTCAGTGGGCGATCTTGTTTATATCCGAGCTTCTCCTTTGAAGGGAGTGATATGCTTCGGCCAGACGGGGAAATTGGCACCATGCTATATTAGGCCATTTCCTATTACAAAGCGTATCGGTCCTGTTGCATATCGTGTAGCACTTCCCGATCAGTTTTCTGGAGTTCACGACGTATTCCACGTTTCTCAGTTGAGGAAGTGTCTACGAGATTCAGATTCTGTGCTTAATTCTCGAGCTTTAGAGAAGTTGGAGGTCTCTCCTGATATATCTTTTGTGCAGCACCCTATGAGAGTTCTTGCTTCGGTGACTAGACGTCTTCGAAATAAGAGTGTTCCACTCGTGAAGATTTAATGGTCCGATAATCATAATGACTGCACTTGGGAAACAAGAGAATTTATCGAGTGATCGTATCCTGGATTCTTATCTTCTCACGACGAAGGTAAGAATTTTCCATTTTAATCTATCTATATTTCCTTTGTTTGATGTAAAGTGTGATGAATAAAGATTTCCACTAGATATTGCGAGGACGCAATTTTTATAAGGGTGGGAGTCTGTAACAACCATAGTATTGGTAATTACCTGTAATATTAAATTATAACGATAGTTATAATTTAATATTGAGAATAAAATAAATTGGAGAAGATAAATTTTGTTAAAATTGTTTATTTTAAATAAACAAAGTGTTTTGGGAATAAATATTGGATTTAATATTGATTGGATGAGAATTTTGTTAAATATATTATAAATATTGGTATTTGGTCAATTTAGAGTTAATAAATTAATTAAGTGGTTTATTTCAACATAAATTTGTTAGAATAAATATAAATTGATGAAAATAAAGCTTTAAAAACTTTATTTTGTTAAGTTTGAGAGAAAATGATTATTTATTGGATTTTGTTTGAGTCAATGCAATAATATTGTAAATTATTGCCAATATTAATCATTTATTGATTTTAAAAGAAAATTAGAAATATTTATGAATTTTTATAAATATAAAAGATGAAATATAGTTTAAAATAATATTTTGATGTTTAAATAAAGTTAGGAAGGTTTGTTGTATTTTATTTGATAAGAAAACCATTTTTTTGTATAAATTGATATGTTAAAAATGGTGTTTTGAGATAAAAAGGTGTAAATTGTGTTATTTTGATAAAAATAAGGTTTTATTGATAAAAATAAATTTTTATAATTAAAATAAATTTTATTTTGTTGAAAAAACATTTTTTGTTTACATACACTTTTGTGTAAAATTTAACTTGGCTTCAAAATAAGAAAATATGAGTTTATATTGTTAAATAGGTGAAATGTGTGCATTTACTTAGTAAATTTCACTAAGTATTGTTGTTGGGCTTAATGGGTATATGATTTAGATCCTAAACCCATTCTAGAAGCTCAGGAAAGAAGAAAAATAACATGTACGTTGTTTTTCCTCTTTACTCATTCCTTTCTTCTTCTAAAAACAATTACAGTGAAAAGAAAATCCATGGCCACTTCTTGTTAAATTCAACTTTCTCCGGTTTTTGCTGAAAATTAAAGTGTTGATCAACCAAACAAAGATAAGAGAAGGTAATCACAGCCAATACACTAGATTATTTTATCAAATTGACATTTTTAATTTGAGAGAGGGGATTGTCTGTAACTTTTTGTTTTTGTTCTGCATGCTTCTTTTCTAACTTTTACAAGGTCTTGAAGCTTCTCTTCTTCACCAAAGCTCGCATCTTGCTATCAAATTCTTTCCAAATTGCTAAGGTGAGTAATATACTCACAAAATGCTACTTAAATCTTAAGTTGCTATAAGAAATTGCTCTGTAAAAGCTTCAGTTTACGTACATCTCTCTGTCTTTTGTTTTACTGTGTTTCTTGTTTTTGGTTGCCACTTTGAGTGGCCATAACTTCTTGATTTTAACTCGAACTGCTGTCAAATCTTTCCAAATTGTAGTTTAGATGTTAAACTCTATGCATGTCAATTTTCGTTGCAAAACTTGATCGTTTGATACTCCAATTTGCTGTTCAAAGTTCAGTACGAAGCAGAAAACACCCAGGGTAGAAAATCCGTAGCCTGGGTCGACAGGCAGGTCAATCCAGCAGTCTCCAGCTCGACCTACAGGTCGACCTAGCAGTCGACCCAACGATCGACCTGACCACTGCTCCGGGTCGACCCCTGTCGGCCCAGGTACGCGACTGTTCTGCCTTTCGATCTGAGCCCTTTTTCCTTGTTTGCCTACCTATTTCTATAGTTTTGTGGCCAATTTTTATGCAAATTTTGAGATGTTTTTGATGATGATTATGAGCTATAGTATCCATAAATGGATTAGCCAAGTATTGGAGGACTTTGAAATTTAAAATTTTGAATTTAAATTCGATTTGAATTTGAATATCGATTGGGTGTATTTTCAACGTTTTTCTCGATTTTCAAGCACTATTTCTTCCAAATAAATTTTGAGAAAATTTCTAAATGATTTGTTTTTTGAAATCATCAGTATTAAATATTTTCAAATCATTTATAAATTATTTCAAAGTATTTGAAATATATTTATTTTCTATAATAAGGAGAAATTTCAATAAAATGTCTTCAAAATGATTTCAGAAAATTCTTTAAAAATCCCGTTTTCTCAAGTAAAATATTTTATATATAATATATATTATTTTTACACTTTTCGGACATATGAGAAAGAGAATTAAACGATTTAGTAAAATACGTGGTATGGGACATGTGAGTTTATTTTATCGGTTAATTCCGGACTTGTATCGATCGAAACCACTCGAGTATGTTGACTTGAGATGACTTTTGGGATTTGCCATATTATGGCGTATTTTGAGAATTTTAATTCTTATATTTAGGAATCTTCTGAGATGGCCAATATTTGGCGAACTTTATGGTTCGAGATCTCCTATTTTGGAGTATAATCGATGAGAACTATCATGATGTATTTTATTGGCCGATGAAATGAGGCAAGTTTTAAGATGGAGATTTCCTTTTTGGGAAGTATGGTTTATATAAAACCATCACGATGTCTTATACTTGTCAATGAGATGAGACAAGTATAATGCTTTTTACTACTTGCCAATAAGATGAGGTGAGATATGATTTTTCTTAGGATTTTGATTTAATGATGTTTTCTAGTGTGGCATCGACTAGCAGTTAGTAAACCGCTAAGTGCGAGCGTGTGGTATGGGACGCACATTTACACTATTTGGGTTCCTATCTGAGAGTTTGTGATGCATTCACGATGTTTACCAGTACTATAGACCTTCGGGTCATCACGATGTATTATGACTTTGGTTGTCATGATGTTTTACGACTTCGGTCGTCACGATGTTCTACGACTTCGGTCGTCATGATGTATTACGACTTCGGTCGTCATGATGTATTATGACTACGGTCATCTAAGATGGGTACTTATAATATATATATATAGTACTGGTCTGAGTTTGGCACGTGCAGCATTGCTTCAGCATGCAATTGGGGATTTGGCGAATCTGGGGATTTTATGTGTTTTTGATTTGTTTTGATTTCACCATTTTGAGATGATGCTTTTGTTTATAGCCTTGAGTTAGGGAAAGGCTTATATATATATTTTTATGGTGATTTCGATATTGGGATTTTTGAACTTTCTTATTAGATCTTCATGAGGTTTGACTTTGGAGGTTTTGATGCTTTCTCCAATAGTTGAGAATTGCTTAACTCCACTTATATCGAATACCCACTTATGTTTAATACCTTGAGTGTGAACTATTTATGACATGTTACACCCATTCATGAGTTAATTTGGAACCTCGAAGAATCTCCAACCTTGTTGTTATAATGGAACAATACTTATACCATCCCTTTAGAATTAAAGGAATGCTTCCCTTATGCTAGCGATGTCTTTTGGATTTCTCCTTCGCCTTTGGATAAATGGCTTTATTTTGTGTTGTTGTCTTTTTGTTAGGAACTTGTGATGTATATATTCTTTTATGGGGATGTATGTATATATATTGTGGTTGAATACCACTTGTGACGGGTTGTATTACATTTGATGTATGTGTATGTATATTATCTGTGTTGTTGTTCTGTGACTTGTGATTGATGTTGTTATTGTGTTTTGTTTCCGAATCGATCCTGTAGCCACCATAGTAGTGTATTAGATAGGAATTGAGTATGTCGAATACTTAAACCAAAATGAAAGAAAAAGAAATGAAAAAAATGAGTAGAAAATCGACATACTTAGCTCTTATTTAATGCAAGAATATGATGGTCGCCCTTAACCAGCCATATTCTCCGCATTAGCAGACAGAAGTACTTAGTAATTCCCTTTGTTAATGTGGTCTCGGGGTGGGGCGTCACAGTTATGCTAATAAATGAACTATCTGTTCATATCGAAGCTGACTGCCCTCAAAATGGACTAACTGTACGAATTTAAAATAAGCTTACTGCCCGAATTTTCTTTTGGGTTAACTACCCATCAAAATATCTAAGCTAACTGCTCTACAAAATATTCAAGCTAACTGCTCTTCAAATTTTCCTTGAAAACTTTTTCAAAATGATTTAGTCCGTCAAATCATATATGTATACAAGGAAAATATATATTTAGCTTTACTCTAAGCTATTTTTTCCATGTTATATATACTTTACTCAAAATAATGTTGATGATGTTTCATTAGGATTGTCTATCCTTTAAAATAAGTTAATGTCCTTTATAACTTAAAACGCTTAGGCTATCTGCCTAGTTCTTTTATTCAAAACCTTTGTTTAAAACCCTTAAACAACCTTTCGAAAACATAGAAGGTAACTCTCTCAAAACTATTCATAAAACCCTTCGAAAGTATTGAAGGTAACTCCTTCATATCCTTTAATAAACCTTTCGAAATCATTGAAGGTAACTCCTTCTAAACCTTTTAAAAGCCTTCCTTTCATAAACTTTAAAACATATGGCATCCTCCTTTTAAATCCTTTAAACCTTAGCCTTTCGAAAACATTGCGAAACCATACCTTTCGACCTTGTCGGAAGGCCCTACTTTTCTACCTTGTCGGAAGGTTTCTTTTCGACCTAGTCAAAAGCCTGGGGTACCTCCCCTATATAATAATACTTTCGAGAGAAATGTAACTCAAAACCTTTCAAAGACATTGAGTTCAATTTAAAACAGGTGGAAAACCTTTTGAAACCAATCAATGTTAACTACTTTGAAACCTTAAAAACGTTTCGACTTAAAACATTTGGATTATGCAAAAGGATCGAAAAAACATTGGAGTCGAAAGCAACTGCTTCGAAACCTTTATAAAACCTTATGAAACCATTCGAATACAATGAAGTGTTGGTGTTGGAAGTTGGAACCAACCCTTTGAAATCAATGGAGAGGGGCGGCAAGTTTTAGAAAACAAAAGATAACCTTTGACTCCATCTGTGTCGAAAGGTTAGGAAGCGACAACTATGCTTTCGGCCTTGTCGAAAGCTATAACTTTCGACTTTGTCAGAAGGTTTCATTTAAAACAAGAAAGCAAACCAATCGAAAACTTTTTCTTTTCAACCCTTTGACAATGTCGAAAGCTCTTTGTCAAAAGCTAGCAGGTGTATTTTCTTTAAATCAAAACAAAACTTCATCTCTTTCGAAAGCTATAACATTTTGTCCCTAAACCTTTCGACTCCATCCAATTCACTACGTACCGGTTGCCTGATACTATGTTCATTGGTATTTGACCTAGACGAAAGATTTGATACCTTTCGACCTTGTCGGAAGGTCTGGAATGAAGGCGGAAGCTTGCTGAAAGGGTTGAAACAGAAGAAAGACTTTTTATTTGTACTTTAAAACAGTTCTTTTGTACCCAACCTGCCTTATTTGTCTAAATTTGATTGGTTGCCAGAATTTTATATTCAAAAGTGCTGCCAACTTTCCTTATTGTGAAATTTGAATAATTTTAAAAAAGCCCCTTTCGCCTTCATAATTATATAAAACATTTAAGTTCCATACCTTAAATGATTTTATATAACTATTAAAACATCAAAAAAAATCCTGGAAAAATTCCAAAAAATCAAATAATATGTTCTCTTTAACATATATAATTTTTGAATCCAAACTATAATTATTTTTCCCGTAAACAATTTTATAATCCAAATTAACCTTTTCTTCCTTAGAAAATTCATAACAATTCCACAAAAATTCAAAAAATGCTGAAAATCGAAACCCATCTCTAAAATAACCTTTTAGATCATCATAAAAATTTGCAAGGCTAACGGATGTCATGTAATAAGGTTTTATTTCAAAACATGTCATAAAATCTATATGAACATATATAAATCATCAACGTGTATATATAATCTTTTTATCATTCAAACACATGACAAATCTTTGCAAAATCATTTGGAATTAACCTTAAAACCGAAACCAAAATTATTTAGAGATGTAAGCATTATTCACCTTTTGCTTTAATGATTAAGGAGCTTGAGATTTGTATGAGTTTGATTTGAATTTGCTTTCCTTAAGATTTTCTTTGTTTCCTCTTCTTCTTCCTTCGTTAATGGTGGCTGGCCAAGCTTTTAAATTCCTAAAAATGAGAATGGACGTGTGTTTTGAAATACATGGCCTAAGGAAGACAATATAGGAATGGCCTCTTTCCCATAATCCCCCTCCTCTAATTAATTTTAAACCCTTCTTTTAATTTATTAGTTAAAAGGCACGGCTACCTTAATTAAATCAAATCTCAATCCTCTTGTCAACACATTATTTTATTTAGTTTATCTAACTAAATCTCCTAAATAATGTTATCAAAAATCTGGGGTGTTACAGAGTGTTCAGACTCTAACTTCATAAGTGACATTGTATATAGGCTTGAATTCATGCTTAACCTAATTAAGGAGCTTTAAGTTGGAAATGGTACAAACGAGAAGTTGTGGAAGACTCAATCGAAGAGGCTAAGTACATCACCTTGAGTGGTTTAAACAATACAGTATAACATGCAATGTGAACCAATAACTTGATAAGAAATCGAGATATGTTCTCTATAATGAATACACGATAAAAGAGTTTATCGATAATGGGTAAGCATGAACGAAAAGTAGATACAAAATAATAATATCATAGATCTATTCACTAATGTCTCTTCCTAGTCTAGTTTATGTAGAGAAATCGAAGGTATAGGCATGAGGCACCATAATTTGCCCTAAGTGCAAGTAGGAGATTGATAGAGTTAAGTGTGTGCACTAGGGCAATTATGTAATTTATAATGTAAATTAACTCTTATAAGGGAATTTCATTCGAAATAATTTAAGGTATGGTTTTATTTTCCTTCATATATGTTGTTATATTAGATATAAATAATGAATTAAATACATTAAACATATGTAAGTAGCAAATCCTTACGAGAAATATTTTATCGATTGCAGTTACTAATTTGTCATAACCTTGAGTAATGGATACACACACATAAGTACTTACTCCTTAAATGGTCCTAGTCAAGATGGATCGAGAAAAGGATATCGGTATATCTATTGAGACTAGTGTGTGTAGCACTCTTCATACGATGGACAGTGATTTACCAATGACCAGTGGGGGAACCAAAAGGTTACATACTTGTGGTTGTTTGGAACAATCATAGAATGACATGACCAGAGTCTTCTATAGGTTAATATACATTAGTCAAAATAGCATATCTTAAGGCAACGACCTAAAGTTTTCTTCTGACTTGAGAGTACTATCGATCTTACGTATCTAGATTATACTTTGATTATGGTCAAGCACGTGACATAGCGACCATACCATGATCTTAATTACGTACATGTTGAAATCCTCAAAGTCAAACACTACTCAAGAGAGGATTCGTCTCCTTCACTATAGAAGGTTGGTTTCACTATAATTGGCAAGTCAAACTAAAGTCAAAATCCCTAGTAAGAGTAAATCAACTAGTCCATAACTGGTATCGGATTGAACCAATTACTTTATAGTAACCTACGCTGCAACAACATATACCTTAATAAGCCTAAATTTCGAAATAAAATTAAAACCTAACTCCATCAAAGCACAGATCATTGAATCTGGTACCTGCAAATAAGCATGAGAGTTATCAGAGATTGATAGAAATCTAAGCTCATAGTGGAAACAATAATAGAATAAGAATACTGATTATGGCTACTACCTTGAAATTAATGGTATTCTTTGGATAGCAGATTGTCACATCAACATCGAGCATGAGAGAAAAGAAGACTTCTCCAACAATTAAGCATATCCAGGTCCAGTGTCCAATTCCTCTAAATCTATGCTGTGATTTGTAATGAGAAGGGGGTCAGAACAACGTTCTGGTGATTGGAAAATCTATAAACTGTCCATAGATTGGCTTCCATTTAATTGTTATGTCTATTAAGGTTATCAATTCTTATCTAAACTTGCATTGTACACACGATTACTAACCTACCCATTCCCATGGTAAAAAATACTGATGAAGCCTTATCAACCACCCAATACTTCCAAGTCCATTGGCCACTTGATACTTCTAAATATAAAGCGGGCTTCTACTGTCACCACATAATACTTTTAAAAGAGAAATGGGTAGACTTTGCCATTTAAGACCTCAATCGAGGCATACTCCATTAATTAAGACCTATTCCCAAGATAGACTTCTAGCGTCATCATTATTGGTCTATTGGTCCTAACTACAGTGACCTTTAACCACTATATATGGCCTTATAATTTATAATAGTTATACCCCAAGCGCATCTATCGTTATTAAAGTCTTAGCAAGGTGAGAGGCTATACCAAAGCCATTTAATACCACATTAATAAGAACCAGGCAGGCCTCTAACCATTTAACGCCTATTTATGGATAAGCCTTTTCCATTTAATTCCTAACCCTAAGGCAAGCTCCTTGCTGGTACTATCTAGGTGACATTGCTTGAAAATCTCGTTAGGTTACTTAGTACTTCTTTTATAGGAGAGAGGCGAACCCTAAATCAGTCACTTAGTACTTAAACCCGAAGTGAACCCTTCCCAAGATATCCATCATCACACTTAATTATAAATATGGAATATCATTAGTTACTTCTTTCAGTAGGGAGGCGGTCCCTAAGATTGCTACTTAATACCTCCACTGAAGTAAACCTTTTTAGAGATGTCCCTCACCGCTTCCTAATTCCAGATTTGGACCATTTAATACTTTCTAATTAAAAAGGCAAGCCCAATCTCTCATGTCGTCATGGGTCCTAGGATTAGTGACATCTCACATAAGTAGTAAGTGCACTTGACTATTGGTAGCCTCAAAGTGAAGGACAGTTTTCCATCAAGTGACTCTACTGACCTCGCATCACTAAACCACAAAGTCCAATCAACTATCTTATGCCTTTATTTATATTATCTTAGGTAGACATTGCACTTAGCTTACTAATTACCTTTTTATTTAAGGCAATAAGATTTACCGTAAATATTTATCTACCCATAAATTCCCTTTTAATGCTCATAAATGTCAATTTGTCCATAAAATCCTAATGGATATTTCCCTAGACATTTAAGTATGATTATAAATTTCAAATTAGTAACATTTTATATCTATTCCATTTTTATCAGTCCCATTAATCCACTTGTCCCACTTAATTTAATACTATCCATTATTTCTCATTAATTACCCATTAATTTATGTTACAATCTTTCATTTCCTATTAATTAATTAATAGGAATTCTTAATTTATTTCCCATTAATATGAATTGCTACCTTTTCTAATTTTAACTATTTGCTTCACTAAATATAATAGTAACTAACGGATGTTACGCATAAACAATGCACGAATAAATGCTATTCTTCTTTATTGATGCAATAAATACGTATAAACTGCCTAGTAAAACTACCTATTCATAAGCAAATATATTCTAGACATAAATATGTAACTAGAATATGCTTTCCATATTTAATTTGCTGGAATTAAATTCCTTAGGAATATTTTCCGCTATGATTTCCATAAATTGGTTTAACACAGAAAGGAAAGATTGACTCCATTTGAATTACAAAGAATGGATAATTTCTTTTTTTATTGGAATAGAAAGTGTAAGCAACAAAGAATAAATCTGTACTTTAAACATCTCTTTCTTTTTTGTTTGTGGGTATTCCTTCCTAAATCAAACGTCATCCTTTTGAATGAAAAAGGAAAAAGGTGAACAAATTTATAAAAATCAAACCGATGTTCTTCCCACAAATTAAATTATGAAAAATCTACAACATAGCACAAATTAAAAAATAATCCAAAAATCTTATTGTACACCCAATTACAGATTTGGAATAAAAATATACAACATCCAAATTCTAAAATCTTTGGGATTGATTTTTAGATCTAGGCGTAAACATATTTCAAATTAGGTCTGAAACAAGAATATGGAGGCAATAATTTTTTACACTAATTTAAGCCAACAATTCACTAATAACATTGATTTAGACATAAAAATCAAATGTATGCCAACGGAATAGATTTAAAATCATAAACAATATACAAAATTTTCCACTCACCTTTTGAAAACGATCCAAATCTCCAGATATGAAGTAGAACCTTAAATTCTTCTGTAAATCCATTTAAATTTAAGAAATATGTTTAAAAATGGTATATACATACATTAGAATTACAGGTCGAGAAGGAATTTGGGATTGGGAGGGAATATAGATACAAATATATAAATATATAAGTTACCTCAAATAGGCGTATAGTTGATTCTCTTCTCTTCTCCTTTTTATTAGATTTCTATTCTTCTCCAATTTGTATTAATATAGATATAAATATCTTATTTTTATAATTTAGAAAGAAAGTGGAGAAGAAGAAATGACAAAGCTTCATGGCTCTATTCAGAAAAATATGAGAAGAGAAGGAAGAGTTAGGCCTCTATTTGTAGGCGCTAGAATCAACTAGAACCGTTAGATCAAAACATAATAGATTCGGGCCATTGGACTAGGAAAAACTCTAGTTGCCGCCTTAAGAGCGGTCGACCACCCTTTTCAAGGGAGTCGACCGCCCCAGGCCGACCGCTACACTAAGCGGGTCGAGCCATGGACCCCATTTAATTAATTAAAAACATTAATTTCTGAAAAGAATAATTTCCGCTTTGAATTTATTTTTCGTCTGTAACTTCTTTGTTTGGACTTCGATCGCAAAACTCTAAATATGAAATTTGCTCAGAATTTTGCCACAAACGCAATGGTCCAACTTTTGAGGTCAAATTCCATCGTTTAAACAAATTCTATTTTTGGAGCCTAATTAATTAACTAACTAACTAATTAAATAACTAACGCCAAATTACAGGTGTTGCATTCTTCCCCCATTAAAAAGAATTTCGTCCTCAAAATTACACCAATGACTAAGTCATGGTTTTGGCTATAATTATCCTAAACTACACAACCAATGAGTGTACAACCAATTTTGCAACCATAGGTGCACAAGTGCATAGTGTATTACTGTATCACCACACAGAAAATATGTATGCAGAATAATTTTAAACTGGATCCTCCTATATGAATGTATTTTTTGAAAACATTTTTGAATAATATTATGCAAACAACCTATATGTATACTGGCAATTCTGTATGCATGCAGCTTTTGAAAAATCTTTTCAACCAAAACCCCCATACTCCTACGAATGGATGTATGGAGCAACCAATTTTGCATCCAATTCCTACTATCTAAAAATCTAACGCATCGAAAAATCGCTTCCGAAACTTTACTCCTATGCCCAAAAAAGGAATTTTGGTGGAGAATTTAACATTCTTACCACTTCATAATCTTCCTATTCCCATAGTATAATGGAAATTTCCTCACCGTCTCAGATTTACTCCAAATTTTCCATGCACAAAATGCGTAAGGAGGCTTATTTCAAGCTCTAACACGGAATTAAGTCTAAAAATAGACTTGCACGCGTCGTCGACGAGGTATGAAAATAGAAATTCCTAGGCTAAAACAGTTTTTTTCTTATTATCGCTTGCATTTATCGCATCGTCGATCCTAATGAACCGCTAAATTCACAAGTTCTAACATTACTTATCTTCCCTACGCTTAATATGTGGCCTTCAAATCAAGTATTTTACAAAAATCTTTTTCACTTTTCAAATTTGTACGTCATTTAAAAATAAAGTCTCAAAATATTTAGACGTACATTTTTCTTTGAAATCAAATTTTTGGACTAAAATTCTAAAAATAATTTAAGAGCCAAAAATAACTAAAATCTACAAACTTTTTCACTTTTTATTTATTTATTTTTATAACTTTTTTTTTCAAAAGAGAAGCTTTTCAAAATATTTCCTTTTTAAAATTTTTGATAAATTAAGCCACAATTTCAGTGTAGTCGGAAGTCGGTTATGCGCTAAACGCATAAACTAGATTCTAATATTCTATAACTAATCTTTACCCATAAAGCTTGACATTTTATTCAAAAATGTCATCATGCCCAATTACCGAAAATTTTACCTTTTAAGAAACATGAGCAATGACTTGTGATACAAAAACAACTTTATCATGTCTTTTGCTAAAATTTTCTAACTATTCTAAACTTCTAGTTTTATATTGCATTTACTTTTAGTTAAATGTCTTTTATGAGATTTCCATATTTATACTACTTCTTCACTATGCATATATAAGAGCAATTTGCATGTTCAGAAATAATAATATAGTAAATAAATAGTAACTCATAATATTTTCCATGCATTTTCAAGAGGCAACCAACAGTTTTACAACCCAAACAAACCTAAAAGAAAAGAACAAATGCTGGAAGGGAAAAGACAACAATACCATAAATCCTAAAATAATGCCTACAGACTACGATATGCCTTGCTCCACGACTGGAGCTTGATTCATTGCTGCGGCCCTAGAATGGTCGTACCATGGCGGCTACACACCCTATCTCAAGCCGCTGGCACTACTGGTGTTGTTGACGGCTTCAAAATTGTCATCTTCCTAAGGAAAGATCTAATGATGGCAGAAGGAACCTTCTACTAAAATGCCTCTCTACGGATGTTCACCCATATTACCTAAAGACGAGAGTGGATAGGTGAAAATACTGAAAGTGACTCTATGGAGTGCTAATCCTTGATTAACAAATTGCATCATAAGGGTACGGGTCCAACTGATGGCGATGCCAAAAATACTAGCATAGGTGGTCTTCCGCACCATGGGATAAATCCGGTTGTAACTTCCCCTTTTTGGGATGACGTTATGCTGAATGATGCACATAACCCGACGGGTGCCGGACGTAGATTAATCATCTTCCAAACCTCGATATCGTTGGGAAAGATATGCTGCAAAATCTTTGAGTCGATCATTGTAAAATCATCCAAGTCTGCGTCCTTCGCAGTTGTCTCCAAAATCTCAATAAGATCATAATAATTCAACTCAATCAAGACACCCATCACCTCCAAACGAATCAAACTATTACTTCCATCGAAATTCTGTGCCAGAAGGACATCGAAAAGGTAGATGCAGCATGGGTAACATTCCTACTCAAAAAAGAGGATCGATGCAAATTCTACCATGACGAATAACTCTTCCAGCCCAAAAGCGGTGAAACCTTCTTCTTATTCTGGTCCAGCCAAGTGGCCTTTTGATGGTTGAGACCATAATGGTGCAGAAAAAAACAGACAGTGCAGATAGGTGTCTTGGGCTAAGAAGTGGTTGGAGGGAGGATATAAGGTTTAGATCTGGAGTGGTGGTGGAGCAAGAACTTACATGCAAAAACAACATGAGGGGGAGGCGAGGCTGCTACTCATAGGAAAAAATGGTGTCGCCTAAGAGAGGAACGAAAGAATGAGGCTGATACTTGGAGGAGGATGGAAATTGGGTTCAGCTTGTTGAGGTAGAAGGAACAAAACTGGGGGAATTCAGACGCGACCTTTATAGTTCCGTTCTAGGTTCAAGTTGTGTCAAAACTCATTAACTGGTAGACCACTCTAGGTTTACCGCTAGACGATCAATTGCTAGACGGGCTTTGGGCGTTAATTGAACCTGGACCCAATTAGGATCGGATAAAATAATAATAATCGTTTCGCGTCGTCTCCTTCGATTCAACACGATCCGAAAAATTTCTGTCCTCATCACGGCAGTGTCAAAGCCTACTACCTAATCCCGAACCATGTTTCCACAATTCACAGTATTCCCAACAAAATTGCTGTGACCAACAACAATTTCAAAAACCCGAAAATATTCCAGCTGTTATTTCCTGCCTACTTCGCATGGAAATATTTCTTTCAACAGCTGGTGGTACAACAACACTTCAAACTATATACCCTAATAAAATTGAATGTCATTCCTATTTTGTCTATACATTAAAGAGAGAAGATTTTAAAACCCTTGATTTTATAAACAAAAAAATCATGAGCTAAATATATGCTCCTTTATACTTGTTTATAAACAATAGAAACTATTTCATACCAAAACTTTCTTTAAAAATCAAACTTATATATATATATAGGTTTTCAAAAACCCTTTTTTTTAAAACACAAATTTCCTAAATTGGAAAACTATTTCCTTGCTAAGAATCAAAATCAAGCCTTTACTGATATATACATATAAATAGTTAAGGATTTCAAAACGTAATCTTTTATAAACTAAAAAATTTCTTAATACGACCAATATAGTAGTATATGTGTTTCTTTAAAAATTAAAATTTTAAAACTTTCTCAAAACAAAATTTCCAAAATAAATCCTTAGGAAAAGAAATCCTTTGAAAACCCCTTTTCCAAAATCTAAGGCATTTCCAAAACATACTTTATAAAACCTCTCTCACGGGTTTAAAACTAAGGAATTGACACTAGTTCTCTAAATAAAAATCTAGTTTTGTATCAAAGAGGTGATCGATGGACAATCTCTTGCCAAAACTGGTTCCCGGATGTTTGTGACATACAAACTCCATTTTCCCACCCACTTGGAATAAATGTGTGTCTCCGATTGGAACTCATCATCAAAATTCAAAATCACAAGGTAGCTAGATCTCACCATCAAGTCGAACACCTTCAGTTTCTGGGATTCAGCCATATGTCGTACTCACGCTCTTAATCAACAACGCCTTACGCATCACCAACAACCCATGGAGTACTACAGAATCAGCGTGAAAATCTTAACTCTAAGATATTTCCAACCCGTAGTTGCTTTGCCCATTCTTTCGGAGTGGAACTACAACTACTTCTATAGTCGGAATTCTTAGAATCTAATGTAAAAATATACTAATACTAGATAGGAAAGTATAAATATGTTCTCCAATTTATCCTAATTCCTCTGATCTACTAACCTATGCTCTGATAACGAATGTAACATCCCATACCTTAATGAGCCTTGATTTAAAAAAAAATCGAAACCCAAGTCCATCAAAGCATAGATCGTTGAATTTGGTACCTGCAAATAAGCATGAGCATTATTAGAGTTTGATAGAAATATAAACTCACAGCGGAAACAGTAATAGGATAAGAATACTGATTTGGACTATTACCTTGGAATTAATGATAATCCTTAGATAACAGATTGTCACATCAACATCGAGCATGAGAGAAAAGAAGACTTCTCCAATAACTAAACACATCTAGCTCTAGTGACTTGTTCCTCTAAATCTACCCTGTGGGTTGTAATGAGGAGGGGGTCAGAACAATGTTCTGGTGACTGAAAAATCTATAAACTATCCATAGTATAAATTTATACCGATTGGTTTCCATTTAACTGTTATGTCTATTAAGGTTAAAAACTCTAATATAATCTTGCATTGCACACAGGATTACTTACCCATCCATTCCCAAGGTACAAAATACTAACGAAGCCTTATCAATCATCCAATACTTCCAAGTCCATTAGCCACTTGATACTTCTAAAATGAAGCGGGCTTCTACTATCACCACATAATACTTTCAAAAGAGAAATAGGCAGACTTGGCCATTTAAGACCACAATGGAGGTAGACTCCATCAATTAAGACCTATTGCCAAGGTGGACTTCTAGCGCCGTCATTATTGGTCTATTGGTCCTCACTACAGAGACCTCTGACCACTATAGCCTTATAATTTATAATAGCCATATCGCTAGCGCATCTATCGTTATTAAAGTCTTAGCAATGTGAGTGACTGTACCCAAGCCACCTAATACCTCATTAATAAGGACTAGGTAGGCCTTTGACCATTTAATACCTATTTATAGGTAGGCCCTTTCCATTTAATACCTAACCCCAAGGCAGACTCCTCACTGGTACTATCTAGTTGACACTGCTTGGAAATCTCATTTGGCTACTTAGTACTTCTTTTATAGAAGAGAGGCAAACCTTAGATTAGTCACTTATTACTTCAAACCTGAAGCGACCCCTTCCCAAGATATCCATCAACACTCTTAATTATAAATATAGAATCTCATTAAGTTACTTCTTTCGGTAGGGAGGCGGGTCCTAAGATAGCCACTTAATATCTCAACACTGAAGTAAACCTTTTTAGATATATCCATCACCGCTTCCTAATTTTAGATTTAGATCATTTAATATTTTCCAATTAAGAAAGCAAGTCCAATCTCTCATGTCGTCACGGGTCCTAGGATTAGTGATATCTCACATCAATAGTAAGTGCACATGAGTGCTGGTATCCTCAAAGTGAAGGGTAGTCTTCCGTCAAGTGACTCTACCGACCTCGCTCACTAAACCACTAAGTCCAATTAACTATCCTAAGCCTTTACTTATATTATCTTGGGTAAACATTGGACTTAGCTTACTAATTCTGTTTTTATTTAAGGCAATAAGGTTTACCTTAAATAATTATCTACCCATAAATCCCCTTTTAATGCTCATAAATGTCAATTTGTCCGAACATTTCCTTAGACATTTATGTATGATTATTAATTTCAAATTAGTAACATTTTAGATCTATTCCATTTTTATTAGTCCCATTAGTCTACTTGTCCCCATTAATTGTAACCCTTAATTTGATACTATCCATTATTTCTCATTAATTGTTCATTAATTTAGGTTACACTCTTTCATTTCCCATTAATTAATTAATAGGAATTCATAATTCATTTCCCATTAATATGAATTACTACGTTTTCTAATTTTAACTATTCGCTTCCCTAAATATACTAATAACTAACAAACGTTATGCGTAAATAACGCACGAATAAACTCTCTTCTTCTTTATTAATGTAATAAATACATATAAACTGCCTAATAAAACTACTTATTCGAAAACAAATATATTCTTGTTACAAATATATAACTAGAATATGTTTTTCATATTTAATTTGCTGGAACTAAATTCCTTAGGAAGATTTTATGCTATTATTTCTATAAATTGGTTTAACACAAAAAGGAAAGATTGACTCTGCTTGAAATGATAAGGAATAGATAATTACCTTTTTATGAGAATAGACAGTGTAAAGTACGAAGAGTAAATCTGTACTTTACACATGTCTTCCCTTTTTGTTTGTGGATATTCCTTATTAAATCAAATGCCGCCCTTTAGAATGAAAAATGGAAAAGTAAACAAATTCATAAAAATCAAATGGATGTTCTTCCCACAAATTAAACTATGGAAAATCTACAACATAGCACAAATTAGGCAATAATCCAAAAATCATATTTCACATCCAAGTACAGATCTGAAATAAAAATATACAACATTCAAGTTTTAAAACCTTTGGGACTAATTTTCAGATCTAGGTGTAAACATATTTCAAATTAGATCTAAAATAAGAATAAGTAGGCAATAGTTTTCTACACTAATTTAAGCCTATAATTCACATATAAAATTGATTTGGGCATAAATATCAAGCATATGCCAACTGAATAGATTTAAAATCATAAACAATATACAAAATTTTCCTCTCACATTTTAAAAGCGATCCAAATATCCAGATCTGAAGTGGAACCTTAAATTCATCTCCAAATCCTTTTTAATCGAAGAATATATATCAAAAGGGTATATACATACATTAGAATTACAATTCTGAGAAGGGATTTGGGATTGGAAGAGAAAATAGATACAAAAATAAAAATATATAAATTACCTCAAATATGCATATTGTTGATTCTCTTCTCCTTTTTATTAGATTTCTATTCTTCTCTAATTTGTATGAATATAGATATAAATATCTTATTTTTATAATTTAGAAAGAAAGTGGAGAAGAAAAATGGCAAAGCTTCATTGCTCTACTAAAAAAATATGAGAAGAGAAGGAAGTGTTAGGCCTATGTCCAATTCACTACGTACCAAGTCTTTGATACCATGCGCATTGGTTTCGATGGAGATGGAGGCAGAAGTACCTAGTCGAAAGGTAGGTGCCGAAAGTGGCGAAACAGCAAAAGTATGGTAGAGCTGAATTTTAACTTTAAAAAGTAATTCTTTACAACTAACCTACTTTGTTTGTCAATGATTGGTTGCTAATTTCTTTTCTAAATTCTTTTCTAAAAGTGCTGTCGAAATTTCAGAGATACACAATTTAAAATATTTACAAAATGCCCCCTTCTCCTTCAATAAATATATTAAATATTTAAGTCCCATATATTTAATAATTTTATATACTTATTAAATCATTTAGGAAAATTCTACAAAAATTCCCATAAATCGTTTTTAATATGTTTTCTAACATATTTAAATTTCTGATCCAAAACATATATACAATAGCCGTAACTAATTTTAAACCCAATTAACTATTTTCTTCACTAGAAAATTAATAATAATTCCATATTAATTCAGAAAATTATGAAATTTGAAACCCATCTCTAATATATTATTTCTGACCTTATCTCAAAATTGCAAGGCATTTGGATTTCATTTAATAGGGTTTTCACATTAAAACTTATCAAAAAATCCATATGAAATAGCATAAATCATCAACAAGCATATATATATATATATATATATATATATATATATATCCATTTTAACAATCAAAAGCATGGCAATATACTTTGGTAGAATATTTGGATCTGATCTAGAAGCCAAAAACATCAAAAATATGAGATGTAACCTATTAATCACCTTTAGCTTTGTTGTTAGGGAGTTGAGATTTGATCTTGGATTAAGTTGATTAAGCTTCTTCCTTAGATTCTTGCTTATCTTCTTCTTCTTATTTTCCCTTAATGGTCGTCGGCCTCTCTATGTTTTGTTTTTGATTGTGAACATGTAAAATGAAGTGGTGTGTGGGTTTAGGGGTATAAGAATAAGACTTATTCCTATTTTGCCCTTATCTAATTCCCTAACCTATTTCATTTTAAATTCTCTTAGTTCATTAGTTTAAATTGGGACGACTACCCTATATTAACACAAATCTCAATCCCTTAACCATTTACATTATTTTATTTTATTTAAATAATTAAATATCCTAAATAATTTTACTCAAAATTAGGGTCGTTACAGACTCCCCTCCTTAAAGAATTTCGTCCTCGAAATTACGATAAGGTACACAACAAATCAATCATAAAGGTAAAACATACCATGAAACAAATCAGGATAAGCGTCTCTAATCCTGCTCTCAGTTTCCCAAGTACAGTCCCTCTCATTGTCCCTCCACTGGACCTTAACTAATCTGACGGTCTTGTTCCTTAGCTTCTTCTCATCTCTTGCGACCATACGAACTGGGTTTCTAACTATAGTCAAATTCGGCTCCACTACTAAGTCATCTAACACAGTCGGTGTAATAGTAGTCTCTGGATCTCGAATACACTTCCTTAGATGAGAAACATGAAAAACATCGTGGACTCCTGCCAAACTGTTCGGTAACTCCACTCTATATGCGAGTTCCACTATTCTCTCTACAATAGGAAATGGTCCAACAAATCTCGGTGCCAATTTCCCTGATTTCCCGAATCGATTACACCTTTCATCGGTGATACCTTAATGAAAACATGATCTCCTACTGAGAACTCTAAGTCCTTCCGTCTTCTATCAGCGTAACTCTTCTGCCTAGATTGAGCTTCCTTCATTCTAGCTCGAATCAACTCAATCTTCTTTGCAGCTTCTCTAACCAAATCCGGACCAAGAACTAACCTATCCCCGGTTTCTAACCAACAAACTGGAGATTTGCATGGCCTTCCATACAAAGCTTCAAACGGTGCCATCCCTATACTAGCCTGATAACCGTTGTTATATGAAAACTCGATTAAGTGTGGATGGTCTTCCTATGGTCCTCCAAAATCCAGCACACAAGATCGTAACTAATCTTCTAAGACTTTGTTAATTCCTTCCGTTTGCCCATCTGTCTGCAGATGGTAAGCGGTACTCATCATGAGGTTGGTTCCCAAAATCTCCAGTAGACTCTTCCAGAACTCACTAGTGAATAAGGAATCTCTATCACTTACGATACTACTAGGAATTCCATGTAGTCTAACTACATTCTCTATAAACAACTTAGCTAAAATAGGTGCCGTTCGGGTTGACTTAACTGGAATAAAATGGGCACTCTTGGTTAACCTGTCCACTATGACTCATATGCTTTCATTTCCTCTAGTAGACCATGGCAACCCATCTATAAAATCCATTGAGATAGAATCTCATTTCCATACCCGGTCATCTAAAGGCTAAAGTAAACCACTTGGTTTTTTATGTTTGGCTTTTACCTGTTGACAGTTCAGATACTGCTTTACCCATAAGCCTACATCCCTCTTCATACCTTCCCAGAAGGGCCTCCTCTTCATATCCTGATACATCTTAGTTCCTCCTGGATGAATAGTGAACTTCGAATGATGGCATTCTTCTAGAACTTCATTCCTAATGTCTCCCACATTCCGAACACATAACCTTCCTTTCTTCCTCAACCATCCATTTTGGTCAAGACTGAAATCTTTCAAGTCATCGCTCTATATTCCATCCTTTATCTTCCTGATCCATTCGACTAATAATGGATTCTCCATCTGTTTAGAAGCAATCTTTTTTATTATCACCGGTCGAACTTCTAAACATGACAACATAACAGTTTCCTTACTAGATCTAGTTTCAGATCTCCATTGTACTCTGCATGTCGTCAATGCTTCTAAATCTTTCCACTCAACTATCATCGCCAACACTGCATTCTGATGTTTTCTGCTAAGTGCATTTGAAACCTTATTGCCCTTTCCCAGTGTGTACTCAATACCAAAGTCATAAGTGGCTAAAAACTCTAACCACCTCTGCTGTCTCATATTCAGCTCCTTTTGAGAGAATAAATACTTTAGCGACTTATGATCCGTATACAACTCAAATCTCTCTCCCAAAAGGCAATGTCTCCAAACCATCAATGCAAAAATTACTGCAGCTAATATCAAATCAGGAGTCGGGTACCTAACCTCATGCGATCTAAGCTGTCGAGATGCATAGTCCATCACTTTACCTCTCTGCATTAACACAGCTCCTAACCATGTTCCACACGCATTTGTATACACCACTAAGTCCTGATTCCCTTCTGGAACAACTAACACATGTGCATTAGTCAATAAGTGTTTCAGCTTCTGGAATGCCTCCTCGCACTTATCCGTCCAAACGAACTTCACATCCTTTCACGTTAGCTTGGTCATCGGTGCAGCTATACGTTAAAAACCCTTTATGAATCTCCGATAAT
This sequence comes from Allium fistulosum, assembly GCA_030737815.1. NCBI lineage: Eukaryota > Viridiplantae > Streptophyta > Magnoliopsida > Asparagales > Amaryllidaceae > Allium > Allium fistulosum. Next base: position 980,534,238 of record CM060907.1, on the reverse strand, counting down.
ATACAGCTAATCCAAAAAAACTCTTTATCTTAGTCACTGTCTCGGGTCTTTTCCAATTATTCACCACCTTAATCTTAGTCGGATCTGCGGACAACCCATTCTCTAAAACTGCATGACCAAAGAAACTTCACTTCCTTCTTCCAGAAATGACAGTTTAAAAATTTCGCTTTCAGCTGATGCTTCCTCAATGTCTCAAGCACCACTCTAAGATGAACTTCATGCTCTCTTTCATCCTTAGAGTATATCAAGAAATATCTATAAAGACTAACACGAACCTATCCAAGTGCTCTCGGAAAAATCTGTTCATCAAATCACAAAGAATGCTGGTGCATTAGTTAGTCCGAACGGCATTACTAACCATTCGTACGATCCATATCTGGTTCTAAATGTCGTTAAAGAAATGCTATCCTCTGCCACTCTAAGCTGATGGAATCATGTTGCTAAATCCAATTGGGAAAATACTTTGGCTCCACTCAACTGGTCGAACAAATCGTCAATTCTAGGCAACGGATATCGATTCTTTATCGTCTTCTCATTCAACCTACGATAATCGATACACAACCTTAACGATCTGTCCGGTTTCTTGGAAAATATCACGGCTGCTCCCCAAGATGAACTGCTTGGCCTGGTAAAATTCTTACTCTCCAAATCCACCAACTGCACCTTCAACTCCTTAATCTCGGTAGGTGCCATTATGCTTGGTGGTCTACTCACCAGTTCTGCTCCTGATACTAAATCTATCTGAAACTCAATAGCTCGTTTTGGTGGCAATCCTACTATAGGTTCAAAGACATCTATGAATTCTATAACAACGAAAATTCGATTCAACTCATCTTCAACCTCCACAACACCCAATAAAGCATTGACCTCAAAAATAGGGTTTTCTATGGAGTATATTATTCGATCACTATAATCAGGGTGTCTAAGTGATATTTTCCTATCATGCAAAAATATCCTAGCATCGTATTTACTTAATCAATCCATACCCAAAATAATTCCGAACCCTATGAAGTCAAACACATGCAAACTGCAAACAAATGTATGACCTAACAATTCAAACTCTAGGTGGTCACACTTCATCCCAAGTGTTGCATACCCTCCTATCGGATTTGCAACCTTTAAGGAAGTAACTAGGTATGAGGGTTCTAGGTTAAGCTAATCTACCAAACAATATAAAAGAATGCGATGCACCAGTATCAAACAGGACTCTAATTGATATACCATGAATCAAAAACGTACCTACCAACATAGCTTTTACTTTCTCCTGTGTTATCGGTCTTGAGCTAGTTGGTTCCAATGCAAACACTTTGCCTTTCCCATCCTTGGCTGACTCCTTGCACTGGTTCTAACAGTGTCCAATCTGATCATAGTTGAAACACTTTATTCCTTTCTTCTTGGCAGCTTTCTTTCCCTTTCTTATCCGGCACTCATGGGCATAGTATGCTTACTTGTCACACTTGTAACATACCACTTCTACCTTTCCCTTCTTAGCAGCTCAACCCTTCTGAGCTCCTTTCTTATGGAAAAACTTCCTCTTCCAACTCTGCCCTCCTTGAGCTTCCTTGTCCTTATTTCTTTCAAGAAAATCTTACATCTCTTCATTCCTCAAGGCCATCTCAACAACATCACGTGGATCCCTAATATGTAGTAACATGGCCTTAGCAAGCTTAGGCTTCAACCCGCTGATGAACTTCTCATTCCTCTTAATCACAGTATTAACCGTAGCATAGTCATATCTTGCTAGCTCCTCAAACCTCGTCACATACTCGAGCATAGTCATATCCCCCTGCTCCAACTCAGCAAACTTCCTAAGCAGAGTGGACTTAGCAATCTTTGACATAAACCTTTCCTCAAACCTCCTACTGAACTCAGCCCAAGTAATATTCTCCTCGTTGACTCCAACTGTCACACTGTTCCACCAATACAGTGCTACCACTTGTAGCTGTCTAGAGGCAAGTCTCCTTTTCTGCTCATCGTTAAGCCCTAAGTCAGCAAAATTCATCTTGCAATGAAGTAGCCAATTCTCTACTTCGATTGCGTCTTCGGTACTAATAAACGACTTTCCTCCCAACCGAGCATAATCTCTACTCAGAATAGCATCGTTATTCACCACTGGAGCTTCTTGGTTCCCTCCTCCAGCATTTCCTCCATCTACTCCAGCATCAATTCCCGCCTGCATCATGTTGACAAAGAGCTAATACATTGCTCCCATGTCTACTTGCGGGACTCCAGCACCCACATTTGCAGCCGGTGCCTGACCTGGGTTCCTCCTGGTATTTGGTCTGGCATTTTCATTAGTTGTGGTGCTTCCCCCACCAAGGTTAAATCTTCCACTTCTAGCATCCATATCTGCATTTGAGTCTTCGTAAGATACAGAAGAATAGCCTAAGAGAGATGGGAGAATAGAGATATATCATATACTTATACATAGCAAATACAAGTACGTTACTATAGCATTATTGCATACCCCAATCTTTTCTCTAATTCCTTAGGATTATGTTTTCAAAATCATTTTAAGTTTAAAGTTTTTTCATAAACTTATGCTTTGATACCAAATTATAACATCCCCTATCTTGAGGTCAAAAGCTAAGCTGTAAAGATGTAGCAGTCATCTATAGTATTAACTTTCGATGACAAAATATGGTATTGCAAATGGTATCCAGAATATCAGAAACACATGAATATAAAACAAAATCACAAATTTCAAAAACAAACTTTTCTGATTACAGTTCACAAAATCATGTTTCATATCCAATTACATAATCCAATCGTTTCCGAGGTTCAAATCAAATAAAATTATTACATAAATATGCCAAGAGCGACATATAAGGATGCCCATTTGGATGACTAGAGTACTAAATAGTCGTATCAGACTTAATACAACACATCAGAAATAAAACAAAACAACTCCTAAATATAGCTAGCATCAGCCTCTTGCTCGTCTCCGGAAGCTTTATTTGTCAACCTACTAAAACCTATAAACCTCAACTCTCAACTTACCCAAATCAATTTTGAGCACCCAAGAGTTTAAGGGGAAAACATAAACTTCGAGTCAAACATAAAGCCTGGTGTGAATAATACTATACATCTCGGCTATCTGATCTTAAGTGAGACCACGCCGCTTAGCGGAACAGGCTTCCCCTCACTAATATCCTTTTAAAAACTCATCTTTTGCAAATTAGAATCCTGCAATTAAACTGATTAATCAAATTGATCATAATAATAATAGCAATATAATATATGCTTATAAATAGGTAACAAATGAACCATCTGTCAAAAAAGTATAGTTTTATTTGGCTAACCACTAACCATTGGCTGATATTGGCCTACCAGATAAAATGAACAAATAATCTAACACCCGTTAGACAAACTTCTGCACGGTCTGTCTTAACTTACTTCTCAAGAGGTCACCTGATCCTAATGGTTTTTTGGGCTCACTAATAACTTATCCTCCTTCTCTGTATATATACTTCTTTCTGTGTGTAATCATCATTTAAGTCTTACTTGTGACTAAGCCCTACACACTGGAATTTGGACTAAATTAGCTTGGGGCTAAAGCTAATGTGTAGGGCGCGACCCTATACCGATCTCATCTGGTATACAAATATCTCGTATATTTTACTTAGGGTTAACTATCCTTTAAATTTTCCTTGGAAACCCTTCAAATTGATTTAATCCCTTTAAATCATACTTAAACAAGGAAAACATACTATTTGCTTTACTTAAATCTCTTTTCTATGATATATGCTTTACTCAAAACATTGTTGATGAAAACATTCGAAACCTTTATTTAAACCTTTAAACAATTCTCTTTCGAAACCATTGAAAGTACCCCTTTCAATACAAGTAAACTATATAACTTTATAACCTTAGGTCGAAAGGACAAAACATACCTTTCGAAACCATTTACCATAGTCCTTTCGAAAACATTAAAAACATCTCTTTCGAAAGCTTTATAAAACCTTAGACATCCTCTTTTAAAACACTTCAAACATGCCTTGCGAAAACATCGGTAATCTTTCATTAAACACTTAGGTAAACCTTTCGAAAACATTGGGGAATCACCCCTTCGAAACCTTTATCATGTACCTTTCGAAAATACTTGGGGAACCATCCATTTGAAACCTTTGTTAGTAACCTTTTGAAAGCATTAGAGTACTTTACTTAAAACAAACCTTTCGAAAGCATTGGGTTCAATTTAAAATATGTGGAACAACCTTTCGAAAGCATTTAAAATCATTCTTTTCGAAACCTTTAGGTTTAACTTTCAAAAATTAAAAGGGTCTTAAAAGAACTAAGTCGAAAGCAGCTCTTTTGAAAGCAATTTCCTAAGTAAAAGAAGTGGATGGTGTCGAAACAGATCCCTTCAAAAGCATTGGAGAAGCGGCTTAGGTTTTAAAACAAAGAAACCCTTTCGAAGGCATTGCTTCAAAAGGTAGGATGCATAAGTAAGGGGTTTCGACCCCATCGAAAGCTTCTTTATAAAACAAAAGGCGCTACCTCTTTCGAAACCATTCTTTGAAACCATTTGACTAAGCCGTAAGCTATGTTGTTCGAAAGCATTCTTTTCAAAAGCAATGCAGGCGCATTTCCTTTTAAAAGCACACCAAGGTTTCGACCCCTTCGGAACCCCTTGTTTCGACTATATACCTTTCACCTATGTCTAATTCACTACATACCAAGTCTTTGATACCATGCGTATTGGTTTCGATGGAGATGGAGGCGGAAGTACCTAGTCGAAAGGTAGGTGCCGAAAGTGGCGAAACAGCAAAAGTATGGTAAAACTGAATTTTAACTTTAAAAGTAATTCTTTGTAACTAACCTGCTTTGTTTGTCAATATATGATTGGTTGCTAATTTCCTTTCTAAATTCTTTTCTAAAAGTGCTACCGAAATTTCAGAGATAAACAATTTAAACTATTTACAATATGCCCCTTCTTTTTTATAAATATATAAAACATTTAAGTCCCATACCTTAAATAATTTTATATACTTATTAAAACACTTAGGAAAATTCTACAAAAATTCCCATAAATCGTTTTTAATATGTTTTCTGACATATTTAGATTTCTCACCCAAAACATATATAAAATAGCCGTAATTAATTTTAAACCCAATTAACTATTTTCTTCACTAGAAAAGTAATAATAGTTGTTTCACCCCCCTACTTGGAGGCTCAAAACTAACGGCTACGGATGCCGCAGTCATCCATAGTTATTGAACCTTGGCGACTAAATACGGCAATGTTAGATTCATTGATACACAGAAACACATGAATATGGAAAAAATTTAAAATATCAAACAAGATAACATTCCATTTCAAAACATTTCCAATTCATTATATAATCCTACAATCGTTAACCACGTTCAGAGAAAATATATTTATTACAACATACGCAAAGAGCAGCATATGAAGATGCCCCCTTGGATGACCAAAGTATATATAGGAAATTTGACAACTTTGCCTTTACATCAACACAGCGGAATCAATATAAAAGAGAACTCTAGATAGCAATCATGCCACTTACACGTCTCCGGAAGCTTATTCGTCTAAAGAGGTACCGGAAAACCTCAATTTCAAACTACTCAAAATAAATTGAGTACTCGAGAGTTTAAAGGGAAAACATAAACTTAGAGTCAGACATAAAGCCTGGTATGAATAATAATCTACCATCTCAAACCATTTAGATATCTAGGGAGACAACGCCTCTTAGCGGAACGAGTTTTCTCCTCACTAGTATCTTAAACTTTTATAAAACCATATACTGTGTTCCTGCATCCACAATGGTTAAAAGAATTCAAAACAATATGATATGATGATATGCAAAACAAATGAATTAATTATGGATTACCCATCCCTATGCATTCTGACTATCTGTCCCAATTATAGTTTCTAGGATTACTTTTAACCTATTAGTTTTCATAGGCTCACTAATAACCGGTTAAATGATTATGGACTCCCTGTCCAATTACATGGCTTTCAAGGGATCACTAAGAACCTATTGGTAACTCCAATATCTTTACTCTTATCCTAGTTTTCATGGGCTAACTAGGAACCTATTGGTAACTCCAATATCTTATCTTCTTATCCTAGTTTTCATGGGCTTACTAGGATCCTATTGACATCTGTCAATATCTTAATCCGGATATAGTTTTTATGGGTTCACTATAAAGCTATTGGCCCCTGCCAATATCAAATCATAGTTTCCATGGGCTAACTGTGAACCTATCTTTCTGACATCTTCAAATATACATAGTTTTCAAGGGGTTACTATGAAACTATTAGCCCCTACTAATATCTTATCCAATACACAGTTTTTATGGGCTTACCGAGAACCTATAGGCCCCTACCAATATCTTCCTTTAATATTTTAGCATCTATATTGTTGTCTTTCTGACCTTCTGGATGCAATTCTACTCATTCATGAATTAACTTAGTTTATATTCACTACTGCATCAACCTAGTTGGTTATTCTGCCCTTCCCCAAAATACAGTTATGGGTCCATTACTATGTGAATATATACATATATGAAGAAGCAAACACAATAACTTGGTTAAGGCCTTTAACCTTTTAATCAAAGAAAACTTCTTCAAAACTCATTTTCAAAATACTTTATTTAATTATGACATGGTTTTCTTTTAAAAATGAGATTGGGTTACTTGCTTTGAAAATTAAAGTTTTTGAAACCTTCAAAACCTTGCTTTCGACCTCACTGGATGATCTCCTTTGAAAGCATATAAATCTCTTTCAAAACATTAAGCCCTTGCCTTTCAAAACACTTTAAAACTTCTCTTTCGAAGCCTTTCGAATGTAATAAAGTATTACTTATTATCTTTTAGAAGCATAGCTTTGAAACCACTGAAAGTACCCCTTTTGAAACCTTTGGAAGTATCCATTCTGAAACCATTGAAAATCCCCCTTTCGAAACTTTTGGATGTTTCCCTTCCGAAATCATTGGAAGTCCCCCTTTCAAAACCACTGGGTTTATATAAAAATATTATTTGGGTCAAAGTAAATCTAAACGAAAGTATCTCTTTCGAAACCATTCTTTATCATATAAAAGTTTTGGGGAAAACTTGATGGCGTCGGCACCATCCCTTTCGAAAGCTTCAAATCATTTAAACAAAACATTGAAGGATAGCATCGAAACCCCCTTTCGAAGTCATTGCCTTCAAAACCCTTGGACCCTTTCGAAAGCATTTAGGAAGTGGCTTAAAACATCTTTAAAACTACCCTTCGAAGACATTGATGACTTCAAAGTACTCGAAAGGCAAAAGAACGACAGCATGGCTTCGACTAGGTCGGAACCCCTACTTTCGAAAGCATTATTTTATAAGTAAAGAAACCCATTCGAAAGCTTATTCTTTTAAACATAAGTTAGCAACCCCTTTGAAAGCCTTTAGAAAACCTCTTTCGAAAACATATGCTTCGACTCCTTCGAACGCTTTAATAACAAAGGCAGGCGCTTCTCTTTTTAAAACAAACAAAGGTATCGACCCTATCGAAAGCAATGCTTTCGACACCATGCCTTCCGCCTTTCCTCCAATCCACTACGTACCATCTAAGTGATACCTTATGTATTGCTTTTGGCTTAGTAGGTTTCTACTTGATTAAAGGCGAAAGCTCTAAGTCGAAAGATACTTCTATTAGAGGCGGAACCTACTTTTCTGAGTAAAAGCTGATTAATGCCACTTAAAGCAAATTTTATCTAACTAACCTGCCACGTGCAAACCTATAATTGGTTGCCTCAACTTTTCATATTCTTTAGTAAAATAATTGAAAATAATTGCCGCTAAATCTTAAATCTAAATCAAGGTTGATTTAGCAAATAAGCCCTTCCATTAAACAAAACCAATAATGCAAATAAGTCCTTCATTTAAAATAATTTAATTTTCATAGAAAATCACTTAGGAAAAATCTCCAAAAATTCCAGAAATTCACTTTAATCATGTTATCTTATATATCAAAATTTCAGACCCAAATTTTCAATATAATTTCTGAAATAAATTTCTAAACCCAATTAACCGTATTTTCCTTTGAAAATTCATAATAATCTTTCCATAGCTTGGAAAATTATCAAAATTAAAAACCAACTCCAAAATCATGTTTTACATAACATAAATTTTTTCCATGACATTTAAACTTCAATATCAAATGGTTTTGCCCTAAAACTGCATGTATTCTTATTTAAACATTCTTATTTAAATCGAATAAATTATAATTCAAGCATATTATCATCCAAATCATCATAGAAACGAATTGAATCTTAAATCAGAAAAACATATGATTATAAACAAAATAAAGAAGGTATAATATTATTCACCTTGATTAAGATAGGGAGATTGGATTGAGATTAAGATTAATTCCCCTTCTTTAATCCTTTAGCTTGATTTGAATTCTCTTCTCTTTTCTTCTTAGCTATGGCCGGATCCTCTTTACGTTTTTGTTTTATTTCCAAAATGACGTAAATGCGAAAAATGAAACGTGAATGGAATATATATATAAGGATAAGGGTTATGTGCGACTATTTCCCAATATACCCTTATGTAGATTAATTAACTTATAACCCATTCTTAAGCCCATTTAATTAGTTAATTGAGCACGACTTAAATTTATTTATTCAAATCTCAATCCCCTTATCACTTAACATTCACATTATTCTATTTAATTTATCTAATTAAATCTCCGAATAATGTTAACAAAAATTAGGGGTGTTATAGGCTCCCCTCCTTAAACAATTTCGTCCTCGAAATTCAGTAAGGACTAAATACTAAACATATCAATCATCTGTAACGACTCCTAACAACTATACTAGTCTACCTGACTAGGAATTATCTATATAAATCTAATATAGACATACCCTCAAAGCAGATCAGGATAAGTATCTCGAATCCTGTCCTCTGTCTCCAAAGCACAGTCCTTCTCGTTGTTGCTCCACTGAACTTTCACTAACTTGACTGTTTTGTTCCTTAACCTTTTCTCATCTCTCGCTACAACCTGAACTGGTTGTCTAACAAAAGTCAAATTAGGCTCTACTACCAAATCTTCTAACCCTATCAGAGGAGTAGTAGCCTCTAGATCATGCACATCATTCGAAGATGAAACACACGAAATAAATTATGGGCACCTGCCATACTGCTCGGCAACTCTACTCTGTATGCGAGCTTTCCAGTCCTCTCTATACTCTAGAATGGACTAAAATATCTCGTTGCCAGTTTCCTTGACTTTCCAAACTATACCACACCCTTCATCGGTGATACTTTAATGAAAACCCTATCTCCAATTAGAACTCTAGGTTTTTATGCCTCTTATCTGCGTAACTTTTCTGTCAAGACTAAGCTTCCTTCATCCTTCCTCGGATCAACTCAATCGTCTCTAACGATTCCGTAACCAAATCTAGACCTAAGACCAATCTGTCTCCAGTCTCCAACCAACATGCTGGCGATTTGCATGGCCTTCCATACAAAGCTTCGAAAGGAGCCATTCCTATACTAGTCTGATAACTATTATCATAGGAAAACTCAACCAAATGCAGGTGATCTTCCCATGATCCACCAAAGTCCAATACACAAGCTCTCAATAAATCCTCGAGTACCTTACTGACTCTCTCTGTCTTCCCCTTCGTCTGTGGGTGATATGCAGTACTCATCTTGAGCTTAGTGCCTAACACATCCTATAGACACTTCCAGAATTCACTAGTGAACAAAGCATCTCTATCACAAACTATGCTACTAGGAACTCCATGTAGTCTAACTATGTTCTTCATGAACAACTTAGCTAAAACAGGTGCCGTTTTGGTTGACTTGATTGGTATGAAATGGGCACTCTTGGTCAACCTGTCCATTATGACCCATATATTTTCATTCCCTCTATTTGACCTTGGCAACCCGTCTATAAAATCCATGGATATCGAATCCCATTTCCAAACTGGAATCTCTAAAGGCTGAAGCAACCCACTCGACTTTTGATGTTCGGCTTTCACTTGTTGATAGTTTGCACACTGCCTAACCCATAAGACAACATCCCTCTTCATACATTCCCAATAGAAGCTCCTCTTCATATCTTGATACATCTTGGTCCCTCCAGGACGAATCGTAGGATCAATGACATTCCCCAAGAACTTCTTTCTGCAAGTTCTCAACATTTGGAACACATAATTGTCCCTGCTTTCTCAACCATCCTCTCTAGTCAAGACAAAAATCCTTTAGATCATCGATCTCAATTCCAACCTCAAGACTTCTAATCTTCTCGGCCAATAATGGATCATCCTTCTGCTTAGAAGCAATTCTCTCGATCAACACTGGTCAAACTTCTAAATAGGACAACGTGGCCGTACTTTGACTAGAACTAGCAGTCAATCTTAACTGCACACCACAAGTAGTTAAAGCTTCTAAATCCTTCCATTCTAAATCCGCTAATTTATTACCTTTCCTTGGTGTATACTCTATACCAAAATCATAAGCAGCCAAAAACTCCAGCCACCTCTGCTGCCTCATATTCAACTCCTTCTAAGAGAATAAGTATCTTAAAGACTTATGATCTGTGTATAGTTCAAATCTCTCCCCTAAGAGATAATGCCTCCAAATCTTCAATGCAAAGATCACCGCAGCCAACTCCAAAACATGAGTAGGATATCTCACTTCATGCGGTCTAAGATGTCGTGAAGCGTAGACAATCACTTTACCCTTCTGTATCAACACAGCTCCCAATCCAGTATACACCACCAACCCTTGGTTTCTGTCTGGAACTACTAACACTGGTACATTGGTTAACAAATGCTTTAACTTAAGGAATGCTTCCTCACATTTTTCGGACCAGATAAACTTCACTTCCTTCCTGGTTAGCTTAGTCAAAGGTGCTGCTATCCTCGAGAAATCCTTAATGAATCTCCTATAATAGCCAGTAAGTCCAAGAAAACTTCTAATCTCAGTCACCGTCTCTGGTCTCTTCCAATTATTAACAGCTTCGATCTTATCTGGATCGACTGACAAACCCTTCTCTGAAACCACGTGACCAAGAAACTTAACCTCTTTCTTCCAAAAATGACACTTGGAAAACTTCGCCTTAAGTTGATGCTGCCTCAACATCGCAAACACAACTCTAAGATGATCCTCTGCTCTCTTTCATCTTTAGAGTATATCAAAATGTCATCTATAAACACCAACACGAATCCATCCAAATACTCTCGGAAGACTCGGTTCATCAAATCCACAAAGAAAGCAGGTGCATTCGTCAACTCGAATTGCATTACTAACCACTCGTACAAACCATACCTAGTCCGAAATGCTGTCAAAGGAATGCTATCCTTTGCCACTCTTAACTGATGGAAACTCGTCGCCAAACCCAACTTGGGAAACACTTTGACTCCATTCAACTGATCAAACAGATCATCTATTCTAGGCGAAGGATACTTATTCTTTATCGTCCTCTTGTTCAGCTTACGCTAGTTGATACACATCCTCAACGACCCATCCGGTTTCTTCACGAATACCGCGGCCGCTCCCCAAGGCGAACTGCTTGGTCTAATAAAATTCCTTCCTTCTAGATCCACTAACTACACCTTCCATTCCTTCATATCAGTCGGTGTCATCCTGCTAAGTGGTCTACTCACAGGTTCAGCTCTTGGCACAAGATCTATCCAAAACTCAACAGCTCGTTTCGGTGGTAGTCTTGTAACCGGCTCAAAGACATCTGCAAACTCCCTTGCTACCCAAGCCTGGCTTAGTTCTTCTCCCACTTCCATTGCACTTAACAAAGCATAACTACTTCGGTCAGAATTATTCACTGGGAATATAATTCGGTTATGACTATCAACGTGTCCTTGTGATATCTCCCATCCTGGCAAAATATCCTAGCCTTATACTGGCTCAACCAATCCATACCCAAAATGATTCCAAAGTCTACGAAATCGAAAACATACAAACTACATGCAAACTTATGACCAAACAAATCAAGTTCAAACAGGTCACATCTCATCCTTAGAGTTGCATACCCTCCTATTGGATTTGCAGCCTGATGTGCACGTAAATGTGCATATTTTTACCACCATATTTAATCTATTTAAATTAAATAAATGATCATATCGGGTATTTTAACTTGTTTAAACCAAAATTCATATTATTTTCAAATTGTCACATATTCATCTTCATCCAAGGGCAAAACGGTCATTTTTGTGCATATATTAATTTGAGAAAATTTAACTAAAAACTTCTATATTATTTTATAGGAATCTGGCTTCATATACAAGTGGTTTCATGAAGATATATGCATGCACAAAGAAGATACAAAGGAATGGAGATGAAAATAATTCAAAGGCATGATAATGGAGGACCCCACTTACTCACCTACCTTAATGTACACTTAGGAGCTAATGCACATGCTAAAAGGCCATCAAATCTTCATGCACACTTAATGGATGATTAGGGGATGCTAATGATTACTTGGCCACCACACTACCTCAAGGGCAATTTGGGCATTCCCCAAAAATATGAATTAGGGTTTAACACTTGTATAAATACCCCATATCTTCATGTAATCCCTCCTCTTCTTCCTTAGTCTCTCTTTAGTTAGTTTATAGCTTAGAAAATAAATCAAAGCTCTCTTTCTTTTCATGGCTACTTAGCCATTTCTTCTCTTATGTAATTCCTTTTTTTCTTTATGCAATTTAATACATGTTCTTTTTCTTTTCTTGTTTATTTCCTTTCATGTTGTAGTGTAGATTTGTTTATTTATGCAAGTAGTGTAGATTTTCTTTTATGCAATTAGAATAGTTTTCCTTTCATTTTGCTCTCTTTTTCCTCTTGTTAGTTTCATGTTGCTTTCTACATTTGTTCATATGATAACAAATATGAGAGGCTAATCCCTACAATTTAGGGGTAATGAAGCTCTCTAGTATGTAGATGCAACATTTTGATGTTTATGCTCTCTTTTTGTGCTTAATGAATCATTTGAAGTGGTTTGACTTGTTGTTTTTGATGTGAATTTGATAGCCTATATTGTTGACACCAAATAGACTATGCTTAAACAATCGCAAACAATGATTACCTCTTCATCTACATATGATGATGGTAATGAAGTGATTGTTGAAATCAAAATTTGATGGCCTATATTTCTAAACAATAGTTAATAGGCCATGCTTAAAATAGATTTTTCTTTCAACTTTGTTGTCATATTTCATGAGAGTTAAATGTGTATTAGTGGTTGTGTTATAGTTTGATGGTTTATATTGTGCTAATTAATAGCACAAATATACCATACTTATGATAAGCACATCAACTAATTACACTAATGACAAGAAAAGAGAGATCATAACTTCATTTTGTTGATTTATGTGATCTAGAGAGTGGAAATTGCCTCTAAATTGCCTTCACACTCTCATATTTTTATCAATTTTCTTTTGCTAGTTTTCTACATTTTTAGCTTATCACATTTTCAACTTTGGCTAATTTGATTGAATAGAATTTTAAAATCATCAATTCCCTGCGGATCGACCCGTACTCGCCACGTACTTCAATAGTACGCCGTGCGCTTGCGGTTATATTTATTTCTAAATTCGTTCGACGGTTTTCTAAATCGATAGAATTTTCGTCGACGAACAAGTTTTTGGCGCCGTTGCCGGGGAATTGTTTTGATTTCAATTTTCTATTCTTCGAATTATTTTGTTTGATTTTAGTGTGTGTTTGTTTTGTGTGTGTTGTGTTTAAAAAAAATGTGTGTGTTTGTTTGATTTTGTGTGCATTTTGTTTGTGTTCTTGTTTGTATTGCATTTTCATTTGCATTTCCATATTAAAAAAAACACACAATTTCAAAAAACAAAAATATTTCTTTTTATTTGCATTTGCTTTCACATTCACATTTTACATTTGCCTTTACATTTTACATATACAATTTCAAAACTGTGCACATCAGCTTGCACACAAACCCCCTCTCTGTCACATTTCTTACAGCATCACCTTCCCACCATTACACTCCACAGCCTCATCAACTTCACCCCATCAAACTAACCAAACTTCCCATCACAACCTCGCAGCATCCTCTGTCCACTGCACACAACCACAAACATTCCTAACTTTCACTCTACCTGTTCACTCACTGTTCCCAAAACCCCTTCCCCCTGACCACTATCATCCATCCACTGGCACACTAACTTCATTGCCACAAGTCTATATTTCATCAAACATTCAACATCAAACTGCAGACATTTTTGTTTTTTTTGCCACCACTTCTACCACTGATACACCCATTTCTTCCCATTACTGCCCAACATAAAACATCACTGTCTCGGCACATACCATTTGACTCGACCACTCACCCACCAACCATTACTTATAACTTCACCACCAAAACTGCAGAGTGCCACAACTTACTGTCACCTGAACACTGTCATTTGCTTCTACCACCTTACAAAATCCCCTTTGCTTCACCACATTCCTCTGTATATAACAGTGCACATCAAATACCCACAACTACATTCACAGTGTTTCACAATCAAACTACCATCAACCCATACTTCTTCAACCACAACCTTCTCCACTTACAACTGACAAAACTACAAAATTTGCAGTTGCCTAATCTCCATCACCACTAGCTACTCAGTCACACTTCAATTACACTGACAACTGCCAACACAATTCCATTTCTTCACAACAATAGAAACTGCTCCTTCTGCCTTGCCAAGCACCTATGTTTCAACACAACTGCATCATTCCCCTTCAATCATACTGTACATACTGTCAACAACAAACTACATCAATTTCTTCTTCCACCAACAAAACGACCACTGCACATAGCTTCATACATCATCTACTGATCAGACCTCCCTCTAACAACCACCACTCTACTGCAGTCGACCATACTAAAACACTACATCACTCACTGTCAGTCACAGTTGCAATTCACCTCAACCATTGCCTTCATTCTATCTTCATCAACCTTCATTATGCCAGCAACCAACCACTGTCTTGACTAACTGCAAATATTGCCACAAACTTCCTCTGCCTCCATCACGAACCCAACCCACATCCCAAAACAAATTGAAACCCAATTGAAACTGCAACCAACTCGCACTCGGGAATCACTTCTGTTCCACGACCATCTTCTTCCACCACAATCGTGACAATTACCCAATAACTCGAACTCGAAATCATCTTGACAACTCCCTACCAAATTCTCACCAGAGCAACCTCTTCATCACTACAAGCAGCCGCCACTATCACTCGACGACTCCCCAATCGCCTACATCGCCCCAATACACCGCCACTCCACTGCTCACTAGAATCCAAGTCGCCGCGACCCCCAAGCCAACATCCTCGCATCCCTAATCACCTCGATCCCGCAACCATAACGCATTTTCAACATACTTATTTGCGACCTCTATCATTTCTTTTTTATCCCAATTCTGGATATTAGGTTTTTGGAATTAACGCGAATTTTAATTTTGTTTGGCTGCGGAACTTGATTTAGTAAAATTGAGAAAGAACTGTGTTTTATAAGTGATTTATCTCAGTGTTTTTGCAGAAGCAAATTTGGTATAACGCAAGTAATTTATTTAAGTGGGCCGGGTATTATGGCCTTTGTGTGTAGGGTTGAGTGAATATAATTTTTTTTCTCTTTTGTTTGGTTTTAATTTTTTTATTAGCCCTTTCTTAGTTTTTGCTCAATTTGTTTTATCTAGTTTGGTTTTAGTTTAGTTTTTATCTTAGCCTTTAAATTTTTTTTTTATAAGTAAAACGTCGCTTTTAAGTTTCCTTTTAAAAAAAACAATTGTATATATCTTGTTTTAAATTTCAGGTTGCCAAAGCAGATTGGAAAAGTTGCTTGCTTCACTCAACTGTTGCCCAAAAATAATTGCTTCGCTTTGCTTTATAAAAAGAAAAAAAAACTGCTTGCTTGATATATCTATTGTTTTTATTTGCCTTGCATTGTATATATCTCTTGTTTTTATTTTAGATGCATTGTTGATTACTTGCATTTGCATATATATATTTAAAAAAAATTCAAAAATTAAAAAAAAATACATTCGTAGTTGCATTGTTAATACACGTTTATTTTATGCTTTGCATTTCATCCTAGATTTTGATTAATAATAACGATTAGACATCGATAGCTTTTAATTATATATTGACAAGTTGTCTTCTTTGAACAATTTAATTTCTTGGTGTCTAGGCTACGGCAGAGTAATAACCATTTATAAATATTACGGTGATTCGTAAATATTATAGTGATTGTTCCTCTAAAGGTACTTAAACCTTCGGCTGCATTGCTACGGTGATTCGTGGTGCACCGATAACTCCTGCCCGTTACCTGGCTGAGAACTATCTTGTTGATTTAAGACAAAGTGTGATTATACAATTTTGGGTTAACTAGCTCATGCATATTTAAAAGAAAAAAAATTCAAAATCCAAAACTAAAAAAAATTTGTAAATATTTCTTAACTTAGTTTTTTTATTTTTCCTTTTCCTTTGAAAATTTTCAAATCAAAAGTTACATAGTTTTTTTTTAGAGAATCAAAAATCCAAAAAAAATATAAAACCTTTCAAAAACAAAAAAAATGAAAAACCAAAAATCAATTTCCCTTTTGACAAATTAATTTTATTTGTAAATATTTTTCCTTTATAAAAAAAACAAAAACATTCTTGAAAATGTCCGAATTTCCATATTCACTTGAATTTTACAATAGTTGTAAAAATCAATATAATCCATATGATTTCACTCCAAATTCGTATGGATATTTTAACAGCAACTATTGTTTAAATGATTCAAATTTTGAACCACAAAATTTTCAAAACGATGACCAACCCTCAAATCTTGAAAAGAGCATTTCGTCTTTACTTGAAATCTCTACACAACAAAATAAAATTATAAATGATTTGTGTAATTCATATTTGGGAAATGATTTAAATCAAAGTTTTCAAAATAATCAAAATTTGAATTCACTTAAAAATTCAAACGATTTCGATGATAACCCATGCCAATTCAATTTTGAACTCCAAAATGAATTTCAAACTCAAAATGAAAATGGAAACAACTTTTCAAACGAATTTAGCAATGGGAATAATCTTAACCACGTTACAATTGAGAACTTTATCCTCAACAATTTCAAAGTGAAAATCCTTATGCTAATAACTATAAATTGGATTTTGTTGAGAAAATGAACGAAATTTATGATGATCACACGGATTCATTGTTTGAAACATATATGAAATAATGTGAAAAACATACTCAAATCCCAACGTGTGACGAGTCAAGTGATAATCCATCTTTTACCCAAATCGACGATTTTCAAATAACAACTTTTGACATTGAAAATGATGATCTTAATGAAGTTGTTGAAAATTTGGTAATTAAGTTGGATTTCAATTCTTTTGAGGGTAAGAAACTCGATTTAAATTTCGATCTTCCTTTTTCTGAAAATTTGAATACAACAACTTTGAATTTTGAACTTGATTTATGCAATAAAGTTGTTGATAATCCAACAAAGGAAGTCGAATTTAACGAACACGAGTTTTATGGACTTTTTGAAAACGAGTCGTTAAACTCTGATGGGAAAGATGTAAATCACCATTTCAATTTTGAAATCAATAATTTTGAAAAATTTGTTGATGATGAACTTGACTTTAAACTTGGTGATAATAAATTTGAATTTCAATCAATTATTCTATCAACCCCGAAAATCATCGAAAATAAAACAATCGTACAGTTTTCAATAAAACGACATTCGTTTTTCCAAATCAACATTCAACTTTGAAATCTTTTATGATTTGGTTTTTTGAGCTTAAGCTGTGTCTCGTATACTTGACGAGACAAATGAATCGGTCTTTGGAAGACCGTTTCATTTACTTTTTGACGATATACTTTCTGATCTCGTGTAAATACCGTTAATTTTCATTTAAATAAAGGTCATGTTTTTATTTTTATTTTTCTCCTTCCACTTGGGTTGACTGTGGGGACACAGTCAAAATCAAGTGTGGGGGGGAGACTCATCTTCATTTTTAATTTTTCATGATTTATTTTTGCTTTTTCTTTTAAAAACTCAAAAAAAAATTTAAAAAAAAATCCCAAAAACAAATTTTTTTTAAGCATTTTGATTTATTTTTAAAGAAACACTATAAGGTAAATATATGGTTTTGGTTTATTAAATTGAAATCTTTGAAAATTTATTTGTCTTAATAAAAATAAAAATGAAGTTTGATTACAAATAATAATGGTTTAACTAGTATATAGGAAGATTCATACGTGATAATTATGAAATATATCCTAATTGAAAATCTTTGTTTAAAAAAGTGGTTGGTTTAAAGTAAAGGATATAACATTTTTTTTGTCTTCTAAGTTAAATGATGCTAAGATGATTTTGCGAAACTCTCTCCCTAAAAAAACAAAAAAAAATCTTGTGTATATGTATATATTTTCTTAATAAACACCTAGAGTCATGTGTTCACACTCGTGTGTTCACTCGCCATGCTCTGTACCCTTCTCACGTAAGCCCGAAAGGCAGTGCACGATCGGTATATCTGGCCTCAGTTTATCTGAGTTAGGTGTGTATATAAAAATTATTTGACTAATAACGCCTACAGTCAATAAGTGTTCACACTTGTGTATTCACCCGCCACGCTCGGTATTCCCCTCACATCAGTCCGCAAGGCAGTGCATGGGTAATATATCTGGCCTCAGTTTATCTGAGTTAGGCATATGTAAATATTGTTAATATCAACAAGATTTTCAAAAGAAAAAATGGAGAGAGTAAGCAATTAAAATCCAAGCATTATTTTAACTTATTTGATTTGACTTGTTATTGAAAAGAAATAAAATTACCACTTTGATAAACTTTGATAATCTACTAAGGATCCATTTTATAATTACACTTTGTTATCAACCGAAAAAACGAGTTAAACTATAGTCTATTTGTTATGATGACTTAATTTTTGTTGGAAATTTTGACGAGTAAATGACTTAAATTTCAAGATAATGACCAAAACCTATATTTAACTTATTTGTGTCGATTTAAAAGTAAACCCGTCATTTGTATATATTTTCAAAAACTTGCATTCATCTCTTTGTAAATAAATCTGCATTGTGTAAATATTTTCATCCTCATTTGGATTTTGTGGGTAGTATCCGCTGAAAACCCTCACGAGACAACACTCATCCTACTGGGGACACCTAGAGGTTTAACGGCTTGTTGCATACGCTCAATGCAATCGTGCTCCCTACGAAAATGGATTTATCTTAGTTTTCCTTTATTCCAGGACGAATAAAAAGATAAGTGTGGGGGTATTTGATGTGCACGTAAATGTGCATATTTTTACCACCATATTTAATCTATTTAAATTAAATAAATGATCATATCGGATATTTTAACTTGTTTAAACCAAAATTCATATTATTTTCAAATTGTCACATATTCATCTTCATCCAAGGGCAAAACGGTCATTTTTGTGCATATATTAATTTGAGAAATTTAATTAAAAATTTCTATATTATTTTATAGGAATTTGGCTTCATATACAAGTGGTTTCATGAAGATATATGCATGCACAAAGAAGATACAAAGGAATGTAGATGGAAATAATTCAAAGGCATGATAATGGAGGACCCCACTTACCCACCTACCTTAATGTACACTTAGGAGCTAATGCACATGCTAAAAGGCCATGAAATCTTCATGCACACTTAATGGATGATTAGGGGATGCTAATGATTACTTGGCCAATACACTACCTCAAGGGCAATTTGGGCATTCACCAAAAATATGAATTAGGGTTTAACACTTGTATAAATACCCCATATCTTCATGTAATCCCTCCTCTTCTTTCTTAGTCTCCCTTTAGTTAGTTTTTAGCTTAGAAAATAAATCAAAACTCTCTTTCTTTTCATGGCTACTTAGCCATTTCTTCTCTTATGTAATTCATTTTTTTTCTTCATGCAATTTAATACATGTTCCTTTTCTTTTCTTGTTTATTTCCTTTCATGTTGTAGTGTAGATTTGTTTATTTATGCAAGTAGTGTAGATTTTATTTTATGCAATTAGAATAGTTTTCCTTTCATTTTGCTCTCTTTTTCCTCTTGTTAGTTTCATGTTGCTTTCTACATTTGTTCATATGATAACAAATATGAGAGGCTAATCCCTACAATTTAGGGGTAATGAAGCTCTCTAGTATGTAGATGCAACATTTTGATGTTTACGCTCTTTTTTGTGCTTAATGAATCATTTGAAGTGGTTTAACTTGTTGTTTTTGATGTGAATTTGATAGCCTATATTGTTGACACCAAATAGGCTATGCTTAAACAATCACAAATAATGATTACCTCTTCATCTACATATGATGATGGTAATTAAGTGATTGTTGAAATTAAAATTTGATGGCCTATATTTCTAAACAATAGTTAATAAGCCATGCTTAAAATAGATTTTGCTTTCAACTTTGTTGTCATATTTCATGAGAGTTAAATGTGTATTAGTGGTTGTGTTATAGTTTGATGGTTTATATTGTGCTAATTAATAGCACAAATATACCATACTTATGATAAGCACATTAACTAATTACACTAATGATAAGAAAAGAGAGATCATAACTTCATTTTGTTGATTTATGTGATCTAGAGAGTGGAAATTGCCTCTAAATTGCCTTCACACTCTCATATTTTTATCAATTTTCTTTTGCTAGTTTTCTACATTTTTAGCTAATCACATTTTCAACTTCGGTTAATTTGATTGAATAGAATTTTAAAATCATCAATTCCCTGCGGATCGACCCGTACTCGCCACGTACTTCAATAGTACGCCGTGCGCTTGCGGTTATATTTATTTCTAAATTCGTTCGACGGTTTTCTAAACCGATAGAATTTCCATCGACGAACACAGCCCTTAAGGAAGTAACAAGGTATGTTGGTTCCAAGCATAACCTATTAACCAAACATTGGGATATAAATGAATGTGATGCACCGGTATCAAATAGTATCCTAACTAGTATACTCTGATTCAAAAACGTACTTTCCATCACAGTCTTTCCTTTATCAGCTGTAGTTGGCTTAGCAGATGATCTTACAGCAAAAACCTTTCCCTTGTCCATCCAAACTGGTTCTGGACACCGATTCTTATAATGCCCAACTTCATCACAGTTAAAGATCTGCAGACTTCTTCCCCTTTCCTAACCGGCACTGATTTGCATAAACCTTCTTGTCACACCTTTAGAAAACTAAATTAGCCTTTGCCTTCTTGGTAGCATTTCCCTTCTGGGCTCCCTTCTTCTTAAAGAACTTCCTCTTCTTTCCCTGAGAACCCTGGGTTTCAACTGGCTTCTGTCTAGCACAAACAGCAAGCATCTCCTCATGGCGAATTACCATCTCCACAACCACATTACAAGGATCATGGATATGTGTCAGGGTCGCCCTTGCAAGCTCAGGTCTCAAACCCCGAATAAACCTCTCATTCCTCCTGATGTCAGTGTCTATAGTAGCATACCCATATCGAGATAGCTCATCAAACTTAGTGGCATACTCGATAACCGACATCTCTCCCTGAACTAGATCCATAAATTTCCTCATCAATGTTGACTTAGCAACCTCAGATAGAAACCTCTGTTCAAATATTCTTTTGAATTCAGTCCATGTCAACTCTTCCTCCTGAACTCCGGTAGTAACACTATTCCACCAATGAAGTGCCAGCCCTTGCAACTGTCTAGAGGCCAACCTTCTTTTCTGCTCATCATCTAAACCCAAACGAACAAAGATACGTTCATAATGCAACGACCAATTCTCAACTTCTATGGCATCCTCCGTTCCCATAAATGATTTCCCACCAAGACTGGTGTAATCTTTGCTCATCTTAGCATAATTATTCCCAACTGGAGCCACAGAATTAGCTCCTCCCACATTTCCAGCAACTCCGACAGCGACTCATGCTTGCATCACGTTGACAATGAACTAATACATTGCCCCCATATCTACTGGTGGATTTTCAACACCCACATTGACATCAGCATTTTGGTTAGCATTAGCCTGTCGACCTTGGTTCCTACAGGTATTAGGTCGAGCATTTCCATTGGTTGTGGTGCTTCCTCCACCGAGATTTAATCCTCTGTTTCTTGCTTCCATATCTTCTTTCTCAAAAATATGCATACAAGCCTTAGTAAGATACAAAAGAACGGTCTAAGAGAGAGGGGAATACGTACTTATATATATATATATCAAATACAAGTATGTTACTATAGCATTATCCCAACCCCAGTCATATTTCTAATTCATTGGATTATGTTTCAAAAAACTTTCATGTTAAATTTTCTTTTAAAGTTTCATTAACCTATGCTCTGATACCAACTTGTAACATCCCCCTACTTGGAGGCCCAAAACTAACGACTACAGATGTTGTAGTCATCCATAATTATTGATCCTCGGCGACCAAATACGGCAATGTTAGATCCATTGATACACAAAATTACATGAATATGGAAAAAAATTTAAAACGTCAAACAAGATCACATTCCATTTCAAAATATTTCCAATTCATTACATAATCCCACAATCATTAACCACGTTCAGAGAAAATATATTTATTACAACATACGCCAAGAGCAACATATGAAGATGCCCCCTTGGATGATCAGAGTATATATAGGCAATTTGACAACTTTTCCTTTACATCAACACAACAGAATCAAAATAAAAGAGAACTCTAGATAGCTATCATGCCTCCTGCACGTCTCTGGAAGCTTATTTGTCTAAAGAAGTACCTGAAAACTCAACGCTAAACTACTCAAAATCAATTGAGTACCCGAGAGTTTAAGGGGAAAACATAAACTTCAAGTCAAACATAAAGCCTAGTATGAATAACAATCTACCATCTCATACCATTGAGATATCTAGTGAGACCACGCCGCTTAGCAGAACAGGTTTTCCCTCACTAGTATCTTAATACATTTATAAAACCATATACTATGCTCCTGCATCCACAATGGTTAAAACAATTCAAAGCAATAAGATATGATGATATGCAAAACAAATGAATCAATTCTAGATTACCCATCCCCATGCATTCTGACTATCTGTCTCAATTATAGTTTCTAGGATTACTATTAATCTATTAGTTTTCATGGGCTCACCAATAACCGGTTAAATGATTATGGACTCCCTGTCCAATTACATAGTTTTCATGGGATCACTAAGAACCTATTGGTAAATCCAATATCTTTACTCTTATCTTAGTTTTCATGGGCTGACTAGGAACCTATTGGTAACTCCAATATCTTCTCTTCTTATCCTAGTTTTCATGGGCTGACTAGAAACCTATTGACATCTGTCAATATCTTAATCCGGATATAGTTTTATAGGTTCACTATAAACCTATTGGCCCCTGCGAATATCAAATCATAGTTTCCATGGGCTAACTATGAACCTATCTTTCTGACATCTTCAAATATACATAGTTTTCATGGATTTACTATGAAACTATCGGCCCCGTCAATATCTTTTCCAATACACATTTTTTGTGTGCTTACTGAGAACCTATAGGCCCCTGCCAATATCTTCCTTTAATATTTTAGCATCCTATATTCTGGTCTTTCTGACCTCCTGGATGCAATTCTACTCATTTATGAGTTAACTTAGTTTATATTCACTACTGCGTCAACCTAGTTGGTTATTCTACCTTTTCCCAAAATACAGTTATGGATCCACTACTATGTGAATATATACATATATGAAGAAGCAAACACAATAACTTGGTTAATCCCTTTAACCTTTTAATCAAAGAAAACTTCTTCAAAACTCCTTTTCAAAACACTTTATTTAGTTATGACATGGTTCTCTTTTAAAAATGAGATTGGGTTATTTGCTTTGAAAATTAATGCTTTCGAAACCTTCAAAACCTTGCTTTCGACCTCACTGGATGATCTCCTTTGAAAGCATATGCATCTACCAATGTAAAAAAAAATTACATAGTTGATACACTAAACGTCTCCTACTAGTCGTTAATTAGCTATGAAACATCATGCCTAATCTTGTACTATTGGCTCACTCAAATGAGTAACCAGAAATTTAAGGAAAAAGATAAACTTCCATCAGGCATAAACCAGAAGTTAGAAACTAAAGTAATATGCCTATAAATTTCAAAATTTATTATGATACCATGCTGCTAAAACAAGGGGTTTTCTCCTTTAATCACCAAACTACTTAATACTAATTTAATAAAGATCAACTGGAGGTGTTTATGTTTCATACACACACACACACACACACACACGCACACAGATATATATATATAATATAACTATAAGATGCCCACACATAACATACTACATTTTGGGTAATAGAGCTCGACATGTTTTTCCATTTTGTAAGATATATGGGGCAAGGAACGGCTACACCTTATTTCTGCTACACCTCTATTCCCCCTAATTTCAACCACACATTCCAATTTAAATAATATGCATTCTCTTCCTTGACCCCTCATTATATTATTTGATTCCGAATGTGTGGTTGAGAGAAAGGGTGAATCACTACAACAATCTAGAGTTTTGATTGCATTTGAAAAATACGATTAAACTATTTAATAGCATTTTTATAAATGATGCATATCAACATGTTATGATAGGTCAAGGACATTGTAACACCCCGTAAAAATTAATAAGAAGTTAATTAATTAATTATAATAAAGCTAAAATTAAAAATTTTGTGAGTGGCATAATTTGACAATGAAAGTAGTCATTGTATTTGGCAATTTTTTGATTAATTTTCATATAAAAAGTTTTGAAATCGAAGCTCAAATGAAAAAGTTATTGATTTTTGAAGTTTTGGGATTCAAATTAATTAAAATGGAATTTAATTTGGATAAATAAATTAATGATAAAGTTTGAATTTCAAAAATTAATAGTAGTTAGACTTGGGATTAAGTTTTAACGTTAATATTAATTAAGAAATTAAATAACAAATCAACGACAAATTAATATTCCTTCCTAAAATACGGTGATCGATCAACCTCTGCCTAGGTTGATTGACCACTAGCGGTCGACCTTCTTGTAGGAGTGGTCAACCGGTAATCACTCTGTTGGCTAGGGTTTTTAACATCATGAACGATCAGAATTATATTATTTCAAACCAGCTTAAATTCGATGGTTTTGGTATTTTCTAACTACTATAAATAAGAGTTTAGGTCCCTCACTTTTATTCAGGAATTATTTGGGAATTAAACGAAACTCTATCGGTCTCTCTCTTCTTTAAAGATTTTGAAAATTTTATAGGGTTTCGGGTAAGAAATTTTAGGCGTTTAATTTTCAATTTCTAATTTGATTCTCCCCAATCCCTAAATTATCAAATCTAACTCATATACAATTCCCTTGTTGTATATTTCTAAAAGAAGAGATCTTTAAGAGATTGAAGCAGGCGTAAACAAATCCAAAACAAAGAGCTAAGGACTTTTATGAGTGGAAATCTTAGTTTTTCTTATTTTAGTAATTGTTTAGCATAACTTGAATTTGATATATGCCTCGGAGAATTTTATTCATGAAAAAATCAAACTAAAACCCTAAAATTCTTCTAAAGCAAAATGTCAATTTTTAGGTTAGAATCTTAACTATTCTATATTAAAATAATGGAATTGTATAGTTATTACAATTTTATTATTTTACATTCTATTGCACTTCTCATCTTTTTCTCTGGATCTGATTAAGGGTTTTGAATAGAAATAAGTTAGGAAACTGTATGTAAGGTATGAATTCTTTTATTCATCTTTCGCACTGTCTATTTCTCTAATTTAAATTAAAACTCCCATTTTCATTTGTATATGTAGAAGTTGAATGGTGCTTTAAAGGATTTGAATTATATATTCTATTAATGTTGATTCTACTATTTTAGTATAAAATAAGTTTGGTATGGATTCTATTTTTATACAAATCTGTTGTTGAATAAAGAATGTTGGATATATGGTTTTTTTTGATCTGAAATTGGACTTGTATAAATTTAAAGTTTTGACATTTAAACATTTAGCATAGAGCGTAATCTTTGCACGCTTGGAGATATTTAGGCATGTAATTATGTATATATAAGTGTATAAATAACATATAATTAATAATGTATTAAATGCGTAGTAAATAGGTAATTTATTATTATTAAAAATCCCCTTTTGGAATGGAATTGATAATTAAGGAGAAATAAGGGTTTTCTTTATAAGGCCTTAATTGGGAATGCGGTGAGTCATATGGTAGTATGTTAGGAGAGTAAAAATTATGACTAAGTTATAGGGATTTGAGGTCAATCAAAAGCACATGGAAGTCTGCCCAGCTAATCTAGCTACCATCAGTGTCACTTTAGCGCTAATGTGAGCATTATCTATAATAAGTGCCTATGGAGGTTGTGAGGTTAGTCTTAAATTCTATACGGTAGGCATGCCCAGCTAATATGGCTAACGATACCAACGAATAGTTGGACTAATGTGAGATGTCAGAATTTGGGTTATAGGTCATAATACATATGACCTACTTTGAGGTCGAGGGTAGTCAGCGGGTGACTGAGGGCCCGTCTCCTCCCTATTTAGGAAGTATTAAATGGTCAGGGTTAGCGGTTAAGCACGGTAGTGGATATCTCGAGAAGGGTCTTCTTCGGGTTTGAGATATTAAGTGGCAATTATAGGGTCCACCTCTCCAATAAAGAAGTATTAAGTGGCCTATGAGATTCCGTGCGGTGTCAGCTAGATAGTATCGAAGAGGAGTTCGCCTTGGGATTGGTAGTAAATGACGGGGACCTGCCTAAAATGAGGTATTAAATGGTCAGAGTATGTCTAGTTCCCACTGAAGAGGTATTAAGTGAATTGGGTACTATCTTTTACATAGTTAGGACATTATTAATGGTAAATGTGTGGGATTAGGAATAGCCTTTAGCCTACTATTGAAGATGGATTAGTGATTTGGATTGGAAAGGGTATAGATTATAGAGTTGGATTTACAGTTAAAGAAATTTACATAGAATATAGTTAAGATGCGTAAGACATAATCTTATCTAAATTTTACTGCCCAAGCACTACTATAGAAAGGCTTGAGATTTTTATTCACCGGACATTATTATTCCGACTCCTTACTTATTACAACACAGTTTAGAGAAGACGATGCAGATTTCGGAGATGGTGGTGGAGGTGGAGACTTGTGGCAATTATTTATCTATTTACTTTTATTGTTCTTATGTTTCGGATGTACCCATTTAGACATGATGATGTGTTTTGCGATATTGCACTCTGGGTATTTGAATTTGTTATGTGGCATTATGTTGTATGTTTCAGACAATTGAATTTTTATAAAAATGTGTATAGTTTCTGATATTATATTTTATCCTTCCACTGTGAGATTTTGAATGTGTAGATAGATAGCTCCGTGTATTGTTCTTTGTATCAATTTTACGAACCAACGACCCGCTTTGGCATGGTTCTAAGGTTCAATGGGCCTTTTCTAGGTAAAAAATTAGGCTAGTTTCGAGGTGGGTTGTTACATTTAGTATCCTAGCTTAGGTTACCCGATCAATGGAGACAAACATATGTATGAGTGGCATACTTGTTATTTTTGAAAGTATTTTTCAAAAACTCTACTATATATACACCCACACACACACTATTTTTGAACATACGCAAACACACTAGGCAAATCTTGAGCATCTAATATTATCTTAGGAAGTTATAATTAAAAGTTTAACCTATAAATTGTTGATTATGGCTGAAAATCATTCTTCTAAGACTTGGAACCCCTCCCAAGAGATACCCATTATCCGAGGGATGCCTAAATGGTTCAAGCAACACATGAGGGATGTAGAGCAAGTTCTCATTCCTCACAAGCTGCACCAACGACACCCACTGCCCCGCCTGCTGAAGCAGCACCCCACCCCATAGGCTCCCCTAAGATGTGAAAGGATTTCCAAAACATGGGTGGAAAGGTGTATACGGGAGTAGAAGGTTTTGTGGAGGAAAAGGCTTGGATCAACGAATGTGAGAGAATATTCCAGGATTTTGTTAGGAGGACCATATTAAGTGGAGAACGGCGACATGATACCATAAAGGAGAGGCTTTAAATTGGTGGACTATTGTGGCTGAGGAGAATGTTTATAGAATTATTACTTGAGATGAGTTCAGAAACCAATTTGAGTCGCGATTTATGTCGCGGATTGAGGTGAATTTACAGTTGGAAAGATTTATATAGCTTAGGAAGGGAGACACCACTCTAAAGGAGTATATTAGTATATTCACAACACTAGTTATGTTTGGGATGAGTTTGATTGATACCCCTATGAAAAAGGCTATGAAATTTGTCAAAGCCTGAACTCCCTACTAAGAGAATTACTATTAACCCAAGTACCCATTGGCATTACATATGAGACATTAGTTGAGATGGCTCTGCTTTTGATGGTTAGCTCAGAGGAGAAGGCGGGACCTACTCAAAGTCAAGGAGGAGCTAAGAAGGGGAGTTTGTTATGCAAAAAATAAGTTGAAAGAAAAGTTCAAGAAGGAGGGTATAGCATATCAGAGATGTCAAATGAAAGGACATATCGCTAATGATTAGTAGGGTGAGTCTATTGAAAGAAGCTTTTAAGGGGAAGTGCTACCACTGCCACGGGAAGGGACATTTCAAGAACCAGTGTTCGAATCTTGCGAAGGAAGGACAAAATGGGCAAGCCTATGCCGTTGAGGATATTCCTATTTCGAGTAGACCTCTCCCTAGAGATCAAGGAAAGGTTGTAATGGAAGGTATAACTATTATCCCTGGGCATATTATTCGCACTATATTTGAATCAGAAGCGTCACATTCATTCGTCGCTAAAAATGTGGTCAACTCTTTGTGTCTTAAATTCTTTGTTGTCACCACCCAATAGTAGTATCAAATCCTATTGGAGGGTCGCCGCATCTGTCTTAAATTAGCAAAGACCTAGTTGTGGATATATGAAACGTTGATTTTACTTGTAACACGTACGTTCTTAGTTTGAGGGGTATAGACTTATTTTAGTAATGGATTGGTTGTCGTACTACGGGGCTACCTTAGATTGCGATAGGAGGGATGTAGGGTTAGAGAGTTACAGGGGATAAGATATATATGTTCACTGTACACTCCAAATCTCAATCGAGTTAAGTTACCTATACTCGGCGAGCCTGTCACAAGATGAGCTTTCATCTGTACCCATAGTTTGAGAAGTTCCTATGATCTTTGAAGAAGTCTCTGATCTCCTACCGCGATAGAGATCATGTTTAGGTTTGAATTGAAGAAGGGTGATAGACCAGTCGCTCTGCTATTAAGATACATGGTCCTTAAAGAAAGGCGAGAGTTAGATAAGCAGATCTCGGAGCTGTTGTAGAAAGGATCCTTTCGATGAAGTACTTCAGAATAGGGAGACCCTATTATTTTTGCCACTAAGGTAGACGGCTCATTAAGGTTATTCATCGATTATAGAGAACTCAACAAGTTGACTAAGACGAATATGCATTTCTTACCTAGAATAGACGACTTATTTGATCAGCTTGTGGGAGCCAAAATCTTCTCCCAACTAGACTTAGCTACTGGATTTCATCAGCTGAGGATAGCAGAGGACAGCAAATAGAAGACCGCATTTTGCACTCCGGGTGGACTTTATAAATGGGAAGTGATGCCTTTTGGATTGAAGAATGCCCCTGCGTACATTGTAGATTTGATAAGTAGAGTATTTAGGGGACAATTAGTTAAATTTGTTATAATGTTTCTTGATGAAATCTTAGTATTCTCCAAGTGTGAAGGAGAGCATGAAAATCACTTAAGGGAGATACTAGGGACTTTGAGAAGGCACAAATTTAAATCTAAATTCTCGAAGTACCACTTTTGAAAGAAGGAGGTGAGATTTCTCGGGTACATTGTTTTTGAACATGGATTATCAGTAAACCCTGCAAAGGTAGAAGCTATTCAAGGTTGGAAGATTCTGAAGAGCGCTATGGAGGTTGGGAGTTTTCTCGGGTTAGCGCATTACTATAGGAAATTCATAAATGACTTTGCAAAAATAGCAGTCCCTTTAACTCACTTAACCAAGAAGAATCTAGTCTTTGCATGGATGAAAGATGCATGGAAGCATTCGAGTAGTTAAAGGAACTATTAACATGTGCACTAGTACTTACCATTCCTAATAGGACAAAGCCTTTTACAATTTACACGGATGCATGTGGCACAAGATTTGGAGCAGTTCTTTTGCAAGAAGGAAGGATGATAGCTTATGCTAGTAGGTAATTAAAGGACCATAAGAAGAGATACCAAACTCATGACTTAGAGTTAGCAGCTATCATTTTTTGCCTTAAAGATGTAGAGGCACTATCTTTTAGGAGAGTGCTTTGAGTTATTCACCGACCACAAATCTCTCAAATGCCTATTTTCCAAAAAATATTTTAATCTTAGGCAGCAGAGGTGGATGGAGTTTATAGCAACATATGATTATGGGATATAGTATACTCTTGGGGAATGTCGTCGCTGACACCCTTAGTCGGAGGCATATGCTACCTCTGGTGCTATATATGAGTGGAGGTAGTTAGAGTTCCTCTTGAATTTTAACTTTCAACCGCCAACAGAACCCACTCAAGGCTATTTAGCAGCAATGGAAGTTAGGCCATCATTGATGGACAACATTGGACTTGAGTAAAAGAAGGACGAGGAGATAGTAGGTATTTTAGGTAAGATGGTTAGTGGAGAACATTTTCCTCATGTCGGTAGATATGCAATTGACGAAAAGAGATGTTTGAGGAGAGATCGCCTTTGTGTTTCGAAGATTGATAATGTATTGGCAGAAGTGCTTATAGAATGCCACAATTCAAGGAAGACCATTCACCCCAAAGGAGATAAGATGTATAGGGATATAAAGAAAATTTTCTATTGGCCAGGGATAAAGAAGAGGGTTGCTGAATTTGTTTCCAAATGTTTGATGTGCCAAAGGATAAAGGTGAGCAAGGAAAGCCCGGAGGATTATTATTACCATTGGAGATTCTAGCTTGGAAATGGA
This sequence comes from Allium fistulosum, assembly GCA_030737815.1. Lineage (NCBI taxonomy): Eukaryota > Viridiplantae > Streptophyta > Magnoliopsida > Asparagales > Amaryllidaceae > Allium > Allium fistulosum. Next base: position 980,503,262 of record CM060907.1, on the reverse strand, counting down.
AGTATATATCGATAGACTTCATAGATGGGTTGCCTCATTAAAAGCGCTCATTTTATTCCCGTTAGAAGCAATAGGACTGCAGTGTCTTTGGTGCAAATTTATATCAAGGAACTTCATGGAATTTCGGTTAGCATTATTAGTGATAGAGACCCCTTATTTACTAGCGAATTTTGGAGGAGTTTGCATGCAACTTTAGGAACCTCGTTGAATCTTAGAACTGCTTACCACCATTAGATCGACGGTCAAATTGAAAGGGTGAATAGGATCTTGGAAGATTTGTTGAGAGCTTGCATCGTGGACTTTGGAGGGCATTGGGAGTAGCACTTACCTTTAATCAAATTCACATATAATAATAGTCACAAAAAAACGTTTGACATGGCCTTTTTTGAAGCGCTTTATGGGAGGCCATTCAAGCGCTTTACAAGGGAAGAAAAGAGTTGGAGTTCGAGATAGGGGACATGTTGTTTGTTAAAATTTTCCCTCTTAGGAAGGTCGTGAGATTTGGGAAGTCGGGAAAGTTAGCACCAGGATTTTTTGGGCCTTTTCAAATTTTGGAAAGAATAAGAAGACATGCTTATCATGTAGAGCTACTAGATAGGTTGGTAGGAATTCATGACATTTTTCACATTTCACACTTCAAGAGATGCCCTCATAGAATAGCTACCGTGGTAGAGCTCGATTTATTTAGAGATACTAAGATAGACTCGATAGCATCTCGTACCACCGCACCCATTGTGGGGCATGAAACTAGGAAGCTCCGCAACAAAAAAATTAGGCTGGTTTGAGTACAATAAGGAGATAATCCGGTAGAAAGCACATGGGCAATAAAGAGAAGATGAGAACTTCCCATCTTGAGCTTTTCACTGGTAAACTTTCTCTCTTCAAAATTACGTTTTGGTTGCGTCATGGTTGCTGGATTGGATGGTGGGGGATGGTTGCCACACTTTTTACTTTCACTTTTACATTCAAATAGAAAACTTATTACATATGTAAGATGTTTGAATACATTCCTATATGTCACGACCCTGGAAACATGCTACGATGGAACTCACCTATAGTATGTCTGCATCCATAATCACATTGCACTTTTGGTTGGGTAGATGGTTGTGTAGATAAATTTGTTGTATGACATGGATGCCTAGTGCTTGTTACGATGTCCGTCCCTTAGGGATTTCAGGGAAGAAATCCTTTTTAAGGAAGGGAGAATGTAACATCCGGTAAAAATTAATAAGAAATTAATTAATTAAATAAGATAAGACTAAAAACGATAATATGTAAGTGTTAGAATTTGACCATGAAAGTTGTGCCATTGCGTTCGTGGCAAATTTCTGATTAATTTTCACATATATAAAGTTTTGAAATCGAAGCTTAAACGAAAAAGATACCTACATTTGAAACTTTGGATTCAAATTAATTTAAATAGAACTCAAATTTAAATAAATAATTAATTCTAAAGTTTGAAATTCAAAAATTAATAGTAGTTAGACTTAAGGGTTAAGTAAACGTAAAAACAAAAGTCAACGTTAATATTAATTAGGCAATTAAATAATAAATCAATGGCAAATTAATATTTCTTCCCAAAATACGGTGATCGATCGACCTCTGCCTAGGGCCAGTCGATCGCTTAGGTAGGAGTGGTCTATCGGTAATCGTGGTGGGGGCTAGCATTTTTAAAATCGTGAATGGTCCGAATTATATTATTTTAAACCAACATAAATTTGACAATTCTGGTGCTTTCTGACCACTATATATAAGAACCTAGCCCCCTCAATTTTTTTAACAAATTATTTGAAAACAAAACGAAACTCCGTCGGTCTCTCTCTTCTTCAAAGATTCAGAAAATTCTCTAGGGTTTTACGTAAGAAACTTTAGGTGTTTAATATTCAATTTCTAATTCAATTCTCGTCCCCTATATTTCTGAATCTAATTCATATACAATTCCTTTTTTGTATATTTCTAAAAGGAGAGATATGTAAGAAACTGTAGCAGGCGTAAACAGATGCAAAAGGAAGATCAAAGGACTTTTGTAAGTGGAAATCTTAGCCTTTCTTATTTTAGTAATTGTATAGTATAACTTGGATTTGATATATTCCTTGGGGAATTTTTTTCGTGAAAACATCTAACTAAAACCCCAAAATTCTTTTGAAGCGAAATAGTAATTCTTATGTTAGAATCTCAATTATTCTATATTAAAATAGTGGAATTGTATAGTTATTGCAATTTTAATATTTTACATTCTACTCCAGTTCTCATTTTTTTTCTCTGGATCTGATTAAGGGTTTTAAAAAGAAATAAGTTAGGAAATTGTGTGTATGGTATAAATTCTTCTATTCATCTTTTGCACTACCTATTTCTCTAATGTAAATTAAAACTCCAATTTTCATTTATAGATGTAGAAGTAAAATAGGGCTTTAAAGGATTTGAATTGTAAATTCTATTAGTGTTGATTCTACTATTTTAGTATAAAATCAGTTTGGTATGAGTTTTATTTTTATACAAATCTATTGTTGAATCGAGAATGTTGACATTTAAGCATTTAGCATAGAGCGTAATCTTCACCCGATTAGAGATATTAGGAATATAATATTATATATATAAGCGTATAAATATCTTATAATTAATAATGTATTAATTGTGTAGTAAATAAGTTATGAATTAGTATTAAAATCCCCCTTAGGAAAGGAATTGATAGTTAAGGCAAAATAAGGGTTTTACTTATAAGGCCTTAATGGGGAATGCGGTGATGAGAAGATGTTCTGACTCCCTTCTCATTACAACACAGGTTAGAGAAGACAATTGTAACGCCCCACCTCTATACCCACAATAACAAAGGTTATTAGAAAGAATAACGTCTGCTATTGCGGAGAATAAGGCTGTTGAGGAGCGACCATCTATAGCCTTGCTTTAACTATCTATTGAGTACCTCAACAATTGCAATACCAAGCAGATCGACATATCCAATGAATACTTAAAACAAAACCATAGGTGGCTGGAGAATCTATCAGAACAAAATATAACAACTCAAATGTAATATACATCACAGAACAGTGGATCATCATAAACACATATACTGATACAAAACAGAGTATACAAAATGATACATATCAAGTGGTATAGCAAACCACAATATACAAACGAGTTCACAAGAATACATATCAGAGTTACAACGGATAAGGACTACACAAAAGCTAAGACAAAAGAAACTAGCGGAATAATCCATGCAAAAGCAAAAGAGGCTAAGTCAAAAAGCACCCGACCTGAAAACAACTCGGTCTGACCCGAGTATAAAATACATGGGTCAGTCTAGCTAAACAAATCAGTTAGATAAACTGAACGATAATGAACCTGCAAGATCATATAGTATAACAATTATCTCTAAAGGAGATAATTCAATCATCTAACATAAGATGAATCATAACAAAACAAGCCTCATATCATCGGCGACTCAAATAAACAAAGGATACCAATATCCCAAAATAAGCCAAAAAGGCAATTAACCCATACCAATGAAGGTAATACAAGTTCCACAAGGTACCCGCTATACATCGTGTAGCTCAAAAGACCAACACCGAAGGGCGATACCTAGGGAATATACGTATCAAAGAAACAACAGAAAATTCCAACTGCAACAAACCCAAATATCTCTTGAGCGGTGGTGAAGAAACCACTCCAATATCTCTAGAGCGGTGGTGAAGAAACCACTCCAATATCTCTCGAGCGGTGGTGAAGAAACCACTCCAAAAGCGATGCTATAGGGCAACAACAATCCCAAATATCTCTCGAGCCGGGGCAAAGGACCAACTCCGAAAGCGATATTAAAGGCAACAAGCCAGAAGGAGATAGTCCGAAGACACTATCCCAAAGGCAACATGTGTTACAAACTACCGAAAAGGAACCCGAAAAGTGTTAACGTGAGTCCCATAACCACCCGTTCGCACTAAACGGTTTACTATCCGTTAGTCAATTTCACACTCAAAGCAGTACAAAGTTTACCTCATCTCATCGGTAAACCGAACCCAAAGGTCAAAACGTTCAAACGAATAGATTGGGAATTAACTGAAAAGATGAACGCACGTGTTCATTGCACGCGTTTTCTCTAATCATTTAATTCTCCTCCCACTTCGCTCGGAGTGCGAAATTGTGTGTGTGTTTTAAATAGAATTTATAAATTGGAGAAGCGAGTTTTTAATACGATTTGAAGAGATCATTTATAAAAACCCGTGAATGGATTCAAGAATAAGTCATCAAAGCCAAATATGCAGTAACAACTATTTAGAATCAACGTACATCGATTAAATTTGGAAATCAAGCAAAATAGGCAAAAATAGACATAATAGGCAAAATAGGAGCAGGTCGGTCGACTGACTCACTAAGTTCGGTCGACCGAACACAGACCTGGAAAGATCTGCGGGATGATGGTCAGTCGACCGGACTCAGTATGCCAGTCGACTGGACCTGAGCCAGAGAAGTGTTCTGGTAGCAGGTCGGTCGACTGGACCGGAGTTCCGGTCGACCGGAACCTGTTTCCAGCACTTCCAAGCCTATCTAAGTGAAGAACAAACTCTTCCAAATTGCAATCGGACAAGCACAGACGCTAGGGGTTTACGCCTATCGGCTACCCGGCTCTATAAGCTCTTCGATTCATCACCAAAACATGATCAAAACATCAAAGCTATGATTTTTAGAGTTTTAGACTTCCAAAACACCAAAAATTGCAATGTTCACTGTTTGCATAAAAAATGGGCAAACACCTCTAAGTCGTATGATTTAGTTGATTATATGTTGTTTTTAGTGATCTGGGTGATTTATGCAAATATACAAAAAGCAGGGACTAAACTGTAAAAGACACACAGATTTATAGTGGTTCGGCCAGAATGTGCCTACGTCCACTTCATATGTTATTCTCCTTTACTGTTCAGATTACAAGTACAAAGCTTTGATACAAGTATATGAAAGTTGTTTGAAAGTTTTATCCGTGCTTGAGCTCTCAAACTTGTCCGCCATTGTGGTACCCCTACCCCTCTATTTATAGAGTGAGGCAAGGGGTAGGGGTCTTGGATGTACATAGCTGCTGGTGGGCTTGGGCTGATGTAATCTGGCCTGGCCAGGTTGATTCGGCAACGCCTTGGTTCAGAGATGGTTGGAGTGGATTTGGTTCGGTTGTGAGTGGAGTTGGTCCGGTGGTGGTTGGTTGTGAGTTGGTTCGGTTGTGAGTGGAGTTGGTCCGGTGGTGGCTGGTTGTGAGTTGGTTCGGCAGTGGCTCTGGTCCGGGAGTATGTTGGTCCGGTAGCATGTGATTCGGTGGATCTTTCCTTGTTTTGGTTCGGCTAGGCCTTGGGAGTGGATTGGTTCGGTGGTGAGTGGTTCGGTGGTGCCTTCTTCCCTTTGGTTCGGTGATGGTGGAAACGCACCCAACATTTGCCCCCTAAAGTGGGGCATATGCCAGCATATGTCGTGCTTTGTTTCAGCTTGGACAAACTCATTCGGTCCTACGTGCCGAACCAGTTGGTTCGGTCATCCTTATTTGCCTATAAATACGGGCTTCATGTCTCTGTTCATCTTCTATCGTTTGAAATAGCCGAATCAATCAAGTACCGAACCAGACTCGACTGTTTGAAATAGCCGAATCAACTAAGTACCGAACAAGTCTCGTCCACCGGACCAGGTGAGGTTCTCCTCCTGCTGAACGAACTTTTATGATTAAACTACCGATGGGATCGGAGAGCACGAGTACCGAATGAATTCCAGGCCTTAAATCCCCGAATGACCATGGGGAGTTTGATTGCCGAACGAATTATAAGACCTGAACTTCCGAAGGAACTTTTTTATGTTGGAAATACCGAATGAGATCGGGGAGTTTGAATGCCGAATGAACCATCGGGCCTTGAGCTACCGGATGAACTTGAGTGCCAAATGAACTTTAGTCTCGAACTACCGATTAAGTTTTGAATTATGAACGATATTCCATGCCGTATGTACTTGCTTGTTTATGTCTCCACACTCCTTGTTCTAACAATGTGTTTTCTCGTGTTGCAGATAATGTCTCACAAAGTAGAAACTCGTTCTGACAAAAAGAAGTCTAAGGACCAAGGAGAGTCCTCCATAGTGCCCCCAGTTCAGGCAGCACCAGAATGACATGGACCAACCCCGAGATTGCTAGTAGATGGGTACGGTCCTCAAGAGCTCCTGAACTCACCGCCTGATTGCTTTCCTAGCTCCCTCAAAGATGAGCAGCTTGATGTTATTTCTCGATCTTTTGGGATCGACAGAGCGCATATGTTGTTGCCGGGGGAAGGAGTGATGCCGTATAACCCTCCTGAAGGATATTTTGCTTATAGCAGGTATCATTGCATGTGTGGTGCCATCCCACCTATCAATGCTTGGATAGTCAGCTTCATCACATACTTGAAGGTGGCTCCTTTCCAGCTTCAACCCAACTCCTATGCCATCTTGGCGAGCCTGTTCATCATCTTCCAGAGGAGATATGGGCGTCCTCCTTCCAATCGGGAAATCCGGTATCTATATAACTTAAGAGGCTACAAGAAGGGGTCTCCGTATATTAGCTTGGAGTCGGCTGTGTCCTTCAAGCCAGTCCTGGATTTATACTCGAAGTTCAGCATGTTCAAGAAGGAATGGTTTTTTGTCAGAGATGACTCCGTTTCTTTCCGCCGCTTCACCTCTGGCTGTGAGTTGAATCTTATTTATAATTTTTTGTTCTGACCGCAATACTCTCCCTTATGTGCCTTATTTCTTGCTAGCGACAGGTGGCTTTGCGGTTGTAGAGAACGATCGTTTGGTTCGGATGGTTGAGGAAATAGAAGCCATTCTGGGAAGGGAGAGGTCGGCTTCTTATTTGATCAGGAACGCTACTCTTCTGGGGCACAACCTGATTCTGCCACATCAGTCTGTGGTCAAGCAGAGAGACACGGCTGAGGAGAGGGCCACCAAGGCTAAAGGAGGGGCTACGGCGAAAAGCGGTAAAAGGACACCTTTCCCGAAACATCCAATTGCCAGGGGAAAGAAACTTAAGAAGTCCGACGGTCCCTCCCCTAGCACATGTCCAGACATCCTGGAGGAGGGAGATGTGGAGGAGAAAAAAGGTGAGGATGAAGGAGGTGAGGGGGAGAGCGGAAGCGATGGAGGAGGTGATGGACAAAGCGGTGATGATGCTGGGGCTTTGTCTTCTAAGCAAGCGGGTGTGATCCAGGAGTGGACGGACGATGCTTTCCACCTAGCTTTCGAAGAGCTGGAGGAAGAACCGTCCAAAAGTGTTCTAGTTGAGGCAGCCCCCGCGACTCAAGGTGAATTTTTGACTTCTGCAGACTCCATTTGTGATAAGGACTTAGGAATAGTTTATGGTCAACTCCCGTCCTGGAATGAGATCGAGGACTTATTGCAGTATCCTACTTCTCCCCAGGGTTTGTATAATATGAGTGTCTCTTTGCTCTTCCTAACTTGATATATTTCTTGAATTATAGTTCAATGTCAGCTTGTAACACTTGGTTTTTTTTATCCCAGGAATGGGTAAAGCGGTCAAGACATCAGATGTTCGGCACCGTCTTGAACAATATAAACTTCTCAGGGCTTCTACTAAACCGAAGCCTGCGACTAACTGCTCCGGAGACGTAGTCGGCTACCGTCCTCTTCTTGGAGTCATCGAAGAGGATATCCGAAAGAAGAAGAGGAGTCGCTCCTTGTTTGAATCTCCACCTGGTCCTCAGCCCTCGACTCAGCCTCTTCAGGATACCACGGAGGAGAACACTGAGTTTATTCCTTCCCCGCTCCCGTCTGAAAATCCTACCGTTATCCCGATTGACCATCCTGGCTTGGCTCGTAATCCATTTGCGGGTCATCCGGATCTGGATTCTCACGATATTTCCTTTGATGAGGCTACTAGTGAGCACCTTCTCCCTCGTAATCCCATGGTAAGGGTGCTTGACGAGGCCAAGTCCCTGGACCTTGATTTGCTCACCACTCGGGTTGTAACCTTTGGGGACGAAGCTAAGGCAAACATTGACCGGGTTGCTGAGGAAACCAGGAAGCTGATGGGGCATCATGCTCGACTGGTTAAGGCTGGAGAAGAAATCGGCAGTGCTAACATTCGACTGCGTTTAATGGTTTCCGACCAGGCCAAACAACTCGCTGATCAAGCCATCCAGATTTCCCAACATGAGTTTGCATCTAGGCAATTAAAGAAGACCATGGAAGAGGTCAGCAGGGCAGAGATGCGGAAAATGGAGGTCGTTTGTAAGGAACGGATTGATATGGCTATTACAACGGTGGATGAGGTTCGGAAAGCGGATCTCGAGCGGGTACAGGAGTTGTCCTGGAAACTTGAGGCTGCGGAGCTTGCCCAAACCAAGCTGAAGGAGGAGATGGAGGTGATGAGAAAAACCTTTCAGGTTGACTGCTCGCGATACCGATCGGAGAGGGACGCTACCGCTGCAAAGCTGTTGGCTTCTGAGGACCGAATAAGGGAGTTCGAGGAGAATGAGGGGATAATGGATGAGATGCTTCACGATATATACTTTCGCACTTGGAAACAGGGCAACTTATCTTGGATGGATGATTACCCCCGAGTCATGGCCAGGATTTATCTCAGGGCCTTGGAGGAGGCTAAGTCCGATGCAGATAAGGAGGGTGGTGTGGCCTTTAGAATGGATGTGGTTACGGCTCAATTCACCAAGGAGGAGAAGGTGGCGGTGAAAGAGGGTATGCAGCTGCTTGCTGCTGAGGAGGTCGGTGTGCAGTTAGAGGATGATGATCAAGGAGCAGATGTTGGTAAGTCTTCCCTTTTAGCTTTCCGTAACTTGGTTGCTTATTATTAATGAATTCTTTCCTTGATCGGACAGGCGGGACCTCCGGAGCACCAACTTCCTCTGGTCAACATGCTGAGAGTTCCCACTCCACAGTTAAAGAGATCCCGAAGGGCCAGCAGGACAAGGGTGCAGCTCCGATGCAGCCGACTCCATGACTTGACCTTGCAATGTTTAATGTGATGTGCTAATAAATTATAGCTACGTATTTATACACCAAAGAAGAAGGTACCTCCCTTCATGTTTTAGTTGTAGACGGTTGCTTTGAATGTCTTATATGAGTGAGTATGGAATGCAGTTGATTGACTCGTCATCCAATTGTGAGTTCTTAGTGAGCGTCTCCTATCTTGTGTCCTGTACTTTAGGGATTGTCATAGAGGATAGGAGGAAAGTTTTTAAATAAAATAGAAATATAAGAAATAGTAAAACTTCCAATCACGGAATGCCTTCGATGTGCTTAAGATCGTGGCAAACGGGTTTTGCAGTCACTTTCCTTAGCTGTGGGTCTTGGAGACATTTGTCACCCATCTTACGCCTCCGCGAGGAGTTTATTTATTTTTTTTTTTTTACCACAGCCGTACTTAAGACACATCAGAGCCGAGATCGCGCACAGTAACTACCCGGGCCATTATGGCCCATAATCGTGGGTATTATTCGATTTACCGTGGCCGGCTAGCGTGGGTGCCGATCGTCAACCGTGAACTACCCCTAGCTGGCCACACCTTATGTTGGGGCTTAAAGTAGGTTCACGGCTGCCGGCGAGCCGAACGCCGTAATGAGCTGCCTTGGCTATAGTCGGCCTTCTCGGTGCCTTATAATCGGCTCATTACAGTTGGCTTTAAGGGCCGTCGCGAGCAATGAGTTAACCTGCAGCAGAGGAATGCCGGAGCAAAAGTGTCTCATTGGCGAGGGCATAGATTCGCGTAGTACCTGTTAGGTCTTGTCCACGTGAAGTCGCGTTGTGGAGTGCATTGAATGGAAATGATATATGCACAGGATTTTGTTCAACAGAAAAGGATAAAGTTAACAAGTAGCCAAGACACAAAGGAACAAGTTAAAAAAGAGACAAGTTTTTTAAAGTGGTTCGGCACGAAAATGCCTACGTCCACTGATTCTCTTTGTTAATTCACTTCATATGGGCAGTACAAGTTAAGAAAAGTATCGACGAAGGTGTTGGATGTTCCATGCCCTCTGGAACACCTCTCCGTCCACTATTGACAAAATATAAGCTCCGTTGTGGAGATCTTTATGAATTACATATGGTCTGTCCCAGATTGGATCTAGTGCTTCGGGGCACGGGAAGATTCGCTTGAGGACAAGATCCCCCTCTTGTAAGCTACGATGCTTGACTTTGGAGTTGTATTGCGCTGCCACTTTTTGCTTGTGAGCTGCTGCCTTGAGGGCTGCGTCATTTCCTCTTTCCTCAATTAGATCCAAAGACATGTGAAGGAGTTCATCGTTCTCTTCTGGGTTATAGTGAATCCTACGGTGGGAAGGCACTATAGTTTCAACTGGGAGCATAGCCTCCGATCCGTATGCCAAAGAGAAAGGAGTATGCCCCGTTGATGTTCTGAAAGATGTGCGATAGGCCCAAAGTGCCGTCGGAAGTTCATCCACCCAAGCGCCTTTTGACTTTTCAAGTTTCTTTTTTATTAGAGTTTTGAGAATTTTATTGATAGCTTCGACTTGTCCGTTTGCCTGGGGATAAGCTACATATGAGAAGCTTTTGTGAATTCCGTGCTCTTGATACCAATTGGCGAACTCCTCGCTGTCAAACTGAAGTCCGTTGTCCGATATGATTTTAAGTGGGACCCCGTACCCATTTGGTGAAATAGTCGACTGCCACTATAGCATACTTGGCTCCGCCTCGGCCCATTGGCAGTTCGCTAATCAGGTCAATTCCCCATACTGCAAAGGGCCAAGGGCTGGTCATTTGGGTAATCTCAGTTGTGGGTAGCCGCGGAATCTTCGCAAATTTCTGACATCTGTCACATTTTTTGACAAATTCTAAGGCATCTTTGTTTAAGGTGGGCCAGAAGTATCCATATCGGAGTATTTTCTTTGCCAGAGCCTGCCCCCCAGTGTGATCTCCGCAGCTTCCTTGATGGATGCTGGATAAGATTTCCTTTGCTTCCCTTTCAGCGACACACCTTAATAAGGGGTTATAGAAGCCGCGCCGATAAAGGGTGCCTTCTTGTATTGTGTAGCGGGAAGCCCTCCTTAAGATTTTCTTGACTTCGTTACGCTTGTCGGGTAGTGTGCCGTCTTGTAAGTATTTTTGGATGGGAGTCATCCAAGTTTCCTCTCTGATTGTAGCTATCAGATTAACCTGCTCGAAACTTGGGGTCAGTTGCTTTGATATGGCCACTGCTCCGGGAATAGTGTTGTCTCTCATGCTAGCTTGCTTCGCCAATTCGTCGACTTCTTGGTTCTCTCCCCAAGGGATGTGTTTGATTAGATAGTGATCCAATTGATCGAGAAGCAACTTGGTCTTCTTTAGATATGCTATGAGTCGTTCTTCTCGAGCCTGGAATTCTCCTAGTATTTGATTTACAACAAGTTGAGAATCACTATGAAGACACAAAGAATTGGCTCCGATTTCTAAGGCAAGTTCTAATCCAGCTATCACTGCTTCATACTCTGCATCGTTGTTGGTGGCAACGAATTCCAACCTTAGAGCATAGTGTAGCTTATTTCCCCTAGGAGTGATTATTACTACACCTGCCCCCGAGCCTTGTTCGTTTCACGCACCATCCACAAAGAGATTCCACTTGATGTCTTCTGCTATTTCCGATTGCTCCTTACCTTCGTTGGTAGTGAATTCGGCAATGAAATTGGCCATGGCTTGTCCCTTGATGGCGGTGCGAGGATGGTAGGTGATATCATATTGACTTAGTTCAATGCACCATTTAAGTAGTCGCCCAGAAGTGTCGGGACGATGGAGTACCTGCCTTAGCGGTTGATCGGTCAGAACTCTGATGGAATGCAATTGGAAGTAGTGACGCAGTTTCCGTGATGTGATTAGTAAACAGTATGCTAGTTTCTCAAGTTTAGGATATCTGGCTTCCGCCTCTGTAAACCTCTTGCTTACAAAGTATACTGGCCGCTGCGTGCGTTTGTCTTCTCTCACCAAGGCGGCGCTTAGAGCATGAGATGACACAGCAAGGTATAGGTATAGCTCTTCGCCTTTGTTCGGAGTTGAGAGTACTGGTGGTCTCTGGAGGTGTTCGATTAAGTTAAGGAAAGCTGTCAAGCATTCGTCAGTCCATTCGAACTTTCCTTTGTCCTTCTTTAGAGCTTCGAAGAAGGGGATGCATTTGTCAGTTGCTTTAGAGATGAATCTGCTCAGGGCGGCCACCTTCCCATTTAGGCTTTGCAGTTCTTTTCGGGTAGAAGGTATCCTGATATTTTTCAGAGCTCGGACTTGTTCAGGGTTTGCTTCAATTCCTCTGGCATGGATGATGAATCCCAGGAACTTTCCTGATGATACTCCGAAGGAGCACTTTAGAGGATTCAGCTTCATTCCATATTGGCGAAGTACTTGAAACATCTCGCCCAGGTGGCTTACGTGATCGTCGGCATTCCTTGACTTTACCAGCATGTCATCCACATAAACTTCCATAGTTTGTCCTATTAGCCCTGCAAACATCTTGTTGACGAGGCGCTGATAGGTGGCTCCTGCGTTTTTAAGCCCAAAAGGCATTACTTTGTAGCAGTACAATCCCCAATTAGTGATGAAACTAGTGTGGTCTTGATCGGGAGCATGCATAGGAATTTGGTTATATTCTGAGTATGCATCCATAAAAGATAAGAGTTCGTGCCCGGTCGTGCTGTCCACGAGCTGGTCGATTCGGGGAAGTGGGAAGCAATCCTTCGGGCAGGCGTCATTTAAGTTGGAGAAGTCAATGCATGTTCGCCACTTCCCATTAGCCTTCTTTACCAGTACCGGATTGGCGATCCACTCCGGATAGATGGCTTCTCGTATGAAGTCATTGGCAAGTAGGTTTTTTACTTCTTCATCGAGGGCTGCTGATCGTTCTGCCCCCATACTTCTCTTTTTCTGTTTTACTGGCGCCTTGGTAGGATCGATGTTTAGTACGTGGCATGCTACGTCAGGGGAGATTCCAGTCATGTCAGTGTGTGACCATGCAAATACATCCAAGTTGTGGCAGAGAAAATCAATGAGTTGTCCCTTCAATTCTGCTTTTAGTTGGGACCCAACTTTCAATAGTCTACTCGAGTCATGTTTGTCCACAGATACAAAATCCATAGCCTCTGCAGGCTCGGCAGTGGCCTCCTCCTCTTTGTCCCTGGGGTCTAATTCATTGAAAGGGTCACTAGTATATCGAAGAGGAGGGGCTTTCTTTAGTTGCTATGCTTCCAAACTTTTCGTGCAGAGGGCAGTTTCTGCACTCTTCCCTGTATCCTTCCTACGGTTATTGCGGAGTTCAGTTACATAGCAATCTCGAGCGATTTCCTGGTCTCCCTCTACTTCCCCTATTCCATTGTCCATTGGAAATTTCATCTTCAGGCACCATGGGGCCAGGACAATTTGGAAGTCAGACAAGGCTGGCCTTCCTAAGAAGGCGTTGTAGGCCGAGTGGTTTTCTATCAACACAAATGTTTGTTTCTGCACAACGGAGCGGGGATGACTTCCAATTTAAACAAAGAGGTCCAGTCGCCCGAGGGGCATCTTCGCATTTCCAGTGAAACCGTGTAGTGGTTTATTGCAGAGGAAAACATCCTTTAATGACAGCTTCATTTTGTCGAATGCATGCTTGAATAGGATATTCACTGAGCTTCCAGTGTCTACTAGAATTCGGAAAAGTTCGGCTGGACCGAGTCGGGCAGAGATAACCATGGGATCCGCGTGAGGGTACTGTCTTCCCTCCAGGTCACGCCTACTGAATGTGATGTCATCATTCTATATCCGCTTCGGGTGGCGTTCTTCTATAATAGAGTTAACGCATTCTTCATTGTTTCTAAGTGACTTTCCGTACCTTTCCATCTCTGCCCAGCTTCCGTCGGCGATGTGTGGCCCTTCCGAGATGGTATGGACCACTATTTTCTCTTGATTGGAGCCGCTGGTGTTGCGATTTCCTCTGCCTATTTCTGGGGAGGGTAGCCTTGGGTTCTCACTGGCAGGAACTGGAGTTCTGTTCTGACCTTTTACATAGCATTCTAGTCTCCTTCTTCTGATGTGTTCTTCAATCAAGTCCCAGAGATGATGGCATTCATTGGTATCATGCCCATGGGATTCGTGGAAGCGGCAGAATTTTCCAGACTTAATTGCGTTATCTGATTCCTTCTTGTGCGGGGGCGTTTGTATTTAACTTCGTCTTGAGTGGCCAGGAAGATGTTTTTGATTGTTTCATTCAAAGGGGTGTAAGCGTCAAATCTCGGTCCTGGCCGATATAGACGCTTTTCTCCCTTCTTGCCCCCAGCATTGTCTCTAGAGTCATTTCTTCGAACGTCTTTTGCTACAGCGGGCGTGTTGCCATGAGCTGCCTTATTTTGTTGCCCAAACTGCCCCTCAGTGGCAGCGTCTTCAAGTCTCATATATTTCCCGGCTTCATGGAAGAAATCGGGTAAAGTAGCTGGTTTTTCTTTTGTTAATCTTCTGGCAAATTTAGTATCCAGATGCACACCACTACAGAGGGCCATTAAGATAAGCTTCTCATCGGCATCTTGGACTGCGACCGCTGCGGCATTGAATCGGGTTAGATACTGCTGCACTTTCTCTCCAGGTTTCTGTTTGATATTGGATAAGGAATAAGCGTCCTTGGGTTGTTCCACATGAATGCGGAACTGGCTGATAAACTTTTCTTTCAACATTTCCCATGAGCTGATGGATCCTTGGGGTAGGTGGTAGAACCAGGAGGTAGCTAGATCTGCTAAGAATAGTGGAAAGCATTTGCACAGTACTCCCTCCGTTGCCCCGCTCATGAGCATATGCTGTGTGTATCTCTGTAAGTGTACAACTGGGTCAGTGGTTCCCTTGTAAGGTTCCATCGTTGGCATTTTCCATTCTCGAGGGGTGATGGCAATTTCGATATTGCGGGCGAAAGGGCTGGTTACCCTATCGCCTATCCCTCTGTCTCTTTGATCCCGTTGGACGCACTCTCTGAACAAGCGTGCCATCCTTTCATCAGAATTTGGAGCAGATAAAAATGAGTTTGATTCTTCTCTTTGGGATTGATTCCGTCCAGACGACCTGTAGGGGTGGTGTCGTCTATTATTCCTAATATTTTCCACTGGCTGTCTTCGGTCTTCTGGGAGCATGCTAGGGTCAGCTACAGTTGGCCCTTGCCTTGATCTTCCCCTGCTGGGTTCTGATCTAAGCACTTCCTCGGGTCCAACTTCGGGCTGGACTCTTGCTTGGCCCCGTTTATTGGCGTTTCTGTGGTTAGGCAGCATGACAGGCTCGGCTACAGTTGACCTCCGCCTGGTACCTCCCCCGTTGGGTTCGGTTCCAAGTGTTTCCTTGGGTCGGCGTTCTGACTGAGTTCGGTCTCGGCTCCTGCCACGGCTGCTTCTATCGTTAGCTTCTTCGAAGAAAGAAGATCTTTGTTGCCTCTGAGATCCCCCAGACTGGGACTCACCCCATGATTCAGTGTTGCGGTTGGACTCTTCAGCATCCCTTAAGCATGACATGAGTTAGTCCACCAAGGCTTCCTGCTGGGATGTGAAGCGATTAGTCACTTCAGCCACAACTCTGTCTAGATCTGCCCTAGTAATTGCTGTCGGCTGTTCCGTGGCAGGAGTTGTCGGATTTGCCTGATCTTCATTTGGTACTGCTGTTGGAATGGGACGATTTACTTGATCTGTGACCACTGGATCTGGAATACTGCTGGTTGCGATGTTTTTTCCTTTGTTAACATCTTTCTTCTGCTTGGGAGGCATGTCTTCCAAGCAATGAGCGATGCTGTTAGGAAGAAAGTTAAGTGGGAGAAGCTGAAGTCCGGGGTTCAGCTCTCAGTGAAAGCACCAAAAATGTTTGCACAAAAAATGGGCAAACACCTCTAAGTCGTATGATTTAGTTGATTTTATGTTGTTTTTAGTGATCTGGGTGATTTATGCAAATATACAAAAAGCAGAGACTAAACTGTAAAAGACACACAGATTTATAGTGGTTCAGCCAGAATGTGCCTACGTCCACTTCATATGTTATTCTCCTTTACTGTTCAGATTACAAGTACAAAGCTTTGATACAAGTATATGAAAGTTGTTTGAAAGTTCTATCCGCGCTTGAGCTCTCAAACTTGTCCGCCATTGTGGTACCCCTACCCCTCTATTTATAGAGTGAGGCAGGGGGTAGGGGTCTTGGATGTACATAGCTGCTGGTGGGCTTGGGCTGATGTAATCTGGCCTGGCCAGGTTGGTTCGGCAACGCCTTGGTTCAGAGATGGTTGGAGTGGCTTTGGTTCGGTTGTGAGTGGAGTTGGTCCGGTGGTGGTTGGTTGTGAGTTGGTTCGGTTGTGAGTGGAGTTGGTCCGGTGGTGGCTGGTTGTGAGTTGGTTCGGCAGTGGCTTTGGTCCGGGAGTATGTTGGTCCGGTAGCATGTGATTCGGTGGCTCTTTCCTTGTTTTGGTTTGGCTAGGCCTTGGGAGTGGATTGGTTCGGTGGTGAGTGGTTCGGTGGTGCCTTCTTCCCTTTGGTTCGGTGATGGTGGAAACGCACCCAACATTCACAAAACCAATCCGAATCAAAAGCAATTGCACATGAATAATTGTTAGGAATTTATGCCTAACAATCAAGGATAGTTATAGACATAGATGTGAGATAAAAATCTCACCTTTAATCCCAAAAACACAAGAGAGAAGCTACAAGCAAAGCTAGAATAATCACTCTTCAATTTCAACCCAAGTAGCTTCAATCTTAAGCTCAAAATGAAACATTTTCTATGTTAGGGTTTTAGGAAATTTCAGAAATCAAAGAGGAGAAGAGATGGAGAGGATGAAGATGGAGCTTACCTAAGCTTTTCCAAGAGTTTGGAGCAAGAATTCAGTTTGAAAGAAGAAACTAGGGCTTGGAATTTCTAATTCCTCTTCCATTCCCCCATTTTCAGTTTTAGCTTAAGTTTGAAGGGTGGGAATGAGTGAATGGAGAGGAGAGGGCTGAGTTAGGGGGTTAAGTTAGCTAGTGGGCTGAACCCAAACCCAAAACCCAATAGAAAAAGTAGCAAAATTCGACTTACTCCAAACATATCGAAGCTTATACTCAAAAAGATCGCAAACGACATTTTGAACTCAATGGAAGTGGTCTTGAGTCCCAATTCGACCGTTTGCAGAAAGTAGCTTTTCGGACTATAATTCGACCAACGATGTTATATTTAAATAAAATATTTAAATATACAATCGATAAATATGCGGGTTGTTACAACAATGCAGATTTCGGAGATGGTAGAGGAGATAGAGATTTTGGCGGTTATTTATCTATCTACATTTTTTGTTCTTAGGTTTCTGATGTACCCATTTAGACATGATGATGTATGTTGTGATATTGCGCTTTAGGTATTTGAAGTTCTTATGTGGCATTGTGTTGTAGTTTCTAACAATTGAATTTTTATAAAATGGGTATTGTTTCTGATATTATATTTTATACTTCGATTGTGAGATTCTGAATGTGTAGATAGATAGCTCTGTATATTGTCCTTTGTATCAATTTGACCACCAATAGCCAGGCTTTGGAATGGGTCCAAGGTTTGACGAGCCTTTTCTTGATTGAAAATTAGGCCCTTTTTAAGGCGGGTTGCTACAGACTTACAATAGCAAAATAAAAAAGCTCTCAATAAGGACTTTTAATAGCACTTTAAAACCTCTATGAAAAAATTTATACCATTTTTATGTACGCCATATATCAATATGTTATTATAGATAAAGGACTTACAATAGCAGACCAAAACGCTATGAATATGGGCTTTTAATTGCATATGATAAACACTATCAAAAACTCACAATGGAAAGATCAGAAATTCTATTATAGGTATGGACTTACAATAGCAAAAGTAAAAACACTCTAATTGAGTTTTTCTAGCATTGTGTCTTATTATTTAATTCTAGTGACAAGCATTTTAAAGCATTTTCTTTTTGAAACATTTCTCATATTCTATATTGTGGTCAATTTTAATTGCAATCTAATATAGAAACATTATCATACTCAAAATTCTACATTATAGAAATTTACAAAAACACTATAACATTTCACATAATCATACAGAAACACATTAAATCAAACATAACCTACCACAAATATTCATACATAACAACGTATAGTCAATGTCATAAAATTTCCTAGACATTCCATTAAAATAAAATACACTATTGGCAAAACTAAAGAGCTTATGTGATGGCTCTCTGTAGAAGAAATGTATTTCAAAAACCCATCAGTTGAGAAGCTCACCTTCAAGACTGGAACCGGACTATCTGATAGCTTTCCGAACTCAAGAAATGAGCTTTATATTCTTGATCGTCTACATTTATAGTCAGAGCATGTCATATGTGATCGTTAGGATGATATGTATACTGTCTAAAAATGTTGTGTTTACTGTTCGGGTTAGTGTAATGAAATAAATGTCCTTATGAAAGTATCTCTTCCGCTTCATCTTATACATTAACCAGCATATCAGTCAACAAAAATTAGAAGTTTTGCATTTACACTGCTAGTAGAATATTTCAAAACTATAGGTGATAATAAGCATAAAGTGAGAGAAAGGCACAAAGTTCAAAACTAAGGCTATTGTCTTAGTTCAAAACTAAGTATTTTCCATAGTTCTGAACTATGATAGTAGCCTCGGTTTTGAACTGAGGCTGAAATTTGCCTCGGTTCAAAACTGAATGGTGCTTTCTTCTTTTCCCTTTAGTGGTACGGTATTTGGTAGGTACTCAACTGTAATAAGTTTAAGACAAAAGCTTTATTTGAGTATGAAAATATCAATTCAAATAATATGTAGATGAGCTATAGAAGGTATAAAACATCAGTTCGAGCAACTATTTTCATGCGCATGCACTACTATAGTGAACAAAATATGGTATAATATATACATGCTTCGTTAATATGAGAATCTATCAAAAAATTTAAAATATATAATCATGGTACAAGAAAAATGAGATTAGTGATTGTAACAACCCATACCTTAATGGGCCTAAATTTCGACAAAAATCAAACCCAAGTCCATTAAAACACAGATCGTTGGATTTGCTACTTGCAAATAAGCATGAGCATTATAAGATATTGGTAGAGATCTAAACTCACGGCAGAACCAATAATAGGATAAGAATACTAATTATGACTACTACCTTGGAATTAATGGCATTCCTTGGATAGAAGATTGTCCATCACCATCGAGCATGTGAGAAAAGCAGACTTCTCCAACAACTAAACACATCCAGCTTTAGTGACTTGTTCCTCTAAATCTACCCTATGGGTTGTAATGAGGAGGGGGTCAGAATAACATTCTTGTGACTGGAAAATCTATAAATTGTCTATAACATAAATTTATAATTGGTTTCCATTTAATTGTTATGTCTATTAAGGTTAGCAATTCTAATCTAACCTTTCATTGCACGCACGATTACTTACCTACCCATTCCTAAGGTATGAAATACCGACAAAGCCTTATCAACCACCCAATACTTCCAAGTCCATTAGCCACTTGATACTTCTAAATATGAAGCGGGCTTCTATTATCACCACATAATACTTTGCAAAGAGAAATAGTCAGACTTTGCCATTTAAGACCTCAATCGATGTTGATTCCATCAACTAAGACCTATTCCCAAGGTAGACTTCTAACATCATCATTATTGATCTATTGGTTCTAACTACAAAGACATTTGACCCACTATATATGGCCTTTAAATTTATAATAGGCATATCACTAGCGCATCTATCATTATTAAAGTCTTAACAATGTAAGAGACTGCCCCAACTCACTTAATACCTCATTAATAAGGACAAGGAAGGCCTCTGACCATTTAACACCTATTTATAGGTATGCACTTTCCATTTAATACCTAACCCCAATGTGGACTCCTCACTAGTACTATCTAGCCGACATTGCTTGGAAATCTCATTAGGCTACTTAGTACTTCTTCTATAGGAAAGAGGTGAACCCTAGGTCAATCACTTAGTACCTCAAACCCGAAGCGAACCCTTCCCGAGATATCTATCATCACTCTAAATTATAAATATGGAACCTCATTAAGTTACTTTTTTCGGTAGGGACGCGGACCCTAAGATAGCCACTTAATACCTCAACACTTAAGTAAACCTTTTTAGAGATATCCCTCACCGCTCTTAATTTCATATTTGGACCATTTAATACTTTCCAATTAAGATAGCAAGTCCAATCACTCACATCGTCCTGGGTCCTAGGACTAGTGATATCTCACATCAGTAGTGAGTGCACTCTATTGTTGGTAGCCTCAAAGTGAAAGGCAGTCTTCCGTTGAGTGACTCTATTAACCTCACATCACTAACCTACTAAGTCCAATTAACTATCCTAAGTCTTTACTTATACTATCTTAGGTTGACAATAGACATAGCTTACTAATTACCTTTTTATTTAAGGTAATAAAATTTACCTTAAATAATTATCACCCATAAATCCCTTTTTAATGCTTATAAATGTCAATTTGTCCATAAAATCCTATTGGACATTTCCTAAGACATTAATGTATGATTATTAATTTCAAATTAGTAACCTTTCTATATCTACTTCATTTTTATTAGTCCCATTAATCCATTTGTCTCAATTAATTGTAACCCTTAATTTAATACTATCCATTATTTCTCATTAATTGTCCATTAATTTAGGTTACAATCTTTCATTTCGTTTTAATTAATTAATAGGAATTACTAATTTATTTCCCATTAAAATGAATTATTACCTTTTCTAATTCTAACTATTCGCTTCCATAATAATAACTAACGAATGATACATATAAATAACACACGAATAAATGATGTTCTTCTTTATTAACGTAATAAATATATTAGACTGCCTAATACAACTACCTACTCATGACCAAATATATGCTAGTCATAAATATGTAACTAGAATATGCTTTCCATATTTAATTTGCTAGAATTAAATTCCTTAGGAAAATTTTTCGCTATGATTTCCATAAATTAGTTTAATAGAAAAAGGAAAGATCGACTCCGTTTTAAATTGCAAGGAATATATAATTTCTCATTCCTTGTTAAATCAAACGTCGCCCTTTTGAATGAAAAGTGGAAAAAGTAAACGAATTTATAAAAATCAAATGGATGTTCTTTCCATATATTAAACTATGAAAAATCTACAACATAGCACAAGTTGAGCAACAATCCAAAAATCCTATTTTATTCCCAAGTACAGATATGGAGTAAAAATATACAACGTTCAAATTCTAAAATCGTTGGGACAGATTTCCAGATCTAGGTGTAAACATATTTCTAAGACAGATCTAAGATAAAAATATGTAGGCAATAATTTTCTACACTAGTTTGAGCATACAACTCACAAATAAAATTGATTTAGGCGTAAATCAAACGTATGCCAAAGGAATAGATTTAAAATCATAAACTATATATAAAATTTCCCACTCACATTTTAAAAGCGATCCAAATCTACAAATCTAAAGTAAAACCTTTGAATTCATCTCCAAGTACTTTTTAATCTAAGAAATATGTATAAAAAGGGTATATACATATATTAGAATTACAAATCTACAAAGATATTTGGGATTGGGAGAGAAAATAGATAAAAATATATAAATTATCTCAAATACACGTATAGTTGATTCCCTTCTCTTCTCCTTTTTTTAGATTTATATTCTTCTCCAATTTGTATGAATATGATATAAATATCTTATTTTTATATTTTAGAAAGAAAGCGAGAAGAAAAGATGACAGAGCTTCATTTCTCTATTAAAAAAATATGAAGGAAGGTAGGGTTAGGCCTGTATTTATAGGCCCTAGACTCAAGTGGAACCGTTAGATTAAAATATAATAGATCCGAGCCATTGGGCCAGGAAAACCCTAACCGCCGCCTTAAGAGCAGTCAACCGCCCACCTCATGGGAGTCGACCGCCCTAGGTCGACCTCTACACTAAGTAGGTCGACTAGTGGACCCCTTTCAATTTATTAAAAACGTTAATTTCTTAAACGAATTATTTTCGTTCTTAATTCGTTTTGTTGTCTGTAACTTCTTTGTTTGGACAACGATCATAAAACTCCAAATACGAAAGTTGCTCAGAATTTCGCCACAAATACAATGGTGCAAATTTCTTGGTCAAATTCCATTATTTGCACAAATTCCATTTTTGGAGCCTAATTAACTAACTAATTAAATAATTAACGTCAAATTACGAGGTGTTATATTCCTCCCTTTTAAAAGAATTTCGTCCCCGAAATTTCACCAATGACTAAGTCATGGTTTTGACTCATAATTATCCTAAACTACACAACTAATGAGTGTGTAACCAATTTTGCAACCAAACGTGCACAAGTGCATAGGGTATTACTGGATTACCACACAGAAAATATGTATGCAGAATAATTCTAAATCAGATCCTCCTATATAGATGCGTTTCTTTGAAAACATGTTTGAAAAATATGATGCAAACAACCTATACGTATACTGGCAGTTCTATATGTATACGACTTTTGAAAAATCCTTTCAACCAAACCCTCATACTCCTTCGAATAAAAGTATAAAGCAACCAATTTTGCATCCAATTCCTACCATCTAAAAATCTAATGCGTCGAAAGATTGCTTCCTAAACTTTACTCCTATGTTGGTAAAAGGAATTTAGGTGGAGAATTTAACATTCTTACCACTCTATAATCTTCCTATTCCCGTAGTATAGTCGAAATTTCCTCCCTACCCTGAATTTACTTCAAATTTTCCACGCACAAAACGCATAAGGAGGCTTATTTTCAGGCTCTAAAACGAAATTGAGTCTAAAAATAGACTCCTGTGTGTCATCGACAAGGTATGGAAATAGAAATTCCAAGGCCAAAATAGTTTTTCCCTTGTTACCGCTTGCATTTATTGCATCGTTGATCCTAATGCACCGCCAAATCTGCAAATTCTAACTCTGTTTCCCTTCCCTATACTTAACATATAGGCTTTAAATCCAAATATTTCATAAAAATCTTATTCACTTTTCAAATTTGTACATCATTTGAAAAATAAAATCTTAAAATATTTAGACACACATTTTCCCTTGAAATCAAATTTTTGGACAAAAATTCTAAAAATAATTTAAGAGCTAAAAATAACTAAAACCTAAAAACTTTTTTTCAAAAGTGGCTTTTCAAAATATTTCTTTTTCAAAAATATTGATAAATTAAGCCACAATTTCAATGTAGTCAAAGTCGGTTATGCACTAAATGCATAAACCAAATTCTAAAATTCTACAACTGACATTTACTCATAAAACTTGACATTCTATTTAGAAATGTCATCGTGCCCAATTACCCAAAAAATTTAGCTTTTAAGGAACACGAGCAATGACCCATAATACCAAAATAACTTTATCATGTCCTTCGCTAAAAAATTTCAACTATTCTAAGCCTCCAGTCTTATATTGCATTTATTGTTAGTTAAGTGTCTTTTATGAAATTTCCATATTTATATTGCTTCTTCACTATGCATATATAAGAGCGGTTTGCATGTCCAAAAACAATAACATAGTAAATAAATAAGAACACATAATACCGTGCGTGCCTTTTACAATAGACAACTAACAGTTGCAACCCTAGCAACCTAAAAAAAGAAAAAACGCTGGAAGGGAAAAGACAACAACACCATAAATCCTGAAATAATGCTTACAGACTACGAGATGTCTTGCTCTGTGGCTGGAGCTTGATCTATTGCTGTGACCCTTGAATGGTCATAGCATGGCAGCTATATACCCAATCTTGTGCTGTTGGCGCTGCTGGTATTGCTGATGGCTTTGGTATTTTTATCTTCCTAAGGAAGGATCTAATGATGGTAAAAGTAACCTTCTACTAAGCTGCATCTCTATGGAGGTTCACCCATATTACCTAAAGACGAGAGTGGATAGGTGAAAATATGAAAAGTGACTCTGTGGAGTGCTAATCCTTGATTAACAAATTGCATCATAAGGGTGTGGGTCCAATTGACGGTAATGCCGCCAATACTAGCATAGGTGGTCTTCCGCACCATGGATAAATTCGGTCGTAACTTCCCATCTTAAGGATGATGCTATGCTAAATGATGCGCATAGCTTGACGGACAGTCAGACGTGGATTGTCCGTCTTTTAAACACTAACATCCTAAGAAATGATTTGCTGTAAAATCTTTAAGTCAGTCACTTCAAAATCAACCAAGTTCGCATCCTTCGTAGAGGCCTCTAAAGTCTCAACGAGATCATTATTAGTCAGCTCAATCAAGACACTCTTCACCTCCAAATGAATCAAACTGTTGCCTCGATTGAAATTCTATGCCAATAGGACATCAAAAAAGCAGATGCAACATGAGTAAAATTCCCGTTCAAAGGTCTCGAAGCAGAGGATCGGTTTAAATCCTACCACGACGAATAGCTCTTCTAGTCAAAAAGCTTCTGCTCATTTCGGTCCAGCCAAGTGGCCTCTTGAGGGTTGAGACCATAATGGTGCAAGGAAAAATCAATAGTGCAAAAAGTTGTCTTGAGCTAAGAGGCGGAGGGAGGAAATATGGTTTAGATCTGGAGTGGTGGTGGGGCGAGATCTAAACTGCATATACATATACATACATACATACATACATACATATATATATATATATGCAATTTACATATATAATTTATATGATTTGTGTGTATATGTGTGTATGTGTATCGTTTATATAATATTAATTTACTATACATCGTTTGGACCGAAATCAATTGTAAAGTATAAACAATATAGTTTGCATGTATATTTTTTAATTCATAGGGAAACACTTTTTATATATAAACATTGAAATCAAATGTAAAGCAAATCCAAATGAAAGAAAAATTACATACTATATAGTTCAAAGTAACTTGACATTATTGTATATAGTACTAAATTTGATTGATACATAATAATGACAATGCCCTCAACTCTCATAGCGTAGTACCATCATAGTTCATCATTATAGTAGTATAAACCAATTTGTAGTAAGTTGTGTGTATATATATATATTCAATTATTTTATATATTTATAAACACTATTTACATACAGATATAATTTATAATGTATTAACTATTAGGATTTTGCCCAAAACCATAAATTCAATTTATAGTTTACATACATATATACACTATAGTTTATATAATGCATTAATTATTAGAAATTAGCTGTCGCTTTTCTGGTAGTGCAAACATTTTAGGACTGAGAAAAGTATGATCAATGTCTTTATTGCAAAGTGGTTCACATACCTGTTTGAATAATTTTTATGTCAGAATATGCAAATGATATTTGATATCTAGTTACACACACACACAGATATATATATATAACATGAGAAATTAATAATTATGAAATTTAGTAGAGATGTTACCGTTAACCGGCTTTTTGACCAAGTAGATTTTCACTGAAACTAGAATGTCATGATGAAGATGAAATGATTCACGAACTTGCGAACATGTTTAGAAGGGCGATAGACTCATGGTCTAGAAGTTGCAAAAGCAGAGGACCAAAGTGGACCACTCGGTACCGAGTCCTTTTTACTCCATTTTGGACTCCCAAAACAAATTGTACGAGAAGCACTAGCTCAAGTGACTATCGTGGAGTGTTTTACTCAAGGAATAGGAGGAAGACTCTAAGGATCCTCGAAAATAAAGTAAAGGAAGCAAAGATGAACAAAGCAGTATTAGGAACCTCTCAGGAATAGCTCAATCACAGAGGGAAATAGCTTGGAACATGAGTGGTTGAAGATAGAAGATCAAATGGGAGGAGTTGGGGAGCTTTTCCCCAAGAAAACCGATCAGTATCGAGTGGAACCACTCTACCGGGTGGTTTTTATTACCAATCAGGTCCCACTTTCCTCTTTTGAGTGCTTGAAGTAGACTTGGACTTGATATTTAGTGGCCTTCCGGCTCTACTGGCTAATTCTCTATAAATACAAATCTTATAGCTGCTAGAAAAGGACTTTTTGGCTCTTTAATTTTCTTCATCTCCTTTCTCTCCTCTCCATAGTTACTAAGGTTGATATAGTTGGTAGTTCTAGGTTATAAGAACTTGTTAATCCCTTGTAATAGCGACTCTCAATCAAATAATCAATAAATCGCAATAGATGTAGGCCAGAGATTGCCAAACCACAAAAAAATTCTTATGTTCTCTTCACTTTTCTATAAATTATTGCTAGATCTCAACATTTCTATAAGGCTATTGGTGGTGTGCCATTTTTGCTATCAAAATTTTGGTGCTTTCACTGAGAAAATGATTCTAAGGCTTAAATCAAGCTTTCTATTTTAGGTTTTGAGATATCCAGTGGCATAATCTAGAAGATTTGCTCTAAGGAATTTGGAAACTTGCTGATGAAATCAAGGCACCTAGGAAAACTGGAAGATCAACTGGCACGGTTGTTCCAACACAAGGTATAGTAGCTGGTTGTGATGAAGGAAACGCTCATCAAATGGAAGTCAATAACCAGCGGATACTACCAAGATCATATGCTCAATAAGAGATAGTTACTAGGGGTGAATTTGAAAAAATAATGCAGGAGCTAAACCAAAAGTTAGTAAACATTCAAAAAACTCTGATGGAGAAGATGGATGCTAGTATAACACTACTGACCCATAACCACAGAGAACGAAAAGGAATAGAAGGGAAGTTTCTCCTCTTGGATTTGAAGAAGAGAATTCATCTATTTTTGGTTAGAAAGGGCGAAGTGAAAGACAAAAATAGAAGGCGGTAATCGTTGGAGCAGTGGAAGGAGTTGTTGGAGGAAGTCAGCATGCTCTCCCCAGAAGGACACCACTTGATGCCAACCACAATCAGGTTGGTACCGAGATGAATATTGGAGGACAGGAAAGCAGGGAGCTGAGTCAATGAACTTATCTGACACAGAGGATGACCCGCAACATGACGGCGATGATTACAAGCTAGACGTTGGAATTAATTAAGCTGGAGTTCAAGCTAGTGAAGAATATATATAGTTGATATTGTTAAGTGGTTGGTCGAGGAAAGCAAAGGTAGAAAAAATGAGGATTGGGTTTCGCACCAAGCAGAACACCATTTATAGAAAATATTCTCAGAGAAGAGTATCCCATGAAGTTACGATGCCGACGATGCCATCATATAATGGGACCACTGATCCTAGGCAACATTTACTCAAGTATGAATGGCACATGGACAGTGCTAGGGCAATGGATGTTGTTTGATGTAGATGTTTTCCTATCTTCTTGGAAGGATCTGGGTCGATGTGGTTCACCAGGTTCCCACTGAGATCCATATCGACCTTTGACGAGTTGGCTAAGAAATACATGAAGCAGTTTTGGCTCCATGCTGCTCGTCCCAAGGACATAATGTCCTTGTCAAGCTATCTCAAGGACATAAGGAGTCACTGAACGGATTCTTTAATCGGTTTAATGTTGTTGTTACAAAAGTGAGTAATCCAAAGGAGGACTTGGTATTTATGGTGCTGGTTTGGAGCATACACCTAGACAATCTATAGAAGTTATCCAGAGCAATGTGGCAGTTAAACAAGCTTGAGGAAGATCTGGTAACGTGGCGGCTAACGCTGGAAATTCTGGTAACTATAAGAAAAGGAATCAAGGCCTAGGTATAAGGCATAACGAAAACAAGAAACGCCCGCGAATATGAAACCAGAAGACTATACACACCAAAATGATACATTAGAAAATATATACCTTGCTACTCAAGGAACATAACGATATGAAAAGCCGCCTTGGAGGGAGGTGACTGAGCAAGAAAGAGGCTCTGGAAAGTATGTCATTTCTATGAAACCAATGGACACAACACAAACGAGTGTCGGGATTCGAAGGATCTCATTGAAGAATTGATAAGGAAGAATAAGCTCCAGCGGTACATTAAAGAGCCACAGGAAGGTGGTCGGGCCGCGAGACCCAAAGGGCGACTTGCCCAAGGGAATCAGCCTGGTCCAAGCAGAGAAGGGCCCAGGCGAAATGACAAAAGATTGGTTATTAATCCCATAGCCATAGGACATTATCCGGTAGAGAAATGCTGGAGGAAATGGAATGGTACGCGAGCCCGCTAAAGCACGTATGTAACACTCCATCTCTATACCCATACCACCAAAGAGTATTACTAGGTAATATTGTTTGATAATATGGAGAATGAGGCAATATTGGGATGTCACACGTGAATATTCTCTTGGGCTATCACTAGTACATACTTCAAAAATCATAAACAATTCACCTATAATTACTCAGTATCGGCATAAAGAAATAAAAACATGTGTTTATAGGATAGATCGATACATAATATAAAATAAATCACAAAGGACACAGAGTCATCCATGCAGCGATAACATATAATAATAAATATACACGAGTCCAAGTGGGATACAAAATAGGTCAAACTCCTACTATTTCAAAAATATACAATGTATAAATCCAATACATACATCTCAACATCATTAATATACATGAGGCTACAAAAATTATATAATGCTACACTAATAACCTAATAGTCTAGCCTCCGTTTATGCCCAATAATCACAGTCTGGTCTCTTCGTTCCTGAACAAGTAATGCTTGTCTCAGACTGACCCGGATATTACATAAATAACACATGGTTCAAACTATGTCTAGAATATGGATGTCAATATAATATAACAAATGGTGTGGCATAAACAAGTGCAACACAAGTGGCACGTGTATATCCTAGGTGTCAACATATCTCAAACCATGAACATAAAAGATAATCCATTTCTAAGTAAAATTTATCAACACATCAACTAGGAATATAATCAAGTGGGTGAAACAACCATAGTCTGACTATCAAGTATAAAACTCATCAATAATACAAGACATGCTCTCAGCAATGCCCTAGATTATCTCTCAGATAATCGTAATGTAGACATACCCAGGGTCCATCTTAGTTAATAAATATATATAACACATAACAATCACCCAAATCAAACATACACGGAACATAAATATGGCATACCCTCGGTAGCCAAGGTCATCTCTTAGATAATTATGTAAAATATAGGTACAGGTCAACTCCATGCTCTCAATATCTCTAACAATCCTCGATAGCAATATCATCAATGTCTATGCGGTTAGACAATTACACAGACGCTTAGCCTCGTAAATAATCCAAGAGATCGATAACCACTTAATAATCATCTACACTTTCAACCTCAAAGCAATCAACTTGGCTCCCAGCCAAAGAAATAATCATATGGCCTCTCTGACGTCTTCTAATCCTCAACTCTCATTATCATTGATAATCATTGGGACTCTCGGTCATATATGCTCTCAGCATCATAAATATCTATTCTGGTATCGATCTCGACAAATGATTGGATCAACTCTCAACCGGTAAACACAAAAATCTCGTATAGGTAAATAAGTGGGTGTCTATAGCATCTCATGCTATCTCATCAATAATAACCGGATGCGAGACTGATAGCTCTCAGTATGCCCTATGAGCCTTCCTCACACGCTATCAGTGCTACTCCTACAGTCTTAGTTGTTAATACCTCAGTTATTTATTTTGATGACTAAAACCTTGAAAGCTACCATATATAATTACATGAAATATAGATACTAATGTTTTGCCAAGTTATATAGTATATAGTGCAGAATATTACACAGGTGTTGAATCAAAGACTGTATAGTATAAAAACTCAAAAGATGGACATGAAGACTCATGAGCACAAAGACCATGATATAAAGATCTCAAGGCTATAATTTAGTATATAGAGTCATAGCATATATTGTTAAAGTCCCTGGAAGAAATCTTTGATCTCCATCTTCTATTTTCTATCTTTTATATTTTTAAACAAAATAAATTTTTTAAAAAAAATTAATTTTTTTCTTCAGAATATCTTATAAAAGTTTTTCAAAGTTCAAGATGTTTATAAACTATGTTCGAACTATTTTACAAAGTATCAAATTATTTTACAAAGTATAAGATTTTCAAAATAATTTAAAAGAAATAAGTTTTCAAAATATACATGTCTATGTCGACATATAGGCAAATGATATGTCGGCATGCATGCCCCTAAGAGGTTTTTCAATTATTGAATGGAAGTGTCTATTCATCATACCTCTTCACGAATAGACATATTTGTTGATTTACTATATAAATGGGAGTTTAAACGAATTTTAAAGTTCAGATTTACTTATTTTCTTCCCTCCTATTACTCTCTTGAAAAATACATTGAAAATATACTCTAATTCTTTTCAAAATCAAATAGAACGAATTCATACTTCTTTGTATTGATTCAATACTACTTTCTTACTTTTTTGAAACATCTCTCACTCAATTCAAAGATCAAAGTGATGTCCAAGAGGCTATAGGATCCATTGTATCCAAACTAAAATTATTTTTGAAAAAACTATCAAACTTTATTTGTATTTGCTTGGGTTTGTTTGTAGCCCATTCAAATCAAGTGGGTGTTCTTAGTAGCTTGAAAATCTAGTGGGTGTGCTTGTAGCCCGTTCAAATCACGTGGGTATACCCTAAGCCCGAAAATTCAAGAGGGTGTGTCTCATAGCCTCAGAATCGAGATTGTATTTGGGTTTTCCTTCTGCCCGTTTGAAGATTGGAATTTGAAAAGAAATCTGCATAAGCAATTGTTGAGGACTGGTTATAGAGAAATCCAAACCAATATAAAATCCCTGGTGTCATCTCTCTAACTCTTTACTTTAATTTACTGGTTTTATCTAAGATTGATTATTGATATAATTCTGTATTGTTAAACTATGATTTAATATTTAACTTCAAAGAAATTTAAAAAGATTAATATAAGTTAGAAAATATTATTCACCCCTCCTTTAGTGTTTAATTAGCCTTAAGATCAATAATTCCGCAACTCACATTAGTTACCTCGACGGCCATCGTAACCCAATATCCCCAAGTGCACAACTATGCTATGTGATGGTTATGACCCTACAACTGCCCCTAATGGTAACAGACTGCTGGTCTAGGTGACATAGGGGCAATGGCTCTCAGCCATGTACATTAATAGGTGTGCCACGAATTCAGGAGGTGACCCTACAATCGGGACGCTAGGATGGATACTAGCTAATCTGTTTCACTTCTTGACGTATAATAGGAGTACATATAAAAAATAAACACTATTATGGCTCTCAGCCTGCTCACTCTCAAAGAGCATCACCTTGAATATAATACCTCGTATACTTGGTTGTGTTAGAGTGGCATCTACTTGCAGAAAGTAACTGAACACATATTAGCTCATGCATCAAATACCACTTGGTATTACTCGCCCGTTTACTCAAAGCTAGTAAAACGCACTCATCATCACACAATTATTTTATATAACGAGTCCAAAGAATAACTGGAGAAATATTATCGAAAGTCTCGTATGAGATGGTACTATAACTCTGTTTATTATAATTTCTTGTTACATTGAAATATAAATCGATCGAAATACGCAATTCTATAATTTATTGATTCAGATGTGGTTTTAAAATACACTTTTCCCAAAATCTACAAAACAATTTCGAGTATCAATTCTCAATTGAAAGAAAATCAATTTATAAAATTCTCATTCTTTCCCGAAAATCCATATTCCATTTCAAAATAAATAGCTACAGATCTCTTATTCAATTATAAGGAAGTCTATAAATTAAACTTCACTCAATTTCCAAATCCTTAAAATTCCTTTTTTTAAATAGTTTACATGTTTTATAATTCTTCTCTAATTATTTGAAATAATAATATTAAATAAGTTTTATAATTCAAGATTTTATTTTTTTTCTTAAAAATAATGATAATCAAATGCTAGGTATTTTATTGACGGATATTATTTCTCAAACTTCTAGACCATTAAATTCAAATAGAAGTAACTAATCACTTTAAAAATTACTAATTTTAAATATCATTTTAGAAAAATCATTTAAATGTTTTTATAATCGATGATAACTGAATAAAAATATAAATATTCGACAATTCACTTATCTAATCAAATCCCGCAAATTATCACTTTCCAAATAATTTGTATTCCCATAATTCTTAAAATTACCTTACTTTTATATTTTCTATTAATAACAGCATTTTCAACATTAAATCACGTGTTATATTCAAAATATTTTATTCAAAGCTTCTAACTTTAATTCACTATCCTATTCCGATCAATTCCTAATGTTGTGTCTAACTATTGCAAACATCTATTTATTTTGCACGACATCTAAGTTTTACGTGTTCAACAATTAATCAGCTTAAGTATCTCCACATCAACCAAAAATAAAAAATATGTAACTAAATGTCATCCAACTCAATTATATAACCAACCATTCATCATCCAACAATTGGGGAAAGCAACTAAAGAAAATCGTAGCATATGGATTCCTACCTTGCACCGCCTTGTGCTTTGCTGCTCCAAGACAAAACCTAACTTAACAACCACTACAAAACCTCCGTACTATCGCCTATATAGTCGAGTTCGACCCCATCGTCGAACCATATCTACTACAATTGCCTTCATCAGCGCGACATCCACTTTCATAATGAAATCATTGTCGCCAGCAAACGAACGCACGCGTGCACTAAATTGATGGCCTGCTTCATCCTTCAAGCATATCCCTGGTCACGCTCCAATCATGCCTCTATCCCTACATTGTGTGCCTCATAGCAGTCAATTTCACGTTCTGTCACTTCCTCGCGACCATCAGCACATGACCCAGGTCGATTGCGTCCTCCTCCCCATCGCTTGCAAATCCATTCATTTATTTCTTTTAAATGCACGATTTCGATTTTACTGAGAATTAGGGCAGAAATTGGAAGAAAGAGTCGGTTTTGAATTTGGGGAATGGGTATAAATTGGGGGGAATAGCCTAGAATGGGATAGAGTAAGGGGGAGTAGGTTTTAGCTTTGATTTGGGCTTCTAACTTTAAATCGATTAATTTTCATTTCTCTTGTTTTAAATAGTCCTTGTATTTATTTGTACATAAATTTGCATTTATTTCAATTTGACTTACACTTTAAAAGTATTTATACTCAGTTAATACAATTTATTCAATTTCAATATATTATTCGAAAAGAATTTATTATCTTAATTTAACTTATTAATTCAAAAGTTTTTATTAATAGAATTAATTAATAAAAATTTATTTTGA